>OY284470.1:26984052-28184052 GCA_958336335.1 Dilophus febrilis
ATGTTGTTATAGTATTATTATTATTATTATTATTACTAGCAGCAGCAGGAGCAGTAGTAGTAGTAGTAGTAGTAGTAGTAGTTGGAGGTAAAGGAGGATATTGAAAATGAAGTGGTTGTTGCTTTTTTTGTGTTGTTGTTGTTGTTGTTGTTGATATGGTGATGAACAAATTGGTGATGGTTCTCTATTTAACATTATATTCGATGAAGAAGTGCTATTATTATTATTATTTTTATTATTACTAGTATTATTGCTATTTCCATAATCATTACTACCAGCACCATTTTTACGTGTATTCATAAATGGTGAATTTTTATATAATTGATTCATTTCATTAACAATTTCATCTTCATCTTTATATACATTATTATTATTATTATTATTATTAGTACTATATTTTTGATATCTATTATAAATTTATTTTGTATCCCTGCATTTGATTGCTTAATTTTTGATTGTGAAGATGTTAATAATAATAGTGATGACGATGATGTCGTCGATGATGGCGGTGGTGGTAATGATGAAGACGATGGTGATAATGATAAAGATGATTGGGCTGGTGATGGTGGTGGTGAATTTGGTGATATTATCGGTGATGGTGGTAAATTTTTTATTAATTTTGATTTACTTATAAATGGATTTGTTTCATTATGATTTTCTATATGGATGTTATCACACAGTCATCACGACCAGTAGTAGGAGTAGTAGTAGTAATATTATTAACGCGACCACCTCCACCTCCACCACCACCAGTATCACAAATATCACCATTTAAAATATCATATTCAATTGAAGAAGATTGTTTAAATTTTTCATTATTTGAAGATTCCATTTGTTGTTTTACATTCTTTTTTGTTGATAGCGATGATGACGATGATGATGATAATAATGTTTTAAATATATTAGATTTTTTTAAATTGTTATTATTATTATTATTATTTGTTATATTATTATTATTATTATTATTATTGTTATATTGATAATTTGGTATAAGAGTTGTCGTTGATGTAAGTCGTTTTTGAGGTTCCGGTAACGGAGAAATTCTATAAAAATTATATGAAAAAAGATAGAAATTATTTTAGATTTTTATATAAAATTTTGTTTAAAAATATATGATTGATGCGATATTTAAATATATGTAAAAATAAAGCTAAAATATGCAAGCAATAGAAAATAATAAGAAAATTACTGCAGAAATTTAAACAAAAAAAAAATCTATTGTGCAGGATTACAAAATGCAAGTTCATTCTTTAAACACATAACATAATTAAAAAAACAAGCCCACAAAAGAAAATTTAAATATTACAAAAAAAATACTTACACAATTAATTTAAAGAGATTACAAAATTGAAAGCTAATACACAGAAATTTCCCATTTATTTATTTATTTATTTTCACTTTTCTTTACTCCGCAATAACAAAAATTATAATTTTATTATATTCATTTAAATGTTAATTATCCCGAAAAAACAATTAGTTATAGCTCTGTTAAGAGGAATTTTATAAATTGTATATATTTTTTTGTTAATAATTTAAAAAAAAAAATAATTGGGAAATTTCAAATGTTTAACTACCCCGCATAATAATAATAATTTATATCAGTTGTTAATTTCAGTGTTAAATTGATTTTTTTAATGAAATTAATCTAAATGTAAGTTAGTTTTAAGATTGAATTGTTAAAGAATTAGTAAAAAAAAAATTAGTAAAAAAATTAATTATACATTAAATTAAAGACAATGATTTGATTTCTTTATTCTTTTTCTATATATACACATGATGAAGAAGAAGAAGAAGAAGAAATATTCAATATTTTCCAATGTCAATTTTGGAAATTTCGGATGCGATCATATCATAAAAGAAGAATATAACATCAATGAAATTGAAAATATTCGAATAAATGAATATGATTTAATGATAGATAGACGCAACAACGGCAACAATAACATAATTGATTTGTGTGATAATATTTTTTTAAATAAATATAATGAAATGAATGTTTTTTTTTTTGTGTGTGTGCAAATACAACAAATACATTTTTTTTAATGATTATTATAAAATAATCACACATTTAAATATAGAGAATGGTGCGTATGAATTATACAAAACAGAAGAATATGAAAAAATAAATATATATAAATAATATAATTTATAATATTCCAATAATAAATAATTAATACTTACTTAATTTAAAAAAAAATTTAATGTTTTTTTTTTTTTTTTTAAAGAAAAAGTTACCTACAAAAATAAAAAATAAATAATAAAAAAAAATTCATAATAATACTAAATTAATAAAACATCAACAAAATTAACAAAAACAACACACGAACATTTGAATCTCGTTCTTTATCTTTATAAAACAGATAAAGAAACAAAAAAAAAAAAAAACTAAAAATATAAATCAAAGTCTTTTGGATTTTTGTAAAATTCTGTATAAAATAGCAAAATTATAGAGTTAAAAAAAATTAAAAATTCATTAATAAAATAATAAAACTCTATAAAAAAAAAAAGGTGAGGAAAACAAAAAAAAAAATACATGCTAAAAAAAAATAAAATTATTAATATCTCAAAACTATGGGGGAAAAATCAAAACATGCAAAAATAAGATTAATAAAATTAAGAAAAAAAAAAAACGTTTCAAAAACAAAATTAAAAATGAAATTCTTATTATTTTGTGTTTGTGTGATTTGTCGTTCTTTTTTTTTTAGTTTTAGTTTTGGTTAAATTATACTTAAATTATAGTTAAACCTTACCTGCGATGTGATTTAAGACCGGCTTTTTCCATTACACTAGCCAACCACGTTGGTACATCCACTTCTGTACATTCATAACGTTTTATAAATGGTTGTGCTAGTAATTCGGCATATTTTGGTCTTTTTATTGAATCTTTTATTAAACTGGAACAATAAAGGTAGAGAATCATTTCAATATTATTAATTTTTTTTTTTATTTCATCAAAACGTAACTTACCATTTATAAACAAAATGTTGAAATTCTAAACTAAAACCATTATCGTCAGGTAAACGTGGTGGATCCGATTCCAATACCCTCGTTAATACTTCAAAATCCGTATTACATCCTTTATACGGAAATGAACCGGTCGCTAATTCAACTAATGTTATACCTAATGACCATACATCGGCTCGTATATCATATTCGGGTTTTTTTGGATCTATTCGTTCGGGCTAAAGCAACAACACACACAAAAAAAATGTTTGTCAAATTTCCAACAAAATATCTTTTTGATTTCATTCATTGTACATACCGCCATATATGCTGCACAACCGGCTGATCGTGTTTTTGCTTTTGAATCGACTAATCTACCGCTAATACCAAAATCACATAATTTTATATTTCCTCGTTCATCAATTAATATATTTGATGGTTTTATATCACGATGTATTACATGATGTTTTTCTTTTAAGTAGTTTAATGCTTTTACAGTCTAAATGGGGAAAAACAGTTTTTAATAAAACGAAAAATTCATTTAAATTCATAATCTGATTTGTAATCGGTATTCGTGGTTCGGAGGAAATATTAAATGGGTTTCTCATTACCAAAAGTTGAATATTCAATAATAACAGATGTGTTTATTAGCAAAAAAAAAAAAACAAAAATAGTTTAATGATATTAAACTTACAGCCACCGTTACTTTTCCTAATATTCTTTCGGGCACCGGTAATTTTGATCGTTTTAATAATTTATCAAAGCACGTTGCCATCAATTCCATACATATCCATACATCAGCCTCTGTTATAAAACATCCTAAACATTTTACAATAAATGGACAATCGGTTGATTTTAATACAACATCAATATCCATAATAATACGTCGATTTTCTTCATCATTTCCCGTACGACGCATTTGCTACAAATAAAAAAAAAAAAAACAACGACAAAGAAACATATTAAATTGAAAAATAAAAAAGTAATAAATTTATAAAATTATAATTATTGTATTTTATATATAACAAAGAAGATTGTTTATTCTAAAACAATGACAAAACAATAAAAATCTCTTCTATCTTCATTAATAAAATTATATTCTTTGTATATTTAATTAAAATACCGTCGTGCCTTCTTTATTACTACATTCATAATACAGTGAATTAGGTTTTTAGAAATTTTTGAACATATATCGAAGTTTTGCGGATAAGACGCTAAAATCATACGCTATTTTGTTTGTGAAACAATAGATTCTTAGAGGTTTTAACTTTCTAACCAATTGAAATTTTTTATATTAAGGTGGTGATGAAAAAAATGAAAATGGTTTTGTATTGAGGGGTTTTTTTTTCTTATCCAACCGCTTCCGTTTACTCCCATATAAATAAACCAAGAGGGTTTTTGGCGGATGAAGTTGAATATATTGATTTGTTATTCCTTCATCCCATCCGCCTTTCCTCCTACCCACGTAGGACATAGGTAAATTCTGTTGAAGACATTGGTCTTATTTATTTTGGGAATCTTATACCCGAATATTCAAGGTTTCCACAAATATATAGTCGTAAAAGTTAAGAATAAAAAATAATAAATAATAAAATATTAGAACTTACCTTTACAGCAATTATTGTATCCGTTTGTTTATGTTTCATTTTTACAACATGTCCACTTGTACCGTTACCCAATTCACCCAAATCCTCTAAATCCTTAATGTCGGTTTTATACGGAATACCATTAATAATTAATTGACCATTTCGTGTCATTATTTGTTTCAGTTTATTTTCGGTTTCAGGTTCAATTTTATTATTTGGTTGCCGGTTAAATGGTGGAAGATGTAATTTTTTACGGGGTGTTGGAGTAATTACATTTACTATCATTATTATCATTATTGTTGTTGTTGTTGTTGTTGTTGTTGTTGTTGTTTTTTGTTGTTATTTATCATGAAATTTAAAAGAAAAAAAATATTGCTTTTGTTATAATTTTTAATTACATACACCTACATATAAATAATTTTAGATAACAAAAGAAAATCAAAAAATTTATTATATCTATAGATTTTTACAATGCATATATAAAGGAATATAAATAGTGACACTATTTTATTTATTTATTTATTTATTTAAAAAAAAAACAACAACAAAACATACAAATACAAATCACATATGGGAAGGAAATGTGTAGTGTATAAAAAAAAAATGTGATGGCGAAATGGCACCATCCATATATATATATATATATATATATAAAATCCATATGTTTATATATAGATATAGTGAACTTTTATTCTTTTCTTTAATTTTTTTTATAATTACAAAGAAAAACTCACAAAAAATTAACATTTTCATTGATTTTTGTAAAATAAATTATCTTTTGTAAACAAAACGAAATTAAATATTTATTTTGCAAAATACACATGCACGCATACACACACATGGCACGCACATTGTATTCACAATTCACACGCAACAAACAACGGCGAAATTTAATGGGGGAAAAAAAAATTATTGGTAAATGAAAACGAAAAAAAAAAAAAAATGAAAAATTTTGTTATCCTTACGATTGGTGGGGCGTGGGCTACTGCCCAATTCTATTGGTCTTACAAATACGGGTAAACTATTTGTATCATTTAGGCAATCTTGTAATAATTGTAATTTATTTGATATATGATCACTCGACATTTTGGGGGATTTTGTTATAGCTTTGAAATCTTCTTCTGATTAAGAGGCCTTTGTCGTCGATTGGTGGTGGTGGTGGTGGAAGTTTTTTTTATTATTTTTTCACAATAATAAACGCGCTTCACCCTATGCACTTGACTCAAAAACGTTTCAAAATTTTCACAAAACTACTTAATTACAGGGGCTTTTATTCTTTTAATTATTTTATTATTATAAAAAAATTATCACTGTTTTTGGAACGATCACGTCGTATTCTTTTTGTGTAGTTATTTTTTTTTTTTTGTTACGATTAAAAAAAAAATGACGGCGACATAACGCACACACACACACACGCACGCACGCACACAACTTGCAGCAGCATAAATATTATGAATTAAATGATAATGAAAAAATTAATTTATTTTCTTCGCTGCGACTTGCGTCGCGTATTTTTAATGAAAAAATTATGCAACAGAAAAGGATAGATATTTATGGTTGATTTACGTTAAATGAATGAATATTGTGGGTATGACAGAGATAAATAAATATATTAAAAAATTTAATCTTTTTTGTTATTTATAACGCCAATGTTTGAATTTGATATGCGAATGGTTTTTTTTTAATTTTTTTTAGCTAAATTTTTAATATACCATTAAAATTGTTTTTTTTATGTTAATTTTAATTTTTTATTTAATTACTGTATCAATAATTACTTATTTTATTATAAATTACGAAAATTTTAATACTTTTTTTTATAAATTAATGGATTTTTTGTAACCTAAACAATGAAATTAATGTTATTTTATTTGCAAAATTAATAAAAACGGTACGGTTCAAATATCACTTTTTGGAAAACTACAAACATTAAAAGATTAGACTGTACATTAAATTGCAATGTAGGTGATTTTTACCTAATTAGCTAAATCAAATTCCACTGTGTCGCTAAAAGAAACGCTTCTAGACAACATGGAATCGTCAATGGAACATAAAATTTACAAATATTGTTTGTATAGCGGTATATAAAATAGTTATAAATTATTAAATAATTTAAATTGCTTTTGTTTTTGACTTTGTGATCTTGCACTTTGATAAAAAAAAACCTTACTTGAGAAATTCAACTTTATTTTATATTGTGCAATTTGCACCGATATACAGAAGATAAACTTGGTGAAAATCACAAAACCAATTAATAAATATACAATATATAATCACGAATGCCAATACAGATATTTTTCCATATTAAAAACCACATATTATAATATTCTTGATTATTGATATCAATTGGAGGTGTGAAAGGGCCCTTAAAATATGTTATTTTCTATGCAATAAAACTTAAACGAACGCACTCACATTTTGACATAAATGAAACGCGTGAAATATGCGTGGCTATAATTTTAATACATACCAAACCAAAACAATTAACAACAACAAAAAGTTATTATATTTTGTTTATAAAAATTAAAATCAATGTTTTTTTTTTTTTTTTTTTTTCAAAATTAAAATCAAAATTTACTTATATTAATAATAATAAAAAAATATGGAATTAAACACAATAATATATAAATCAAATGATTATCAGGAAAATACCAGCGGTGGTGGTGATGTTGAAGATGATGACTATGAATATGAAGATGTTATTGTATATGCAGATTTTGAATCAAAATTAATGCCTGATGAATTACAAGAATCACAAATGAATGTTGAAATATTAGGAGGTGAAACAGAAACACCAATAATTCAAATAAATAATAAATTATTTAAAGGTTTGTCATGTTTATCAATTCATTTTATTATAATGAAATCTAAATATTCTATTATTTATAGGAAAATATGAAAATGCAATGGGTACAAATGTTTTTTTCAAAGAATCCAATAATTCCACATCATCGTCGGCAATAAATCCAACGAAACCATCGGATCCATATAATACAGATAAAAATTATGAAATAATACCAGAAAAAATGTTTGAAATTATGGGAAAAACAAATAAAATATTAAAAATGGATCGTATATTTATAAAACGAAAAGATTGTGTTGATAATAATAATAATGGCGAAGATACCGGTGATGAGAGTGTAAAATTGGAAAAAGAAAATTCATCATTTGATAATGATGATGATGATGATGAGGATGATGATGGTGGTAATGATAAAGATATAGCTCAAGAATACAGTAATTTAAAAATAACCAAAAGTTATCAAGAAGCATTGGATCAATTTTTAGCCAAAGGACAACAACCACCAAGAAAAGTTGATAATAGTGGGAATATAAAGAAAATCCATAAAGATAATAATGATGTGAAATGAGAAAAAGACTCCTTATCTAGTTTCTAAACAGTTTCTAAATAATTGTAATTATAAAAACCAAATAAAAAATGAATTAATAAAATTTTTAAGTTTTTCTACTAAAATAAATTGAATTAAAATTTTGTAAATAGCGGGTTTTTTTTTATTCAAATATACAAGGACAAAATATTCTGTATTTCTTTCATGTTTCGCTTTCTATTCTGTTTGCAAAAGTACAATATATAAAAATCGGTACTAGTTGGAAGAGACCAAATATAAGAATATCATAATCGAACTTTTTTCTTCAGTTTTCACTTTTTCAGTTTTGTTTTGTATTTTTTTTCAAGTAGTCGTATCACTCCTCAATTTAAACGAATATAACGAACAAGTGAATAATAATTCATTTTTAAGGGTTGAATTCAGTGTTTAATTGTTTTAAAAATAATCAAATGAATTAGAATAATTAAAATAATTAGAAAACAGTGAAATAAAGTGAAAAATATATATGTAAAAAAAAAAAATTTACATATATAAAAAAAAAAAAAAAGAAGCTCTTCATCATCATCATCATCATAGATGCAACAGCGTCGTCGCAGTTTGTAAAAAAAATTGTAGCGAGCGGTAATTTTTTTTCATCGCATTTGGAAAAATAATTTGTTTTTTTTTTGTTCCATTTAAATTTAAAAATGTGCATTGAGTGGAAATGAGATAACTATTATTTTAAATAAATTAATTTTTTTTTATTGTTTTTGTATTATAAAATTTGTTATTTACATTTTTTAATAGCAAAAAAATAAAAATAAAAAACAGTTTTGTTTTGTTGGGGGTGTTCGTACGTAGGTAAAAACAATAAAAAAAATATATATAATTATTAATAATTATAAATAACAAAAAAAAAAAAATAAAGGTGTGCGTGTGTTTTTTTTGTGGTTTGTGAAGTGTTTATTATTACAACAGAAAAATTATTGTTTTATTATATTATTATTATTATTATTATTGTATTATTAATTTTCAAAGATCTCGTGATTTATGAAATTGGAATAAAAACGCACACCAACGCATAAGCATAATTAGAAATTAGAAAATTTTTTTAAAAATGAAAATGGAACGAACAATTGGTGGAAATCGAAATCGTGGTTGTTATTTTTCATTGGCATGTTCCATTGGATCGTTTAGCATTGCCTGTGGCAGTCTTTTCTCAATAAATGCATATAATGAAAAAATTTCATTACAACGAGGAATTTTTCTAACATCATTGGGTTTCATCTATTTCATTTCGTTAACCGATTTTTTTAATAAATATTTTTTGGAAACATCCAGCGGACAACGATTTCGTCAAAAATATCGATTAATGATGTCAGATGTTTTGGATATAACAAATAAGTGAGTAGTAATATTTTTTGTTCAAAAATAAAACATTTTTTTTTCTTTTTTGTTATGTTATGTTACGTACGCTCGTATAATATAAAGATTGATATTTTAACAAATATAAAGTAAAAATAGATCATCATTCATCATATATTTAATTTTCGTCCAATGTTATCCATTCATAAACGAAAAAATTGTTCCTATAATAATCTTTAATGATGTAAATTAATTAATTGAATTTGGATTTAAAACAAAAACTATGAGATAACCAACTATTATATTTAATTTCTTTTCTATTTATAATTACCTATTTTATCTATATATATAGTTTAAAATAATCTAATTGATAAAAAATGAATACTATTTTATTTAATTACCTGTTGATTATTAACAATTAATAAAAAAAATTCTATAAATAAATATGATAATTACCATATCACAGAACTAATTGTCTGCGTTCGTGTTTTTGTCGCGTTTATTTTTGTTGATTATGCACAAAAAAAAAACAAAAAAAAACAAATAGATTATTTATACAATTAATAATTTTGTAATAATTTTTACAAACAATTTTTTTGTTTTTTTTATTTGTTTTATTTATTTACCGTTGAATATTTTTATAATAATAATAAATTAGCATATATTTTATATGTAAAAAATTGACGTGGTGTCGTTGCTGATGCCGTATATATTCAATTTATTTATTATTAAAAACAATAATATACATAATAATAATTGATGATAATTTTTTCATTTGAAATTTGTGTGTCAACAATATACAAAAATTTTTTTTTTTTATATAAATAAATTAATATGAGAATTACCGGCAAATTTATTTATATTTATTAATATTAACAATTCAATTGCATATATTCGTGTATACGTTTCGTAATAATAATAATATAAAAAAACACTTTTAACCTGTTTTCATTGATTAATAATAATAATAATAATAATAATAATCTGATCTACAGAAGTTCATATGATCATGTTTTTTAATTGATTTACGTATATAATTTATGGATTTTAATTATTAATATAACTTCGTAGTTATAATAATAATATATTGCATATAAATTGCCTAGGTAATCAAAATATTTTTGTTTGTTGTATGTCATCGATCATGATGACTAATATAAATATTATTATTATGATATCATAAGTTTCATGCCAAAATCAATGGCAAAATGTACTAAAATATTCTAAACAATTCATTGTACTTTTAGCTCGTATTGTTAACTCTTACAATTTGGTTAATGATTTTAAATGATTTTTTTTTTTATCTTTTGCCATTAGAAAGACAATCGTTCACTTGAAACTTTAACTAGAAAACAGATCTTATGAAAGATCACGATTAACTACAATTGATAAAATATATGATACTTCTGTTTGTATTGATTCCGGAATTTTCTCAGTTCTGGATCTGCTCACGTTCGCCAGGGCCTTACATTCGGTGGAGTACGAAATTATTTGCGACGGTTCAAATATGTTTTACGTTGGACAGTGGAAATGATCCACAATTACCTTACACTTCATCACATCAATGGTGTTAATGTGGGTGAAATTTAAATTCTCTACCTTTCGCTGGTTCATTGTTGAGTTCCTCAAGTGTCCATGCTGCGGGATCTTTGTTATTCCGTCTATTTATTAATGATTTGTCCGCAATGTCTTTCGGTACCTTAAATGCATCTGACGAGAAATATTCTACCAGTTAATTCATCCTTAGAGCTCTTAATTTAATTGTCCCGAAATGTCATGATTATATACCATTCACAAGTCATTATTTGTGTCATGGTTATGTCGAACAAAATGCCACTGCCATTAGATTAGATCTTCATCAAGTAAAAGTCGTTTTATTGAGTGTCTTTGTATTTGAGTTTTTAAAACAATAGATTGAATTAGATTATTAATTGGGTTGGGTACTAAGTCCTCCAAAACACTTGACCCCTCGAGATCATTATGCAATGCCCCTAATCTATTCCATATTCATAGATTCGTTGGCCCTGTTCAAAAACCTGGTCAATTTAATGATGGGTATGGGCATAACTTCCTTAGATATATTGGAAATAATTTACCAATGGTCCAGAGTCTTATACTTGCTTCACATTCACATTCAGAATATGATCGGCAGTTTCCTCCTCCATTTGATACAGCCTACAACTATCTTGAAATTTTCATCGTATGAGCTCTTAGAATATAGTGCCCGGTTAAATATCCGATCACTAGTCTAGTGTTCGTTTTGTTTAGGTTTAGAATTTGTTTTAATCAGCCCTTTTAAATACTCAGGTATAAAGATTTTCGAGTGTGTACTGCCAACGTGGTGATTCCAGTGCTTCTGGGACTCCCGTAGCAGCACTTCTCGTAATCTTACCTTAATCGCTGCGTTAGCGAAACCACAAAATGCTCTGAGTTGAATGTTTTGGTCAGCAGAATTCTTTCTTTTTTTTTTTTTTTTAACGAAGGGGGGGAAATCTTGCATAGACACGTCCGAAGACGCGTGTCAGATTCTTACTGACTAAAACCCCTCCTCCGGCTGCGGTATCTTCGAATCAGACCATTCTTGGGCCCCTTTTCGTACCTCCGATTTACACCTACTCAGTTTGTCACTCAGGTCTCCCCGATTGCTCATCGAATATAGTGTCCCTCGTTATCTCAAGCATCTCCATGAATGGTATCCTTCCCAGCTCGCTCTCTGCGATTAACCGGTGACCGGTCACCCCCATCCGTATGCTCTCTAAAGCCGGACATTTGCACACAATGTGTGCAGCCGTTTCCTCATCCTCTAGGCAGAGTCTGCATGTATCATCTGTAAGAATTTTCATCCCCACAAGATGATGCCTGAAGCCGCCATGCCCTGATGTGAGTGCCACCAGTTTCCTGAGAGTTCCCCGTCCTAAGCCAAGAACCTCCCAATTGGTGTTTCCTACTCTCAGCTCAAGTGTCATCCTGGACTGTCTGAGTCCTTTTACTTCCTTCCATCTTTTCTGATGTTCGGAAATGGCCAAATTCTCGACTATGTCCCTCGCCGTACTTCTACTAATCGCAGTGTACGACTCCGGTCCAACGAACTTATTGGTCGTTCCGCCTTTTGCCAAAGCGTCCGCCATTTCGTTCCCGTCGATTCCATTATGCCCCCTGATCCAAACCAGTGTGACCGCATTCTTTCTTGCGATAGCCCCAACTCTCTTGTTGCCCGCCCCCCCTACTCCCTTCCACTATATATTCAGGTATCCACGCATTAATGTGACTTTGTTTACCTCTGATACAGTCTTCAGTATCCCTATAGACAGTCGAGTACTAGCTTCGACTCTATTTCTCGGGAATTGATGGACATCAGGGCCGTTTTGCTGTTAGATTTCTTAGTATGTTATCCCTAAGCCGTCTGACACAAAGTTCGATGGCATGAATTCCAGTCAGAAAAACTGTGCTGTAACAATCCAGAGTGGTTCTACCCAAGTTCTATCTTAGAATTGGCTTTTTTGGGTTTTTGAAGCGATAATCGAGTGATTGACATGTGCGATTGAACAAATTACTCAATAAGTATTTGAATTTTAAGAATAATTGCACTGGTTTTGTGTCAACTATTGTTTATTGCTTCTTTCTAAATGGATTATTAAAATTAGATATTCTCCCTGTAGAGTTGAAATGTTTGTTGAACTTAAAAATTCATTATATAATACGTAAAATATATATATAAAATTAGTAGAGTGCAATATAAAAAATTTGTAATTTATAAATTATAAAACGTTATACGATAACACACAAAACACGATAAGAAAACATTTATTTTGTATATAAAGAAATTTTATTAATATCACAAATACAAACAAGATAATGTCCGGCAGCCCGTAAATATTTTATCAGTGGGTTAAGACTTAGAAAAATTTATTCTTGTACATTGATCTTATTATATACTTACATATATGTATATTGTTTTTTAACTGCAAATTATAACATTTATATTTTTTCTTTCAAATTGAATCTAATCTTTAATATTTTATTTTATATGACTTTATTTTTATGATTTTTTTATGATATTTTTTGTATATTGCGTTTTATTTAATAACAAAAAAAATACACAGTTAGGAACCATTGAAAGCCATATAGCAATCCCTGAATCAAAAGAAGACGTTTCACAGATCTAATATCCATTATCGATTAAGAATTTTCATTTGAGGATGGACAATTTAGAAGTATAATTCAGAATTTAGTCAGATTTAGAATTTTTCTATTCCATTATACCTATAACTAAACATAGAATTCGATCCATGAATTTTCGATACAAAAATTTACAGAGAATGTTTTTGAAATGTCCCATCATAATAATAAGTATATTTTTATATAAATAAATATTATATTTGTATAATCGCCGTCGTCGTCGTCGTCGTCGTCATCATCATCTTTTATAGAATCTGCTGCCTGTTTTTGTTTATGATTGTGATGATGACCTATATATAAATATATAATTTACAAATTTTAATATAAATTCATACCATTATTTTAGTGATGTTCTTCTATCGTTTGTTTTTTTTTATAGTTACAAAAAAATAACCATGTAAAAGCATCCATGAATAAAAAATATGATAAACAATTTTAAAATTTTTATATACCAAAAATGATATTTTGTAATATAATAATACAATTTTTTTTTGTTCTTATTTATATTTGATAATTTTTGTATTTTTAAACTATTGTCTAGCCAAAAATAAAAATATTATTGTTGTATTGTTATCTATAATATATCAAATGCATTTGAAGATTGTGTTTAGTTACGATATAAATTTTATGAAACATTTTAGATTTTTTCGTTTGTGTAAAAATCATACATAATAATAATATCCAAAATCATTGACACACACATTATTTTTGAGCGCAGTTTTAGTTTTAATTTTTTTTTTTTGTTCGCTAATGATCCCACTCTAAAATAGATAATGTACAAATTGATAATATGCCAGAAAAATTTACATATGAACATGATAATAATAATAATAATAACAATCTGATGTGTTGTTCGGTCTGCACCTAGAACAAAAAACGCATAGATAAGATTAGAGGGTCGATTATGATGGGTTAGATTATCTTATAAAGGGTGATTTTTTAAAAGCTATAGGAAAGTTTTCAAAAAAAGAACACATACAATTCAGAAAAATGCATGAAATCTTTATTTGACTCGATAGTACGGTCCATATAATTTAATGTTTGAAGATTATTTCATGCAAATGTTGACCTTGACTGCGCCTCAAATGGTCCATCCGCTTAGTCCAATTTTGGCATACTCTTTCCAACATTTCGGCCGGTATCTCACGAATAAATGCTTCAATGTTGTCTTCCAATGCGTCAATTGAAGCGGGCTTGTCTGTCTAGACATGAGCTTAAACATAGCCCCACAATAAATAGTCTAAAGGCGTTAAATCGCACGATCTAGGCGGCCAATTGACCGGCTCCGAACGTACAATAACATGTTCACCGAGCTCGCCTCTCAATAAGTCCATTGTTGCGCGTGCTGTGTGGCATATGGCACCGTCTTGTTGAAACCATATGTCATGCAAGTCACGCTCTTGCATTTTGCACAAAAAAAAAGTTGGATATCATCTCACGGTAGCCCTCACCATTCACAGTTAGGTTACGATTCGCATCATCTTTGAAGAAGTACGGTCCAATGATGCCACCAGCCCATAAACCGCACCAAACTGTGACTTTTTCTGGATGCATTGGTAGCTGTTGCAATGCTTCTGGCTGATATTCACTCCAAAATCGACAATTCTGCTTAATTACGTACCCATTGAGCCAAAAATGAGCTTCGTCGCAGAACACAATTTTTCGGTAAAAAAGTGGATCTTCGACCAACTTTCCAAAGAGCCCATTCACCAAACATTTTACGTTGCGGTAGGTCGTTCGGCTTCTACTTCTTACACCAGCTGTATTTTAAAAGGCATCACACCTAAATCCTTCCGCAAAATTTTCCACGTTGTTGAGTAACAGAGGCCCAATTGCTGCGAACGACGACGAATCGATAATTGATGGTCATCATTAACACTGGCCGATACAGCTGCGATATTTTCTTCAGTTCGCACTCTACAAAAGCGTGTTGGTGGTTTAATGTCCGCAACAATGTAAATTTGGTGCGAAATTTAGTCACAATAGCCCGAATAGCCGCTTCAGCGGATCGATTAAACTGACCATAAAATGGAAGAAGCGCGCGATGAACTTTCTTAACAGAGCACCCATTTTGATAATAAAATTCAATAATTTGCAAGCGTTGTTCGTTTGTAAGACGATTCATGGTTAAATTATAGACCAATCTGAAGATCAGCTGTTTAAACCAGTGTTGCCAAAAAGATAATAGCTAAAAAATCACCCTTTACAATTTTATTCTAAAATGATGAATATCGCAAAAAAAATCATCAGATTCGTATACAGGCGTTGATGGAAATGAAGGAATTAGATCTTTTCCTAAACGGTATGACTCGTAAACCCTCGTTGAATTCGTAGTGGATGTTATTGTTTTAGAACATTTCTTAAACGTTCTGGTAAGTTACCCAACAAAATGTTCGGATCCTTAATAAAAATCTCTTAAAAGTTCCACGAAATTCAAAACTGAACTAATAATTCACTGAACTGAACGAATTGAAAAGGCTTATTACAATTATAAAAATAAAATCTATAATCTTATCTTATATAAATATAATAATGTTATATATACAAAAATTGGTTTATTTGTTTTAACATATTTTAATATATAAATAAATGATTTTTGTGGTTGTTGTTGTTGTTGTTGAGTGTTGTATATATTTCATTATTCATATATTGATTATTAATATGTAATTGAATATATTAAATTTATTATACTCTGTGTTATTATTTTAAATTGTTATTTATTTGCTATTTTATTTATTTGAAATATATAATAAAAATTACTGATTTCATGCTCGATTATGTATAATATAAATATATGCTGGATCCTTGAGCGTCCAAAGAGATTTTTATATTTAGTATTTGTCTATTTGTTTAATTGGTATTGAATCGCCCACTCTTGCTTACTTACTTTTACAATTGGATTTGACATCCAACAAAACAGCCTTCTCCATCCGAACACATTCACTATACCAACGTCCGCCAACCGGAAACTCCAAGAGCCAGAATGTCCGCTATCTTCCATCACTCCTAAATCCACCTAATTTGCCGTCCATAATTGTTTACTCTATACGATCGCCATCCATACGCACCGCATGACCTAACCACCTCAAACATTTTCGCAATCTTAATAAAACCGAACAATGTCGGGTTTGCCATACACTTTATATTGTTCATGGTCGTATCGCCAACACCACCATCCGTTTTCTCTGTTCGTTTACCTTTAATCCCATTTCCGAAGCTTCAAACAATAAAAACGCTTCTTTCGTCGCCATCTCAGGAATGTTTATTTATCTCAGGAAATTGCCTTACCAAAATATTATAAATTCTTCTCGCTTATACAACAGACAATTATTGGTTTTAGCGTACGTCAACTGCAAATCCCAAATGCCAAATGCTTCAGTCATACCAGAAGATGATGTCATCTTCAATTAACAAAAAGATTTAGAATCAATATCTAATTGGGGAAATATTAACCCATATAGTTGAATTTAATCCGTCTAAAACAAAGGCGAATATTGGTTCTAAAACAAAGGATCCGCATAAATGTTGACCGCCCAATCAATACTCTTATTCCACGATATATATATATGTATAAGCACAACCTATTAAATTTATGATTATAATTTTTACATTGAACGTTATTGTAGCTAAAAAGGCGAATAAAATGGGTTTTACGAAGATCCACGGAATTTCTATATTCCAAAAAACTTATCACTGGTTTATAAAACATTTGTATAAAACCAATTCTAGAGTATAATTCTTATATATCGTTTGGTTTTCCGGGTCACTAAACTGATTCTACCGTATAGTAACGAACAAACGTTGGGATTCGAAACGACGCGATCTTGACGAAAATTTGTTTGTAAAAGTTTGCGGTTTGGCTCAGGGAGTCATTATCTTTATTTTTTTGTAATAACTATACTAATGTAATAATTTTTTTAACGTATTTCATTTTTTTCCCCAGAACTGTATCAACAATACAAGCAGCCCTATCATGTATTGCCGGATTTATTATATGTAATTCATCATGTCGTAAATCATTTTTAACAGCATCACATTTTATGTCAGATGCTTACGCTTGGTTTGGTACCGCATATTTTATTTATGATATTTGGGCAATGTATAAAGTACATGTCCAAAAGATTTCCGATAAATTAAAATTAACAAAAGGTTTACCATCAAATATGAATAATAATAATAATAATAATAATAATCATTTGAACAGTAACAATAACAATCAAACATATTCAAAATTAAATGTTTTATCACAATCGAATGGTAATGGAAAATTAATACCCCGAAAAATACAACAAAATGGTAATAATACAATAGAAAAAATATCAATTAATAATAATGGTATTGATAAAGTATTGATAAATGATCGAGACCGAGAGGATGATCGACAATTTGTAAATGATATCGATTCATCGTCAATGAAGAATGCAGAAGAATCAACAACAACAACAACAACAACAACGAATGGTTCAAAATTAAAATATAATAAAAAAATGAATAATAATTACAATAATTTAGGGAATAATACAAAGGGAATTGAAGAAAAGATTTCATTTTTAAAATATTGTATTACCCATCCGATTATGATAATACATCATTTATTTTTAGGATCATTTGGTTTACTTGTAATTGTTGTAAGTATATATATATATATATATATATATATATAGATTTATTGGAATTGTTTTTTTTTTTGTTTTTGAAATTTCTTTTATTTATTTTTTTTTCTCATAGTATTTACGTGGTGCATTCGGTGATTGTGTTTATGGTTTTATATATTTAATGGAATTTTCAACACCGTACGTATCCATTCGTAGTATATTAAGTACAATGGGTTTAAAAAAATCACGTATTTATATTGTTAATGGATTGATTATGGTTGGAACATTTTTTGTTTGTCGTATTTTAATGTGGCCATTTGTTTATTATTGGTACAGTCAATTGACAAATATGACCATTTTACAAGTATGTATTTTTTGAATTTTATTTCTGTTAATTCCATATTGATTTGTTTTTGTTTTTTTTTTTCTGTGTTTCTTTTAAATAGGCAATAGCATCACTACCATCATGTTGTAAAATTGGTACATTAATATTATTTTTACCACAAATCTATTGGTTTTATTTAATGGTACGTGGTGCAATAAAAGTATTTTTTCCACCTAAAACAAATTCAATTTCAAATGGAGGAAAAAATAAAAATAATTCAAATAATCATAATAAAAAGACTGATAAAACAACAAAACAAATAATTGATCGAATAAATAATAATAATAATAATAATAATACAAATACAAATAGTAAAATTACCAACGGTAATAAAGTGAAAAGTCGTAAAGATATTCAAAATCGTAATTTAAAGTAAACCCCAAAACACAATTAAATTATTAATAAATAAATACAGGATATTTATATAAGAAATTGAAGAAGTTTATTCAAATAAATATAAATAAATAAAATGCCGCTTTTTCATTCAAAAATTAACACAAAAAAATAAAAATATATTAATTAATTAATATTTATATTGAATTGTTTTTTTTTTTTTTTATGAATTGATGTACTGGCGCTATACAAAATAAAAATTAAATTCCTAAGAGAGAAACATACAAACAGAATTAAATATAAATTCATATTTGGTTTTTTTTTTGCTTTTTTGTATTAATTTATAAAATATAAAATATATAATGCACTTTTTTATGATGCACTGACCCGCCCGCCCGCCGGCCCGCCGCCCTCTCTAAGAACAATGTTAAAAGTTAAAAATACAGAATATTTTTATTGTAAAGAAAAAAAAAATAAAATTAATTATTTTATTATAAAAAAATACCAATTTATACCAAAATTATACGAATATAAAAATATATTATTTAATAACAAAAAATAAAAAAAAAAAATAAAGAAAATAAACGAATTAATTAAATTTATAATTATTTTTTTTTTTTTATTATCTATAACAATCAAGAAAATTAAAATATTTATAAAAAAAACCGCAGTAATTAATTAATTAATATGAATTAAAAAGGTTTTATTAAATATTTTCTGTTTTTTTTTTTTTTTTTTTTTGTAGAGGCTAGTCAGTATTTTATTTAAATTTAATTGGGTTTTTGTTTTTGTTCTTATAATTAATTAAATATTATTATTATTAGATAAAAATACTGTTCTAAAATAATAATAAATTCGTTTAGAATTGATAGTAGTAGAAAATTGTGCGAAAAAAGATTAAGGAAAAAAAAAGAAGTTTTGTTATGTTTTTGTTATTATTAATTTCTAATTTTTGTATTTTTTCTCACATATTCGGGGAATTTCAATTCAATTCAATTGTAAATTCAAATGAGAAACAAAACCTTAAAACAGATTTAATGAAAAGAAAATCTATTAAAATATAGAAATAAAACTATAATAAAAAATATATATATATTTTTATAACTATAAAATTTTATTTATTATTATTATAATTTATTAATTAAATTTTTATTTTTATTAAATCACAATAAAAAAAAATGCAATGCAAACATTTTTAAGAAGACAATGAAATATTATTGAAAAAATAGCTGGGATTAATAAAAAAAAAATAGATAAAAACAAATCAAAATATAATTTTTTATTGCATTTATTTTTTAACTGATTTTTTTTTTTAATTATTATACAATATTTTTTTTATTGTAATAATTTTTTTAATTTAAATTATTATTAAAAAATTGCACAATTTAAAAACAAAAAAAAAACTAATAGTTTGAGAAAGACATTTTTTTTAATGAATTTATTATGAAGTTTTTTTTAATTTATAACCAAAAAGTGAGGAAAATTAATTTAATGTTATTATAAAGATTGATATAATCTTAATTATTCGCAGCATCACCCCTTTTGTTTTCATTTAATCTTGTTTCTTTATTCATTAAGTGGTAAAATTTTTTTCTAATTCAATATAAAACAACATATATTTTGTATTTCTTGTAATAAAAATATTATTACAAACATTTTGTAAATAAAAAAAAATTCCTAAAACAATTGAAATGGATCTTATAATAAATGATTACAATTAGTAAGATATTATTTCAATGATCGAGTATCCCACACACACAAAAATAAGTTAATCCATCCAAATAGAAGATTTTATAACACAATTATTATTTGAATATAAGGAGACAATCAATCGAGCTTCAAAATAATAACAATTTGTCATTTGTCATTCACAACAACTGTATGTATATCTATATAGAAATATCTATTTCTAATCATTTTTTTTTTGTTTTTTTTTTACTAATTTTCATAGCATTCCATCTGATGTTTTTTTTTATTATTTTTGTATATTTCCATAAATTATTCTAAATCAAATATAATAATAAGGCAAAGAAATAAAGAAAAATAAGCTTTTTTTGTTTGTCTTTCTATATATTATATAGGTTATATTTATAATAAAATTGTTTTTATTAATTTATTTATTAATTATCATTAACAGGGTTTTTTTTTTACTTTAATTTTCTCTTATATTTATTTAAAATATACAAAATTTTATGTAATAAAAATCCCCCATTTAACATTTTATTTAAAAATATAAAATTGCAAAATAATTCTAAAACTCTAAAATATTCTTAATTTACGCATTTAAAAACACAAATACAATAAAATAAATAATCAAAAACAAAAAAAAAGTATTTTTATGTACTATTAATCAATTTAAAATTGTATCTTTGGGATACAGAAAAAAAAGAAATTATTTAAATTTATTTATTGATGTATAGAAGAAAAGTATAATTATTAAAAAAAAATTTATTAATTAGTTTATTATATAATATTATTATTTTTAATAATATAAGGAACTGAAAATTATGTAATAGCGAGAATTGAATTTGAGTAATTGTAATTTAATTATAAGTAATAATAAAACTTTTATTAATTGTAAAAAAAAAGTAATTGTAAATGTGTAACACAGGTGTGATATAAAGAAGCAAATTTGTAATTGTAAAGAAGCAAATTTGTAATTTGATTTGATTGTAATTATTATAATTTTAAATAATTAAATTAAATTTATAGAGAATGAATGCAAGAAAAGCAAATCTATATACAAAAGTATTCTGTAAAATCCCATCTAAGTGTTGATTTATTATTATGAAAGCTATATATAAATATAATTAAATTTGTTAAAAAAAATTAAATAAATATATTTCATGCACATAAACAAAAAAAAAAAATATTTCATAAAAATGTGCCCCCCTCCTCAGCAGTGCTATTTTCTGTTTTTTTTTTTTTTATTGAAATCTATTATAAATTTTGATGTAATTTAGACATAAATCATTTTTTTAAATGTAATTTATGTCTTTTTTTAATTGTTTTTGATGTTTTGATGCGAAAAAATAGTTTTATATAAACAAATACATTTAAAACAAACAAAAAAAATACCAATATATATTTATGTAATATTTAATTTATTATGCATTTAATAAATGTTTAAAAAAAAGAAAAATCAAATAATTACAAGGTATTATATAAAAAAAAATTTTTAAATCATATATAATTTAAAGAAGAAAATCAATTGATAATTTTTTAAAATATTCTTTATACGTTACTATAAAAACGTTAATAAGAATTTTTTTTAAATTATTTTCATGATTTAAATCATCATAATCATGAATGATAATCAATAATCAAGTGAAATTTCTTGTGTTTTTTAACCATAAAAACAAATCTAACAGTTTATATAAACAATTAAACCGCAATATAATTATACAGCATATATGAAAATATATTCATATAAAAGATAGTTTTCAAACAAAACAAAGAAACTCATTCCATCGTTGTGTATATTAAAATATAATATTGATTTTATAAATCGCTGCCACCTCGCCCTTTTTTGGTTTACTAAAATTTTACTACCCTAAAATATATATTGTACCCCCAACACAGTATAAAACAAATATTTACTTATATTTAGCCAAACATACTCATTCCTTTCATATAAACAATCCATTAAGATACATTTCCTTGAAAAAAAAAAAAATAAAAACAAATAAATGAGAAAACACCCCCCATATTAAAATGATCAAAAATATTTGAAATTTCACATTTCCTAATGTAATTTCCGCTTTATTCATGGTTTTATTTTTTACCGAATTGTTTACAACATACGCCATCTTTTAGAAATGAGAAAAAAAATGCTTGAAAAAAATTTATCGTTCAATTTTTTTCTTACCCGCCAAAATAAAAAAAATTGATTTTTATATAAATTTCCAAAAAAAAAAATATCCCTTCTTTTCCTCAAACCATTTTAGTTTTTTTTTTTTTTAATAAACTCACACCCATGCATTTATAGAACATTTACATATTTCTCACTCGCATTGAACGAACGAGATAACAATATTTTTTCATTATCCTATTTTAAATTGTTGTCTTTTTATTGTACTATTACGATGGAATTTTATGAAGTTGACAAAAATATATTATTATTTGTTACACCAAAGTTTAGTTAATAGTGTAGAGTAATTTTTTATGTATTTTTGTATTAAATAACACTGAGGCTTTGTTTTTCCATACTTCAAAGATTAATTCATCATTTTACTATTTACTATAAATTCACTTCTACACTCACTACACAAATAAAAGGTTTACACTTTTACTTAATACACCAGGTTTTGCAGGATTTCGACAAAATTTGATAGAAAAAAAAGACGACATCCACTATAGGCGAACTCTATTTTTGAATTTATTTTTTAAATACATCATTTAAAAATGGCCGCCAGATGTTATATGCATGAAATGTTGGTTTTTAAATATTAAATTATTTAGTAAACAATAGAGTGTAGCAATACATTGAAATTCCATCTGTTTCATTCATTCATCATGTAAAATATTTCATATGTAATATAATAATACAAAATTATTTATTTAATTTTATTTTTTAGTCATAAAATTCACTTGAATAAGAATTGGTCATATTAAAAATTACATTTTTTCATCGTAAATTTTTTTATTATATTTTTTTCAGCAATTTTTTTTGTTTTTTGTTTTTTCAACAATAAATAAAATTAAAATTGAATTTATTGCTATAATTACGCGCGGTGTCGGTATTTTAATGGTTCGTACTTCGTAATAATATTAGATTGGTGATGTTGATGTGCGTGCGTGTGCGACGAGTTATGAAAATAATTTTATATGAAAAAAATATAAAATAAAAAAAAATGTGTGAAAAAAAAAATAATGAAAAAATAGGCGAAAAAAAAACAAAGAATATAATTAATTAAAAAAAATAAAAATATATACTGTTTTTATCTCTTTTTATCTTATTTATTCACAATATTGATTTATATAAATAAATAAAACTATATATATATAGTTGATAATGCCATTATTGTACAGTTAAATATATAATAGAAATAAGAATATTCTTTCTCTGGATCAGAATATTCTTTTTATTCATTCACTCAACCAGACAACCACAGCCATCATCACTACGTAGAATAGAACCAGCCGCCCCGCCGCCATTCATTCATTCATTCAAGCAGTAGACACTTTCAGTCGTCGGTTCAGTTTCAGCTTTCAGGCGGGTAGGAATCAGAATAGTTTGTCTTTCATTTGGTTTTGGTTGTTTTATTTTTATTTTTTTCTTGATATTATTATTATAAAGTGGAGTTTATTTTTGTTCAATAAAATTTTTTATAAAACATTTTTTTTTTTTGTATTTCGTGCATTTATTTCATTTGTGCGGTAATTTGAAATTAAAAAAAAAATTAAATAAATGTGATGCGTTTTACGTACGCATGTATTTTATATATGAGTAGTGGAAAAAATCACGCATTTTATTTTTATTATTTTTGATATAAAAAAAAAACAAAAACTATATATTAAAAGCAGTGAAGAAATGCCGAAAATAAAAAATTAACATTAAACAAAACAAAACATTTTAGTAATAATATTATTTCAATTAAACATTATTATAAAAGGAAAGGATACATTAAATCACAATATGTTTAAAATGGTAAATTAATTAAATTATATTCTTTTTTTTTTTTTTTTGAAAATGACTTTTTTTAATTTAATGCTAAAAAAATGGTTGAAATTTTGTCTTTTTTTTTTTTTTTTTTAATCATCACATCGAAGTGCTTTGAAAACAATTCTTTTTGCGATTGCATGGTTAAAAGAAAAAAAAATGAATAAATTTCATTGCGCGCGCGTCAAATGTATACACAATATAAATATTGTTTTTTTTTTTTTAAATTATTAATTTTTGTTTATTATTTATTCACTATTATTATTATTATTTTATAAAAACTGTTGTTAATTATATTAACAAAAAAATAAAAATATTAAAATCGAAAATGTCCATAAAGAAAATAAAAAAAACAACTAATTACTAACACACACACACGCATTTGCATATATGAATGGCATAGAATGAATGGCGTCGTGTTTTCTCGTTTTAATGAGCAATTTTTTTGGTTATAATATACCACGTGTAGAAAAAAGAAACACGATATAAATTTGTTTGAATTGTGATATCCTGTCTGTTCGCATATAAATAAAAAACAAACAAATGCTGCCAACAAAAAAAAAAATAAAATATGAAATGAAAAAAAAAGGATTGTGAAATAAAAACATAACCAAAGAAACAAAAAAAAAAATGCATTTTTTTGTATTGAGATTGTGTGCGTGCATGTTTGTGTTTTTTTTAGCGCCGCTAAATGAAGAAAGAATGGATTATTTTTTGTTTTGATTTTATTAATGAACAAAAAAAAAAAAAATGTGATAGGGGTGGGGGTGTGGGCACGTTTTTTGTATATAAACAAAACGCACGTTTTTTTTTTTTTTTTTTTATTTTTGTTATGATTTTTTTTTCTTTGTATTTTTTTTTCTTCTTTATATTTTAAATTGTATTAAATTATTAATTAAATTAAATTAAATTAAAGTATTTTGTATTCTGGAAAAAATTATTTGGGGTGTGGTTTTTGGTTTATTGATTTTTTTTTTCTTCAAATTCTTATAACATATGTCTGGTAGAAAAGATGTATAGTGTATATATAAGATGAATTCTAGGGTCAACAGAATACACGTTAATTTTACGACGGAAGTGGAATTGTTTAATCTTATTTCTATTCCTATTCCTCAAATGTTTAGAATTGTATTTATATTTTGTTTGATACAAAAAAAAAATCCCTTAAATTGTAAGATATATCACGTTATTTGTATGATTTTACATATATAATCGTGTCGCACATACCCCGAAAATTCACCCACATTCAATCGGGCGTGCATCGCATCTTGTAATGTTTTTAGAACATTATATTGTTGAGATAGAATAATAATTTATATATATATATATACAAACGTGTGTGTGTGTGTGTGTGTACAAAATATATTGAGTGTATTTCAATTTATATTTCATCTAATATGGTTTATTTTGATGATTATAAATGATGATAAAAGAATATATAATATCAATAATATATTGATTTGTCGATTATTAGATTCTTTTACCATATATACCGCCTTCTTCTTTTATTTCTTTGTTACAATTTCAATCTTATTCGATTAATAATTCATTTTTATTAAAATTTTTTTTTTTTTTGCACTTTTGTCCACATAAAAATATAACAATCAATAATTGTTTAGGCTACGCCAAAAAAAGAAGATGAAATTTATATATCGGATTCGTCTGGTTCCGATTTTGATGATGATGAAGATCCAGATAAAATTGAAGTACCAGGTAAATAAACTGGAAAACAAAAAAAGAATAGTTGACACTTGTCACATTTATACGTAAAATATACAAACATTATATATTTTTTTTAGGTGGTGGTAAAGATTTAGCAACAGTAGCTGTATTTGGATCAAAAAATAAAAAATCACAAAAATTACAAGATGAATTAAAAGAACAACAACCAAAATCAACATCAGCAGCCCCATCATCATCATCATCATCAGGTGTTATAAAAACCAATCAAATATCAACAACTAATAATGGATCAAAAAAATTACCAATTAATATATCAGAAATAACTACTACTACTACGACTTCTGGTGCTGCTGGGAATAGACTACCTATTTCATTATCCAACAAAATGATATCAACAAAATCATCTCCAATATCAATATCAACCGTATCATCAACAAAACAATTACCAATACATAATTATTTTAAACCAACAACGGCTACATCTCGTGTAAGTACACCATCAGCCTTATCAAGCGCATCACAATTGACAATGACACCAATTATTGGAAATCTTAGTAGTGGTGGCAGTGCTACAATTATAAAAAATGCAAATTTTAAAAATCCTGTAATTCCGGTTACAAATGCAGCGGCCGCAACTAATCAACAAATTAATAATAATAATAATAATAATATTATTAATAATATGAATTCAATGCCAACATCGAATATAATCAAACAACAACAACAACAACAATTAATGCAATTACAACAACAACATGGAATGACAACAAAAGGAAATATGATGGGTTACGATATTAAACCAAATCTATCATCAATGTCCAATCCAATGGGTAATAATCTTTTTATTCTTAAGCTGTTTTTTTTTTTGTTTTCTATAAGTACATATACAAATACATTTTTACATCATTCCATTTATCATTATAATTACATTTTTCATAAAACTCAAATCTAATAATAATAATAAAAAAAACGCTGTTAAAGCTCTATATAAGTATTTTCCATAAACCATAACGATTTTGCTTATATGGTATATTGATTTGATGGCGATTTCTTATATCGAAATTGAATCACAACTTTATACTTTTCAAAATATTCCAATTTTTATACAAAAAAAAACTTTGCACAGACATAAAAATACACTTTTAAATCATTTTCTATATAAAACTAAAAAAAAAACTGCAAATTGCAATTGCAAATTGCGATCAAAAACAAATCAATTATTCAAATGCTCAAAATACAAACGCTTAAAAACTAAAATTATAAAATAATAAATATCTATTGATGATAAAAACTCAAAAAAAAAAGGCATACCATCTTCATCATATGGAATGGGTGCTGCAAGTGCAATGATGGGAATGGGTATGGGAATGGGATTAGGTGTTGGTGGTCAAATGTCTGGATATTATCCAAATAATATTAATAATAATAATCAAAATATGGCCGCATTATTAGCACAGAGTAAGTTGTTTCATCCATCACATAAACGTTTTGAGTTTTTGTTTTAGTTTTTTTTTTGTTTTTTTTTTCTGTATAGAAAATAAAAAAACGTTCTTTTCTTTATTGGTTTTTATGTTTTTTGTTTGATTTATGGAATTATTATTTTTTATTTCAATAAATCATTCAGCGTTTGATGTTTTTTTTTTGTTTTTTTAAAACAGACCAAAATTCCTTTTTTATTTGTTCCACAAAATTTGAGGGTTTAGCAAACAAATTTGTTTTCATTGTTTTTTGTTTTCGCTTCATTTTATTTTGATTCATTCTCATGATTTTTTTTTTAGAGTTAATTTTTTTTTTTATTTAATATAATAAAATTGAATTAATTTTGGACTGTTATTCATTATTGTTTTATTTTTGTTTAGTGGAAATGGCATCAATGGGATTTATGCCTGGTGGAGGTATGAATGGTATGAGTGGAATGGCTGGTATGGGTGGAATGAGCGGAATGGGTGGTATGGGAGGTATGGGCGGTGCAGCCAACGGTGCAGTTATGCAAAATTTACATTCATTTATGGTACAAAATTTACAAAAATTAATTGCGGCCAATCCAAATTATTTAACAGCGGGCATTCCAAATGATTTATTGTCAAAAGTTTGGATGGAACCGATGCAAGCGATGCAAGCCCAATATAATGATGTAAGAAAATTTATTCAACCAATGTTAATTAAATAAGTAATCAAAAATGTTCTGTAATTATATAGCAAGCAATTCAAGATGATGAAGAAGGTGAAGATGAAGAAATGGGTGTAGCAGAAACGTATGCTGATTATTGGCCAGCAAAATGTATTTAGAATTTGGTTTTTTTTTTGCATATTTGTTCTAATGAATGTATAAAATTGATGTATTTTTTGTTATTTGATTACAGTAAAATTGGGTAAAAAACATCCAGATCCAGTTGTGGAAACAGCTTCATTGTCATCCGTTGAACCGGCTGATGTTACATATAAGTTATCAATACCATTGGAAACAATCAATGCAGGACTATTGAGCGCTTTACAATTGGAATCGATTACGTATGCATCACAGGCACATGAACAATTATTACCGGATGGTTCACGAGCTGGATTTTTAATTGGTGATGGTGCGGGTGTGGGTAAAGGTCGTACCATTGCCGGTATAATACATGAAAATTATCTAAAAGGACGTAAAAAATCATTATGGATATCGGTATCAAATGATTTACGATATGATGCTGAACGTGATTTACGTGACATTGGCGCCCATCGCATTGACGTCCATCAATTGAATAAAGTATGTGTTATTATTATTTAATGGATTATTATTAAAATTTATTAAAACTAAAACTATTAAATTATTATTATATGGTTTTCGTGTAGTTAAAATATGCAAAAATATCATCGGCGATAAATAATAATTTGAAAAAAGGTGTTATATTTAGTACGTATTCGGCGTTAATCGGTGAATCAAATAATTCAGCGGGTAAATATAAGACACGGTTAAAGCAATTGTTGCAATGGTGCGGTGATGATTTTGATGGCTGTGTTATTTTTGATGAATGTCATAAGGCAAAGAATTTGTGTCCGGTTGGTTCGAGTAAACCGACGAAAACAGGTTTAACCGTATTGGAATTACAGAATAAATTACCAAAGGCACGTGTTGTTTATGCATCGGCAACCGGTGCCTCGGAACCACGGAATATGGCCTATATGGTACGATTAGGTATGTGGGGTCAAGGTACACCATTTACCGTATTTAATGATTTTATATCGGCCGTTGAAAAACGTGGTGTTGGTGCAATGGAAATTGTTGCTATGGATATGAAATTACGTGGTATGTACATTGCACGTCAATTAAGTTTTCATGGGGTATCGTTTAAAATCGAAGAAGTCCCGTTGTCCGATGATTTTCGTAGTGTATACGATGAATCTGTTCGTTTGGTAAGCATCAACATGTAAATGTAAATAAAAATGACTGAATCATTTGATTAATTCAATTTTTTTTTTTTTTTGTTTTACTATAGTGGGTAGAAGCAATGCAAAAATTTACCGAAGCTGCTGAATTAATTGATGCCGAAAGTCGTATGAAAAAAACAATGTGGGGTCAATTTTGGAGTGCACATCAAAGATTTTTTAAATATTTATGTATAGCGGCAAAAGTGAATCATGCCGTAATGGTGGCACGTGAAGCAATAAAATGTGGTAAATGTGTTGTCATTGGATTACAGTCAACGGGCGAAGCTCGAACATTAGAACAATTGGAACGTGAAGATGGTGAACTATCAGATTTTGTGTCAACAGCCAAGTAAGATTTTTATCATAATAGAACTGTAACCCAATAAACCTTGTAAAAATTTCTAATTTCTAATTTTTTGTTTTTATTTTAATATATCTTTCAGAGGTGTTATTCAATCATTAGTGGAAAAACATTTTCCGGCACCCGATCGTAATCGTATTCATCGACTATTGGGCATTGAACCACCAAAAAAACAAGATATTTTATCAATGATTTTAGATAATGGAAATAAACAACAAACAACAAATGATGATAAGAAAAAAGTAAATAAAAATAATAATGGAAAAATTGGAAAATTAACGATGGCTACGACGACGACAGCAACACCAATCGATTTACCAGCTAAAAGAAAATCAGCACGTCAAGCATTACAACGTCCAAAACGTCGACGATATTCATCGGAAGTCAGTGATTTCGATGATGATGAGGATGATGATGCGGATGACGTCAATAGTGTTGCTATTGTGAATTCGGATATTTCTGAATACAAAGGCAGTGATAGTGAATCAAACGAAAGTTTTCATATGTCAGCGAATGAAAGTGATGAAAGTAGTGATTTTAATCCATTTCGTATTGATTCGGATTCCGATGATGATCCATGGGTGGCCGGACGTAAACAAAAAAAGAAAACGAAGAAAAAAATAAAGAAAAAGAAAGTATCATCGTCGTCAACAAAAATAGCATCAACGTCTTCAACTGCGGCTGCTGCTAATACTGCAGCGGCTGGTACAACCACAACAACATCAACAACAACGACTACAACAAAAAAGAAACCAACATCTACACAAGATAAAATACAAGAATATTTAACAAAAAAACATTCAGATGCAAAATCGGAATTATTATTAGCAACAAATGGTGGTAATAATGGTATAACTGGTGGTGGTAATTATTCATCAATATCGGCGGCAACATCAACATCCAACACATCATCGATATTGGGTGGACCACCGCCAAAAGATGCAATTGAACGTGCATGTGCAATGAAAGAAGAACTATTGAAAAAAATTGATAAACTTGGTGATAAATTGCCACCGAATACATTGGATCAATTAATTGATGAATTGGGTGGACCAAATAATGTAGCCGAAATGACGGGTCGCAAAGGACGAATCATTCAAACGTATAACGGATCGATACAATATGAATCACGATCGGAAACGGACGTCCCATTGGAAACATTAAATTTAACAGAAAAACAACGTTTTATGAATGGTGAAAAAGATGTTGCAATTATTTCGGAAGCAGCATCATCTGGTATATCATTACAAAGTGATCGACGGGTACGTAATCAACGTCGTCGTGTTCATATAACATTAGAATTACCGTGGTCAGCCGACCGAGCTGTACAACAATTTGGTCGGACACATCGTTCGAATCAAGTGAATGCACCCGAATATATATTTTTAATATCGGATTTAGCCGGTGAACGTCGTTTTGCGTCGACGGTGGCCAAACGTTTAGAATCATTGGGTGCATTAACGCACGGTGATCGTCGTGCCACTGAAACTCGTGATTTATCACAATTTAATATTGATAATAAATATGGACGTAGTGCATTGGAAGCCGTTATGAAAACGATTATGGGCTATGAACAACCAATTGTACCGCCACCACAAGATTATACGGGTGATTTCTTTAAAGATATAGCCGGTGCTCTGGTTGGTGTTGGCATTATTGTGAATAGTGAAGCAATGCCAGGCATTTTAAGTTTAGACAAAGATTATAATAATATATCGAAATTTTTAAATCGTATTTTGGGTATGCCCGTTGAATTACAAAATCGTCTATTTAAATATTTTACCGATACGCTTACCGCTATTATAATACAAGCGAAAAAATTGGGACGATTTGATTTGGGTATTTTAGGTAATTTATTCTTCCGGGTTTATTTATTTTTTTTTTGTGTATGTATTTTTATCTGTATTTTTAATTATCATTATGGTTTTTTTCATACAGATTTGGGTGCCGGTGGTGAAAATGTACGAAGAATAAAATTAATACGTTTTATACGTAAACATGCAACTGGTATTGCACCCGCTGAATTACATACTGTACAAGTTGAACGTGGATTAAATTGGGAAGATGCTCTTGATAAGTAATAATTTCGTTTTTGTTTTATAATCTGATAATTTCCAAAAAACAATACTATAATATTCATTTAACTAATATAAATTTTATTTATTTTACTTTGCTATGAATACGAATTAATTTTTAGATGGGCTGATTTGGCTGGTGAAAAAGAAGGATTTTATTTATCACATACGTCACGTAATAATAAACAAACTGTAATGTTAGCCATTGCAATTGATTCTTCTAATAGTAATAGTAGTAACAGTAACAGTAGTGGTGCCGGTGGCAGTAATAGTAGTAATACTTCTTCTGATAAAAAGAAATTAGATGGAAAATTATCGAAAAAAGATGCTTTATATCAAATTTACCGACCAAATACCGGTTTACAAATACGTCGTGAAACACTATCGGAAATTGAAAAGAAATACAAGAAAATAACAAGTAGTGATGGTGAAAAACATTGGACAGCTCAATATAAAGCATCGGTAAATACATGCTCGCATGCATATTGGCGTGGAAATTGTCGTACCGTTTCAATGGGTAACGATTGTGAGGTATTTAGTTTTTTTTATTTAAATACTATTAGAAATATTGTACAGATTAGGTGTTTATAATTGAATATAGTCACAAAATCTGATCGAAATATGAAGGAATGTTGGAGAATTATTGAAATTGTTTTATTGGATGATTTCAATTTCTATTTCGATGGCTTTTTCTCGGGAATTACTTTAGCGATTTCGCTGAAATTGGCTTAACTTAAGTTTTTTTTCCTATAAAGCTGGTTAAGTTAGTAGATGGGATATTTCACGTCTCCCTTGCAGGTTGCTCGACTTTTTTGTTTTCTTTTTCCGTACATCTCAATGATTTTTGAGGGTATTTACTTGAAATTATAGCAGTTTTGTATTATATGCAAAACAATTACATTCCCGGAAATTTTTTCTGATTCCATTCCATCCATGAGCTCGTTCGTTTTGTTTTTGACCAATTGACTTGAAATTTGGGATCTGGCAATCATTTTTAAATAATAAATAACTAAATTATTATTCGTTTTATTTTTTTATTTGTTTCTACAGATTGGATTACGTCGTCGTACATACACAATATTATCCGGTTCAGTGTTGGCAATTTGGTCACGTGTCGAACAACTCGTTTCAAATGCCAGTCATCATCATCATCATTCATCATCATCATCGTCAAATAATAATAAAATGCAAGTGATACGTTTAAAAACAATTGAAGGACATAAAATTGTCGGTACTTTAATACCAAAATCGTGTGTTGATCTTTTGGTTGCCGATTTACGATATGATGCCGAAAAAGTTGAAGAACAAATAATTCCATAAATTAAAGTGTTCGTTCTCTGGGCAAAAGAGGAAAAAGGCAAAAAACAGAAAGAATATTAATTCTCCTCTAAGGGGCTAAATCGTTTTTTGTTTTTTTTTTTTTAAAGCACACATAAAATAAGACAATTTTTTAAATAGTCTATAATATAAAAAGTTATAAATAAATCAGCGTTTATCAATAAACAAAAAAAAACCCATTAAGAAACGCTTTTATAGCTTTAAAAAATGGATAAATTTAAATTAAAAAAAAAAAAAAAGAATTTCAAAATAAAAAAAAATGTGACAAATTTAATTTAATAATTATTAATTAAATTGTTTAAAATTAATATTAAATTTTTTTAATATTGTAATAACTAAGCAAAGGGGGCGGCGAATAGAAGAAAAAAGCAGGAATAAGAAAGAAAGATAAAAAATTAAATCACACACAAAAATATATTAAATTTTTCTTTTAAAATATAATTTAATTTTTATGTAATTGTGTATAAGAAAAAAAATAGTTTTTTTTTTAATTAATTAATTAAATAAATAAAATTGTATTTTATTACAAAAAAATATTAACAAAATAAATAAATAAAATAATGTATTCCTTTAAAATAACAAAAAAAAACTTCTCCACTTTAAAAAATAATATCAAAAATAAAATTAAAAAAAAAAAAAAACTCAACGGAAATCAGAAAAATATTAATAATAATAATAATAATTTTAAAAAAATCATCTATTCCTATTGGTTTTTTTTATCTTATTATAATTAATATAATTATTAATTACAAAGAAAAAAAAAACAATAATTTTCTTTTATTGTGTAATTTTAATTTTATTTCTTATTAATTTAGTGTGTGTTTTTTTTGTTTTCAGTTTTGTTTTTTTATTATTATTTCTCTTTTTCTATTTATTTTTTACTTAGTTGTGATATTAAAAATTAATTATTATTTTTCTTTCTTTTTTTTTTTTAATTTTTTTTAAGATTAGTAGCAATTAATTTTTATTTTAGTATAGTGTGTAATAGAAATAAGAAGAACATCAACAAATTTAAATTAAAAATAAAATTATCATATATTAAATAAAAATTATCATAAAATAAATGGAATCTTTTTTTTTAAATATTAATTATTATATTGTCAATTTAATCTCCATTTAATTTAAACTAAAAAAAAAAATACATTAAATAATTATAATAAAATAAATAAAACAAGTAAATAAAATTAAATAAGTATTTTTTCTATACTTTTTAATTTAATTAAATATTTAATAAATCGAAAAAACTTTTGATCCTAAAAATTATAAAAATAAATGAAGAAAAAAAAAAAAAAATTGCGATTATTAATTTTTTTTTTTTTAACTTTTCATTTGAGTGATCCTTTTTTGAATGTATAATGAATTTATTAAAAATAGTGATAAATTAAAAAAAAAACAAAACAATTTTTAAAGTTTATTATGTTTCAAATATAATAATAATAATATAATAACAATTTTTTTTAAGTATTCTGAATAATTATTATTATTAAAAAAAAAAACAATTAAAAATGACATTAGTTTCAAGAGATTCATGTGTTTTTTTTTTCATTTTCATTTCAATCCTCTTTTTGATCCTTTTTTGTTTATTTTTAGGAATTTTAATGTGTAAAAAATTATTGATTATATTAAAATTTACAATATAAAAATAATTTACAAATTAATTGAGTGTATGTTTTTTATTAATATTTTTTTCAGATTGAACCTAAATATTGGGCATTAATTCATGCGGTTTTTTTCGAAAATTAAGGCTTTATTGTGAAAAAATGGTTGTACAATTAATGATCAAAGTATTGTCCAATGGAAGCTACAACATTTGCCCATCTTTCTGACAGTTTGTGGATTCCATCCCAAAAGAACTTCTCCGACTTGGTGGTGAAGAACGAATCAAGCCAATTTTTGATACCCTGTTCTGAAGTGAAGCGTATTCCGGTGAGGGCATTCTGGATTGATCTGAACAAGTAGTAATCAGAAGGGGCTAGGTTTGAGCTATCCGGCGGGTGAGGTAGAACTTCCCACCCACTGTTTTCCAAATAGTTTTGAACCGGCCTTTAAACATGTGACCGACCATTGTCATGATGGAAAATTATGGATTCGTATCTGGTTGCACATTCTGGTCGTTTTTCCGCAATCGCTCTCTTCAAACAAATTAATTGTGTTCGGTAGAGGTCCCCTTTGATCGTCTGACCCGATTTCAACAGCTCATATTACAACATACACCCTTCTGATCCCACCAAATACAGAGCATTACCTTGGCACCATGGATATTTGACTTTGCCGTCGATGATGATGGTTGGCCGGGATTGAAATACGATTTCTTGCGCTTGGGGTTATCGTAATTAATCCATTTTTTATCACCAATGACAATCCGATGCAAAAATGACTTGTTTTTGTGGCGTTGAAGCAACATTTCCGACATACAGAATCGGCGTTCGATATCTCTTGGATTTAATTCATATGGCACCCAATTTCCAAGCTTTTGGATGAATCCCGATGCCTTTAAACGTCTGGAAATGGTTGCTTGATCAACTGCCAATGATTTTGCAAGATCTTGTTGCGTTTGGCACGCATCTTCATAAAGCAATGCCTCCAATTTTTCACCTTCATCATCTTTTTGGCTGTCCGGGTCGTTCATCGTCTTCTAAGTGGAAATCACCACTTTTAAATCGTGAAAACCACTTCTGGCACGTTCTTTCAGCTAGAGCATGGCCACCATAAGCCTCTACTAAAATACGATTACTTTCGGTGGCACTTTTCTTCATATTAAATTAATGAAGAAGAACTCCCCGCAAAAACACTTTTTCTGGCACAAAGTTTGATATGTTCCAATTAATAGAAAAAAATGTTGTACACGTTTCAATCAAATGACATATACTGAAAATGAAGCACAATATAACAGCGGCTTTCAAATGAATATAGTCACGGATTATAACGACGCGAAATAAATACTACTAACTCCCACTCTTAGAAAACCGCACGAATTAATGCATATTCCCAATAGTTCCTGATTAATTTCGTTATATCCTCATAAATTATTCCTTTTATTATCCCTCATAAAGGTTTTTTATAGAAAAAAGTCTTCCTCATCGCACAGTCTCGTCTCGTATTTTGGCCATTTTCTAACAGTTTGATTGCATTACATTAAAAATTGGAAAAAAAAATGCAAATATTAAAGCAATTTTAATAATATAATTTTATTTATAAAACCAAAACATACAAAAAAAAGGTAATATTTTACGTTATTTAAATATCCTTGCCAGGATATTTCTTGTAATTATTCTCATAAATTTTTTTTATTATATTTAAATCTACTTTTAGTTGTTTTATTTTTCCTTCAAATAATTAATTTCTACGTATAAATTAAATAAAAAAAAATTAATAGCCGCGCGATTGTGATGGATTTTGTTTTGTATAATATGTCATGAATAGAAAATAAACCCATTTTTTCTTTAAATTTAATATAGTCACAGCCGTTATTATATATTGATTATTATTTTTTTTCCAAATTGGACGGTTCCCGATTAAAAATAAATATAATATCTTGATCTGTACCATCATCAATACGTGATTCAGTCAATTCATTAAAGGTTGTCATGCAAATATCTATATTTTTAGATATATTAAATACACAAAAAAAATTAATTATAAATTGCAAATAAATTGTTAAAGAATATATAAAAGGATGTTGAATGATATGCCATGATATGAATGAGATATAGATGGGCGAATGGAAAAATTAATTCATAAACATATATATATAAATAAACTTACCATTATTTTGTACACTTGGATCTTGATAATAAATAATTTCTTGTCTTAAATTATAACCACAAAGTACAATAAAATGTCCAACATATTTCGGTTTTGGATTATTACGAAATGGAAAAAATGTCCTGGGAGGAAAAAAAAAGAAAAACAAAAAAATTCATTTATTATAACGACAAACAAGGAAAGCAATTGATTCAAAATGTTTGCCCAGTGGTGAAAACAATTCAATCTGGTTAATTTAATATATTTGAAACCTGCTATTCTTTTTCAATATCATTTTAAATCAAAATCCGCGAATTTTTCCACCACAGGTAAATATTCAATATAAATATATATATATATTTACGTGAATTCTTTGGTTAATTTATTTTTTTTACAAAATGAACAATCCAATAGAGCTGAATTAACTAGGACGATAATCGGTCCATTACATTGTAAATGATGTAAAATTTCATTATTGTTTACCGTTTTTTTACAACATGATATTCCATTGAATGGAGCACGTTCAAATTTTTTTCTCACTCGTTCGATATCTTTCGATAAAATCGGTTTATAATAATCATTTGACCATAAACGTGGATCAACACCAATTGTGCACGTATTAAATTCATGTTTTATATTATAACGTTTTAAAATATAACATAAATCAATTGTCCAAATGCTAGTCAACATAAATATATATAAATATAAAAATTTATTACCAAATAAATAAAATATCAGAGAAAACATTTCTTTATACGTATAAATTATTCATTTACCTTTCACCAAATTCATCTTCCAAACAAATTTTATGAAAATTTTTTAAAAATCGTTGTCGTTGTGATTCATTCATTATCATTAAAATACATGTTAATCCACAATCCCAATGGGATCTTTGTGACAAATGTACAATATTTTTATCGATAAAAACTTCCGGACGTTGAAGTAATACTTTTGGATAAGAATAAAATATGAAATTTTTATTTGAATTTAAATACCACAAAAAAAAATGTATTACCTGGTTTAATGGTTGAATTCATTTTTTTCTGTTTGTTTGTTCCTATTCCACATCCGTGATTTATTTATTTTATTATTAAAAATGGTAATGAATGTATTTTAGGCAACAAACAATTCAATTTTTTAATTTATTTTTTCATTGATTAATTTTCACTACATTTTTTTATCAATTTTATTATCTACAATTTTTTTTATTATTATTATTGATTACGTTTTTTGTTAACTGATAACAATTACAAATAAGAATACATTTCTTTTAGAAAATTATGATAACAAAAAAATTAAAATATTTATTCTTTCCTTTGTGTTCCAATTCTATCATAAACAAAACCAGAGCTCGAAACAAAACAAATCATAAAACATAAATCAAACACCACCACACCAAGGAAATCATCAATTAAAAAAAAACAAATTTGTTTATTTGTTTTCAAATCAATCCGAATGTAGTCGTAATTGCAATAAAATCCATATTTGGTTATTTATTCATTTTTTTCAACACCGCATTTTGATAAACTCACCACATTTATAAAAACCCAATATTTTGGGGATTTTGTTGTTATTATTATATTTTATTATTGTTTGAGTTTTCTTTTTTTTTGTTTTTTGTTTATTTTGAAGAAGTGATAAAAAACTATATAATGTTTTTTAATTTAATTAAAAATAATAATAATAATATTATAAATAGAATAATTTTAATAAATAAAAATCAAATTGAAAAAAATAGATTAATTCGTACATGTGGTGTAATTAATCATAGAAATCATGCGAATGTTGAAGAAAATGTTAATAATAATACAGAAAAATCGTCGTCGACAACAACACATTTTGGTTATGAAACTGTAAATATCAGTGAAAAAGAAGAAAAAGGTATTTTATTAGATTTATTAAAATAAAGATTAATTAATATATTTTAATTGGTATATTTTTTTCTTTATCAAAAGTTTATAAAGTATTTGAAGATGTTGCAGAATCATATGATAAAATGAATGATGTCATGTCAATGGGTATTCATCGGATATGGAAAGATATATTTATGGAACGTTTAGCACCGATACCCGGTACAAATCTATTGGATATGGCCGGTGGTACTGGTGATATAGCATTTCGTTATGTAAAATATTTACGGAATATATCAAATCAAAATCAACCCTTATCGGCCGTCGGTTGTCAAAGTCACGTTACTGTAAGCGATATAAATCAAAATATGTTAGATGTTGGTATAAAAAGAGCTAAAACATTAGGATATTATACGGACAGTACAAATAATAATAATGATGATGATGAAATCAAATCAAAGGGTAACATTCAAATGTCCTGGAAATGTGAAAATGCAGAAAAATTAACATTTAATAATGATCAATTTAATGCGTACACCATTGCATTTGGTATACGTAATTGTACGTCCATCGAACGGGTATTATCCGAAGCATATCGTGTTCTGAAACCAGGTGGACGTTTTTTATGTTTAGAATTTTCCCATTTAAATAATCAACAATTACAATGGTTATATGATCAATATTCATTTACGGTAATACCACCATTAGGACAAATATTGGCCGGGCAATGGAAAGCCTATCAATATTTAATTGAAAGTATACGAAAATTTCCTCAACAGGAAGATTTTAAAGCAATGATTAAGACAGCTGGTTTTTCTTATGTAACCTATGAAAATTTAACATTTGGTATATGTTCCATTCATTCGGGGTTTAAATTATAAAATAATATATTATTTATTATTGTTTTTATTTATAAAATTATATATTTAATTAAATTAATTATTTTCCAAAAATAATAAAAGAAAATAGCAAATAAATTAATATTGTATTTTATTTTTTTAAATTAAAACTTTTAAATATCTTTATAAAAAAACCTTACAAATATATTTTATTCAAATGCAAAAAAAAAAAACAAAAATGGCTGAATTGAAATTTTGTTTTTGCTCAATTTTTTTCATATGGTAAAAATTACTTTTTCGTTTCATTCGTTTTATGTTTGCTTCAAGTGTCGGTTGTAGGTTAAAATCGTTTAGTTTCTTTATATAAAAACATTAGAGTTTTTTTTTAATTATTAATAAATTTTATTATTTTTAATCGTAATAAATTAATTAATAATAAATAAAATAAAAAAAGTGTTAAAATTATTGATTTTGTAAGTGTTAGTATAAAAGTTTTTACATTTTGTGAAAATATTACGCGATGCATTTAATTTGTAAAATAAAAACAAAATGTGAATAACGGAATGTGATTTCATAGTTGTTGTTGTTGTTGATGTTTTTTTTAACATTGTAACAGTCGCAAGTACCCGGCAGACGGGATGTTAATGCCCAATTCAAGTATGTAAAATATTGTATTAAAAATTTTATACGCATATAAAACAAATAACACAATCGTTTTTTTTTTACCAATTATTCAATTTTTTTCAATGCATAATTATTTTATATGATCTACAACAATATTTTGATGTTATCAGCAACAACAATTTTCATTACATATGAGAATTGGACACAAGAAACTATAATGAATTTTTTTCTTTATGCGTCCATTAAAATAACTAACAATGTTTCTTTTAATGTTCAATGTAGGAATATATAATTTCTATCCTACATTATACTGAAAAGTGTTCTATATATTTCTCTATTGAATTTTCGTTGTTCTATTTTCCATAATTTTAGAATAAAAGATTTAGATAAATAATCGGAAAATGTGTAAAATAATTATCCTTGGTTGATAAAAATCCTTTGTCAATGTGCGATGGCAGTTAATTTAATGCGCAGCAATTAAATTTTCTATTAACATTTTTGTTTTCGCGCAACCAAGCGGTTGTATATATAAGCAACTGTACATTTTTTTCTGAATTTTTGTATTAATTACTGCCAATTATTTGACTATAGCAAAAGATTTTCCTAATAAAAAAACTGTTACAAATAAATAGAAACGATTTCACTATATAAAAACATTAGAGTAAACAATATTATAATTTATTTTTAATATATATAGCCTGATTGTTGTGCAATAAGTTCTCTGTATTTTTATATAAATGAATATTTATATAGTGGATGAAAAAAGTACAGTTGCATATTTTGTTTGGCTATGGTTTGTTTAATAGCTATATACATTTTAACAGTCCCTATGCGGTTAATCGCATTGTTATATTTTTTTTTTAATTTTTGATAAGAAACTACTGACAGATATACGATATATATAATAAATAGTATATCATTTACGTGATACATGAAGGTTCTACCTTTCAATTTTCATTAACTCCATAATTTCTTTCTGCGATCGGTTTTATCTTTGAAAGTGTACCTACGCACTTTCTTCTACGCATTTTCTTAGCCCCGGGCCGCTCCGTATCAAATTTATAGTTTTAAATTAAAGATAATCAAAATACCTATATAATTTAAGTGTATATCTCAAATAACGACTTAAGAAATCGGTTGATTGTTTAAAAAATATGCAAACTTTAACATCCCATTTATCGGAAAATGCGGGGGTGAAAGGGTGGTATATGTCGATTATTTGTATATGTTATAACTTTGTTAATCTGTAAGGAAAATTAAACATAACAGTATTCTATAGAACAAGACACTGCTAGGTCAACACCTCTACAATGACAAATACTTATATGCGTGTGGTGAGAAAACCGATTATATATAGAGTGGGGTATAGTTTATAGTTTCAATATCTACTTATCAAAATGTTTTCTGTAAAATCCTGTGTCACGATCAAATATAAATGTAAATTTTAAATATCCAATAATTCACTGCGAGTATTAGAAAAGGGTGGAATGGATGCGGGATCTGAAAAATGTTTCCATTTTTCATTCAAACTTCATATCTGCAATATTTATATAGAATAGGATAGAGAATAGAATAGGTTTTCGGAATACAAGAATTCATTGAAATTCATCCCAGATTCGCAGTGATTCATTGAATTTTCGCATATATATGATTTATGTTTTATTTCAATTTATATATTCTAATTGATATATGCAATATTTTGATAAGTGAATTGTGGTTAGAAACAGAACAACGAGATATCTCTAATATAATCTCTTGGCTCATCTGTATGGGGAAGGTCTAAACGGGTATGGAATACATTGATGTGTAAAATTTTTCGCACATTTGATATCCAACCAAATGATATATATCTATACTTCAGTCTCTATCATATATATGAAACCAATATTCATTGATTCAACCATTCTTACATCTTATAGATCTGGATTCTATATATAATAAATCAGAATATCATTGAATTTTGATTTCTTTCAATTTATTCTATAATTGATATTTTGATGGTTTGATGATATGGCCAGAAAAGTTTTGTCTCCGAGAATTTGTTTTGGTGGATCCCATCATTTCCAACATTCCCATATACAAATTCAGGGGTTATTATACTATATAAAGTATATAACTTATCTATCTTTATATGTTTTATTGGGTTTCGATCAGATTTCGTAGTTACTCTAATTAATATTATCATATTTTATCCAGTTTTATCAATCACTGAATATGACAGTTTTACCAGAACGAATTTAAAGTTCGTTCCGAGATATGGAAATTCCATCGGTTTCACTTACATGAATTCTTATTTCATATATATGCTAACAATCTGATATATGTGCAATATCGTATTATATATATATGCCTTATATCCTTATCCGAAACACTCCCTGAACATTTGACAAAGATCTTTTTTTTTTTTAAATGCAGCTTTAGTAAACATTTCTCAGTAATTATCGATAAAAACACAAAATCAATTTTTTTTTTGTATCAATTAATTTTCTTTTATTTTTTTTAATGATTTTTTTTTGTTTTATTAATTTTATATGTATATTTATTATTATAGTGGTATTTTTGTTTCTTTTTTTTTTTGAATTTTTTTTTTGTTTGTTTTGATTTTTTTTATATATATAGTATTATAATTATAATTAATATTAATTTTTTTTTTATTTATATATATATTTATTTATTATTTATAAATAAACATATATAAATTATATATCTGTTTTGTACCGCAGCCACAGTACACATTTATGCACAGATAATATAATATTTTTAATATATGTTTATTTATATGTAAAAACTAGGTAACATGATTCCGTTTTTCTTCAGTTTATATTTACGCAAATATTTCGTGTGTTTAATTTACAATTTAATTTTTTAATTAATATTTTTTTGTTAATTTTTTTTTTATACATTTATAATTATATATTAAAATATACATATGTATATATATATGCGAAGTGTATGTGCATGTATAAATATTTATTTATTTTTTTTTGATTTAATACGGGGTTTTTTATACATAAATTTTTGTTGTTTTATTATAATAATAATGATAATAAATCAGAGTTGTAATAATAATAATAATAGTAATAATAATAGTAATGATAATAATGAATGAAGAAATTTAAAATAAAAATGATTTCAATATATTAGTAAGAGCCACTTTTATTAATATGTTGTATTATTACTTGAATTTTCTTTTTTCTGAATTTTTTGGGTGATGGTTTTTTTTTTGAATATGTCATTTTATTTTTAAATAGAAAAAATTATCAAAATTTTTTATATAGATTTAATATAATTAAAAGAAAAAATATTTTTATATTATATATAACTTAAATGTATATGAATATTTACAATAATAATAATAATAATAATAATATTAATTTTTTATATGGATACTTAATAAGAAAGTATTCTAAATGTATGTGTAGAATATGTATGGATTTAGTTGTGTGTTTATGTGTGTGTGTGTGTGTATGTGTAATTAAGGGCGAAGTTTTTAATTTTTTTTTTTTATTGGGAATAAAATAATTAACTATATTTTTTTAATATATATATAATTGTTGATTTTTGTATATATAATAAGAAATATATTTTATTATTTTTTTTTTTCATTTTGATTTATATATTAATATAGAAACATTAAAAATATGTATATATTTATTTAAATATTCTTTTTTATATATTTTTATATATTTTCTTTTGAATATTTGATGACCATATATATTTATATTAAGAAAATATTAAAAAAGAAAATTTTAAAAAATATATTCGTATAGGCAGTTTAATGTGTAGCTAGTTGTTTGGTTAGATTTTATTTTAATCTTTCTTAATTCAATCGCCATCCACCCCACCGAAAACCGAAAATAAAATATTATCTGTCGGGGGGTTGATTTAAATGAAGAAAAAAAAAATTAAAAATTAAAAACTATACCGTATATAAAAAAAAATTATAAAATCTAAATGATAAAGAAAATGAATATATAATATAATAATAATAATAAAAAAAAAATGTTATATATTTTTATTTTATTTTTGTTATTTACATATTAATTATTTATATTTATATATATATTTATAATATTTACAAAATATTTTCATAGCCAAATTTTTTTTAATTACATTTTTATTTTTTATTTTACAAAAACATTTATAACCTATAAATTGATGAACAACAAAAAAAAAACAACAAAACAAATGATTTTTGGTTAAAAAGCTCCCTACATTCAAAAAAAAATTCAAAAATGATTAATTATTTACAAAATATTAACATAATTAAAAAAAAAAATAAAAATTAACTACTATATTTTTTTTTTTGTTATTATTATTAAATATAAGATTTTGGTCACAAAATTTATACTAAAAAATATTTTATTTATTTTTAATTAATATAAATATATGCAATTATATAGTTTAAAAGAAAATTTAATTTAAAAATAAAAATTAATAAAGATTTACATTGAAATATATAGTAAAGAAAGAAAGAAAAAAAAAGGAAAGAATTTTTATTATTATTTATTATTATGTATATATATATATATATTACGCAGTCAATTTATAATATTTTTTTATATGTATACATTTTTAAAAAAAATAATTTTATTTTATTTAGAAAATTAGCCTTATATTTTTTTTTTTTAATTTTGTTGTTATTGTTTTTTTTTTTTTTGTATTAAAAACTAATTTAAAAAATTTCAAACGCGATTATTACGGCTGTGGCGGTTGTAACGCAGCGGCGGCAACGGCGACGACGACACATACAAAATATTGCGATACGATTTTTATTTTTTTTACATTTCTGTTGTTTTTATGTTAGGTACGTTTCATCATTGAAATTGTTCAATGTTCAATGTTCAATAAAAATAATAATTAATTAATTAAGATTTATTTTTCAATTATTGATTTTTCTATAATAATAATAATAATAATAATAATCTAAAAGAGCACCATCATATTTTTTTATTTATTTAAATATATTAAATTTTTCTGATATGTACAAGCAACAAATAGTAAAATTGAACTAAATGAATTAAATTATGCAAATTAATCAATATTTAATATTTTTTTTTTCCCTATAGAACTTTTCTTTTTTGTTATATGAATTTATTTAAACAGTGAATTTTTAAAGTAAATTTTTTAATCGAAATTAATTTTAATATTTTCTCATTAAAATTGACAGTTTTTATTAACTATAGAAATTTTCAATTTAGTCTTTGAACATTTTCTCGGATTTCCTTCAAATGATTTATTGTTTTATTAATAACAGAATAATAGAAAAAAAAACATTTAGTGTAATTCAATTGAATTTTAACATTATGATGATAAAAATCATAAATTCATAGTCGAAATTAATAAAATGATTTTTCGCAATTGTCACAATTGACGCAATTAAATTGAAAATTACCGCATAAATCATTATTTAATTATCATCAGTAAATAATTAATCTAAAATCGCAAATATTGTGGGTGGGGCCCGAAAGTTTGCAATAAAATTTACAGGCCGTAATTGTTTTTAATTTTAAATTATTTGTTATATATAGCAAAAGAAAAAGAAAAAATGCTTAATTTAAATTGCAACATAAAGCAAATAAAATATAAAAAAGTAATAGAAATTTTTAGAAAATTAAAATTATTAAATTGATTATTAAATTAAATTGAAAAAAATTTATTTTAATTTATTTTTCGCAATGATTTATTCTGAATTAATATGTGTTTATGTGTGACGATGAGATGAGATAATGATCAAATGATCTTAAATTCTAATTTATTTTTGCGTGTGTTTCATTAAATATATAATTTTTTTTTTTTTTACAAAAATTTAGTTACATAAAAAAGGATTTTAAATATAAAAATTGAAAACTATTATGAAATAATAAACATATATAATAATAATTAATATATAATAAAAAAAAATTCAGTCTGTGTTTTTTTTTTTTTTTAATATTTAATTCGTAAAAAAAAAAGATTATAATTTTTATTTCCGATTAATTTTTATTTATATACTTATTATAATTATGTAAAAAAAAAATCTATATTACGAGTAATATTAAAAAAGAAAAATAATAATAATAATAATAATGAAATCATTTAGAAATAATTAATTTTAAAATTATAGAAAGGCTGGATATTTTTGGTGTGTAAATTTTTTTTATGAATTAAGGAAACATCAAAAAATGTATTATTTTGTATATAAAAAATGAAAAAGATAATTTAGATAAGTTTTTTTTAATTGATGTAAGTCATTTTAAAATAAAATGATATTATTTACCTTAAAATTGTTTTTTTTTGCGTATAGAAAAGAATAGAATTTTCGCTGTTTAACGTACAAAAATTTTAATTAATTTTATATTATAAAACCTCTTTCATTTGTACGAACAGCAAAAATTCTTGAAACCAATGTTTTTTTTTTTTATCAATTTAAATTTCAATTTTATTATTTCTATCAAATTCATCATATAAAAAATCGTATACATTTTGTTGACATGTTATTAGGGATGTTAGGGTGTGTTAGGGATGTTAATTTTTTATTTGTTTTCAATTAAAAATAAAACACGTAACCAAAAATTAAAGGACACGATTTTCATTAATGAATATTTATGAAAAAAAAATTGGGTTTTCTTTTTTGTTATTTTCATCTCAACGTAATTTGTTTTGTATTCAAATATTTTATGAATGAAAAAATTTAAAAAAAAAAAAAACAAAAAATTGAATATAAAACTATTTATTTAAAAACAATCTGAATTTTCTTCTTCTGTTTCTTGGTTTCAATGGTAACAAATGATTTTTTTTTGTTTCTATAATTGCGTGTAACAATAATAATATTAAATAGCACTAACAGAATTTAATTATTTATATATATATATATATATTTAATTTTACTAATAAAAAAAAATAATCACAAAACATTTAATTGTATTTGTCAAAAAAAAAAAAAAACAAAAATTCAATTTAAAAAATAAAAACAATTAAATTCTATAAATAATTTTGATGTAAATATAAAAAAAAATGGATTATTTCATTATTAAATATTTATTTATTTTAATTTTTTTTTTGTATAAATGCATATTAAAAAATAAAACAAGATAAGGAAAATATTGTTTTTTTTATATATATAAATAAAAATTTAAATATTATTTTTATAAATGAAAATGTTTTTCTAAAAGCCTCATCAAATATATCTAATTATTTATTTGTTCTAAAAATTAATACTTTATATATATATATATATATATATAGGAGCAGAATAGATAGAGAACTTTTTGCTAAACAGGAAAACAAGATTATTTTTTGCTTTAATGCTCTCTCAATTTATCAATTAAGTCTTAATTATATTTATAATTATCGCATTAATTTATTTCATTTTTTTTTTTAATTTTTAAATAAGGTCTTCTTTAATTTTTTTTTCTATAGCAACAATTTCTTTAATTTTGGTGTAATTTTTTATTTAATTTTAATTTATTACAAAATTATACTAAAGTATGAAAAACAAAAAAAAACACTTTTGATATTTACACAAAAAAAAAGAAAAGAAAAAAACTGTTTAAAATTTAATAAAGAGAAAAATACATTTTGTTTTACATTTAATTTTTACTATATATATTTATATATTTTAATTGTTTTTATTTTCTTTGTAAATATAACAATTAAATAAAAATGTTGTTTTAATAAACAAACAAAAAAAACATGATATTTTTTTTTAAAGGCATTTATTATCAGACTTCCTAGTATTTTATTTTATTTTATTTTAATTCATTTATTTAAAAATAAAAATTAATTTTTATTTTGTGAATTTTTTTTTTCTTTTTTGTTTTATATATAAATAACATTTAATAAAAAAAAAAATTAAAACCAAAATCAATTTATTTCTATTACACAATTTTATAATTCAGATAATTAATTTAAATTATTATATATGTAGAGAAAAAAAGGCTTTAATATTAATTTAATTTAATTATTATATATATTTATATATATTAAATTTACTTACATATTTTTTATTTAATATTTGTTATTTATTTATTTTACATATACATTCATTCATTGTTTAAATCTAATTAATTTAAATATGGTTTTAAGAAATTATTTGTTTTGTTATTATTATTATTTTTAGATATATAATACAATAAAAATTAAAAAATCAAATGTCAGTCAATTGCGCAGTCAATTCTATATATAAAGTCAATAAATTTTTATAGTTGATTGAAATCAAATTAAAAAAAACAAAACATAACATTCAGTCAGTCAATATAATAATATAATAATAGTTATGTATATAAATAATAATTAAAAATTATTGATAATTAATTAAATAATTACTAATAATTTTTATCATTGAATTGAGATGAATTTTTATTATAATCATATATAATTAATTATAGATATATATATAGTATTTATTAATTTGCCTAAAAAACAACTCGATCCACTGTATAGTTGTTAGTTAGTTTTTGTTTAAAACAACAACTTTTTTTATACAATATTATGTTTGGTTGTTTGGGTATGTATTTTGTATGTATATGATTTATGATGATATTTTATGTTTATCGTTTGGACGCAATCATATTTACATATAAGCAACAATATTTTTTTTATGCTTGAATGAGTTTGTAATTGTCAAAATTTAATCAATCATCGTCATCAGGTACCACGGTTTGAAAGAAAACAACAGCTACATGTTTTCCTTCAGCCAATTGTTGTTCAATTTGTTGGGATTGCATTCTTAAGCAATCTTGTTCTGGTTGTGATTGTGGTTGTGGTGGTGGTGGTGAAGTTTGTTGGTGTTGTAAATGTTGTTGTGGATGGTGTTGTGTTGGGGAAGATTGTTGTTGTGGTGACAATTTCGGTTGCCACAATTGTTCACGTTGTTGAAATTGAAAACGTTGTGGATTTTGCTGTATCACCGGTTGATATTGTTGGATTACAGATTGTTGAACTACAGGTGATTTAAATACAGGAATTTGTTGTGGTTGTTGTTGTTGTTGTTGATTTGTAATGGTGGTTGCATTCGATCGATAATGATTTTGTATTGATGGCCCGTCGACGCCATCAATATCATTATTTATATTATAACCATCATCTTCTTCGTTTTCTATAATCTCTTCCCCATAATCGCAATTTTCTTCGTCACAATCGTCTGCCTCTTCTACGTCTTTTTGATTTTCATCTTCATCTATACGTTCCTGTTTTATATGTACAACATTTGGCGGTAATTTCCATTTATTACGATTTATTAATTGTTCTTGCTGTTTTTGTTTTTCCATTTCCATTTCCTTGTATTGTTGCAATCGTTTAAATAAAATTTGTCCATCGGGCAGCGGTAAATGATGAGATGATGATGTTGATGAAGTTGTGGATGACGATGATGATGACGCTGCTGCTGATGGTGGTATTCTTGATAATACTGACAATTGGGATGGTGACGATTTGGATGTTGATGGGACCGATATTAATTGCATTTGTTTTAATTGCTTATTTGTTTGTTGAGTTTTAGTATATTGAATCCGTTGTTGTTTTTGATAGTGTACGTGTGTTAATAGGGGTGGTTTTGGTTTTAGAAATTCATGTGCACAGAAAGGTTTATCTTTTTCAACTGACGTGATGGCTGTTGTTGTTGCTGTCATTGCTGAGGTTAAATTAGATAAACCTCCTGTTATCATACGCTACCTCATACTAGCCGAATTTAATACAAACGGAACGTAAAACATTTTACTTTCTAATAATAGGCTAGCCGCAGTTTGAATCTATAAATTTCACCAAAAAAAAAGAGAATGAATGAATTTTTGACTTGTGAAATAATATTATTAAAAAATATAGATTAATCTTTATTTAGATTATACACTAAATTAAAAATATAATATAATTTTTAAAATATTCCTCATCAGAATTAGTAAATAGTAATTTAATTTTAAGTAATGATTATAAAAACAATTTTACTTACTTCAGGTATATATTCTAATAATTCACTTAATCTATTTGGATTTTGTGGTGATGCATTTTGAACATAAGTTCTCAGTACTTGAACATATTGCTCTTGAAGTTTTTCCAATTGTTTTTCTATATGAAGAAGAAGAAAAAACAAACTCCACTTTAATAAAATTGTAAATATACAATTTAAGAAAATCGTTTTTAATTTGTTATACTATAAAATAATATTTATAAAAAAAACGAATAAAAAAAAATAAATACTAAATCTAAAATTATAAGAAAATAAGTCACAAAAAATTGTTTTTTCTTAATTTTTTTTTTGTTTACACAAATCAACTAAACGTGAACATTGATCATAGAGTAATTTATTATTATTTTATACATTTTGTGACTCGAATTAACGATTATAAGCAGTTTTAAAAACCAGCAATGATAAAAAGCAGATATATCACAAAAAAAGAAAAACAGCGTAAAAACGAAGTGAAAAGTTTTGCAAATAATAACACCGATATAATTATATATAAATTAAATTAAATTCGAAAATATAATAAACAAATTTTTATCTATTTTATCTATCATTTGGAAAAATTTCGTTTTTACCAATTTTTGGTGACCTATTTCCAAAATAATTATTTCCTTTTTTTTTACCATTATTTAATAATATGTAAACTTTTAGGCAAACATATTCTTCCATTTTCAATTGATTACGACGAAACATAATTGTAATTTCCGTCATTTTTTCAACCATTGGACCAACATCTTCACGTAAATGTTCCATTACGATTTCATAGCCCATCAATGTGGTTAAACATTTTTGTAATGTACATAAATGGGTATCAACCTATATAGAAGATACAGATATAGAAAATTGTTTTTGTTTTATTATACGATTTCAATTATTTATAAATTAAATATTTATACAAATTATATATATATATATATATATGGTCCTCTTACCTCTTGAATAAATTCAGGATCATCTTTACCAGGTGTACCACTTATCGGTGGTATTTGGGTATTCATCGATGTTGATTTTTTACCATGTAATGCTTGATAGGCGGCCGTTGTTAATATTAATATTTCATGCCATTTATCGGTTAACAATTTCGTATGAATATCAACGGGTATTTGTAAATAAAATGGTAATTTTTTTGTCCATGACACCAATTTATGGACAATTGAATCGCCAATATTACATAGTTTATCGCTAATTTCTGTATTATCTTCGAGGAATTCGGGGAAATGTGGTAACGTTGCAATATCTTCCATTTCATCGAAATCCATTAGTGGTTGTATCATATTTATTGCCTGTTCCATTGATAACGACGATGAACTGACAATCGGAACATTATCTTTTCGATGCCTTAAGTGTACAATTTCACTGGGATTTGTCAGTGCTGTTTTTAATATTGTACCATTTAGTAGATGTGATGGAATTATTGGTGTTGTGGGTTCAGACTTAATTTGTGTCGGTGAAAGGAACATTGGTTTTAAATTACTATGATTACTATTATTATTATCTTGATTATTTATATTCATAACATTAGAACTATTATTATTATTATTATTATTATTATTATTATTATTGTTACCAGAACTATTATTATTATTATTATTATTATTTTGATTATTTGGTGTTGGTATTAATTTTGATTGTTGTGATGCTTTTTGTACAGTTTTTTTATGTTTTTTATATTTTACTTTATATAAATTATAAACGGCACCACTATTACGTCCACCTGGCATTCGATCCTCACGAACAGCTATAAAAGAAGGTAAAGTTAAATTTTCGAATATCTCCAAAAAAAAAAAACTTAAAATTAAAATTAAATTGATTTATGGATATACCTTGTAAAACCATTCCTTGATCGATACATTTCTTAAAACGACAATACTGACAACGATTTCTTTGGGCTTTCGTTATTTCACAATTACCATCTGAGACGCACGTATACACACGACGATTCTGAACGGTTCGTTTAAAAAAACCTTTACATCTATATATTGAAAATTAACAAATTACCATCTCATAAACATTTCAAATTGTAAGGGTAAAAAAACAGAAAAAAAAAACGATTATAAAGTTACATACCCTTCGCATGTGATAATACCATAATGTAACCCTGTAGCTTTATCTTCACAAATCATACATACTAATGGTTGTTCATCTTCATCTGGTGGTGTTTCTTGTTGAGCTAAATCCGTCTATACAACAAAATAAAGAAAACAAATGAGTATATATTTCATTTTTTGACAAATAAAATTTAATTTAATTGCGTTTTTTACCTTCATCCCTTGTAATGGACCGCCCCAATGTTGCTGTGCACTTAAATTTAATGCATGCAGTTGCTGTCCCGCTGGTAATTGACTATAATCGCCCGCCCATAATCGTTCCATATTCAATGGATTTTGTGTGCGTGCATTTTGTGTTTGTGGACGTATACGAAATTCGGTTGCATTTGAACGTCCTTGTTGTAAGCTCAATAGTAAATGTGCCGCTTCTTCATTATTACTATTATGTGTTAAAATTGAATTTTGATTTGATGCATTCGTTGATGTAGAAGCAATTGAGCACATGGTAGCTGCAGCTGCAGCAGCAGCAGCCGCGGCCGCTGCTACAACCGACGATGAAGATGATGATGACAATGAAGAAGAAGATGATGAAGACGATGAAGATGAAGAAGAAGATGCTGATAACGATGAAGTTAATAATTGTGATTGAGATGCTGTTGAAGAATTTGATTGTAGATGTTGATTTTGCTGATGTTGTTGTTGTTGTTGTTGCTGTTGTTGTTGTTGTTGCTGTTGTTGTTGCTGCTGTTGTTGAGGTGATGGTTCAAAACCCCAAACCATTGTACGTACACCACAACTTTCACCCATTATAACGGTAGGTGTTGCACGAAAAGGTAATTGTGATGATGAGGCTGCTGCTAATGATGTCGACGATGATGATGATGATGATGATGAAGAAGATGATTGGGCGGAAATTTGCATTATTGGTGATTGTGACAATGGTGATGATGAAGATGGTGACGATGATGAAGATGACGATGACGATGATGATGATGATGATGATGAAGATGATGACGACGATGGTGAACCCTGTAAATTACTTGGTGATCGTTGACCAGAATGTGATGCATTTGTTACAGCTGTTGCTCGTAGTGTTGCTGAAGGCATATTATGGCCACCAATTATTTCTGGTTTTACACCATTGATTCGGGAATTTGTTGTCCATATCATACGATGTGGTGTTTGCATATTTTGTCCCGGCATTTGTCCATCATTTTTTACACGAAATAATATAGCAGCATCACGAATTGGATGCCGCAATTGAATTGGTGGATGAATTATTTGACCATCGGGACTTACCGGTGTTACCGTTGTTATTGATGGTCTCTGTTGTTGATGTGACTGTTGATGTTGTTGCAAATGCTGATGTTGTTGTTGTTGTTGTTGTTGCTGCTGCTGTTGTTGTTGATGTTGCTGGATGTGTTGTTGATGGTGTTGTAATTGATGTGTGGGTGATACTGATGTTAAATGTTGTTGTGATTGTTGTTGATGATGGTGTTGTTGTTGTTGCATTTGTTGTTGTGAAACTATTGTATGATTCGGTGAATGTTCACGTTTTATTCTAATTTGTTGATATAATGGCTGTTGATGTTGTTGTTGATGTTGTGATGGTTGGTGGTTGTTATTTATAGATGCTGTCGATTGAATTATTTGGTTTGGAATAAATTGTGTAATGGTTGAATGTTGTTGTTGTTGTGGTTGTTGATGATGTTGTGACGGTTGTTGATTTTGTTGGGATGGATTTGGTGAGGAAATGCGTTGATGTAGTATTTGTGGAGATGATAAAGCTGATGGATGAAGCATTTGTATTTGAACTTGATGTGGACTTTGTATCATTATTGGCGATGATGTTGGTATTGTTATTGTACCACTATTTATATCATTACGATTGTTATTATTGTTTATATTATTATTACTATTATTTGATGATGTTGTTTCCGTTGAATTATATTGTGAAGGACTAGTTTTACGTGCGGTAATGTTTTGTGAATTATTTTCACATTTTATTCTAGATAGAATTGGCTGAAGATGTTGTTGTTGTTGTTGATGATGATTATTAAGTTGCTGATGTTGTGTTGTCGGTGAATGCAACATTTGTATTTGCACTTGATGTGGACTCTGTATCATTATCGGTAATGATGTTGGTATTGTTATTGGTGATTCATTTGAATTATTTATATTCAAATTATTATTATTATTATTATTACTATTATTATTATTATTATTATTATTATTATTATTATTGTTATTATTATTACTATTATTAATATTGGCAGGAATTTGACTATATTGTTGTTGTGGTTGATTCAATTTTCTCAATCCACCGGTTGATGTTGTGTGATTACTATCATTTATTGATTGTCGAGATGAATTTGAATTTGTAGATGTTGAAGCTGATGCGGCGGCTGCTGCTGCTGCTGCCGCTACCTGCAACATTTGTAATTGATCTCGCATTATACTTGATGTGGATATTAGATTACATTCTCCATTTCCACTTATATTAGTACCACCTCCACTCCCACTCCCACTCCCACTACCACCATCTTCGAACCGATGGTTTTGTATTAAGCAATTCGTATTATTGTTATTACTATTATTATTGATATTGTTGGTATTATTGTTATTACTATTATTGGTATTATGATTATTATTATTTGGTATCACATTTGCATTAAATTGTGATGGACTTGATCTCCGTATTCCCACTAATGACGGTGATGTTGTTGTTCTTGTAACGGTTGTAATTGTGGTAGTTGTAGCCGTAGAGGATTGTGATGAAGATTGTGATGATGATTGGGACGATAATTGTAGCTCGTTTTTAATACGATGCGGTGTTACAAGAACCGTTACATGATGGGGTTGTTGAGATACAGGAGATTTAACTGTTGAATTTTGTTGTATATGAATCGGTGATTGACGATGGTTTTGTTGTTGATGATGTGATGAATTTTGTTGTGGTGTTGTTTGTTGCTGTTGCTGCTGCTGTTGTTGTTGTTGTTGTTGTTGTTGTTGTTGATGATATTGAACAGGTGATTGACGTGGTGCTGGCGATGGCATACGTTCATCAGCTATTGAACGTATTACACTAGTATTATTATTGTTAATAATATTTAATGTGGTTGTTGAATATTTCTCATCATTCACTATTAATGGTGAAACTGAATTACTTCTATGATTATTATTATTATTATTATTATTAGAAACATTTGAATTATTTTCTAGGACAGAATGTTGTTGTTGTTGTTGTTGTGAATGTAAATGATGTCCACAATTTTCATTATTGCTATTATTATCATTATTATTATTATTATTATTATTACTGTTACTGTTATTGTTATCATCATTACTATTATTATTGTTATTATTATTATTATTATGAATATTATTTATAATATTACTATTACTATTACTACCAGTCATTGTAATTGTTGATACTGGTGTTGATGTGGGTATTTGTGGTTGTGTTAATTGTGTTGATTGTGATGATTGTTGTGGGTGTTGTTGTTGTTGTTGTTGCAATGATTGATTATGTAACAATTGTGATTGTTGGGGATCGCACATCTTTGGTGATAATGGTGTTAATAAATCCGGCGATGATGTACTTGTATCGGCAAGTGATTCACCATCGCTACTACATCTTGAATCGACTTTTCTTCGTTTCAGTTTGAGATCCTGAAAAAGGCTCATTTTATCGAGCTCGCTGTACGGGCCACGGCTCAGTGTCATAATTCCTGTTAAATAATAAAAATTAAAAAAAATTAATTATATCCAAAAAATATTCCTATATAGTTATACAAATTTTAACAAAGTTTACACAAATCAATTATATTTTAATTATATTTTATTGTGTTTTGAACTATATTAGGCTAATTATTTTTCAACGGTCAATGATTTCTTATAATCGCATATATAGATTTATTATAAATAATTAATTTTATTCTTATAATCGTCAATAAATTATCACGATATAATACCACAAAAACCATAATTACAATAATATATAAAACCAACAGATAATAAAAAAGAGATGACATATTTATGTTTTTAAAAATCAATTCTTTTTTAACAATTGTATATGATTTTTAATTAATTAATCACTATAGTCGCGTGTATTGTTTGTATGTCTGTCCTATCCTCTATATATATATATATATGGAATTATAATAAATTATAATATTCTTTAATTGCATTCTGCATATGCACTATAAATAATATAACTTGAATAATAAATTTCTCTTATATTATATATAAATATAAAAAAATTAAAAATTCATTAACTACCTCGCAATTTTAAAAAAAATAATATTCTATAAAAACCAAAAAAAAAAAACGAAGAGTTTCAAAAGGTCAATGATTGTTTAAAAATTTGTATTGTCTTTTATATATATATGTATATATAATTGTCTGTCGTGTTTTATAGACATCATGTTTGATTACGTGTTTTTATTTAATCAAAAAATAAAAAACTTTCACTTAATATATGTATATAGTTAATAATTTTATTTTAGTACAGTATGAATAAATGACTTGTATTTTTCTTTTTTTATTTTTTGTAATGGTAATTCCATTATTACCTTTGTTAATTGTTAACCAAATAAAAAATATTGTGATGATTTGTATATATAAATAGAGAGGGAGGAATATTTTATATATGGTATATATCGAAGTTATTGTACGTTGTCATCTTAAAAATATGGATATCATATGTTACATATTAGGATATTTTTTATAATATCAAAGTTTGGATATTTGGGAAATGCAAAACCACTCAAGAATTTTAGAAACCCTCTTATATATACCGATAACACATTTTCTATATATGTTCTTTAAGAATAATCGAGGTACGATTCATATGTGATAAAATAATAATTTTATAATAAGAGCTAGGTTATTCGATTAATGTTGATTTAATGAGAAACAAATAACAAATAATTTTTTATGGTTATACATTTTAAGTACATTATTTATAGTAAAGAAATTATAATGCTAAAATGTGTTAAAATCAAACTTTTACTTTCAATACAAAACGACTATGTATCGTATCTGTATAGAGGTATTAGTTAAAAGAAATAAGAAAAAAAAGATAAACTTATATATTCGTGATGACGAATAAAAAACGTGTTATATTTTTTTACACTTTTTTTTCAACATAAAAGGTATATACTTTGAACTTTAATAAAAAAAAAGATTACACACCTCATACCGTTATTTTGTGTTTATTTATACTATATTGTTTAAATATTGTATAAGACGCTATATTAGTTCTGCTATATATAGTGAACATAAATATTCAATAAACTATTACTAAACAACAACATAAAACAAAGAATTTACATAAATTGATATTACAAACAAAAATAAAAACCAAAAAAGTTGTATTTTTAAAAAGAGATTAAAATGATCAGCAAATATATAAACTTTGAGTTTTATTTAACATTAACATATATATGAATGTTGTAAACATTTTTTTGAATAAAAGAAAGTATAAAATTTTATTATATATTTGTTTTGTTAAATATATATACATTCGAATGGGTTTATTGTGAATTTAAATTTTCGTTTACCGATCGATTCAAAAAAGGTAATCCAATAAGTTTTTCATTTTAATATCTTGTGTTTTTTTTTCCTAAACGATTTATTAGGAACCGATTATTTATAAAAAGGGACTATGGATATAAATTTAGTTAGTTCATTACCATCATATATGAAACCATTTTATAGATTAAGGATGAGAAAAGAAGTGTGGAAGGCCAAATATACAGATACATACAGATTGAAGTGGTAAAAAAACTTCATAAACCGTGATAGATATTGAGATGTCTAACATATCAAAAGAAAGATTACTGCATGAGACGTGTGCGTTGCCTTTTTCCACAAAACATTGAACACTTTGTAAATATAGCTTTTATAGTGATTATTAAATTTTACATTTTTACAAATATTTCCACATAAAAATAAAATGGTTATAGCTGAAACGGAATTATGAATTTTAAAGATCTTGAAAATTGAACGTTTAATGGAATGTATTGAATTAAAAGTGGGGTATGTTGAAGAATAAAGAAAAATGTTGCCACAAAAACATTTGAATATAGCTTTTCTTAATCTTTAAGCTTTGCTTAATTTTAATATGAATACCGGAAACTTATCAGACTGCTTTCGTAATACTTATTTATTATTTTTTGATTATGAATAATGTTGTAATTTCTTATAATATTAACACTAATTACTTTTACCAATTTTTATCGCAATAATAGAGTCGTAATGAGACATGTAATTTTTTTTTTTTACAAAAATAAACCAAAATATATTGATTTTAAATATAAGGTGCAGCTTTTTTTTTTCTTGAATAAAATACGTGAATTTTCTATAGAGATATATTTTAAAATGTTATTTGAAAATTGATTTGAAACAAACAGAATCAGCAATTAAACATTGAACCTGTTCATAATACACTAAACGATCAACGCAAATTTATATAAATCTACATATAAATGGAATATTGGAATTTATTTTTTCATGATAAAGAATCTTCAAAATTCATGGTAATCGATCAATTTTAATGGTTTTTTTGTACGTTACTACGGCAGAATCTGTTTAGCGCCCGTAAAACCTCGGAATTCCATGATTGCCATGAGCCCTTAACAAAATCACTTAATCAGGCGATGAACCTATCGAATACATTTAAGTGATTAGGGAGAAGAGGGAAATACTAGTTCTGGAAGACTGTTCCATAGTTTTGATGTTCTTGGAAAAAATAAATTTCCAAATGAGTATGAACAAGAGCCGTTTGAGAATTTAATGTTAATGCTTTAAAAAATTTATTTTATATCAAAAAATTTTTGTTTTTAGTATTTGGATGCGATATTATATATCAAATCGAAATTTTGTTCAACTTAAATTGAAAATTAAATTTAGTCAATTTAAAAGAAATTATGTTTTCGATAAACTAAATCCTATTCTATTCATTTGGGGGATTTTTACAACATATAATACGTCTAATTCTAAAATTGTATATATATATATATATATATACAATGGAAGTGCATTAAATTACAAAATAATATACTTATATCTATATATAATATATTTCCTCTATATATATATATATATATATATAGATTATTTATATATACATATATATGTATAAAACTCGTGTTTTAAACATAAACAAAAATCAATTTTTCATTTGAAATTGAAAGTAAAAAAATTGCATTATAATGCATTAATAAATATATAAAAAAAATAACAAGGAAATAGATTTAATTATATTATATACATAATAAAATAATGTTAGAGTTAATTTTTATATATATAATAGTTTTTTTTATTTGTTATATAATAGAAATATTTTATACACGTAATTTGATATCATATAATAATATAACATATATGTTATAATAGCTTTTTATATAGATATAAACTTTTAAACTATCGATTACAAATGTTTTTAAATCAGTAAATTAATTGTTTCTTCTGTTTTACTGTTTTTTTTTATCAGGTAAAATTTACAAAATATAAAAGAAGTTTTATACATTTTTATCATACAATTTTCAAAATTATATAATCTTCTTATATCACTCTGTGGTGTAAATGTTAAAAATGCCAACCTAAAATTCTAACGAAATTTTGGGGTCGTGGGTTCCAATCCTACTGAATGCATAAAATATGTTTTGTGTTTTCCTTTTCGGTTATTTTTCGAATCTGAATTTTAACACAGAGTTGTATTTTCCGCTTGCGGTTGGTCGTACGGCTAATTACCGACACCGTAAAAGCCACAAATTCAGAAACTAACAACAGAAGGCTGTAGTTGGACGCTAAAACCAGATTGTTGGTTGTATAGGGAAAAATTAATTTTATATTTTTTATATAATCTTCTTAAAAACCTTTAAGTATCGATCGCAGAGGACAAATCTGAATTTTACCGAATATATTTTCTTGTAATATCTTTACAATAATTTTAAATGATTTACCATAAAAATTTTTTTTTTTTTGGCATTCTAACAAAGAACCATAAAGCGATTATCATTTCAGCGAATGTATACATATATTTGTCTTAGAAATCTATCGAGTATATAGAAATTATTTAAACATATATTAATCTCAACTTCAAATACAATATATGTATGTATAATCATTTATAGTAAATTCAACATTATTATCACATGTTTTATTAGTTTTTTTTTTCTTTGTTTTTGCAACGACCCATTTATTTTGTTTTTCTATTTTCTATTTTCATATTCATATATATAGTATAAATAGTTGCTAATACCGCAAAGAAAATAAATCATAGAAAAAAAATTATTTTACGTATAGGATCACGGTAGTCAAATGCATATATCAAGCAAATTGTATGAAAACGAAAAAAAACTGAAAAAAATTATGACCATAATATGAAAGTTATGACCAGATATGAATGTGTTGGAATTAAAACCATGACCAGATATGAAGGTATTTTTCTCATATGACGATTGCTATGTATGTAGTTATATCGTTATAGCTTCGATTAAATAACTGGTTATAGTATCAATATAAGCATATGTCATATTTTAACATTATCAGTCGACTTATGAGTCTTCATTCGTCAAGTCGTCTTATCGTCAGCCGTAAAAAATGAATGAATTGGTGTTTGATGTTGATTTTCTTATTTTTTTTTTATTATTCTTTTTATAGCTACTTTATTTGTTAATACGGTAAAATCTCGGTAATTGCAAAATTCGCTAATTTTCATATTTCAAAAAAATTCAAATTATTTGAATCTAATTAAAATAATTATACTTAAATTAAAAAAAATCATAAAAAAAAGTTTTGATTACAAAAAAAGGACTGTTTTGTATTTATTCCGATAATTGAACAAATGCGGTGTTTGCACATGGCTTGGTTTTATGTCAGTCCAATTCATGAGATTATACTGTATTTGTGTATTTCTATTTTTATTAAATTTTTTTATTTCTATCAGGTAGAAAAATCGGTTTAGAAAAGGGATTCAATTTTTATATTTAATTTTTAACCCTCATCCGTCGGACAAGGCACCCGGGGGATTTTGGTGATTTGCATTTAAAATATTTATTATAACTTCTCACTGCAATCACTAATGTATTTTTAATTTGCTATTCATTTTTAACAAAGGTAATTCTAAAAATATTAAAAAGTACACGTTTGCGAGTTAATTTCATATAAATAAAGATTACCAAAAAATGTTTGTGAGTAGTAAAGCATATCTCGGCCAGATGAGGGTTAAACAAAATAAATCACACAAATGATAAAATGTGTGATTATATATTTATAAATAATAAAACTATTAAAATTTTATATTATACACACAAAACAAAATAAAATAAGTCATTCAAACTCTTAGCACTAACACTTATGAAATCATTCATATAAATATAGTGGTAGAGCTTGTATTTGTTTTGTATATGCATAAGTGGATAGTTGTGTGAGTTTTTTTTAAAATTTTTTCTAAAAATCGAAGGCACGAATTTTTTATATGGGATTTGTCCATGCTGATAGGATGGGTTAATTTTGATTTTCATATTGTATAGTATAATTGTGTATAGAGTATTTGTAATGTACATATATATATGTATATATTGTTAAAACAACACAGAAAAAAATGTATTGTATATGTGCGTTGTGTATGAATGTATGAAAATATAACAAATAATATTATAAAGTAAATATATAATTTGAAAGCAAAAAAATATAAAATTATAAAATAAGCAAAATTTTGCACATATATACAACAACATCATGAACACATATAGAATATATTGTTTTTGCAAAAACTGACCTAACACAATATTTAACCTATTTTAGAATGAAAATATTTATATATAAACGCTACTACTACTACTACTACTACTACTAATACTTTTCTTTTCTTACTATATCTAACTGGGTATTATTATAGTACAAACAACGCAAACAACAATTTTAATAAAAAAGCTCCACAAATTTTCTTATATATAGAAATTTTCATTCTATATGGTATATACAAAAACCCACTTAATGTTCTTCATACATCAATAAGTATTCAAGTACATAATAATGATGACGAAAATCATTGATGTGAATGATTATTGTTATATGAATTTTCTTATATATCTTATACATAAGTATATATAAATAGGATACAAATTTTCTTATTTACTTATTTTATTATATTGCTATGTGTACGGCAATAAAACTTGCGCACATTTATATGGATCCATATTTATATGGATTTTCTTATTATTTTTTTCTATCTCGAACACAACTTTTTAATATATAAAATAAAATAAAGTGAAGTATATAAAAATGATGATTGAATGTATTTTATATATAAATAGAAAATAGAGCAAAGGTGGTTTAGGGTCATTTATCGTATATATAAATTTTCTGCACGTTGTGAAAAATTATAATATATAATAATTTCTATATACAATATATAGGGTATTTTACATATGCATGAATGGAAATAAAAAAAATGAATGGAAAATTTTATTTGTTGTAGAGAATTTTTATTTTTATTTATTTATTTCTTATATATATTATTTTATTATAATATAATTTAATAATTTTGAAAATCTTTTTTCCATATACTATATATTTTTTAAATAAATAATTTAATAAAAAGATTTCTTGTATTTTTTTTTTTTTTGAATAATGAAAAAATACGTAAAAAAAAAAATTGGAAATTATATAATTTTCCAAATGGTTTAAATATATTAAATATAGAAAATAAATGTAAAACAAATAATTTATATGAAATTTATATAAAATTTAACACATAAAATATTATAATATATTAATAATAATAATCAATAATAATAATAATAATGATGATGTTGATTTTAAAGTGAATAATTTTACTGAAAAATTAATAATAAAAAATCATTACACTTAACAACAACAACAACAACAACAACAGCAACAAATAATGAAATATAAACAATAAGAATTCTAAATATAAAAAAAAATCTATTTATTTTTTTGTTAAAAGAGTCAAAATAAAAATGATAAAATGCCAAAAAGGGATAAGGAAAAAAATTAATAAAATTTTGAATTCCTTTTTTCTTTTTTTTTAGTTATTCAATTTTAATAATCTCGAAATAAATGTTAAAAATAATATCAATGAGATATTATTATATTTACACAAAAAAGATTATTTATTTAATTAATTTTGTGGAAAAATTCGTGTTAATTTAAAAAAAAAAAAACAAATATAATTTATTTTTACCTAACGATGTCATTTTCATTTGAAATGATTTTTTGTTTTTCCTTTTATTTTTTATAATGTATTTTTTTTTTTGTTTTTGATTATTGTTATTGTTTTTTTTTATCTCTTTTTCAATTAAATCCTATATATAATTTTGTGGTTGTCGTGATTTCAAAAAGCAGCAGGGAAATTTTTTTCCGGTATAATTTCAATTAATTTTTTTTAAGTACCAAATAATTTTTTTCTGAATTTCATTTTAACTAAAATTTTTTTTTTTTATTTTTTTGAGTCTTTTTTTTTTTTTTTTTTTTTTTAGTATTTAACTTTCAACATATTATTATTTTTTATTTTTTAAATAAAAGAAAAACACATAATAGTTAAATGTTTTAATTTTACCATATTAAAAGGAAATATTTAAAAATATGTCTTTTTTTTTAAAAAATTGGTTAAAAATTGATTTTTGAAAACACTTTTTAATGTTTGTTTTTTAACGCGCACAATATAATTTTTGTCTATTTTATGTTATAAACAAATTTTTCCATAAAAATCTACGAATTCACATATTTTTTTTATTTTTTTTTTCTTTTGGACAGCAAGTGTTTTTTATTTGTATATGATAAATATATAGTGATAGTGTGACTATTGTGCTGTCGTTTATTTTTTTTTTCTGCTTTACACAAACTTTACTGATAACAAAATAATTTACAACAAGTACAAATAAAGTTGTTGGTTGTCCCTTAATTTTTGATTGATGCGAATGTGTATATTTGTGTATGTTTGTTGAATATTAGTTGTAAAATGAAATATATAAATATATATATATATATATATTATTTTGGTTGTCTATACCAAATGCTCAGATAGATAGATATATAGTTGAATCGGTCGGTATATATAGATATATATGCGAATGTATAGAATAAAAACGTGTGTGGTACAATATATGATAAGAATAATTATTTTTAGTTATTAATTACACACAATAAATACAAGTTTATTTGGAAAAAAAAAATAAAATAAATACCAAATCACTTATAAACACAATTTTTACACTGTGCACAATTTTTGTATTTTTACGAATAAAGTTTTTTATTCCCGGATAAATAAATAAATAAATGCCATAAAAATATTTATTTTTAAATAAAATTGTTCTCCAAATAATGTTTTTTTTTTGTATGGTAAAGTTTAAAAAACACAATTTTTCCTTAATTTTTTTTTTACATTAATTTAGAGGGTTTTTCTTTTCGATTATAATGCAATATATAAAAAAAAAAACTAGTAAATAAATACACTGGATAATTTTGTTATTTTTCTCACTTATCAGTCTTAAAGAAATTATTTAATTTTTGTTAAAAATTATATGTAGATAAATTTCCAATTAATTAATACTATATATAAAAAAAAAACATTAAAATTACTGCGAAATTTGTATATAATTATATAGCTCGTATTTTTCAAATCAAATCATTTCAGTCTTTCGAATGTTTTTTATTTTTATAATTTAAATTAATTCATTTTTATTATTATATTAAATTTTATATTATGCACAAAAAAATACTTTTATTTTTAATGAAAAATTCTGCGATTTAATTTTGTTTTTGTTTTATTCTCACATTTAAATTATTATTTTAAAAATATTCGCATATAATAAAATTAATTTCAAAAAAAAAAAATAATAAGAAATCAACAACATATAAAGAAACAAACGAAAAATAAAAAAAAAAACTTTCACTTAAAAATGATGATGTCGTTGTTATAATATTTATTTATATTAAAATAAAAATTATATATGTTGCAATGTGAAGGTTTTTTTTTTATTTAAATGTTAATATTTTTATTTATTTTTTTTATATAAATTTAAAAAAAAAAATTCACTTTCAATTATATTTTAAATGTTATTTTTTTTTTCTTTAACAGTTTTTCATTTCGTTGCAAAAAAAAATAAATAAAATAAAATTTAAATGTTAAAAAAAAAAAAAAAATAAAACACGCACTTAATTTTATTAATAACTATACAACATCATAATAAATGCTTCTATATTTATTTTTAATTTTTTATTTTTATTAATTCATGTCTTTGAGTTGAATTAACCATAGATCATAATAATAATAATAATATTATGATGATGATTTGATGATGTACTACTACCTTCATTCTTGAAGGTCTTGATGCAATTGATGATTCTCATAATATTTTTTATTAAAAAAGGGGGTAAAATTCTTTTTTTTTATTTCAATTTTTAATTAAACTTGTATGTTGTGTTTTTTTTGTTCATATTTCTCTCCATCATTATTTCTTCATATATACATATTTTTTTTTTTTTAATATTTTAAAAAAGCATTTCCGTGGTTTATGTGCGCTTTTTAATAGTGATTTAAGAAAATTTATAAATTATTTTTACGTTTAAATTCACTGCTTATTTATTTTAATTATTTAAAAAAAAAAGAAGAAAATTGTATTATTTTCACTTTTATTTAAAATGATTTTTTCGAATTTTTTAATTTTTAAACACATATTGCAAAAGCAATTTAAATATATTTCTAAATATATAGTAAAATAGCAGAAAAGAACTTTATGTTTGTAAAAAAAAAAAAAAAAATTAATTAATTAAAATAACTATACATCATTAATTTTCCAAATTTTCATTAATAGAAAATTTGTATGTATTACTGTATAGTATATATTATGATTATATTATGGGTGATGATGAGATGATACACGACGATACAAAGTAGGTTAACAACTGAACTTTTGTTAACCAAAGTATCGAATATAGTATGTATAGAGTTGCGAGTGCTTGTGTGCCTATCGACGGACGTCGACGTGTATAAAATAGTATATATATATATATATATATATAGAGTGAGTGATGAGGAACGCCGACCGACCGTTGTCTCGCTATAACTACGCGAAAATATAAATATATATATATACGAATACAAAATATATTTTATTTTCATTATACATACACATGTATATATATATGAAAAGTGTATTAACAAAATATATATAAATAAATGTGTATATATATATACATATAGTTAAATATATTTCGAATCCATACAAACATTGAAATACACATACAAATATAAACACCACCTCCACCATCATCATCAATCAGTAATCATAATCATTATCATCATTACTATATATATATATATGTATTACATATTTTCATATACATTTTCCGAAATAAAAACATAAATAATTATATATTAAATAAATTTTTTATTTAAATTAATTTTATACACATATACATAATTTATGTAAATGCTGATAACATAATAAAAATTATAATTTTTTATTAATATCATATTTAAACAAAATTTAGCGTATAGGTATTTTGAAAAAAATTATATATATCTGAATTATGTATACGTGTATTATACATGTATTATAAATGCTACAAAAAAAGCTAAACATTCTTCGACTATTCCTACATTTAAACATTTTGTCTATCTACAAAATAAGAATTACACTAAAGAGTGGTTAATAATATGAAAAACTATAAAATATATATAATATATGTATACGATCATAAGATCGACGATGTATAAAATGTGAATGGTGAAGGTGGTGGTATATTATGAATTTAATTTTTTGTGCATACATATTCATATATACGTATTTGTATTTAATAAATAATCTACCTGTGGTGATCTCCATATAAATATTAAGTATAGTTATAATTTTACAAAAGGTATATAGTATTAATGCTAAAACAGCATACACCAATGAATTAAAAAAAGATCATTAAAAAGTTGTTGGTGGCTGTTCCTACTCTTTTGTATAGTATCCATTTATTTATTTATTTATTTTACTTGCATACTTAAATTTATTTTTATTGTCATATCATTTATTTATATGTGGATAAAAGAATATTATATTTTATTCACCATCATCATCGCCATCCACAAAAAAGATTATATTTTCGTTTTGTTTAAAACGTATGTATATAGAATTTGCTGAAAATTCACTTGTTGTGTATTGCACACACAATATATATACTATACACATTTATGAATTCATATGCATGCATACACACACATAAGTTATATATTATATTAGCATGTACATATGTATATATATTTATCATTATTTATTATATATATACGTATACGTAACATTACCGCATTTCGTTTTCATTCGTTTTGACCCAGAAAATGAAAATCCCTACTCAAAAACAATATTTACAATATATATATTAATATATATATAGATATAGATATATTTTCATTCTGTGTTTTTCATTTTTTTTTATATTTGAAATAAAAATTAACTATACATATACGTACGTATGTATACAGGCAGATACAGTATGAAATTGTTGGTATATTTTCATATATGTTCGTTTTTTTTTATGTATATTTTAAAAAACGAACATATATTTATAATATAGATATTATACAAGAAATATATGTATTGCATATATACAAGAAAATACATAATTTTCAATTGAATTTTTAGTAGTAATAATAATAATAATACAATTTTTTTTTTATTTTTTTTCATAATAATATGCACATGTTTATTGAAAAATGATTCGTTGTTTTGTTGTTATTAACGCGTAATAACCTAGAATTAAAAATAATTTAAAAGCTATACACATAATATATATACTTTTTCTTATCGAAAAAAATCGGCACTATACTCTGATGCTTTAAAACTTATATGTAAATTCAATTTGTTTACGGATTACTTTACGAGGTTTTATACTCGTTTTTTTTTGTTTAGGAGTAGACTAAGAAAGTTTATTAAGACATTTACTTACAAGAAAATTATAAAGAATTTCCTTAAGAAAATTATACAGAATTTCCTTAAGAAAATTATACAGAATTTCCTTAAGAAAATTATACAGAATTTCCTTAAGAAAATTATACAGAATTTCCTTAAGAAAATTATACAGAATTTCCTTAAGAAAATTATACAGAATTTCCTTAAGAAAATTATACAGAGTTTCTTCAAGAAAATTGTACAAAATTTCCTCAAGAAAATTATACAGAGCTTCTTCAAGAAAATCGTACAAAATTACCTCAAGAAAATTATTGAGAATTTCCTTAAGAAAAGTATACAGAATTTCCTTCAAATTTCCTTCTGAAAATTAGCCACAATTTCCTTAAGAAAAGTATACAGAATGTCCTTAAGAAAATTAGCCACAATCTCCTCAAGAAAATTATCCAGAATAACACAATTGCCATAAAAAGTTATACAGAATTTCTCATGTTAATTACCCAGAATGTTATTATCTAAATTATGTAAAATTAGTGATAAAAAAAATCATCAAATTTATCAAATTTAAATTTAAAAAATCATGTTTATTGTTTCTTTATCCGATAAATATGAAACACGGAAAGAATGTCTCGACGAAACAGTCTTAAAAAGTTTTAAAACTTTATAAATTTTAATTAATGGCCAAAAATACTAATTCATTTATTTCCCAAAATAATATATTGCATCATTATCATTTATTTTCTATATCATGGATAAAAAACAACTAATTTTATATTTGATTAAATATCCCAAAAAAATCTCTTATAGCAAACATTATTTTGTTTTATTAAATCAAGACAGATATAAATCGTATGCATGCATAATTGCATATACATACATCCATATAGATAAAGATAGCTATAGATAGATTATTATACTTGTTTGTACTATTTTCATATATGTAATTTTAAGTAATATTAATAATAATAATAATAAAAATAAATAAATACACGCGAGATGATGACTTAAAGATAAATTGGTAATGAAAGCAAAAGTTGTTTGGGAAAAAAGAAAGTTCAAAGGCGGAAGATATAATATATAAAATATATATGTACGTATTTCTTTTATTTTTCATTTCTTTTTAAATTTATTATACTATATATATATATATATACAATACATACAGTTATTGTTAAATTTTTCATCATCACAATTATTTATTATTATTGTTTATATTCAGTCAGTCAATTTATATATATTTTTATATTGCACGTTTGTTTTATATGTATATAAAGATATAAATAAAGTATATGAATATATATAAAAGAAAGTAAAATGTATTTAATTAACATTGATTTCCGCGTATATTTATATTTATCTATATAGCTTATATTACAAACTTGTTTTTTTTTTTTTATAAATTATATTATAGTTTCGTTACATAAGTTCTTTCATTTTTCTGTATACAATATATTGTTTGAAAAAAAAAATTTATTATGATAATCATATACCATTTGATATTTTGATATTGAATATCTATTTATCTACTAATATTTCTTATGGTAGATAAATTGGGTATTTAAATACATAACTTGATTATATCATTATATGTTCATATTAAGAAGTAAAAAAAAAACAAATTTGTTACGTAATTTATTTTTGTATCTTTTTATATTTTTCAGATTGTATTTTTATTTTTTCTGTAATTTTCAGTTAATTATATACATTATAAATCGGTATAAATATACAGTTTTTTTTAATGAATGATGAAGTTCAAAAAACTCAAGAATTGTATATATTTTATTATACCTGACAATTTTATATTTATATACATACTTTGACTTTCATTTTCATTTCCATTTTTTTTTTTTGTGTATAATTCTTATACGCTTTTTATTTTTACATTATTTTATTATGTAATCTTAATAGTTTAACTCTATAAAGTAGGTGGTAATAATGAGGTTGAGGAGTAAATATACATAATTATATAAGACCAAAAACCAAATCTTATATGTTTCACTGTTGGATATAAAAATTACTATAGATTTTTTTGTAACAAAATTAATATGAAAATTTCTTTTGCCCAGCTGTGGAAGAAAAACATACTATAAATGTTTTTCAACATTTTATGTCGAGCACTTTTTTCTCCAACACTAGTCCCTCGCATTAAGTTAATTAATCCCCACTGCTACACTTTAATATGATTAAAACCTTTGGTATTATACCATAGCGTCTTTTTATTGGTTGATTAATTATTGATTATTTTAAAGATATATCTATTTTAAAAATCTATAACCTTAATGTGGTATAAGAAAATTAACAAAAAATATATATTTTAAATAGTCAAAATGTATTTCAATATATATTCCAGTTCCGCAATATACCAACTACTATATGAAGTGTCAAGTGCATATTAATATGATCATGAATGATTTTAATCATATTTAACATTTTTTTATATCCATGATGATTTATAATGCTATATAGATGAAATCATATTAAAAAAAATTATTTTTTATATTGCACTGTTGAAAATCTGTTATACAGGATATGAAATTGAAATGTTTTTTTTTTCATGTATCGACGAAAGTAATAAAATTATAAAATCTTATTCTTTTACCAAAGTAGAATCCAAAAAACAAACCCAATCAATTATACAAAAGTCATCAATCATTTTCATTCAAATTTGAAAAATAATATTAAGAAGATGTGTTTTGTATATCATCAGATTAAAGAGATGACATTATATTAAAATAAAATATTAAAATTTTAATTATACAATAAAATCAAAAAAAAAAAAAACCAAACACCTACGACTTCTATATACTTCTTTTTTTTTTACCATATCATAATATATCTAATAATTTAAATGAAGAATATTTAATTCTTAATATAACTATACACAGATATTATACAGTAGTATTATTACACATTACAATATTTTTATTATTTTATTTCACACTTTCACTAAAATATAAATCCATAAAAAATTTTTAAAATATATTATTTATTCAATAATTTTCCGTATAACAAAATAATAAGAAGAGGATACCAACAAATTAAAATTGTGTATATATAAAGAAAAAATTATATTGATGATCAAAAAATCGCATCTTGTTTTAAGACAAAAATCATATATTAAAGATAATTCTTTTTGGCAACCAGCTGCCAAAAATAAATATACGTATGTATTTATTTATTTATTTTTTTTTTTTCGTTATTCAATATGTTTCTTTTTGAGACCTCTAATGTCATTGCCAAATTTTATTTATTGATATATCATCATCATCATCATCATCACGCAGACACAATAACTCTAGCGTATGTAAATATATATAGATTATATATTATATAAAAATTAAAATTAAATTAAATATATATTGTCATCGCATTATTCTTTTGTATTTTTTTTTTTATTTAACACAAATACATTTATTAATAATATTTAAATTTTATTTTTTTACACTCTTTTGTATATCGTTTATATGTAGATGATGATGCTGATTGTATTGTATATTTTCATTTATAAATTAATTCTGATTTTATTGTATTCAATTTATTATATATATATATATATAGAAATGTAATTACTCCAAATAATTTAATTTTATCAATTATATTTTTTTCCCTATCATAATGTAAATATATGAAAATACCTTTCTAACACCTCTGTATAGCAAGATATAAGAAAAAAATTTAGGAAAAAAACCATTATTTACGTTATATATTTATATTTATATTTATTCTAGACTGAATAAATTTTTATTTTTGTACAATTTTATTATTAATAATATTTTTGTCATAAAACAAAATATATACAAATACATGTGATATATTTTTAAAATAAATAATTTCAGATATTTGTACTAAAGAAAATGATATATGTATATATATATTAATTTGAATGAAACCAACTGAATGTTTTGTAAATTTTTTTTTTTAATATTCAGTATGTGTATTCGTGAACGAGTTTATATAATATATGAGAACATATACACATAATAAATATTATTAAAAATGTAAAAAAAAAAAAAAATAAGCGAGAAAAAATCATATACATACATCTTGACCTAGAAAAACACTATCTAATCTGTTTTGTAAATTTGTTGTGTATAAAATAAAGTAAAAAAAAAAAAATAAAAAGATAACACAACAATAATAATAAAATAAAAAATTATTGTACATAAATTTATTTGTTTTGTTTTTTTTTATTTATATTTATTAACTTTTGAAAATGTTGTCGTCTCATATATATACATACATTAAGAAAAAAAATTGGTTAAAAATAAGTTCAGTTTAATTTGGTACAATTAATCGTATATATAGGTTTTAATAAATGTACATATTATAAATACGGACGGGTTTGATTCATTTGTTGAACTCATCCGCGTACGTTTCAACATTTTTAATGGAATTTTTTTATTGAAAATAAAAGTATATAAAAATATTTTAATATAGCAATAATAAACTCACTGTCATAATGTTGTAGAGATTAAAAATAGAAAGAAAAAAAAAACTTTAGAATTTTCCTTTCATTATACCTGGAAAAATTTCATTTTCTATACAGATATTAAATAAACAAATGTTTTTAAAGGTAAATTGTAAGATAATTTTCAACATCCAGTTTGATGCTATTATAAAACCAGTAAATAATTATTCTAGATTTTTTAACTATATAAGATTTTTATTTTATTGATTTAGTATGGAATCTAATAGAGCGTATCTGTTCTTAATCTTTAAATACCTGCCATTCAAGACATGCTCATAAAATCATGTCCTTTTGTGACATCTTGTATATATAAATAATTTATATATATTATTAATTGAATCTGTAATATATTGTTTTTGATGAGACGTTACGTTTAAAATGATATGTATTTTAAGTATGACGCCATCGATAAGCGAACGGACAGACGACAATTGACATACATTTATGCATTACAATATTATTTAATGTTTTTCTTTTTTTTGTGTGTGAAATTTTAATTTATAAAAAGAAAAAAAAATTTATTATATATACTATAGTATTTTGGTAATGAAATTAATATTTTTCGATGAATTTTTATTTTATTTTATTTTTATATTAATAAATGATGATAGATTTATATATACGGAAAAAAAATTATCACTGTACAAAATGATAAGCTTATTAATTGTATTTCAATTATATAGTTTTGTGTTTTCTTTATTAGTCTTTATTAGTTTAGTTTGGCTATAATTCAAAGTAATGATGAATTAATACAATTGTAATTAATACAATAGTTATATATTATGAGAATCCTATCAATTTTATTTTTTGAATAACTATAGAAAATCTTTAGCGCTTTTATTCGTATTTTCTGATTTCAAATGCGAGGAGGATTACTTTACCTGCGAGGTATATAAGAAATATTATAAATTATAATATAAGTAAAATAATTTTAAAAGAATCAAACAACACAAAAAAATCATATAATAATATACAAAATGTATATACTATAAATAAATTTCCTTGATTAGTGGATAGCCATGATAATAACCTATAGATTTGTATTATTTTTTCTTTAATTTAATAATTTTTACATATAATATATAACAAATGATATAATTTATTCTAAAGGAAATGTAATTTATTTGTGAAAATAATTAAAAAAAAATTGTATTTTAATGTCTATGCGGTAATTAGAAAATCAATGATATAAAATAAATTATCTACACAGAGACAGAGAGAGATATGCAAATATATAATACGGTTTTGTATATATACATGAACAAAAATTTATATTATATTAAATCTTGAAATATTTGAAAATTCGATAAATATAGAGACACTTCTTAAAAACTATTTAAAATTGTATGCAAATGAAAAAGATTCTTATAAATTTTCCATAAATTATTAATACATATATTTGCAAAACGATAATTTGAAAAAAAAACATAAAGAACACATTTTTATTTTTTAGCTAAATGCAAAATAAACTATGTATTTATTTGAAATAAATTAACATTTAGAATTTGCCTTTGTTTTTTTCCTATAAATATTAAAAATTGATTTCCTGATCAATAAAAAAATATCTAATTTGTTTTTATTTTTATAATAAAAAATGTTGTTTTTTTTTTTTTTTTGAAAATCTATCACCAATTTTTGGAATTTGAAATATATATATGGCGTATTTAATTTTGTGTTTTAATATATTATAGGCGGTGTGTACGGTATGGACTAATAATCAAATGAATGTCTTTTGTTTTTTTTTTTGCATATATTTTTTCTATTTAATTGTGTTGCGTTTTTTATCAATCCTGTTTTGTTTTAGAATTTCTTAGAGGATTTCTGGTTAGAACCAGAAATATAGATAGATATTTTTTAATTATATAGAATGACGTATATATAGAAATGTGGCGTGATATGTAGCTCTGTGGTGTAAATGATAAAAATTCTATCGAAATTTTGGGGTCGTGGGTTTGAATCCTACAGAAGATATATAAAATATGTTTTGTGTTTTCGGTTAGTTTTCTAATCTGAATTTTAACACAGAGTTGCATATTTTCCCTTGCGTACGGCTAATTACCGACGCCTAAAAATCCACAAATTATGAAACTAACAACAGAAGGCTGTTGTTGGACGCTAAAACCGATTGTGGATTGTAATGCGATAATATTTTAATTTGTTTATATATAGCAATAGATTTGTGATATAGATACACACAGGTTATTTGCGTGCAAAATATTTAAAGAATTTCTCTGCATATACTATAGCTGAAGCGTAATAAGATTTCTTCTTTATATTCTTTTGAAACGCATTTATAAATTTATAATAAATATACGGTCAAGACCAGTTTTTTTTAAATTTATCATCTGTTATAATAATATATTGTATAATTGCGCATTTTTCTTTATATTATATATAGTAGATATTTTTACGCAATAAATATGCTATTTTTTGTTGTTTTTAATTTAATATCGCATATCGATTACACGCAAAACATTTCTTATCATTAAAAATTTATAATAAAGTGAATTATTTGAAGTTGTATATGTTTTTTTTTTTATACCAGAAATCATCATCGTATATTGATTTAAATATTTTTATTTCTGTATTGCATTTTTTTTTTGATTACATTAAATTTGAATATAAACTATTTTATTTTCCATTAATTTATGTATATTAAATTATCAAAAATTTGACTTTGAAAAATATTTCTAAATAACTGCATCATTATCCATATTTATTTATTTTATAATAATAAATGTGAGTCAATGTCTGATTTTTGTTTATGTACAAATTATAAGATAATTTCAAAACAATTATGAAAAAAAAACATTCTTTCTGAATACATATATTTATAATATATATACATATTTAAAATTATATATGCGTCTACACAGGTAAAAATGTTTATCTAAAATAAAAAAAAAATTGTCTGATATTTTTTTTATATATATCATATACGAATTCGTATAAACAATATTTTATGTATATATAATCAAAAATAAATCCTTGGACTTGTCAAATTCTAAATTGTATCTATATGAGAAATAATATATATATATATGAAGAAAAATTAAAATTATTAATTTCTGGTATATATAGGATTTTTTTATATAAAAAATTATTACACAGTTCTTATGAACAACAAAATACAAATACAATATAGAAAAAATAAAATATCATCGAATTATTTTTATTTTATTTTTTTTTTTGATCATAAAATGGTACAAGTCCAAGGATAACTACATCGCATATAAATATAAAGAAAACAAAAACCCTCAAAAATGATTGTATAATGTATTTGCATGATGTTTTTTTTTCTTGTATTTTGTTTTTAAATTCCGGTCCATATATTCCAAATCAATTACTTCCTCTTTAACTTGTATAATAATATATACTCGCGCGATTTGCAATAAATAAACATTTATTAAAAAAATTTTAATTTCATATATACATATCTAAATTTTATACACAAAATAATTTATATATATGTATATATAAATAAAATGTTTATCATTAAAAAATATACACAATAAAAGTCCATTTATTTGTTGAACACCTTGAAATTGAATATGGCAAGATCATATATCGCGCATATATACACGTAAAATTTAAGTTATGTTGTTGAATTATATAAATGAATAAAAACCAAAAACAAAGACCAAATAAGTAATAGTTAACTTAAAATACAAATACAAATACATATATTTTTACCTTTTTATATATCTATCTATACTTGTTTAACATTTTTTTAATTAATTTAAAATAAAAGAAATTTCCATTTTGATTGTGCAATAATAAATAAATAAATAAAAATAATATCATAATTGGTATAAGATTGAAATTAACAACACAAAAAAAAACAACAATATATACAAATTCACGTTCACGAATTAAGACCATGACTTTAAACCTATACGACCGAAAGCGTCGTGTGCGTGGTAAATTTGTTGATGTTGAAATTTATTTATTTTTTTTAAATATTTTTATATATTATTATTGCTTATATATATGACGACGTGGTTTATATTTTTTTTTATTTTTAAGTTACACAAAAATTTTTCTAATAAGTTTAACCAAAAAAAAAACTAACTATTACAAAATATTTTTATATTTTTTTTTTGTTATTTACAAAAATATATATATAGAAAAAAATCTATATAGTTTAAATTACAAAATTATTTAATTTAATTTTTCTTTATTATGGTTTGTTTGCATTTTATGTTTGCGTGTGTATTTAAGAGATTTATTTTTTGAAAAGAAGATGACCCTCAAACATATATATATATATATTTTATCAAGTGGTTGTTAAAAATTAAAAAAAAAATTACAAAAAAGCTTTTAACAATAATTTTATTTCATTAAAAAATAATATAAAATAGTTATAGTAATTTCTTTAAAAAAAATTGTATCCTTTTTTTTGTGATTTGGTAAAGGAGATTTAGTTTTTTTTTCCAATTTATCCAATTCAACAAAAAACCGATGAAAATCGAATTTGTAATGTGAATGAGATTTAAAAATTAGTAAAATTATTCTAAAAAAAAAATTATTGTAAAGCAAAAAATGCAAATAATGCGTTATATTTGTATTACGTCAGATAAATAAAAATGAAAAATAAAAATGAAAGTTTTATATAATATTTAAATGAAGAAAAATTAAAATATTGTATGATGGTAATTTAATATAAAAAATAATAATAATGTATACCAAGATACAAGTCTCGTGTTTGTTTTCGGAATTAGAAAAATATTATAAAATGCTTTAAACATAATATTATTATTATTATTATGTAATAATAACGAACAAAACGCAATGCATTTAAAATTAATTTTTTATTAAATAATTAAATAATTGTAATTTTATTATGTGTTTATTCCAAAATAAATTCAATAAAATTATCCATTTTATATTGAATATATGTATATATATAGATAAAAATGCTCTCGTTATTTAAATTCGTAATTTGATATTAAAATATAAAAAGTAAAAGATTTATTTATCTAATTTTTATATTTATTTGCATAATTGCTATATGAATATATTATTATTAATTGTTACATAATAAAAATGCAATTAAAAAATGTGCAATGTATGATATTTTTTTTCTTTTTGTATTTTAATAAGATATGTCACAGAGAAATTTAATCCTATAAAATGTTATTATTACATTTATTGCTGTATTTTAGCAAAAAATTAAATTTAATTTAATTCCATTTGATTTAACAATATTAAAAGTGCGTTTTATTTATTGCATAAAAAAAAAACTTTAAAATTAATTGAATTTATTTTATTGTAGAATTAATAATTTCTGATATAAATTTGTATAAAATTCATTTCATCTTTAATATGTTTTTCGTTTATTATTTATCTATATACTACTCTAACCACTATTATATCGGACACCTGCTATTTTATTCGAATGCTCGATTTTGAGATGCCAAAAAAGGACTTTTTTAAGACTTCTAATTTTATTTCATAAAATGATGGTTTTAGTTAAATAATTACGCAGACAGAAGTAAAAAAAACTATAATATAGTAGTGGTTAACTATAATAGTGGTTAGGTTAGATATATATTAATTAATGATCCTACGATAGAAAGAAAGAAATTATCTGATTTTTTATTATTACTATAGTATTATTATATTATCATTAATATTATTATTGGACAAACGGAACAAGGAAATAGATTCCTAAATTTTATATTTATTGATTTTGTAAGATTTCAATTGAAATTCACAATATAGTGAGTGGTTAATTTTCAAATGGATGTTCTACGTATGGAAACATTATTAATTAAAAAAAAGGTGGGAAGTTTTTTATTATAATTATATAAAGTATTTAAAAATAATTATACTGTTATCTAATATTACATCGCATACCAATACTTTTCCTACATAGCTATATATAACTATACAATAAACAACTAACGCAATGTATGTTTTACGAAACTTTTATACGAAGCTATATTTTTATTTTTATATAATACAAAACAGAACACATAACATATAAAATGCAATATAAATATTTGTATTGTTTTCAAATATTACAGAAAAATAATAATAAAATTGTATAATTTTAGATAAATAAATGTTGTGTATAAACATTTTTTGTATATAGATGTAACAGAAAAACAAAATGAATATACTTCTATGTATATATACGATATATATAGAGAACTCAAATGGCAGCGTTAAGGAATTTTAATTTTGATACATTTGAATTAACAAATATAAAATTTTGTATATTTATATATAATAAAAAATTATTTAGTCATAAAATATATAAACTTTAATATTGGGAAAATCCGAAACAATTTTCCTCTATATATTAAAGTTATTGACCCGTTTGTCATTTTAACATCTATACTACTTAAACGTCTTCGATACTAAATAACTTAACTATGCAATAAGGTTTGCTTTTGACTGTCGATTGATATCCATAAATACATCTATTAAATTTTTATATCATCATCATCATCTAATAAAGTGAAATATAATCCCATGAGTGATTTTTATAGGAAATGCATGACAATAGAATTTCCAGATGTTTATAAGTCTAAGGGTATTGATTCAATATCGAGGTGACTCCGACAAATGTTTGATAACTCACAATGTTTATTTTTTTAAATTTAGTACTTTCAATACTTTTGAAACAAAATCCATTTATATGAAATTAATAAAGATGTAATAATTATTTATACATCATCGGTTTCATCATCATAACATAAATATAAAATATATCTATAAAATATAACAATAAAAAAAAAATTTACAATACAATTTATAATAAATATTGAATTGATCTAAAAAATGTATATATCAATAAAATATTTTATTATTTATATCAATAATCATCCTTAAAATATAAATAATTAGAAAAATACAAGATTCTCAAAAATAACAAAAAAAATGGCATTTTAAAAGTAAAGTTATATTAGCAAATAAAATAAATATATCATTTATACTTTGTGATTTACTTCATCTAAAAATCACAATTATATATATTTATACAGGTATAATTTAAATGACTTTCTAAAAATATACAACACCTAATTCTGTTTTTTGCACGAACAGATTTTTCTACGAATTTGATTTTCCACACAAAAAAACCAATTCATTCATTCTTTTTTTTTTACACGATTCAAATAAAATAATAAAGTTTTTAAAATAGTATTTTATTTTTTTGTTAAATGATTTTTACTTTAATTGATTTCTATATAATATCCGGAACCTTAATCTGCCGTTCTTCCATAAATATACAATGGAATTTTATTTATTGTTAAAGGAATTTATCAGGAATATTGTGTATTAAAACATAATTAAACTTGTAGACTTTGTATATATATAGTTAATTAATATTAACGTCTCTCACTTTTCATATAGCTATATTATTTAAAAATGAATACTTTTTATTTTTTTCATCTTTTTTTGTTACATACATGTATTTATCTAATTATATTTATCTATTTATATATAATATATATCTTCTCTATGTGTTGTGTTCGCGTTATACAAGTCAGATTAATTATATATTGTTGTTATGTAATGCAAATATAATTTATGTTATTTTATTATATATATATATAGTATTAGATATGTGTATAAATAAATATTATATACATAATATAGTAGAGTGAATGTGTATATGTATTACAACGACGACAACAACGACGACGACGACGTTGTCACGGTGTCGACCTCCAGGTCTTTGACCCAACACTGGAACTAGGTTAGTTTGGTCGTTCGTTCTATACATTTTATTTTATTTTTTTTTGTATACATATGGTCGTAAATTGTATTTGCTTTTATTTTTTATCAAACCTTATATATATATATCATAATATGTACTTTTATTTTTATACCTTATGTATATAATTACGCATTTTATAAAATATAAATTGTATACGTATGTTTTCATATAGTATAGAAAAATGCATAAATGTTCTGAAACACACAATATTTATCAATATTATTATATATTGTTAAGGTATAGCACAATTATTTGATTACATAAATAATTGTTGTAAAATTCTATTTACCTGAATTATATAAAAAAAAGCATATATGAAATGAATGCGCAGCAGCAGCAGCAGCAATACTATATACTACTAAACTATATAGGAATTTTCTTTTATTTAAATAAGTTTCATATTATAGAAATAATATTTACTATATATACATAAATTGGAATTTATATTGGAATTTTCTTTAATTAAAAAATTTTTCACCACATTTCCACATAATTAATTTAATCTATCTTTTTTTTTACGCTTTAAATTGTTGATCTTAAATTTTTTTTTAATCTATCTTATATATCCATATATATTATATTTATATTAGCCTAATTCATTTGGTGCTATCTTATTTATATCATACCATACAGGGTGTTCTGAAAGTTACCATCCACATAAATGGTGCGGTGATTCTAGGATAAGTTTTAATTCGAAATTATTCTATGACGTTTTTTTATTGAAAATAGTTTAAAATTCAATTCAGCAGGGTAAAATACGACTTCACGTCAATATAGTCAATATAGTTTAGTGTTTATAAAACCTTTTGAATTACAATAAATTATCAAAATTAGATTGCAAAATTTTGACTTATAATCCATCATGCAGAATCTCCCCCCGATCTTTGGTTTGTAACTTATAGATCATCCCGTATGGAAAAACACCTTCTTCTTCTTCTTTCAATATGTTGGCAAATTCATTATGATTTTCTATTTTTTAACAAAACATTAAATAATTATATATGAATATTAGATATGTAAAATGAGGCGGTAAATCAAAAAATTATGTTTTTTTTTAATTCTATATGATAATTTATATTTATAGACGACATATAAGCATCAACATTGTAAATGAAAATACATTTTGTTATTAATAATATTTTATATTTATATATAAATTGCAGCAGCATAAATTCATATATATATATATATACAGGAAAGTTAAAAACTCTATTTTCATTTTCATTACATAACTTTAATTTATTTTTTTTTAATTTATATATAATTTTCATTGATTTGTTGCTATTTTCTATATAATAAATATATTTTTATTATATTATATAGACAAATATATACATTGGTGTGTTTGGCATTTGAAAAACGTAAACGAAAGAAAAATTACAATGATTTTTTTCTTCTTTAGATATTATTGTAAATGTAATATAATAAATAAAAAAAAAATACCATTTGCTGAAGAAATATACACGACTTCTTACAGAAAAAAAAAATTTAACTTTCGCTTCCATATACATATTTATATAAATTGTATATGTATAACATTATCGCGACCGCATGTTAAAGTAATATTATTATATTTATTTTTACCATTTAGTATATCAAACAGATATGTATACTGAATGTATATATCTATATCTACCACATAATATTTTCTTAATACCACACCACAATCTGCTGTTATTTATTCTTATATATATATATATATATATTTTGTATCTATATGCAGAGGTATATGTAATCAATATAACTTTATATATATATATATATATAGAAGAGCATGCGGTAGTAAAATTAAAATCAAAATGAATATAAAAAAAAACGTTCATTACTTTGTATAAATTCTCACACTATTTATATTTATACCTCATATATTGCGTGTAAAATACATTAATAAAATACACAAACGTATACATTATTATACATATATATTTATCTTTAAGATCACGTCGAATAACATTAATTATGTATTACCTGACCGTTTATATATCTATTTATTTCTTATTTGATTTTGTATTTTTTTTCCTATTTGCTTGTTAAATAAAAATACTATACATCTATCTACCATATATATGATTTGCTGGCAAAGAAAACAGAATTATAAATGTTCACTTTTACTTTCATCATTTCAACAACACAACAACAAAAAAAAATTGTTAAATTAAATATATTTATATAGTGATGTGATGTATAAATAAATAAATAAATAATATATACGAATGATGACGTATTTATACACTATATTGGTATATATATATATGAATAAAAATTAATTATCGATGATGTTGATGATATTTATGATGATTTTGTGTTAAAAAATAAATTTAATTTAGACAGTATTTTATTTATTTTTTTGTTTTGTTGTTACTTTCACTTTTAATATTATATTTATATTATTAATTTGATGATTATATATTTATTTTCATTATTTATTATTATATATATATTTCTGCATTATATATGAATAAGCATATTCATAAAATGTCATTAAATCTTTTTTTTTAATTTTCATCTGAGGAAAATTTATGGAATTTTCATTATATCGTTGATGAATTATCAGTAAATATTTTTAATTATAAGATTTGCTTCAAAATCTTCATATTTTTCTTAAAATTGTGTTAATTTACCTATAAATATGTAAAAAAATGTTACCATTTCAAAATTGAAATACATTTAATTTACATGGAATTCATTAGAAGAAGTCATTAAAGGATAATGAAGAGGATATATATTTTAAGCAGTAACAAGTAATTTAATATTTTGTTGTTGATTGTTTAGACGTTTTGGAAAATTATAATCGAAACAATAAAATATTTGAAAACATATTTTTAAAAAGAATTAAAATATATAAAGTTAAAAAAAAGGATCTACAATTGATTCAATGAATAAGTCAAGAATTTGTTTTCCCTTATTCAAATATATATATTATATTACGTCGAAATTACAATAAAATGTTTATGTTTTTTAAAACGAATTAAAATAAATCTAATATTGAAAAATAATTACCATAAACCTTTAAAATTGTGTGGTCTTATTATAATAATTGAATTATCAAAATATGTCCATATACAAATTGCACTTACCTATAGATAAAATAGAAGAAAAACAAATTTTTTTTATTAGTAAAATATTTCAGTATAATAACATATATTATAATTAATAATAAATAAAATAACATAATATAATTAATAAATTAAAAAAAAAAACATAACATGATTAATTAATTCTAAAGAAAATATCAATTCTAATGAAATAAAAAAAAGCATTCTATTTGAGTTTAATAACAATATCACAAATAGAGAAAATTAACGCAAGCAAAATTCCAAATTTTACTGCCAACAATTCTGCACAAAACGAGATATCTTTAGTAATCACTTATTGGATTTGTATTTAGGAGTGGGTGGAACATAGCAAGAAATCTAGTTTGGTTTCTATACCCGATATTTGAAATTTAGTACCTTGAATTATGATGAAAAAAGGAAAAGTTTTGAATCATTGATTTTTCTTATACCATCGGTTCCACTCACTCCCATCCAAATCAAAAGGAATTATCATTTTATATTAAAATATATTATGAGCCGTTGTGATTGATGATGAATGTAAGCCCTCTCTATATAAAACATACGTGCTTTCTGTCAGATAGGTTTTGGCCTAGCAGTTTATTTTTTATATATATAATCTTTATATATTTAAAAAAAAATTCTATAAATAAACTCTTCATATATTTCTTATACATATATATATATATTTAAAAAATTATGTCAATTGTTAAATAAAAAAAATTATATAAATATATATGTAATATATTGTGCATATATATAATGAGGAAAATTTTATATGTTGTTATATATTAAGAAAGAAAATAAAGTGAACTACATAAATGTATAGCAAGGGGTGGATAATGATGATGACTATGAATACACACCACACTACATCATACATGTATATAGACCGCGTTGCACAATTTGCTGCATTGATTTCTATAGGAAACAATATATATACAAATATACCATATAAATAAAAGTTCAAGTACGTTCATTTTATTCGTGTTTATAAATTTTTGAATAAATGGTTTTTTTTCATAATTGCATACATAAATCATATATAAATAACTCCCAAAGTAATCAAATATAGCAGTCATCCAAAAACTTATTTAAGATATTATTCGATATGTATAAAAATTAATTCAAAATCAAAACAGATTTCTTCCTTTCCTTCCTATACTATACTTATATAAAAAAAAACTAGTTATTATAAAGTAAAAATGCGAATTGAACTAAGTCATTTGAATACTTTCAACAAAAATTTCTATAATTTAAAACAGAGAATTTAGTTTTTAAATAATCATTTTATTAATTTCAATATAATTATTATTACAATTATTTAGTTAATTAATTTATTAAATATATGATATTTTAAATATATATAATTTTTTTTTTAACATTATTAAATTTTAATTAACATTATTTTTTTCCTAATTATTTTCAGGTAAGTGTCATTTTTGTTTGTCAATACAAAACATACGAATTCCATGACTATTATGTGCGATAAATTCCAACCAATGTGAGTTGTTTAAACATTTTAATATTATATATTTTATTAATTAAATGAAAAAAAAGGAATTTTTTATACGTAAAACGAAAAATAATAAAGGCAATTAATTCGTTTAATAATAATAATATTATTAATGTTATGTTTTGATCATTATTAAATTTCCTATATTGTTTTTTATAGAAAAATCAATGTTTTTCCAATATATATATAAGAAAATTTTAATCATTCCTTCATATAAGGTTCATATAATTTGAAAATAATGAATTATGGAACAACTGAAAAAAAAATATAAAATACTGTTTAAAAGAAGTTAAATCTCAGTATGACGTTATTTTTTTCTTTCTCTGCGGTTTTCATAAAACAAAAATGCAATAAATTGATTGCCACCAACCCTTATATATATATACAGCTACACACACAATATACAGATGAATATGAAAAACTTTTATATATAGCTAAAATAAAACCAAATGTGTATATATAAAGAGAAATGTGGAACATAGGGTGCGAAAAAAGTATATGCAAAAAAACAACCATATTATTCCCCATCCTTCTATATATTTCAAATTCATATATGTATGTATAATGTATATATATAAAGTGCATAGATGCAATTTTATATATTATAATATAATGTATATATTTTTATAGTGTGAACGATCTATTCAAGGTTTGCAATTGTATGTCATATATACATATATAAGTTATATATATTTTTATATACATTTAGTTAGATATAACTAAGTTTGCATATGTGGGTAGGCGTATATTATAACATATCGTAAGCTAAGTTCTTAGAAGAAGTTTTTTTATTTTAATTGTATTAGTTATTCAAGAAGAATCATACGTATTTCAATCAACCAAAGAAAAAATGAAAATTAATAATAAAAAATCAACAACTTTATTTAGGCCAAATCAGGATAAATTATTAATAATGATAAGGGTTTTCCCTTTGCGAAAAAGATACAAATTATGTTTTATTTTTATATACATTATTGATTGAATTATTAATGAATACATACTCCAATTTTCTTTTATTTAATTATAATATATATATATATGTCTTTGATGATATTGAGCATGTTTTATGTATATACTAAAACGAATAACGAATATTTACATGTTATTTATATAGGTAAGACTTCAAAACCTTATATATCTTAAAGTTATAATATTTAAAAGAGAAAAATCCTTAAAGATTATTATCATCGATATTATACCATGGATAATTTAATAAATTTTAATCAAATAAAATAATAATCTACCTTGTTTTTCTATAAATTCGGTATGCCTTTAGACAGAGATTGTACTTATATAAAACCGATTATTCTTATCATGAAAATCATTAATAGTTTTTTAAATAAATTTAGAAAAAAAAAATTTACTAATTTATTATGCGTATTAAATGATAAAAGCATAAATGTTTTATATATTTATTTAATTTATATTAAAATGTTACAACTTACAATATATTTAAAAAAAAATTATTAAACTATATAAAAATATTACAGCAATTTTAAAACTCCCAATTGAATAAATATTTATTTATAGTATTTCTATTTAGATTTTTTTCGATATGATTTTTTATTCAATGCATATAAGTGTTACTAATAACATATATTAGTAATTATATAGATTAAATGTGTTCAACAATTTGTTATATTACATAAATATATATATTATGAATACATTTAATTATATATATAATACCAAACACACTCACACACATTTTGTTACAATGCAAATATATATATATATTTAATTATAATTATATTGTACATTTTTTTTTATTATTTATTTTTAATTACATAAAAACATGTAAATAGAAAAATAATAAGTGTTTATAAAAATATATAGTAAATGTTTTCATAATATATAATATGTTTTTTGTATAAGCGATTAACAGACTTTTAAGTAATCGTTAATTTTTCCATGTATACAAAAATTAAACAAAAATTGGCAATATCAACCATTTCAATTCAAGGCTTGAATTAAATTTCCAAAATGGAATAACAAAATCAGAAATTCTCCAACAAATAATAAAATTAATGATTCCATAAAAATTCTATACATTTCTGCTGCGATTCTGCGATAATAGAAATATGACAACATTTCATTAAAAGTTAAAGTTTATATTAAAACACCCAGTGATGTGTTCTATCAAAAAAAAAATATATATATGTATATAGGAAATTAGTTTATTGATTATATTTACATTTTTTTTATTTGTATATCACAATTGTTTATATATATACGAAGGGAAACATTATTTATTTTATTTTATTTTATTTTTTTATATACATTTTACAGTACATTGCTCTATGAACTAATTTTAAACATATATATATGCAATACATTATGCATTATTTTAAAATGAAAAAAAAAAATGTAATAAAATATCGCGGCGTTGCATTGTTTTTATTATAATTTATGTATTATTATTTATTATACCTTTTTGATATTGATTATTTATAATATACAAGAAAAACTGAAAAACTATCCTATATAAAACAAATTGAGAAATGTAAACGCGCAAACAAATATAAAAATAGGTATCGTTTTAAAATAATCTATCAATAAAATCCCCATTGGTTTGGTTTAATTTATTTATTAATTTACTTTATAACCAATTAAGTTAACGTTCTATCGTTCTATATCAATATTAATATGAATTTAAGGCAAACGTACAACATAGCAAACAAAATAAATATAATATTAGGAAACAACGATGCAAAAGTAAGGGAGCTTTTAACATGAATCGAATATTAAAAAATTCTTATAAATAGGGAAAAAAAAATGAATTCTACAGGTCAAAATTGAAAAAAAAAAATGTCAAACACACAGAATTAAATCGGATGTAAATCGGATATACAAACTCGGATGCAATTGAACATAGAAATTGAAGCATCCAAATAACTTTATGCATTATATTAATATTAAATAATGGCTTATTAAAATTCTTCGAAATAGAAATGATTTTTTGTATAGGTTTTCTTGCAAATTACATTATGGATACTTATATCATTTTTATTTTTCATAACTACACTAAAGGTGGAGGATGATATTGTTTATATAATCTACAAATTCCAAAAATATAGCGATATGCATATAGCGAGCATATATACTTATTTTTTTTATAGCGAGTTTAAATAATATAATCATAAATATTTAAATTTGAATAGAAATATGATATAGAAAATTATTAAAATGAAAATATTTTATGATGCATTGCATTGTATAGACAATTTGAGGTTATATTATAATATATTAACAAAATTTGTAATTTAAAAATCAATTTTTGTATTTGTAACATATATATTAAATGCGTTTTGTGCTCCATATATATAATAAATAATTTTGGCATTGAGAATATAAATATACAATTTTATATGAATATATAAATATATGATAAAGCATTTCACCTAAATTCATATTTAATTATATATTAAGCAGTTACATATATACAACTTATTAGTTTAGGTTTGGAAAATTTGAATTTTTCGAGGTTTGATGAAAACAATGGAAATATTCATTAAACATTTTTCCACCGTTCCACACCATCCCTCTATAGAAAATCCAAAGGATTATTAGAAATATTTCACTTTGTATTGTAAACCAATTAAGATGAATATATTATTGTAACATCTCCATTTTATATAAACATTTTATGAGTAATTCAACCCCCATTTTCCCCATCCACAAGTATGTGTTTTTTCTTCTACGCCTAGCAGCGTTTTTTTTTATTTAATTTCTTTCACAAAAAACATAAAAACTATAAATGGCTCGTGTATTTTTGTACAAATATTATAAAGGTGAATACACTCATTTGATATATAACTGCAAAAATTGTGAAATGTTAAAAAATTTTTATTATAAATCGAGGTAATATTTTTTGCATGGTATTAAACGTAATCTATCATTTATTATATACGTATGTGTATATATTTAAAATAAAAAAATTGCAATATACCATTTTCCTGTATTGTAACAATAAAAAAAACCAACGATTTTTAACTAACAATTAGACAAATAAAATTTATATCCAAAATTTTAATGCAAATATAAATATTAAATATTTGAAAAATTTAAAACGAGGATTCTCACTCTCTCTCTCAATTGTATTCTTTTTATGTATATGCGAAAGAGTTAAGTATATGGTATAAATTTAAATAATAATTTGCAATATGTAAAAATTGAAATGTGCAAGTTCGTGACACAATGGAATAAATAAACAATAAGATATGTATTTATTTTTTTTTTTATATATACATAATTGAATTATCCATTCTTATACTTTTGTTAATTTAAAACACACAGAGAAAATGTAACAAAAAAATATATTTACATACGTATTTGTTTACTTTTTTATTATATACACAATATATACAATCATTATATAAAATGTTAATGTCATGATAATTGAAATTGTATTATTATTATTATTATTATTGCGATGACAATAAATATTCATAATTTATATACACTTTTATGATAGGAAAGTTTTATAGAGGAACTTAAATGTGTTGTATATCATATATACAAAAAGTTCAATTTGATTAAACACGTATATGTTTAGTCATACCATGTCCAATAGATTGAACCAAGTGGTAATCGGAAGGATTAATGCTAAAAAACATTCCATTTCAGCGTATAGGTTGTGAATTAGTGACTTAGTGACGAATACTTATAATGCAAATCCAAAAGTGTGTCCTCAGAGTTTTCCGTTATTTTCCATTTCATTAATAACTTTTCAAAAAACGTATATTAGATGATTTTGATAAATTTAAATAATAATCATCTTGTTGTATATACAATACACAATACATATTATATTTGAATTGAATATTGTTAATATATTATAATTTTCTTTTATAATTGGAAAACTTTTCACTTTCCCTTTATCGTTTGCTTTTTGGTTATTTGCTAATATTTTATGATATTATATGATACATTTTCCATTCCTTTATTCATTTTAATACTATTTTAAAAAGTTTATTTGTCAAAGTAAAAAAAATAAAGGATTAAATGTCAATGAAAAAAAAAGAAAAGAAATATTCTCGTTACGTTATAGGTTTAAACTTAATTTTCCATATCATCATTTCAGTAATGCACATATAAAAGATTTATTCAATCTTTTTAACAAAAATATTTGTAAAAGTTTATTTACATACATATATAAAATCTCTATATACCCATATATTTAATATTCATCTATATAATAAAGTACATTGACTTTGCCATTTGATTTTGTTTTAGTTTATGATATATCATTATGAATTATAATTTAAAATTACATCATTATAATATTTTATTAAATTTTATCTCATAAATGATAATGATTTTGTTTGTTTAAGTTATCTATAATATACGTATAATTATAAAGTGTGCATATGCAAATATAAAAAACAAATTCAAATATCAAAAGAAAACAAGATTATTTACCACCATTTTACAATATACTTAAATACTAAAACTAAAATGAATATTATTATTATATTGACAAGCCCACATGAACTGAAAAAATTAACAAAAATTCGATATCGATTTGAAATAATATTTAAAATAAAAAAAAAAACATAATCTGGGAGTCATGACACAGGATCATGGCCAAAACCGCTTTCTCTTTTTTTTTGTATTTATATTTTCGTCGTTATTATTATTATTATTATTATTGTTTAATGTTTATTACACAACATCATAATATATAATTTGATTGTAAATTTTTTAAATAATACTTGAATTTTTTTTTATTATTATTATTATACTATTTCGATTCATGCATATATATTATAAATTATAAATTTAGATTTATAGACATACAAATAGACAAAATATATATATAGATACATGAATTGTATTTTAATTATTTAAAATATATACGTATTTACTATTGCATATATATATATATATAGATATATAGCAGCAGCAGATATAGATATAAATAGCAAACTGTATGAATAATATAAATAATAAAAAAAAGGTATATATTTTCTGAATACATTTAAAATAATACATTGCAGCAGTGCAGGTATATATCAATATAAAATATCATATATATATTTAATATTATAATAATTATTGTGATTATTAATTATAGATATACAAAGAGATATAAATGTGTAGAATATTTATTTTTTTTTACTTTGGTATAATCATTTTATTTATATAAACGTGCAATTATTTCTATATAAAAAACGCGATATACGACTATTTATTTCAAGTTGCTACTGCTATTGCAAGTTATAAAAATTCAACACATAAAACACTTTTTTTTCTTCTGTTTTTCATTTAATATTATAAATATATACACACATAATTTAATATTAATTTTATTAAGCATATACAATTTAAAAGAAAAAAATTAATACAAATACAAATTAAATATACATATATATATTTTCAGCTGGTTTGCTGATTCGCCTTAAGGTGGTATTTAAGTATTTAAACAGTAGACTCTTTACTATGCAAAATTGTATTGAAAAGGCGATTTTCATGAAAATATTAAGCTAATTAGAATATATGCTTGTATATTAAGTTAAGATTCAAATATGGATGATGGGGTTAATAAAGTTACTATCAAAACCATAAGTTATTATAACTCTAGACAATCTCAATATCTATCGAGATCTAGTGAAGCTTTAAATAGATTTTCTTCTTTCGAAAACAGATTTTTTTAAAAAAGTATATTTTATTTTTTTCCGTAGGCTTGAAGTTTTATTGTAAATATATGTCGTGAATTATAACCATATACAAAGTGGTTATATCTGTATATTTTTATACATAACTTGGTATACAAAAAAAATGGATATATATAAATATATATCTATAAAATGTATATGCATACATAAGAAAAAATTAAGTGAGCGTCGATTTTCTGGGTCGATGTCGCTTTTATGTAACCTGAGATTGTATATTTTTATTTATACAATATATTTTTTTCCATATATTTTTTTTTATTCGTTTTATATTCATCATAATATATATAAATGAAGGTGAGAGTTGTTTGTGCTGCCACACAATAGTTCACAGAAATATAAATATATATATATATAAATGTATATTATTTATTATAAAGATTATACACACAATTTTTTTTTTTTTAACAAAAATGTGTCTTAATAACATCATTTTTATATTTATTTATTTTATTTTGTTTTTTTTGTTATGATTCACATTTTTTTTTATTAAAAATACATCTAAAAATAAATAATTTAATTAATGTTTTTCTCAAGAGAAATAAAAAAAATTGAAAATACAAGATTATTTGCAAATTTACAAATTTACATCGTATTTTGTTGGGACAATTCTTAGATCATGTTATTAGTTTAAAAAAAAACATTAGATATTTTGCATTGCATATTTCAAAATAATTTTTATATATTCATATCTTATTCTATAAAATGTTGATTTCTTCATATTGACATTTTTTTTATTATAAATAATTATATTTTAACCATTATTATAAGCATTTGAAAGGGATCAGAATATAATGGCCTGATAGTTAATCATAAAATGAATTAGAAATTTGGTGAAACTATTCAAAATTTCAAGAAATACACTGTATAAAATAAAGTTTACCAAATTGAAGCATTTCTTCAAAAGGTCCTAAAAAAATCTAATCAAAACATCAATTGGAATATTAAGCAAAGATTCCAAATAGGAAAATTATTTTTGCATAATCCCAACGAATTTAAATTTCAATATATATATATGATTAATTTATATACTCGCAAAACCCTAATCATTAAACGAATATTAAATGAATTTTATATATCTATATATATATATATAGAAAAAAAAATCATCCCTTATATTTTTTTTTTTTTTAAATATAAGTAAATTAAGTTTTGCGAAAAAAAAAGTGTATGAATTAAAACTTGTTTTCAAATTAGTTTAATTCTTTCTTTTTTTTATCTAACATAAAAACAAAATATTCCCAAACTTTTCTATAATATGACAACAGTTCAGAGAGATAGATAATGAAAACAAATTTGACATACGGTCAGTCAGTATATAGTTATATTATGTATTTATCCCCCAATATTATATTGGGAATGTTTATTTCTGAATAGTAATGATTTAAAAACAAGTTTAATAATACTTCAATAACATATACGAGTTCAATATATATATATTTAGATTATATTTAGATTATATCACTCATCACATCTCATAAATATACGAATAGATTTTGCTATAACTAGATTTTTCTTATATCATCATCCACCATCCATCATATATGTAACAAATCTGCCATTTGCAATTTGAAATTCACATTCAATAAAATGATTATTACATACATGTATATGGTAAAAAAAAAACATTACAAATAATAGAAAATTTTCCTCACCATATTTTATGTAAAAAAAAATAAATAAATAAATAATAGCTATTACAAAAAAAAAACCTTATATATTTTGTTATTACAATCATTTTGTTACATAAACAACACGAAGCAGCACAATTCCATGTATATATATATACAATATATATATATAATTTAATTCATCGCTATATATGATGTAAATTAATAATATCAATATGATTATAGTTTGTATGTATAATATATAGAAATTCACATTGCATATTATATTATGCATTTTATATGTTGAATGTTATATACATAACATTTTGAAAGTGAAAGTAATTTCAAAGTAGTTTGCATTTTAGATGAGTTGTTAGATTATAAAAAATAAAAATAAAAAATAAAACCAAATGAAATTAAAAAAACAAATAGAAAATAAAAATTTATATAATATAAATACAAAATACAAATTTTATATATTCTCCTTTTTAGATAACTATCATATGTTATATTTATGATGAATAGAATGATAACAAAGTTTTAATATTATTATATCTATATTTATTTCTGGCTGGATAAAAGAAAATTTTCTAATCCTTAATAAAACAAGGATCAAAATAAAATCCGAATCAATAAAATTTATTTTTATACTATATTTTATATATGTTTAAAACATAGTTAGTTTTGTTTGAAGACCAAATTTATTATACCAAATTATAGTCTTGCAAATTACCAAATTATAGTCTTGCAATAAGATTCATTTGAAATATTTATATCACATAGACTTATATTTTATTTCCATAATTGTTATTTTTATCAATAACGACAGATTAAATAAAAATATATAATCGGTTAATAAAATATAGATCACTTTTAATATGGATAAACAATTTTTTTTTTTCAAAAAAATAACAATATTGTAACAGTATATAATAAAAAATAAAAAAAGTTAAAAATTACGTAATGAATCGCATTGACCACTCATTCATTTTACATACATACAAAAACAAAACTTCATTTTCTTGACCGGTTTTACGTAACCGGTTCATATAAGATCAATCACATAATTGCATTTTTAAAAAGGGAAAATTCAATTTTATTCATCACCAATAATAAGATGATATTAAATTATAATCTTCAATATATTAATGAAAAAAAAAAACCAATTTCCCCATAATTTTATATCTTGTTTATTGTGGTATTACATTTTTTAAGAAGATTTTTCTTTAAAATTCCATCATTTTTTGTTGCATTTTTATTCAACAAACATATAACAAATACAAATATAAATGTATTTACATATACCCACAACATTATCAATTTAATTATAATTATATAAAATAAAAATTAAACAAAAATATTATCTCATTTTATGTGAAGACCAGAACAAAAAAAAAATAAATAAATAAATATGAACGTGTATAAAAATTTTGCAATATGTTTAAACTTGACTTTTAATTTAAAAAAAAATTAAAATAAATTTATTTATGCCAACCACCATCCATAATAAAAATTTACTTCTTGTCTTTTCGACAACTACAATTTTTTTTTTTTTTATTTTTGGTTTGTTTATTATTTTGGTGAAAGAGAAATCGCATAAAGTCAAAAAAAAAAAATAAAATAAATTTTATATTTTAAAATATTCCTATATATATGGCAAAATTATTTTGCAACAACGTTTGATGTGTATCGTCCGTCGTAAGTGAACGCCAAACACAACAGATAGAAGAAGGTTCATCAAAAAGGTAAAATAATAATTTCGCTATATATCATCCATCGTCTATTATATTTTTTTATATATTCATAACGAGTATTATGCGAATTTACATTATATTATATGAATAATATTTGATGTTTTATAGAGATGAAGATAAAAAAGTCCTATTGTAAAATTCAATTTAATTTTAAGTCAATCCACACAAAACGAACAACGTATTTTTTTTATTCGGATGAAAAATATATTATAATAATAAATTCAATTGCGGAATTCTTTTATATATTATTTAAAATAATAATTGTTGTTTCATTTTTTATGAATTTCTATACAATTGAAATGTGACTTATATATGCGATAAATGTAAATATAATGAATCGTCATCGATATCATAACAAAATGATTGATGTTTTTTGAAAAAAAAAACTATACTTTTATACTTTGTTTAAAGATGGCTAACAACACCACCTATAACTAAAAGTATATTCATAAATAAAAGAAAAAAAAATTAAACAATGAATGAGATCGATGTGAACAAATGTCAATCTTGGTAAAAGTAATTCATAAATATAAATTATTTATAGATTAACATCTTTATACAATTTCTAATGTATCTTTAATTATATTCTTCTTTATTTGTATATATGAATAGTTTATAATATATATATAGCATTGACATTAAAATATAATTGAAATGTTTTTTTTTCTTTATTAATTTCATATTACAATATGAAATGAAAGTTTCAAATTTGATTTTTGCCTTGTTTTAATGTCTATATAGCAAAAAAAAACGTATATGCTCATCTTCAATTAAACTGTCTAATAGAAATAATGTTTAAATAGATAGTATAATTTGAAATACCAAATAATCACTTTCCTAATATTACAAAACAAAAAAAAATTCATAACTTCATACGATTAAATTGCATACAGCATTAATTATTTATTTAAAAGCATTGTCAAAATTGATATGATTTTCATGTAATTTAAAAGAAATATATACGGGCTTAGGGATTCCACAATTATTACATTCGCGTATTTGTCGAATAACTTAAATCAATTTTAAAATTACTGTAATCGTAGTTATACGTTCTAATCGGTGATGATCATCATCATCATCATCATCATCAATAATGTGTGTTTTTCCTTTAACGATAATTATTATTATACATATATATATAAATAAATACATAAATATATTATAATTAGTTCAGATGAGTTCATTTTATTTATAGTTTTTATGTACGTATATTTTTCATTTAGTATATAATATGAAAATACGAAATGAAGTAATAGAAAACAAAACACACACCGCACCAAATCCAAATCTCTAAATATCGCAACATTTTATACAAAAAAGTATTGTGTATTTTCTTATATCGTCTCATCGTATATCGCATATATTTTTAATTTTATCTTCTAAAGGTACGCGAAAACAGAGTGTTCTATCGGTGGCCCTTAAAATACTAATCGGCGTCGGTCCAGTATCATTGCTTCCGTGAAGATACAATGATTGATACGCAACAATTTTTGTTTAGCATTTCAGTGATTTTTAAGTTGTAGCATTTTCATATCAAGAATTGGCAATGAATTAATGAAGAAGAAGAAATCGATATTACTCGATATACGTGCGAACTCATTTAATTAGTAATTCCTCATTCATATTTTTACAAGAATAAACAATATCAAGTCAAAACGTTAAATCTTTTATCACACAAAAAGAAAATATGAATACCATACCGTTTAACAAGATATTAAACTATAAACACATTTTTACTGATACTATAAAGTAATTTCACTGCACTGAACGGACACGACACGGAAAAAACAATGATTTGCGTGCGGTATAGAGGACCGTTTAAACGTCTATATGAAACATTTAAAAAATTATATTTCCAACCAAAACAGACGGTTTTTTTTAAATTCAACATGATATATTATTATATTGATATATAGCAATTTTCCCAGAAATAAAAAAAAACAAATAATGATATATTATAAAATACATCCTGGTTTAATTCTTTGTACTTTTTTTTTCGTTGTTATTTGTTACCAAAGATTAAAACTTTCTTTTTGTTTATATATAGGTATAAAATACATACATATATATATATACTTATCCAATGCTTGAATCAGTTTTTAAACTTGAATTTTTTTTCATTCATGCATAAATCATGAAATTTGATCATCCTTTTTTTTTTTTTTGGTTTGACTTTTTCCATTTCATATACAAAACATAACATTTTCGTATAAAGGTATAAAACTATATATAAACAATATATATAAGTATATATGTATGTGCTGTGTGATGTGCTATATAACCTCTTTTTGTTATTGAAAAGATCCAATGTCAATAATATATTTGATTTTTTTTTTCTGTATATGGTACATAAGGTATAAAATTTATTCAATATATTGAATGGCTGAGAATATAAATAAGTTAAAATGGTGTTTGTTACCTTTTTATAGGTGAAAATATAAATAAAATAAACAATAAATCCAAATTCAAAATGGAAATAAATAAAAAGTTCAAATATGGATGGACACTGAATACTGAATAAATACTGAAATCTTTTCAAATATAATCTGAACACATTTTCGAATCGGTACAGAATTTAATGATTTGATATGTAATGTAAACGGTTAAAATCAAATCGATTTTATATGAAAGCGCTTTAGGTGCAATACGTAGAGGTGACAAACATGACTTGTATCGTATAATTTTGATTGATTTACTTTATATAATATATTATCTACATCGTACATTGACTCTTGGGATCCAAAATAAAATATTTAAAGTGTCTTTTATTTTTGCACTGTTACCAGAAATGTTTGTATGAAATTTTTGTGTAAAAAAATATAAAGTGATTTAGCTTTCGTTGTGTGAAAGTTAAAATAATACTATTTTCGTTCAACTTAGCTCCGAATTATATCCCGGTTTATATGTGAAAAGATATAGTTTGAAATATTTTAGGGTCATCTTTTTCTATATCCATATATATATATATTTATAATATTTTATACCACAAAAATCAATGTTGTATTAAAATTTCAGTTGATTGTAATATATATAAATGAAATATATGGGTCTACGTCGTCTACCTACATATATATTTATTTATATAGTATAGTATATTTATAGTTTAGTGATTAATTACCTTTATTATGTGTAATAATAATATGAAAATAGGTTTTGTTTTATTATTTGTTGTTTAATATAACAAATATGTATCTATGTATATTTATTTGTATATTGACCTAATTATAAATAATTTAAATATTTGATTAATTATTAAAATACACCGATTTCAATTTCCTTTCAATATGTTTATTCAAATATATTTCATTTTTTTTTTAATTACACCCAAGTGTACTATATTTTTGCCTTTCATTTTTGATTTTGACTATATATACCATCAATCGGGGTTGATTATATCGTCCTTTAATTATGGATCCACTCCTATATTGTAATGTTTTAGTTGTATATATAAGGATACGCATTTTTTATGTTCTATTTATTCAAATATTTTTTGTTTTGCAAAACATATTTTATGTTCTAAGGTTTTTAATTACTTTATTTTATTACATATAGAATAAAAGAATTATATATCTTCCAATTTAAAATAATCAATGATATCAATTATCAAATAATAAAAACCATTTCATATTCTTCACTATAAAAAAAATACCGGTGTAAATATTCTTTTTTATTCGGTAAAACACTCTCATAATATATTCAAATATTGTTTATTATCAAAAAATATTTAATGAAAAATGGATAAAATTTGATTTCCCAGAAAATCAATATATTCGTTTTCCTGGAATTTTCCTATAATAAAATAAAATTATTTTTTTATGGAATTTGCCTGAATGAATAATATATAAATACAAAAATAAAATCTGTGTGTATATACACAACAAAAAAAAAATATAAATTCTATAAACACGAAGGATAAACATTGGGGTCGCAATTTTCCAAATAAGGAAAATTAACATACACACACACACACACGCACGGATCCATAAACAAATGTATGCGCACTACAATTCCCGTTTTTCATATTTACCATTCAATTTCACTGTTGCTGCTGTTGCTTAATCCATATTGAATATATATTTTAAATATTATTTTTTTTGTTTATGTACATACACACAGAGTCCAATACGTTTTCATATTTCCTATTTAAAACACACAACAAAAAAAATCTATATTTATATAAATATATACATGGAAAATGAACGAACATGCAGGCAAAGAACTAGAACTTCATAAACACCGTACCGTTTTTTATTTTTTTTATTATAGCTAAAAAAAATTCATATATACAAAACACATGCATATAGATTCTGAAGTATAAAACATGATATTTTCCTATATATACAAAAAATCATCATATAAATGTATAAATGTATATAGAAATATATATAAAACAGCAGATATAGAAAATATATACATATAAAAGTTTGGGTTCAACGTCTGACCTATTTTTCAATTCAAACGGGAATCGTTGTAGAATATATAAATATAGAATTATATATAGTAAATATAAATATATATAGATGTGTAAATAAAATTTAACGACGTATACACCGACGACGACGACGACGACAACAACATTCTATACGATATAGAAAAAACTAAAACAACAAGAAGTACGGTGTATGATGTTGATGATGGCGACGGCCTCTACATTTTCAATATATGCATGTATGAATAATAGCAGTATATATAGAAATAGATGGATGAATATTTTATATAGAAAGAAAAATCTATGATGCAAAATGATTAACATTTTATTTATATGGTGTGTGGTGTTTTGTATATTATTATTATTTTTTTTATATACATATTTAGTAGATGAAAATCTGAAAAACAGGAACAAAATTACACGCAACACATACAATAAATTAGTTTTTTTATTATATCGGATAAATATTATATGTATATTGTATTTTTAAATACGCACGGGAATACTTGAATTTTTTTTTGTTTTTTTTATTTTCAAATGTATAAATTTATTTTTCACTTTTCAGCTGTAAAATATTCTTTTTTCTGTTGTGTTTTGTACCATTTATTTAATTTTGATGATGATTTTCTGACTGGTGTTCAAATTTTTATTGATAATATATATGTATTTATAAATTGATGCTTTTGTGTTTGGGGTTTTTTTTTTCTTTGAAATAGAAAATGTATTTGAATTTTAGCATCATCGTATCGCGTATACTTTTTTTTTGTGGAAGTAAAAGAAAAATCACGTGCGAGATATTTTTAAATTAAATTATTAAGTATATGTACTTCAAATAGCAAATAAAATAGATCCAGTGTTCAATAAAAATCGAATTATTTTATAAAAGGGAAATATATAATATTTCTGTAAATTATAGGGAGAATTTTCATTTCTATAATTTTTGTTTTTTTTTGTTTAAAAGCTCAATAAATATATTCAATTAAATTTTTTACCAGTCTTTTTTCAATTTAGCTTTAATTGCGATTATTGATATTTTTTCATATATTTATTTGTCATAAGAATGTGGAATTTTATTTATATTTTAATAATAATTTTGATGCATTTATCAAATTGTTTTAAAAACGAAAAACAATTTATTATTTTTGATAAAAAAAAAAAAGAAAAATATATTGTACTTTTTTCATACGCTAGAGCGTGTCCCCAAACCGTCTCGACAGTCAAAAACTGAAAAATTTAGTTCATTAGATCATTTGTGGATTCGCATTAAATACAAATATTCAAAAGTCGAACTGATAAAAACGTTGTATGGTGAATTTTAAGGTAGTAATTTAAGGGAGTAAACAAAAAATTAGAATAGGATCGCGTATGGTGTTTAGGTTTGTAATATGGGACACACTGTAACGTTTTGTTTTTCTTGTGATATCACAATTTTATAGAAAAAACACCGATAAAATATACCTATTTAGATTATTTTAATTTGATAACTATATACAGAGTGATTGGAAACTGTTATAAAGAGTTATTTGAATTTGAAAACATTGAGAATTTATCACATTTTTTTTTTAAGAAATGTTTTTCAAATGAAATCATAATCATCCATTATATTATACAGGGTGTCCCAGTACAGGGTGCCAACCCGAAACAGGCAGGTTCTACACCTCATTTCCAATCAAAAAATGTATGGCGACCCCATGTCTATCTGCCTTGGTTTTCGAGCTAGCCCGAAAAAACGATTTCGTTGAAGTTCAAGGTAGTACGTAGATGTTATTTACCATATCTCAGCAACCACTTATCGGAATCCAATAATTATAACCTTGTTGGAAAGGTATTTTAACTATCTATAACTATTTCTAATAACACAAACATCGGCGACAACCCGTGTTCATGCTATAGCTGGTCAAACACAAGAAATTTCAACGGCCTCAAATATTTTTGTTATTTTGCAAGCCGAGAACTATAGAACTTTTATGTTTATCAGCTGTCGGTTTTTAGAAAAACTTCTTTGATGGTTTAGCTTTAATTTGATGTACAAACTTTTAAAATATGTCAACTCGTCTTAGAGATATGACGAAAATAATATTGAAATATGACGAAAATAATGCAAATTTAAAACACATTTATTACATTGCAAAGTTCAATGTTCTGTTGTTATCGCGTTATCTGGGTAACATAACTTCAAGGGATTGCAATTAATTTAATGGTTACTTAGAAATAAAAACAGTTAAATCTATTACCGTCATAAATTCGTTCAATTCTTTTGTTTTTTGTGCTACATCTCTTCGGCATTTGTATGTTACATTGTTTTACGTTTAATATTCATTAGAAAATTAAGTTTGTTTTATAATGAATAATTCGGAAGTTTGAAACGGTAAAAAACAGTAAAAAATAAATTTCAAAAGCAGCCATCCAAATTGGTGTAAGTAAAAACTATGCTTGGCGTGCAATGAAGGCTGTTGGTTTACATCCTTATCATTTGCAAAAAATTCAAGCACTTAAAGAAATAAACTACGTCTCCGAATAACTTTTTATGATTGGGTGATTCGTTGTTATGAACAAGATCCCAGGATATTAAATCAAATTTTATATACGGATGAAGCAATGTTCACACGTGAAGGGATATTTAATACTAAAAATAATCATCATTGGTTAAAGGAAAACCGGCATTCAGTTCGGCAACACGCATTTCAGGAACGAATAGCAGTCAATGTATGGGCAGGAAAGATTGGAAATCAATTAATTGGTCCATCGTTTCTACCTGGGCGACTGGATTCAGATTCATATTTAGTTTTTTTTGCGAAATAGGTTATTCGATTTGCTCGATGATGTTAATTTAACTGATTTGCGATTCATTGATTTTCAACATGACGGTACACCCCCACATTTTGCACGAAGTGTAAGAGACAACTTAAATGACACATTCGGTCAAAGATGGATTGGAAGAAATGGCCCATTAAATTGCCACCACGGTCGCCAGACCACACACCATTAGATTTTTATCTATGGGGGGTTTGTAAAGACATGGTTTATAAAACACCAGTTTATACCAGGGATGATTTAATGAATGGCATTAATAATGCGTTTGAAGTTTTAAAAATAATCCGAATCAAATTCGATCGGCTACTAGGGCAGTATTAAAACGGTGTCGAATATGTCAATCACATAATGGACACCATTTTGAACAACTTTTGAAGTAAAGATTTAAATTTAATTTAATAAATATGTTTTAAATTTTTGAAAAATTTGCATTATTTTCGTCATATTTCAATATTATTTTCGTCATATCTCTAAGACGAGTTGACATATTTTAAAAGTTTGTACATCAAATTAAAGCTAAAACATCAAAGAAGTTTTTCTAAAAACCGACAGCTGATAAACATAAAAGTTCTATAGTTCTCGGCTTGCAAAATAACAAAAATATTTGAGGCCGTTGAAATTTCTTGTGTTTGACCAGCTATAGCATGAACACGGGTTGTCGCCGATGTTTGTGTTATTAGAAATAGTTATAGATAGTTAAAATACCTTTCCAACAAGGTTATAATTATTGGATTCCGATAAGTGGTTGCTGAGATATGGTAAATAACATCTACGTACTACCTTGAACTTCAACGAAATCGTTTTTTCGGGCTAGCTCGAAAACCAAGGCAGATAGACATGAGGTCGCCATACATTTTTTGATTGGAAATGAGGTGTAGAACCTGCCTGTTTCGGGTTGGCACCCTGTACTGGGACACCCTGTATATTATCCAAATGGATAGGTTATTCAAATGGATTTAGGCTAAATAAAAAACCCATTTTGAATTCTCTTTAATTTTCAGAATTAACAAACCAACCATACAATATAGTTATTTCCTATACAAAATCAAATCTATTTCAATGTATGTAATACAAAGAATTTAAATTAAAAAAAGTATTTAAAGTTCGTTAGATATCTTTAGGGAAATATTCATATTTAATTTTGTATTCACCTGGTATATAATTTTTTTTTGTTATCATCAAATATGCAGGTTGATATATAAATAAATTTATATTTATAATGGCTACGCATAATAAACACGCATATTTATCATGTACATAGATCACATGAATTTATATTAGAAAGAAAAAAAAGTATTAAATAAAAAAAATATATATAGAAGTAGTTGTTGTAATTAAAAAATGTAATCTTTTTTTTTTTATTTTGTATTTTCCTGTATTTTGTATATACTCTCACTTTCATTACATATGAGATTATATAATAATTTTTATATGAATGCATATTTAGTTGATATTAAAATATAATGAAATCAAGTCCATATAGATCATGATTTCCGCGGATTATTCATAAAACCGAAAAGGTAAAGGCAATTTATAAATTAAAATATAAGATGACGAGATTGAATCATATCCTATTATATATGTATATAATTTATAAAATCGATAAAAAATCTTTTAATTCACAAATAATTCCATATATTTTTTTCAATAATTTCTATAATCACAATTATATTCAGCGAAGTTTATTCAAACGAAATTTGTCACTTCCCAAATGATGTAATTTTATCTATAAGCCATATATTTTATAGCTTTAAAATTATATTATATAATGTCATTAAGCAAATTAAATTGTTGAAAAATTTCATTTAAATATATATATTTCTATAGATTCGAAATGCAATCAATTATAAGAATAATATATATTTATATTTATATTCCAAATATATCTAAATTATATTGTTTTTTTTATTTTTAATTTTTAAATCAATATTAAAACCTTGAAAGTTTTGTCAATAACGCAATTTTTAGAAGAAAAAAAAAAGGAAAAAAATCATTAAATTTTATAATACATCACCGTTTAGTATCTATTAAAAAAAAATATATGGTAATAATAATAAAAAAAAAACTATATATAGGTATTTTTTTAAAATGTGTGGAATTAAAAAAATATAGTAATTGAAAAAAAAACAGTAAAATATATATATATGTATATATCTAGTCGTTAAATAAAGTGAAAGTATATATAATTTGTTGTTGTTAATATGTGTATATATACCTTGCTAGATTGATGATGAATCTATATAGAGATAGACTAACAATATAATCATGTATACTATAAACAATTATATCCATTGTTGTCACCCATTGCACAAATGAAATGAAATTTAAAGATTTAACTCCATATATATTTAATTACAATTTTATATATGACATATTCGCATAATTCATTTATATGGTAGAAATTAATTATAAATTATTTATTGCAAAAATCTAATAATTTATCATCAAATATAATAAAAAACAAAATATTATAATATTTTGCATATGAATTTTATACTATTTATATTATTATTATTATTTATTTGTCGTGCTAAATATTTTTTTTCTGTATTTCTGTATATTTCATCGTCGTTGTAAAAAATGCATAATGAAAAATTTATTTATGATTATTCCTATATATGCATTTTTTTGATGATATTTATATTTTCATATGCATAATATGTATATATATTTGTCTATATATTAAATGTAAATAAATTATATATACCCACATTTAAAACAATGGCGGAAATGCATCGTAGAATTGAAATGGTTTGTGGTGTGGTGATGATGGCAATTGTATATTATATATTAATGGAAATTATATATATACATAAACAAAAAAAATAAAGAAAATGGTCTTGTTTTTTTTCTATATTCTATATTGAAATTTGGCTTTATTTCATTTGTACTATAACCAAAACAAAACGTATATATTTAAAAAAAAAAAAAAAACTTCAAATATTGCATTTTCAATATAAATTAATTTTATTTATATTACCAGAAACATATATTTTTGGTTCTATTTTTGATTCTTGTTTGTGAACTCTATTTTATAATACATTATATTGCATATTATATAGATGATGTATTGTAATGGAACATACAAATCAAACTATATATATACAAAAACACATTTCCAACAAAACATGATATTTATTTAATTATATTATATACAAATATATCGCATCATGTACAAGTAAAGAAACTCGCATATAGCCATATAGTCATATTATTACACATTAATAATATATATAATATGATAATATGTATTTCGTCGTTAATAATAGCATAAAAACCATACAGTCTATTTTACTTTTCATATATATACATATATAAAGTTAGTATAGTGAAATTAGGTTACATAAACATTATAAAACATATATATAAATAGATATATGGGAGTTTTTACTTCTTCAATATCTGTATATTGTATATATAAATAAATAAATAAATAAATACACATTTTTACATTCATTTACAATTTAATATTGGATATTCCCAACATATAAAAGAGGAATATATTAGATTATTCATGCTAACAAAAATAGAAGTGTTTTTTGTTTTTGGTCTGAAATTATATCGTGTATTTTATTAGATGAACGTTATTGATATAACTTTTAGAAGTGAACTGTTTTAGAAGGGAATAACCATATTCAACTAATCGCCAATCAACTTTTCAAAAATGTTTTAATATAAAAGGATAATATTTGAAAAACAGTCCGCGATTTGTATGATAGTGTAAGGATTTCGTAACATCAGATAAAATTCTATCGTATAAGAGCTTTTCAAGTTTTCATCATAAAACCTCCCTCCATACCCAAAAATGCATCTAAATTGGTTAAAAACGAATTATTTCTAATAATTCCGGGGAAAATTCGGAAAATGTGAAGGGTTGAGGGAGTAAACGAGATGGTCTTCGAATTTAACTATGGATCTGATAAATAAAAGAAACATTTTTTGAAAATTTTAACCAAACCGTTATAGTAGTTTCCGACATCAACCGGTCTTTTTTTTTTCAAAATTCATTTCTTCAAAATATTTTTCCATTTATTTAAACAATTTTTCATTTTATTATTTTTTAAGGTTTTATTATTAATATTTTCTTGAATGGAAAATATTTTGATTGCATTAATAAATGTAAGTTAAGTAAATTTTTTTTTTTATATTGAAGTTAAAACTATTGATTTTCTTAAAAGAATATTTTAAACTACATATCTGAAAACTAATTGCAATGAAAACATAAAACCATAAGAATTCATTATATTCTTTCAAAAGTTGGTTTGTATAATTTTCAAAGAAAAATTATAAAATAATCAATAGTTTTATTGATTACAAAATACATATTTAAAAAAAAAATCATAGCTATAATAAATTCCTCCCACTCCCACTTTATTCGGTATCATTATCTATGGTATATATAACGTTTAAGAAACCAATAAAGGAAGTTATATGTGCACTTTATATACATATATTTTCCAGTCTTTTTTTTCCAATTAATTAATTATAATTGATTATTTTATTTATATACACAGTTTACAAATACATCATTATCATGATGTTAGATATATTATATACATGATATTTTATAGTTTATGTATATGTGGAAAACCTATAAAATAGAAAAATAGAAAATAACTAATCAATGCATTAGCAATAGCTACAGCATAAAAATGGGAAATGATTTATATAATATATATATAGTGATATACTGATATGGATATGTATGAGGACAAACAAACGACATTTATATGAGTTTTTTGAACTCTATTTCGTTTATGTAATTTATAATATGAATTATATAGGTTTTTCATTCGATTTTCACAAGAAAAAAACGTTGTTGAATAGCTCATTATAAAAAGCTCATCATTAGAATAATAAAAATCACCAACATTTCTTGCATATATTGCTTTTTTTCAAATAAACTTATTAAAAATAGGCATAATATCTGGAAAAATTTTAGGTTAATATATCATTTTTGTTATTATGCAACAATCATATAAGATTATCGGTCATAGACTAATATCGTTCAGATGTTCAAGAGATTTTTCCCGATTCCGTTGGGTATCAAAAACACAGAATTTAAAATGGGTGTAATTTATTTACAAATATAACTCATCATCCATTAAATAATTCCATTCTGGAAAAGTAAAATTTTCACATTTAATTAAAGTGAAAATTTCCTGTAGATACAGATTCAATGAAAGTAAAATCGAAAATGTAATTGAATAAAAAAAGGAGGTATATGTACTATAAAAAAAATTAATCGCATCCCAACCAAAATCATTTATATATACCATGTGATCTATAATCTATATATATGTATATAACAAATAACCTCTAACATACAATATATTAATATATATTATTAACTATATATGGAGTTTTAACGTTTAACAAAACAGAAAACATATGCATATTATATAAAAAAATCTTAAGCCATTTAAAGCACGATTTATCTTTTGCATTTGTGTATGTATAATGTAACGACCATATATATATATATATATATTTTATTTTAAAATCTAAGACAAAAAATTCACTTTTACTTTAAATGAAAAATAAAATTTAAAGAAAAAAAAAATATCATAACGTAATACAAGTCTGTTTAAATATATGTATATACATAATTCAATATTTAATAATATAATATATGCATCACTTAACTTAAGCATATATACATGCATGCATACGCCACGGTAAATAACTAACTTAACGTACATATTATTATGAGGCACTATTGCGGTATAACAACAATATATATACATATATATATATATATATATATGTTAATGGTTGGTATAGAAGAGTTTTATAAATACTTGTATAGTATAGTGTAATAAAATAATAATAAATTATATGTATATATATTCAAATGTAAATGTCTAACATTTAATATTTTATTCTCTGGTTTGCATACCAAAAAGTAAAAATAAAACTAGATATTTTCATACAATACCTACATTAATATATATATATATATATATATTTATGCTATAGATATAATACTCTATGTACCGTTGCCAATGATAGTGAATTTTATGCTTTTCGTTTCACTTTATATGTGGGAATGTTGAATGGAATGGATTAATATTATATACAATGGTACAAAGCGTATTCGTAAGCAATTTTTTTTTATTCTTTTACACACACACAAACACACTGTAAAGTTGTAACATGAGTAGTTTTTAAAGATTGCCTATAGAATATAAAAAATTTAACATTTATGATTACAACTATATATGTGAATTTTAGTTACCTTTAGTCATCTGAGATGATTCAAGTGAAAATTTGATCCTTTTTACGATCTATATGACTATGTAAAACAGTTGAACCTTAATATGTTTGGAAGGTATTCATAATATTAGTTGGAAAATGTTTGTCACTGATTGTTAATTATAGTCATTTATCATACAAAATTGTAGGTGGGTGGTTTTTTAGGTATATTGAATTGAGAAGAAAAGAAAAACTGACAGTGTGATTATAGTTTCGATACGAAATCTATTTCTTATGGTATCTAAAACCTATAATAATTTGCTATTTTTCAAAATGATCAAAAATTGTCCGATATATTATCGACAAGGGTCTTTAGATCAAGGGATCTACCCTATATTGAGGCGATTTAAAATTCAATTGAGATGAATTGAACATTATAGAATTAAAGTCAGAATATATCATTTGGAAAACGGATAATCTATAAATTTACCTTACCATACCATACATAAAATATAGTTTCAATCAAATCACTAATTTATGATCATTTTGATCACCCTGTTTATTTATTTCAAATAGTATATTGCATATACAAAATGGTATAGATATATATATAAATGCACATGTATTTTAAAACTATTTTAAGCACTTAAGTTTCGGAAAGTGTTTTATTAGTTAATTTTTATGATTTTGAATTGGTTTTTTTCGATTTTTCCATTACTTTTCTTCAGGTTTCATAAATTTGTTTGCAAAATGTAATGAGTTCGTTTTTCCTCAGAAACTATGCTCGAACGATTCGGTTGAAAATTACAACTTATGACTTTTTTGTTTGTGAGTTAAGTACGCATCTCGCTTCATTGAATTCCTCAAAATATTTAAAAAAAATTAAATTAGCTCAAATACCAAAAATTAATGTATTATAAATACCATTAGTTTTTAAAATCAAAGTTTGATTTGGGATATCCCAGAATTATATGAAGAGTTATTGGTATTTTTTGCTGGACCTTTTTGCGGCATTAAATACACCGTGAAATAATGGCCGCTTCTAATAAGTGGTGGCCTAATAGAGTTAATATTTAATTTTCTATGTCGATTGCGAAAACTTTTATGTTTTGATTAAAAATAAAATATAAAAAAATACATTTTGTGATTTTGAAATTATAAGTTTCATTGGTTTCATATAGAGTTTTTCTGTTTTTTTTTTCATATATATATATATATATATATATATACAGAGAAATAGTTGTTTTAAAATTATAAAATATACACATGCATATATTAATAAATTGTTTTTTGTTGTTGCTGTACACTATTTATTTATAAAACTATATTATTAATATTATTAGATGTAATTTGTTGTTAGTTAAAAAAATGAATGTGTTGGTTAATGTTGTTGTTGTTTCTGAGGGCATTAACCTGTCCTTTAAAAGTGTTACGTTGCCATATTTGTAAATAAAATGTAAATGAATAGTGGGTAATGTATATATATATATATATATGTATAACCATGACTGTGTGGCTGGCTGATTATATGGCATTTTTATACATGTATAATAATATTCTTTGTATATTAGATAAATGTACTATTATTATTATTATTATAATATTTATTATTATTATTATTTATTATTATAATAATATTATAATTATTATTACATTTATTATTGGATTTTTTTATGTCATATATGTGTATGGGTTTTTCCTTTGTATGTAAAATACGTATATATAAACTTGTGTGTGCATATTTTATATATATATATATATATAGTTTTATAGTTCGATGAATAGAAATAAGGTCATGATAAAAACTATATTATATATATATATATATATATATATATAATATACTGTAATTTAAATTTTATAATCATGCAATAATCGTATCGTAGTTGTGTTTGAAAAAAAAATATATATTTGCTTCTATTATGTGTGTTGTTATGTATTCATTTATCGCGTGTATTAAAAAAATACACCAACAAATTACAACGTTTATATTTATTTATATATCGGAATGATAGATAATACACGGCACAGCGGTGACGATATAATATATAAAACTTGATGCAGTTGAATGTAAAAAAAAAAAAAAAGTATATTATTAATTAGAAATAATTTAAATATCATTTTGTCATTTATCATTTATTATTATTATATGTAATGTATATTGATATTATACAATTATATATCTAATCGTATTATTTTATAGATTTTTTTTTTCTTTCGTAATATACCAATGAACAGGATATACATTTTGCTTTTTAAATCATTCATTATACACATTCTGTACATATCATTTTCTTGCAAAAATATATGTAAATTTGTTAATGTTCTGATTTATTATTACGTTTTCTATATCTTATAGGAAAAATTCCTTAAAAGGATATCATTGAATTTATTTGAATGAATTGAATTTTATAATCTATGGATTTTTTATCATTTCTATATAAAATAAAAAAATCCAAATTAATATATAGTGTGATTTAATTGTATTTATAAGACCCTTTTCAATGTCTATCTATATATATATATATACATTATATTATTATTTAATACATCTTTATGTGTGTACTTATATAATTTCAAAAAAAAAAAACAAAAACGTAAATTTAAAATGTTGTAAATGCGTAAAACAAATAAACAATTCCCTCGTGAAATACAACAAAACCTTTTTATAATTTATTTATTTTATTTTTTCTCGATATTTATTTCGTTAATTAACAGAATTATAAATCAAAAATATGAATTATATATGCGCGTTGCGTGTATATTATAGATATTTTTGGTGACCATGAGATACACGCACCACGTTCATGGCACTTAACCAATTATTCTCATATAATAACACTACACTACATATATAATTATATAAGTATATACCCACAGTCTATAGATAATTTTATATAGCAGCGTTTATTCATTATTTATTGTATATGCAATTTTTTTTTTATTATTATTTGAATTATTAGAGACACAGACATTATAAAATAAATCTTATATATAATATATTTTATTATTATACCTATATGTATAACAATTTTTATTCTATTTTAAAATGTATAAAGGTAAAAAACATCTAACATTAAAAATATTAATTTGCAGATTGAAAAATAACATTCCAATTTATCTATATAGATATAAATGAATAATATTTGATGTTATAAAAATTCCATACAATTGAATATTTTCGTAGTATTTTTATTTTTATCTATATATATATGAAATATAGATTTTTTATTTTATCTAAATATATTTTTATCTATATATATGAAAATTAATTTTCAATAAATTATTTATATTTTATAACAATAAAAAAACAAACTTAAAAATAATATATTTTATTAGTAACGTTAAACATTTATTATTATAGTACAATGTAGCATAATTTCTTTAGCGTTTATTTATTACAATTTTTCTTTTTAATTTTACATTATTTATAGATTACAAAAAAAAAAAAAAAATTTAACAAAAAATAAAAAAAACTCTAAAAATTGAAATAAAAAAATTTCACAATATTGACACAGTTTAATATTTGTGTTTTTCCGTTGTTGTTCTTTTGCGTTGATTCGAAAAATTTTTTTTTGTTTATTTAATTTTAATTAAAATAAATTATTTGCTTAAAAATAAAACAATATTACAAAAAAAAAAAATTTACAAAATAATGAGTATAACGAAATCATTATTGTTATTATATATTATTGTTTATTTATAAAAGTTATACAAATTGACATTAATAAGTAATGCGATTTAATATTGATCATATTCAGGGTATTTGTTTTTCAATAGGACGATTTTGGGAAATATGTCAGGATATCTGGATTTTATGAAAGAGGAATTTTTCCGTGAAGATTTTTAGATACTCTCATTTTTTGTCCTATTAGAAAAATCACAGGTCAAAAGGGATGTAATGATGTAATTTAATACACAAGTACATTTCAAAATATATGGACAAAAATTAAATTTATTACACAAAAACCAAACCCTTGAATTCAAAAAAAAATATTTTGTTTTTAAACTGTATTAGAAAAAAAATGATATTTAGCGCTGCGTTTGGTAAACCTTTATTATTTATTATTTAAAATATATGTATATAAAAAAAAATTTGCATGAATCGTGCATAGAGATTTTAATCAAAAAAAAAAATAAAAACAAATTAAAATATTCAATTTTATATAAATTTTTCTATATGCATCTAATTAAATAAATATATTTTAATGTTATATAATAAGAAAAAATAAAAATAAATTCCTTTGCTGCGATTTGCTAGAATGTTTCGACTTTACGAATATTAAATTAATAGTCATATTTCCCATAATAGCTTTAACAATATATGTATATAACTACATATTTATAATAATATAGAGTTAAATACGAAATAACAACAACGCATTTTTATTATTATTATTATTATAGTTTATTTGCGATGATGAAAATTAACAAAAAATAAATAAACAAAAAACTCTGGTATAAAAAATAAAATACTATATGCAAAAAAATTCTATTTTGTTTATAAAAAAAAATACAAAACAACAACTTGCAATATTTGACCTTCATATAGTTTTTTTTTTCTTTTACAATAAAACAAATTATAATTCACTTTTTGTTTTATTTTTTAATATACTCATTTTGTCTATCGCTATTTTTTTTTATCTCTATATATACATGTTGTTATTATTATTGTATATGTTTTAGATTGAGTTTTTTAAAAATAAATGACTTTATTTTTTATATTTAATTTAATATTTAATATTTTTTGTGCCATCGATTTATATATACATATTATTTAAATAATTTTGTATATGTATGTTGGGAACGAACGAACGAACGATCGACCAAACGAACGAATGTAACAACAGAATGATGAAATTTTTCTTATGAATTTTATACGCAAAAATTGCGCATTTCATATTTTATTTTTTATTTATTATATTTTATATACCGATTATTTTAACAATTATTTATGGTATTTCTAGTTTTTCTTTCGGTTTTGATTTTGGTATTTTAATTTTTAAAAATTTTAAAATAATAATATAAAATATTTTTGTGAACAAAACACATATAGGATTGAAAATGTTTACGGGTACAGTTACTTTTCCATGTCATTTTAGGGGTAATTGAATTTTATAATTATTCATATTAAATATATAGAATATATTAATTCTGTTTATTCAAGCTTTTATGAACCCTTAAAATCCGTACTCCTATTTTAGTGATATCAGCAAATTTACTGTATTTATAAATAGATATCGATTTGTTTTTGATCAATTGAACTATGGATAAATTGAAAAAATAAATACAAAAATATAAAAATAAATTTTGATAAACCCCCAGTTATTCGCTACCCATACAATTATACTTACAATGAACAATAAAATATATAGTATTAAATAGGCCAAGTCATTAATATTATTCATTCATATTGTATATATACATATGTATCAATAATATATCTATAACCAAATATGTACATAAATATTTATTATACCTTTATTTACATTTAAATGGAATAAATATTGCATTACATAAAATACATTGTCCTATTACATAATAATCCTCTAATCCCAAACAGTGTATTTTATTTAAAAACTATATACATTTGATATTTTTTAATAATAAATAATAAATAAGCAATTTCAATGTGCAGAAGAATTCCTTTACATACCCATTCCCAAACATTGCATAATTTGTTATAGATATATGACATCGAACATTAAAAAATTAAATTAAATTATCCATTAATTATTAATTTTTTGTTTATATTTTAAAACCGCACGATGAAAAGGAAATTGAAAATGCATTTTAAAGTAATTTAATAGTTTTTTTTTCTCTCTAAATTGATTGAATAATATTTTTGTTGTTGTTGTTTGATTATTTAATCTTATGTATGTTTGTGCTACAACAGCAACAACATCAACAACAAAAGTATAAATTAAATGTAATTTTTTTTTTGCATATACACGCAAATAGCAAAATAATAATATTATTATTGTTATTACATTATTATTATTATTATTATTATTATTATTATTATTATTATTATTATTATTATTATATATAATTTTCAATGTATAAATATACTATAGTAATCGTCGTTTTATAATGCATTTATTTTTCTATATATAAAAAAAAAACTATATATACATAAATAAAATAGGCAAAAACACGCAATGTTTATTATGTAAAAATTGTGTTAGATCAACACCGAGAATAGAAAGGAAATACAAATGAAAATAATGTGGGTTGCCCAGTAGGATAGCATCAAGAATCGACTCCTCATCAAATTTTATTTAGCCTTTCGTTTTGTATGGGAGTCGGGGAGTCGGGGAAGCGTTGAAATCAGAAAAAATTCCCCCAATATAACCGTTTTTTCCATTTTTCATCAAACCTTCGGGAACCCGTAAATTCGTTAGAAAAAGAATGAAATTTCTCTAATAATCGGGGATTTCAAAAAAAAATTTTCCTAACAAATTTTCCGCATTTGATACCGAAACTGTCGTATATCCTAAATGACATATATTTGACAGACAATCCTTTTAGTTATCACCAGAAAAAAAAATCGAAAATTTGTAAGGACTAACGACGAATAGAAGGGATAATTTTCTTTCCTTCATTTTCACAAAACTGAATTAATAAGACTCATACACGGCTTATATGCTGAAAATTTATAAATATTCCATATGGTTTGTTATAAACATATAATATTTATGTACGATGTGGTGTGGTGTGGTGTGATGGTGGTGGTGTTGGTGGTGGTGATGTTTTGATGTGGTATGATGGTGTACATAATGGGAAAAAAAAGTGAAAAACAGCACTGTATTTATACAATATACAATATACAATATTATATGTATTTGTATTTGTATGTATATTATGTATATATATATATAAATTATATAAAATGCTTAAAAGAAAGTAGGTGAAAGGTTAAAGACCTGCCATAATGCAAAGTCAAACGACAAAACACGACGCATTGAAAATATATAACGACGATTATAAACTATATATATATATAGAAATGTAAAAATATGCAATAATATGTTAAACATGCTATATAATATTATTGTAAATTTGTCATATATATGCTTAACGTATACAAATCTATATCAAATACACTCTAAACAGAAGATTTGTAAAATTCAAAATTGGCATATACAAAAGTAATATTAAAAAATATTATATTATATTATACATAAATTCTTATATCATTTTTAAGGGATAAATTTGGAATTTTCTTTCGTTTCGTTACTTTGTCTACAATAAAATTATAATAAATTGCAATTGCAAAGTTCTCAGTCCTGTTCTATTTATTTATTTAAAAAACAAAAAAAAAAGTCACAATTTTATTTTGCATCCATTATAGAGTTATTATAATCAGTAGTTTGTTGTTAAGTAATACGATTTTTAATGGATTTTGCGAATGCAAAAAACACACGGAATATATATTTTTATTATTATATGGTATGGATACGCTTTAATAGTAATGTTTATATAGTTTAATTTTATATATGTATATACTGTATATGCATAATCTATTTCCATGGCACGATATCAACAAACACGATACTTAAATATACCATATACACTTTTTTTCTATTATTTTTAAAGAAACAAAAACATTTTTAGATTTAAAATTAGAAACTATATAGAAGTGTATATTCATATATGATGCCTACATGCATGCATGCATGCATATACTAAAAATAATAACTCAATACACAATATATAAAAAATATGTAGAAAATTTTATTTTTAAAATAGATTCAGGAAATAATAAAGAAAAATTTACTATATATATACATTGTAACTATATTTATATATTATATACATATATTAATGTATAAAATTAAATCAATATATTAAAATATATCGAAACCTATATGCAATAGAATTTAGAGTTTTTATTCTATTCTTAATATAGGAATTGAAAAATGCGTTTAATTATAAACATATATATATTCACATTTAATTCTTATTATTATACATACTACATATATATTTTATTAAATGTCGTTCGTTATTTTTTTTTGTTTTGTATAAATGCGATTATTTTTTATATATACATAAACAAAATATTCTGCGTACTCTATTTTATATATATATATATTCTATATTGATGATATGCGATTAACGCATTTACTGTATAGTATATTATACAGTATTGAGGAAAAGAAAATAAAATTCAAATAAATCGGGACAACACACCGCATTAATATAATGTTTTGAATATATACAAACTATGAAATTGTTTTCCAACCTAATTAGCATTCAATATATGTTATATATTATATTTTACGGGAATATACAAAAAAAAAATATAGGGTTTTTACTTATACAATGTTTTTTTTGTTTTTTTATTTTGTTCTCGTTCTGCTATTTGGATACTTTTATATTTTAGGTGATTAATTATATAATTTGTATATAAGTATAAAATATATATAAAATATTTTGATAAGAATCAATGTGACCCAAATTTAATTTCTATATAAATAAGTACGCATAAATACGATTATAATAAACTATAGTTATTATTATTATTATTAATATTCGTATTATTATTGAATTAAAATGGAAATCTTTTATTTAGAATTTATTTTATGTGTATTGTAAATAGTATATCAATAACTATTAACATATAATCAATAAAATACAATTGTAAATGAAAAATGTTTTTAATGTAAAAACAGGAATATTATATTAAGTTATTATAAGTGATTATCACCCATCACGAAAATCACAAATGTCGGACATATCCTTTTTTTATGTTTAGTTTAATATTTATAGGTATATAAAAGGTATTGGAATGCATTTGCAATTCATTAAAAAATTCTTAAGCCATGGATTGAATTAATCCACAACTGTAACATTAATATTTTAAAACCTATACGAATTTTAATGGTAAAATATATTCTAATTGAATTCTCTAGTTGATATTTAGGAATATAAATTCTATCATATATATATAATGTATATAATAAACAGACCAGAACTTAAAAAAAAAAACAATACAATATTTATATATATATATGGAAATGAAAAGAAAGTATTTTATATAGTATAAATTTACATACATATGGTTTTATAATTTTTATTTTTTTTTTAATAATAACCAGAAGTATACAAATAAAACTACAACATTGATGACATTTGACTTTATATACCTTTATTTCTATTATTAAATAGCCGAACAAATGAATACTAAAAAAAATGTATGCGAAATTTAAAAAAAAAAAAAAATTGAAATTGAATGAATAACAATAGAAAAAATAAATAGATGATATTATATATATAGTGAAAGCTGATGTTTTTTTATTTTTTTTATATAATAATCTCTTCTATTCAGATATATATATATTGTGTTGTATTGTCATTCATTATATAGTCAAATATCCATTTTTCGTTATTATTTAAAAAATATTATCTGTATACATATAAATTTTTGCAAGATTATTTTTTTTTTGCAAAATTATAATTGAAATTAAATAACAACCGCATTCATAATGATTTTATAGAAAAAATGTAATTGTATATTATAAATATGTGGAGTATGCATACATAAATATAATAATATATAATAAACAATAGAAGTAAAGAAGGCGTAAAAGGTATATTTAAATACCATATTTGATTGATAAATATTATTATTACTATTTTATTTATTTTTTTTTGTAACATAGAGATAAAAACCATACATTGCATTGTGTATGTTATATAAAATTAAAAAATAATTTTCTAATTTGTCATTTAAACTTCCTGTTCTCATGAATTATAAAAGATTATACGTATATGTTATAAATATGGTGTTGAATGGTGTTGAATTCACCAACTATATACAATACTCAATAACTTTGCATATATATATATATATATATAATTTTTGTAGGTTATCAGTGAAAATTTATTGCGAAAAATTTACGGTTATATTTTTCATTAAATTATTCATAGTATTGTATACTAATTGTATATTTATATATATATATTAAATTGTTGATAAAACAATTGTGTGTTTATTTTTTATTAATTATTAAAAAGAAAAGAAAAAAAAAGTGTTTTTCATTATATAGTTGGGTTTATATATAGAAAAACATTTCATTTGGCGTATGCAAAGCAAAAAGCTATAAAAATATTAAATATTTCACTAATAATAATAAAGTTTAGTGAACTTTATACTTTAATTTAAAATTTAGGTTCTATAATAAAAAATGTATAGATTATAGTTTTAAGAATCAATCTGTTTGCTACCGATAATGCAAATCATTCATTTTAACAGTGTTTTGATCGAAAAACCATCCGAATGAACCGGCAGACATATGATAATGTTTGATTTGCTTTATGACAACGCAACGTCACATACATCAAAACAAGTTGAATATACATTAAAATCACTTCAGGGCAGGATTTATTACCCCATCTGGCTTATTCACAAGACTTTGCCTACTTCTGATTATTCCATCTGTTTTCATCAGACATTATTATGTTTCAAGTTAAAGTATAATATTGCATTAGAGTAGTACACAGTGCGACAATTAATATACCGGACTGGTCCAAGGAAATACATTAAATGCACGATTTTTGAATTTTTTTTTTTTTATTTATTCAAAATATTCTCCTCCTGATTCAATACAACTGTTACATCGATTTAGTAATGATTCAAATGCGTGTTCCAACTCATTTTGTGGTATTGCCTCTAGTGCGCGCATAGATGCTGTTTGAGTGGTTTCAATATCCTCAAAAAACATCCTTTCAAATTCATTTTAAGTTTTTGGAACAAGGAGAAGTCACATGGTGCTAAATCAGGTGAATACGGTGGATGATTTAACACACAGACTTGATTTCGAGCAAAAAACTGACGAACAATAAGTGAAGTGTGACTTGGTGCATTATCATGTAACAAACACCAACTATCTGATTCACGATATTCAGGTCGAATACGACGAATCCTCCTCATCAAACGCTTCAAAACTGCGATATAATATGTGCCACTGACTGTTTGACTGTTTGGAACGAATTCTTTATGGATAATTTTCTTGCTATCGAAGAATGTTACGAGCATTGTATTGATTTTCGATGGAACTTTTCTTGTTTTTTTAGCCTGCGTTTTAGCCATCCACGAAACGTTTATCCCACTCAAAAACTTGTGTTCTACACATACAATTATCGCCATTAACTTGCTGCATCGATTTAGACGTTTCTGTTGCAGATTTACCAAGCTTTATATTGAATTTAATGACTGCTCTTTAAAACTTCTACTTCAACTAAAATATTGTTTCACATGAAATGCCATAACTTTTTTATTTGCCAACCAAATGCAATGAAATTTTTACAGAAGATAGAGAAAACATCAAGCTTCAAAACGCAAAACGTTCCATCACATACATCGTCCCGCTGGTTACTGAGATAAGGTTTGAGTCCGGAATATTAATTGTCGCACTGCGTATTCTTCAAAATATCCGATCGGATCGTAAAATGAATAATCTCCGAATGGTTTTCTTCAAAGGAAGAATAGTTTTTTTTCATCAAAACAGTTTTAAATAGCTTTTTCATATCTTCACATTTAACCATATGCAGGCATTATTAAAAAAAAAAACAGTTTTCCACAATTTTTTTTTTTTTTACATTACAAAAATATTGATTAACCTAAATTAAAAAAATATGTTTATAGTTGTAATTTAGTTATGTATGATATATATAATACGAACAACCAAAACAAAAAAAAACACTATATATACAGAAAACGTGTATTAATTTCTAGATATCTGCGGCAATGATAGTTATTATTATACATAAAATGAATTTTTCCATTTTATACATTACATTACAATTTAATAGAAGTAAAACATTTTCTTTTTTACCCAAATACGCATATATACACCAAATAAAACATGTATATAAAAAATTTTAAAAAAATGTATATGGAAAATGATTTTAAAAAAAAAAAAACAGAAAATGCAACATAAAGAACACCGATCCATATAGATACTATGATGACGGACGTCATCATATATTTCTAAATAAAAAAGATTTAAATTTTTAAAAGGGTTATTTACGTTTATTTTTCTATTTTTTTTTTTTGAACCGGAAAAAAGAAATTTAATACTATTAACAAAAAGAAAAAAAATAGAGCAATATTATTATTGCATAATATTTTACATTTTATTTTTTTTACATTACTATATTATATATAAAAAAAATGAATATATAAAGTTTAAAAATAAAATTAAAAAATACATAAAATAAACATAAATTTTCCTTATGTGAATGTGTATATGTTAAAATATAATAAAAATACTATTTTCCTTATGGTTTTTATGATTATATCATTAACATTTATATTTTAATGATCATTATCACGATGATTATACGGCATTGTCATTTTCAATTTTCAGTTACATGTATATGTTTTGTGCATATAGAAAAATATGCAATTTTCTACTACATACAAAAAACTAAAATAAATAAACTTAAATGTGTTAGTTATATATATATATATATATATATATGAAGAATGAAAATTTATCATATAAAAAATATAGTTAAAGAAAATTTTATAAATAAAAACACACATTGAAAAGCGCATTTGTATATATATAGAAAAATATAGAAAAAAATCGATCGATCGTCATCATTTATATTTATTTGTGTGAAAGAAAATGTTAAGTAAAAAGAAAATATATGCATATATATAAATAATTTTATATATTATACATTGGAAAATTAATATGAAAATGCATTTGTATGTATTTATTATGTATATTTTTCTTGATAAATAAATGTTGTTTTATATGTGTTCTTTCACTCACACTTTATCTATATGCATATATATATATAAGGATATTTATAAAGTATCATATATAAATATTGTTGCAATGGTGTAGTAAAAGTTGACGTTGTATATACGAAATGAAAATGTGTAATTCAGATACGTATAAATACATATAAAATTATCACAATAAATATACATATACTTATATGCATGCATATATAGATATATAAAATAATAAATATACATTATGCGAAAGGCCATTGGCCGGAATTATTTGACCTACTAAGCATACACTGTCATTGCCGTTTCTGTTTTTATATAAAATTTTATTTTTATTATTCATATTTTTATATATTTTTTTGCATTTAATATTATAAATATTTTGTCTTATAAAATATATAATAATATTATGAATGTATGTTTAGAAATGATACTAACACCATTTTATTGATTTGCCAATTTAAAGCATTTTATTTTTCTGCAATTTTGAATTAAAATCAATGACGTTTTATTGCATATAAATGGAGGGGGGTTTCTTTATTTGGTGTAGTGTTATTTTTTATTAACAACGTTTTTATTCAATAAAAATTAAATATATAAGAGACAAATAAAATAAGGTGTGCAAAATGTTAACAATATATAATAAACATCATCATTTCAATTATTATATGTATATATACTTTTAGGTATTTATTTTTAGGTATAATTGAATGTTTTTTCTTTAAACTTTCGCTTAACAAATTTAGCGAAAATATTAAATCGTATAAATAAAATATATCTGTAATATTATAAGAGGAATTTTCTTACACATTTATTTTTATTTTACCCATATAATATAATGTTTAGCTATGATTTCTATAGTATATATACTAAAATACGACAAATACAAAAATTATATTATTATAGGTTTTTCGTTTTTTATATATAATTAAATTCTATAAATGATTAATATATAACAGTGTAATGTATATTATTGTTGTAGGTGTTGTATAGATCTATACGAATAAGTATATAAGCATTTTTTTTATTTTGTATGTAAGCGGAAAATTCAATGAGTATGGATATATAGTGAACACATTTTCAGATAGATGATATACACTGCAAACTAACATATATGTTATATATACTGTGAATTTTCCGAAAATAAATTAATATTATGAATTTTCCATTAATAATTTGAATTTTCCTATAGGACTATTTGTAGGATTAATGAAAAGTTAACTTAATTTAATCTTTAAATTAATTAATTTTTTTTTTTGTTTTTTATTTTGAATTTTCATTTATTCATTTTATTTCGTATATAGTTTTAATATAAAATCCATTTTTATCTGTTTAAAATTTTTATTTGTGCAGTTCTCTCTTTTTAATTTTTTCCATTATAATTTTTTTTTATTGTACGTATAGAAGATTTTTTTTTAATAAAAAGTTAAATTTTTGTCATATTATTTTGTAATAAGAAATTTTTACAAATATATGCATATACAATATTTTTAATTATTACAATGAGTAACAAAAAAAAGCACAAAAGCAAAAAAAAAAATAAATAAAAAATTAATGATGTAATAATTGACCTACATTTAAATATATATACAATATGAATCTGGTGGACTTGACAGTTGACATTCGATAACGAAAATTTCATTATTAATATTATTATTATTATCATTATATACAGGGTGTCCCAGTACAGGGTGCCAACCCGAAACAGGCAGGTTCTACACCTCATTTCCAATCAAAAAATGTATGGCGACCCCATGTCTATCTGCCTTGGTTTTCGAGCTAGCCCGAAAAAACGATTTCGTTGAAGTTCAAGGTAGTACGTAGATGTTATTTACCATATCTCAGCAACCACTTATCGGAATTCAATAATTATAACCTTGTTGGAAAGGTATTTTAACTATCTATAACTGTTTCTAATAACACAAACATCGGCGACAACCCGTTTTCATGCTATGGCTGGTCAAACACAAGAAATTTCAACGGCCTCAAATATTTTTGTTATTTTGCAAGCCGCGAACTATAGAACTTTTATGTTTATCAGCTGTCGGTTTTAAGAAAAACTTCTTTGATGTTTTAGCTTTAATTTGATGTACAAATTTTTAAAATATGTCAACTCGTCTTAGAGATATGACGAAAATAATATTGAAATATGACGAAAATAATGCAAATTTTTCAAAAAATTTGAAACATATTTATTACATTGCAAAGTGTTCTGTTGTTATCGCGTTATCTAGGTAACATAAGTTCAAGGGATTGCAATTAATTCAATGGTTACTTAGAAATAAAAACAGTTAAATCTATTACCGTCATAAATTCATTCAATTCTTTTGTTTTTTATGCTACATCTCTTCGGCATTTGTATGTTACATTGTTTTACGTTTAATATTCATTAGAAAATTAAGTTTGTTTTATAATGAATAATTGGGAAGTTTGAAACGGTAAAAAACAGTAAAAAATAAATTTCAAAAGCAGCCATCCAAATTGGTGTAAGTAAAAACTATGCTTGGCGTGCAATGAAGGCTGCTGGTTTACATCCTTATCATTTGCAAAAAATTCAAGCACTTAAAGAAATAAATTACGTCCCCCGAATAACTTTTTGTGATTGGGTGATTCGTTGTTATGAACAAGATCCCAGGATATTAAATCAAATTTTATATACGGATGAAGCAATGTTCACACGTGAAGGGATATTTAATACTAAAAATAATCATCATTGGTTAAAGGAAAACCGGCATCAAGTTCGGCAACACGCATTTCAGGAACGAATAGCAGTCAATGTATGGGCAGGAAAGATTGGAAATCAATTAGTTATTCCATAGTTTCTACCTGGGCGACTGGATTCAGATTCATATTTAGTTTTTTTGCGAAATAGGTTATTCGATTTACTCGATGATGTTAATTTAACTGATTTGCGATTCATTCATTTTCAACATGACGGTGCACCCCCACATTTTGCACGAAGTGTAAGAGAACACTTAAATGACACATTCGGTCAAAGATGGATTGGAAGAAATGTCCCATTAAATTGCCACCACGGTCGCCAGACCTCACAACATTAGATTTTTATCTATGGGGGGTTTGTAAAGACATGGTTTATAAAACACCAGTTCATACCAGGGAAGATTTAATGAATGGCATTAATAATGCGTTTGAAGTTTTAAAAATAATCCGAATCAAATTCGATCGGCTACAGTATTAAAACGGTGTCGAATATGTCGATCACATAATGGACCCTATTTTGAACAATTTTTGTAGTAAAAATTTAAATTTAATTTAATAAATATGTTTTAAATTTTTGAAAAATTATTTTCGTCATATTTCAATATTATTTTCGTCATATCTCTAAGACGAGTTGACATATTTTAAAAGTTTGTACATCAAATTAAAGCTAAAACATCAAAGAAGTTTTTCTAAAAACCGACAGCTGATAAACATAAAAGTTCTATGGTTCTCAGCTTGCAAAATCACAAAAATATTTGAGGCCGTTGAAATTTCTTGTGTTTGACTAGCTATAGCATGAAAACGGGTTGTCGCCGATGTTTGTGTTATTAGAAAGAGTTAAAGATAGTTAAAATACCTTTCCAACAAGGTTATAATTATTGGATTCCGATAAGTGGTTGCTGAGATATGGTAAATAACATCTACGTACTACCTTGAACTTCAACGAAATCGTTTTTTCGGGCTAGCTCGAAAACCAAGGCAGATAGACATGGGGTCGCCATACATTTTTTGATTGGAAATGAGGTGTAGAACCTGCCTGTTTCGGGTTGGCACCCTGTACTGGGACACCCTGTATAAATATTATTTCATTACTATTAAATTTTATTTTTATTATTATTATTATTGTTATATTAATTTATAAATGAATGGGTGGGTTGGTTAAAAGAAATTATATTTTTCGGTAATTTTTCTGATATATTTTTTAGTGTTTATTATGTTATATTATTAACCGCAATAATATATTATATATATTGTTAGATTTATTATTGGGAAAATTAGTTGTTGGTATATGTTAGAAATTATTGATTCTGATAATAATGACTCAATGATTGATATATCAAAGTAAGATTCCGGCGTGAATTGCAAACCAAAAGTAGAATTTTAATTGTAACTAATTCGCTGTTTTTATGGTGGTCAATATAATTGGCGGTACGATCAACCGTATGGAAAATAATATATCCCGGTGTGAATTTTTCGGAATTTTTTAGTTTGTGTTTTTATAAATGGCACCAAACATTCGTATATACAAAAAAATGTGATAAAATGATATATTAGGTGTTCATTTACGATTATTTGATTTAAGAAAATCGGTAAAACCATTAATTAATTAATTACGAAGATTTTTTTCTCTTACATACATAATTTTCATTCAATTCTATCCATTATGTCATACCATTTAAAATTATATTTAACGATTCAACCGATTCAATATATACATTTATTCATTCATTCATTCATTCATTCAATATGTTATATCTGTGTATTGAAAATAAAATATTATATAACAAAATGAAATGGAGAAAATTATTATTATTATTATTTTCTGTAATGTTTTTCATGTACATTTTTTTTTAAATTTATTGCATAATATTATTATTATTTATATTATTACAATTTAACAACAAAAACCAACAGAGTCAATATAATATAATAGTATTACAGAGAAAAAAAACGAGAATAACAACATATAATACACAAAACTATATACATATATTATTATCATATAATCACATCCATCCATGTTCATATATAATTTGCTTTGTATAACACCAACTAACTAACTATATAAAATAATATAAACATGATGCGGTATTTATCTGTGTGCTGTTTGTATTAAATATATATTAAACATTTTTTATTTTAAATTCATCCATATTTATTACACATTAACTATATACACTATATACGTATATATATATATATATATATATATAGTATTAAGTGACTAGAGAAAAGAGTGGAAAGATCACGTAATAAATAAATGATTACGAAATGGTTAATTTTTTTTTGTTTTTTAATTTAAATAAATGTATATAATACCAGCAACAACATAAATATAATAACTAAAACTACATATATATATATATATATATATATATATATACGATTTCGATAAAACCATATTTTTATTTTATATGCGATAGTTCAATGAACTCTTGGTTTTTTTTCCAACATTTAAACTTGCTATTTATATTATTTTATAATAACACACATGAAAGAATTGAAGAAAATGAAGAAATCAAAAATGTCATTGAAAATGAAATTATTTTGAATTGAAAAAAAAAATAAAAAGATTGTTGTTTGTAAAAAAAAAAAAATAAAATAATGTATGTTAGAGAAGAAGTTTTAAAAAATAAATATGACTTATAATACAAATGCAAATATTAAAAGTGAAAGGCTCTTGTTAATAACTTTTATTTTTGCTTTTTTTTTATATATTATTATTTTATATATTATGTGATTATATGAACGAAAATGAAATAAACGAGATGCGATACGCAGCGATGCACTTCTGTGATTATTATAGATTCGATTAAAAAATAATCTGGTTATATAATATATCAATTTATAACAAATATAATTTTTGGTTTTTTTTTATTATATATATGAAATCTATAATCATATTTATATGGATTTTTATGGCAATAACTTTATATAATCAATAATTGATTTGGGTAATTATATTTTTGGGTAATTAAAATGGTTTGATATTATATTGTAAATAAAAGATTGTAAAGGCCTTTACAGTATCACATCTATTAATGAAATCTATATCTACAGGTTTTCCCTATTTTAAATTCTTCTAACTATTATAATGTCATTTGCTATCCAATTATGTCTATTACAATTGTGTTTAAACATGTGATAGTAAATAATATTATGTGTGAAAATGGGAAAAGTTGAAATTGCATTTTGAAATTATTTTGAAATTGATTAATACAAATTTATGCGGAAACGCTATTATTAACTAAGTAGTAGTATTATTAAACGGTATATGTGGAAACTATATGATACAGACAAATGCAAGTAATAAGTACTAATAATGTTTTAAAAACCACCCTTAACAGATTTCTATAAAAATCGCCAAATTTTTAAGTTTTAATCACCAATTACATAAGTTTTAATTTAATTATATAATTAAAAAATGTCCCTAATATGTTTGTAATATTATATTATATTTATCGTTTCGTTAATTGTTCGCAAATTTTGTTGTGATAAAAATGTTCATTATTAGAGATAAATAGCATTTCAAATAAAAATCGATAAAAATATAATAATATTTTTAATTAAAAAGCCTATAAAAAAAAAGTATTTCCAAGTATAGAAAAATATAGGAATTATATAATAAACAATATAAAAAAAAATTATTATTTATTATTATTATAATTATTATGTTATGGGGGGGGTGTTATAATGGTTTTTAAATATATGTGTGATGTGTGTGGTTGATATGATTATTGGTGACAAGAGAGGGAACGCCATATATGTAATATAAAGCATCGATTTATTTGTTTGCATATAATGAAAGTGCATTATTTTTTAATATATTCAAATATAATATTTATTAGTTATATAATATATAGAGAATAAACATTCACATCTACCACATATATATATATATATATATATATACTAAATTATAACATATATGATAAAAAATAAAGGCAATGACCCCCAATTGGAGCACTGGTTGCACTTATTATACCTATATATACAATTTTATATACGTATTGCATTCATTACATATATATATATATATAATTTATTATAATCGCATTCACAACTAATACACACACATATATATATATTGTAGATAAATAAAATAATTATATTAATTTTTCTAACGATGTTTTTTGTAATATTGAATATGATTTTTTTTATAGTACAATTTTATTTATTTATTTATACTAAAGCGAATGCATTTTTTTATTTGCATTACTTTACAATGTATTTTATAGTAATATGACTCTGCATAGTGATAATAGAAAAAAAATTTATAAAGTTAAGAAGGTCTGAATGACATGATGCTTTTAATAATATTCATCTGTTTTTGGTGGGTAACTATAGGCAAGAATTGATAATAACTTCGAAAAACAAAAAATATACATAAACATAAAATATCCATTCATTCATAATAAATTAATTTTAAAAATAGTCATAATTTTCATATTATAAAAATATGAATTAACTAAAAAAAAACTATATAGCAGTATAAAATTTCATTGCATTCATATGTGTATTTCACAATTATATATATGAATGCTAATGGCTAATGCATATATCATATAGGAAAATTATATACTTATAAATACTACTATATATATATAATATATAAGAGTATATATATATATAAGACAGTTTTAAAGGTTTACGCATTTTTCGCATACATCGATTTCAATGAATATTCATAATTTTGTGTCTATATAAAAAAATTAATTTATGGCGTAAATATTTTTTTCTTTTAATTAATATTATTTTATTTTATATATATATATATATGTATATAGAAAAATAAATAATTAATATTAATAATATATAATTGTATAATTATATATAAAATATATATTTTATCTAGGACAAATGCAATATGGCGGAAATTGCACTTATGTGCACATTTGTATTTATATATACATATTTTGTATATTCGCTAAAAAATTGCGACTGTATTTGCACAATTTATATATTTTATAAATATTATAAATATAATTAAAATAAATACTCATCGTGTGTGTATATTTTGTATTTTTATTATATTACAAAAAAAAATATGTATTGTATAATAAATAAATATATTTTGTGCGTAAATCAATAATATTTTTTATGGATTTTTCTTTCTATTTTTTTTTTTTTAATATATTATCTGTAAGGAAAATGTAAAAAAAAATCGTTAAAGTTAAAGTTTTTATATCCTTTATACAGATAACAAATTTGTTTTTTGTACAATTAGAATATACTTAATTAAAATAAAGGTATATCTTAATATGGTTTCCAATTCTATAAGTGTTTTGAAGAATATTATGATGTTTATTTCTTAGATAATTCACTATATTAAATTTTCATTACTTAATTTTTTGCCGAAAAAAAAAAATAAACAAAAAATATACATTAATCTAGATGAGGAATTTAATTAAATTATTTTTCTGTAAAATTAAACTTTTCATTGGTTTCCCTGTTAAATTTTTAGGGGTAGTTTGCTACAAAATTATCCGTGGAAAATCGCATTTACAGTTCTGATTTGGATTTATATAAACAATTCTTAATTAATGTTTCATACGATAAATGGATAAAACCTTATTATGCATATAACACAGGACAATTTTTTCAAATTATTGCAGAAAAATAAAAGTTTTATTCAACGAATTTATACGCGTGCTATCAAATTTATCGGACCGACCCAGTCAACATATAATATGTACAAATTTATAATGCATAATAATTCAATTTTAATAAATAATTATTTTACGGGCTAACGTTACGTGAAATTGAATCGGTTTAATTATTTGTTATATAATACCGCTAATATAAATACATGGATATAGGAAATCAAAAAATTCACTCTGATATGAATAATTATAAATTCATATTGTTATATGAATTTTATTGAAAATTATTGAAGCGATAATAAATAAAAAATCGATTTATTACATATAGTTGGGTTTTATTCGTTGTTCGTTTATTATTATTATTATTATTATTTGCCATTTTTCTTTTTGCACAAAACCTTTGCATATTATACATTTCTATTTTATATAATTTTAATTTATTTTTATTTTTATCTTTATATAATTTCAGAGTATGCCAAGCGCCAAGAAGAGGGTAAATGAACTTAATATTGTCCCAGGTCAGTATATAAACAAAAAGATACCCTATACAATATTAGTATATTTTATAAAATATTTTATTTATATTGATTTTTAAATATATTCGTTTTAAATAAAAGTTTTATATATATATATAAAAGTATAAAACTAATAATGGAACTTTTGTGTTGGATAGGAAAATGTTATATTTCTATTTCATATTTTCCTCAAATTTATTTTGTCTTGTAAATTCCAATATTTACTGAATCTAAATACATATTAAACTACTATTTTTTATTAATTAATAAAATTAATAAAATATTTATTAAATAGATTAACAAAAATATTAAACTATTTGCTGAAAATCAAAATATAAAATTATAAATCAAAAAAAAAAATATTTTAAGAAAATAAAAATCCATATGAATTTGTCATATATAAAAAAATATTTTATAGATTTGTATTTTTTTTATTTAAAAACATATTCGAATTTAAATGGTTTGGTAAAATCATATAAAATTAAAAGATTTAATAAAATTATAAATGTGCTCTTTCGTCAATGCCCATTTGCCATTACAAAATTATAAGAAATTTTCCTGGAATAAAATATTAAATATATTGAAAAATGGAGTGTAAAAATAAAAGAAAGTAAAGAGAGTGAAGGGGAAATAGTTTTTCATATAAAAGCATGAAATATATGGGGTAAACCAGTGTGGGAAATTTCTTTGGAAAATATTATTTTAAGTGGGGTTTAGCATTGAAGTAGAGTTTTAGCATAATGGGGGAATTAAACTGTGAGAATTTTGTGATAATAAAAAAAGGGGAGATTTAGGTGTTCATTTTCAAAGCTTTCGAATTTTCACTCTTATTCATTTTCAAAATTGAGTATGAGTTTGTAAATATAAACTCACGCACGCACACACACTAATAAAACTCTCAAACAAACTCATTCATGCGAATTTTCTTTTAATTTTTATAGTATTGACGAGAGTATTCTCGCTTGTGAATGCTAAACCAATTCCTATGAATAATACGTTTTATTTTATATAAACTCGTATAGTTCATTGAGCGATTAATATATGATATATAGATTTGCGGCAATCGGAAAATCACAATTGCACTTTCTCTTCTGAAATGTTTTGTGCAAAATAAAAGTGAATATAAGTATTTAGTGTGGGTGAAATAAGTGTGGCTGTGTGCGTTTGATTTTCGATGAGTATTGAATGAATGAATGAACGATAGTGTTTGTATTTTACAGCAGAAAACATATGCATAAATATAGCATTTATACTCTATTTTTAGCAAAATCAAATAAAAAAGGCATCAACCCTCAATTCAATTCATTCTATACTAATAAAATATAATATAATAAACCGAATTAGAGGACACATTTTATGGAATGGAAAACACTTCCGTAAACATTCAAATGTTGTTTATTGCATAATTTTATAACCGTACTCTGACACATACTAAACAAAAAATTTTTCATATAGAAATCAATATATAGCATCATTATCATCAGCATCATCCTCATCGGGTATATATAACAATAAATATCGCACCACCAAGTTTTAACGCCACTATTAAATCTATAAAAGGTATAATATATTTATAGAAAATATACCTTTTATATTATATGATATGATGTTGTAGAGAACTTATTTTTATATGTATATAGTTATCATTTATTTTGTATACGAACGATACAAAACAACCCTTCGGATTCGAACGAAAACCGAATGTTAGTATATACACATACGTTTTTTGTTTGGTGGTGCAAATGGAAAATCTATGGTAGTGTATATGAATGTGATGTTTTATGTATATGTACATATTTTGTTATTGTGCTGCATATTGGTAGTTTTGTATTATGAAAGTTGAATGACCGAAGGCGACCCTGAGGCGAGGTCACCAACCCCAATACGAATATCGATTTACGTTACCATCAGTTATATACATACATACATATGTATTATGTATAAATATTTTTTTTCCCAAATATAAACATTTATTTTTAAGTTGCATTTATTTACACTATAATAATACGAGTATATAAAAATGCAGCGAATGCATTTTTTTTTTCGTTTTCGAATGTTTGTACATTGAATTTTTTTTTTGTTTTACGTATCTGGAGGATTGTGAAAATTGTTATTGAATTGTTAAATCATTCCCTAGATAATGGAATAACATATTAGAATAAAGTATTTATCCATTGAATTATATATTCATTAAACAATCCATAGACTTTCTTTTATACTTTTCAATATTTACAAAAAAAATATAATATAATGAAAAATATGAATATAGATAAATTTACCTTAAGCTTAATCGTACGATAACGTTATAAAATAAAACAGTGCACTTACCTGAAAATAAAAGAAAAGAAAAATAGATATTATTTAATTTCGTATATGAACGAATACAATATATTACAAAGAATAAAATCAAATAATATGTTTAATCTTTAATGGTATGAAATTATGATAGGTATTTCCTTATTATACCGGTAATATCATTTATAGTACCATATCGTATATATCCTGCGGATCCTGTTTGTTATCTATCTATGATAATCGTGTAATAATATATAGTTTGCCAAATAGCTGTATGCATGTCCACCTTCAAAATTCCAACAATTGTTCTTTGAATAAAAACAGTTCAAATCCTCAAGTATATATCTTTAATTTTATTCAATAACAACCTCATGTATATTAATACAAACATTAATTTCACTTATTCTTCTTAACGTAATCGATTTGAATTAATTATTTATTTATAAACGGTTATGATTTATTTTATCTTGTGCATATATATATGTCCCTGATGAGATAGGTCACATAATGCGAATATAAAAATTAATAACAATATGCATATACTATAGAGATTTCTTTTTCATTTTAATGGTTTTTTTAAACTCTTTTATTATATCCACAATACTCTATCTATATAATATTATATATTAAACGACGTATAGACTGCAAAATGCACATATCTCAATGTTTATAAATGATATGATTCATATAATAATATTATAAATAAAGATTAATCTACAAAAAAAAACCCTTTGTAGATATCTTACAATTATTCTCATACATATCACATTATCTTTTCAAATTATCTATCCCGCAAAAATGTGATTAGTCTGTTTTAGTTTTTTCTTTAAAACATTTCATTCCTAAAACAAACGAAAATTCATTTTTTCATTCCAAACAACGAAAATTTAATGAGTTTCGAAGTGTATAGTGAATAAAAAACTATTACATTTAATGAAATATTATTTAACATCGAATTGAATTTGTTTTGTTTTTAATATTTTATATAGAATTATGTTTTAAAAAAATTGCACAAAAACATTTTTAAATTTCATATAAAAATTAATGTCTATATATGTGCATAATGCATATATATCATAAATATATTATTATTGTTGTTGGTTGTGTCGTCGAAGCAAATATTCATATATATATATATTCTATATATATATGTATAAATATAATTTATATGTATAAACAAAATGAACCGACCTACCTTAACCATGATTGCATTGCATTGATTAAATGCATTGCAACAGAATATAAGAGTCAACAACTGCGCGAAAACTAATACATTCATTCAAAATGTGCATATATGCACAGAAAAAAACAAAAATATATAGAATATATATATTGCAACCAACCATACACAGCTGAACTGAGACTGAAATATACTGCAAATTTTTTATACTGAATTCATACCGTATATACATATAATATAAGAAAATATTTTCAAATATATAACATATTTTTTTATAATAAATTTTCTTCCATATATAAAGCATATATATACACCGTAGAGTAGGATTATAGATTTTAATTGTGATAAATTTTATATATTATATATATCGTATATAGAAGGTATTTTAAAAGAAAACTATATATGTAAGAGGGGTGATAAAAACAAGAAAAATATATATGAAAAATATTCCTTCGAAGCGACTATTACTTATATAACATGAATTTGTGTATAATGATGTCAATATACGATGATTTAAAGTCTTTATTAAAGTCTTTCAATCTATATAAGAAATGGATTTGTATACACATGAAATACACATGATATAATAAGTTTGTCTATAGTTTAGATAATAATATCTATATTATTTTTATTTTTAATATCATGTCAATTAATTACTTATATAAATTTCATTGATTTACAATAATTGATAAAGAGGAAATGAACTTAAGATATTTTCATTTAGATGATACAGATTTAATTAGTGTCTAAATATAGAAGAAAAAAATGGTAAAATATCAATAAAACAAAAAATCAGTTGATTTTGAGATATAATATAACAAAACACTAATCTGATAATATATACATTGTGGAATATACTATATTATAGTTTTTGAAATTACTCTAAATCAATAAAAGATTATACTTAAATTTAATCCATTTTTGTCAAAGTTATTTAAAATCTATTCCATATTATTCAGATTAAAAAAAAAACCCATATCTCCATCGATATGCATGCGAATTAACAAAAAAATAATAAATAACCATGATCTCATTTCAATTTGAAAGCTGAAAATTTTAAATTAAAAAACAAATAAAATATAAGATAAAGCACAAAAGAATCAAAGTTTAAGCAGAAATTAAAATAAAACGCATTATCTTCAAAAATATTTTCCGATAAAGCAAAAAAAAAAAAAACAAAACGCAATAATCTTTCCAAAAATACACGCATAATAAATACATTGTATATATATCGCAGATTATGCAAGAAAGACTTAAAAATTAAACAATGTATAAATTATGTGATAGGCGACAACGACGAACTCAAAATATATTAAAATTAAAAAAAAAAATTGTTAATGAAAAATTCGCATTGCCAGGTGCAAAGAAAAATCGCATATATAATAATGTACCTATGTACATATATTATATATATAAAATATCATAAAATACACAGTTTTTTTTTTCAATTTATATGAACGAAAATATATAATATTGACCTTGACTGTGACTTTCTGTTTAAAAAACCCCGAAAATATTTTATCGGTCATTGAATTCGCACACACAATGTTGAGGAGTGCTCTAATTTTATATATTATTATACAACATTATATTATAAAAAAAAAGAAAAAAAAGTACGTATAATAAAAAAAACAGATTTTTTTTTGCTTATACTCTGTTAGAAACAAAAGTATAAAAAAAAACACTTTTTCGTTAGTTGTTGATTTTTTTTATTTATTTTGTATTATGTATAAAATACAACCACAGAAAATTTAATTTTTTTATTTCATTTAGCATAAATGTGTGTAAATACGCACAGTACACGTAAAAAACGGTATTTTTTGTTTTAGTTTTAATAATGTATTGTTGATTTTAATTTAAAAATTATATTTGAAATTAATTTGCTAAGAAAGGTAACTACAAGAAGGGTATTTATCAAAAATTGTATCTGTAAAATTCGCAACAAAATTGTAATTATTCTCAGTTGATAGACAACATTTATTACCATTTTGTTTAAATCGATACTATTTACATAGAACTTTATTTTTGAATTTTAAAAGAATAGCATGAAATAAAGTTAAATATAACGATAACGATTGAAACAAACGATTGAATTCTAAATTGTCTAATAATTTTTAACTATAAAATAACAAAAAAACCTTTTCATAACTTATAGGAATTACTGTTTTAAAAAGAAAATTATAAATATTATTAAATGTGCGTGCATACGCACATATATATTATTCATATCTATTATTCTATTATCTCATATGATGGAATAAAAATGTACATATAAATATATATATTTAATTTTCTTTTATTGTAATAGTAGATATATTATTTTTTATCTATATTTATTTTGCGAAAAAAAAATTAACTTTAATTGTTATCTAATCAGAGAAAAATAGAAGAAACAAAATATACATAATAATTAATTTATTATATATTTAAAATAGATATTTAAAGAAATTATTAGTTAAAAGAAATTCGAAATTAAATAATAGAAAAAAATAATTCAATAATTCTAAAAGAATGTAAACGGCGCTATTATATATTTTAAGAAAATGTAGGCATTTAAAAAAAAAATGTGGGCATTAATAATATATTTTCTCATAAATAAAACGGCTAGGTCGGCCGTTCACCTTTTTCATATAATATATATAAAAGTGTTTTATTTTTTGACAATCCCAACTACATCCATACAAAATTTTTATATCCATACATATGCATTCATATACTATATTAATTCAACAAAAGTATTCTCATTCATTCCTTATATACTGAAAATTTACTCATAAAATAAATGTATATATATATATATATAGTTGTTTGCATTAGTGTGTATCATTTATTCAGTATAAATTTTCTTTTCGATCTATATATATATATATATATATATGAATAAATAAAAGAAAACAGAATAAGAACGCTCAACGAATAAACACACGCACAGAATTATGCATTTTCTTTCACATCGCAATTCATTTTTATTATACATACATTTTCATTTAACGCCTGCGTTTTGTTATTTGAAAAGGAAAATTATTAACTGTACTGTAGATGGAAATTAATCAACAGAAAAAAACAATTTAATATGTGTTCAATTTCCATATAAAATTAATTTATTTTTAACAAAACAACTAAACAAATAAAATTGACAAAAATATACAATTTTCCATTACAGTTAATTACAATTTTCCTGCATATTAATATATGAGATCATACAACAGCTGTCCATTTATTATTAATATATTCATTCCTTATCACCGCCATCATCATCACCATTTCATATACAATTTTCATTATATATACCTCTATATCAATTTTCCTAAATATAAAATTTTCATTTATTATACATTTCCAATTTTCAATTTTCCATTTTGGCGCGCATACCCATTTTCTTTGAAAAAATTTATATATTTTCCATTTACAATATATGCTGTATATATGTATATATATATTACATTTATATATATATATAGATGTTTTTGATTTAATGTGCAAGTTTATGTGTTTGCGAAGCGCGTGTATTTCAATTTGAAATTGCATTTTTATTTAACACATAAGGAACAATATACCAAACAATATGTAATTAACAGAAAAAATTAACGATTTTTTTGTTCCTCATTATTATATTCCTTATCATATAAACATTACCATTTTTTTTTCTTTTTTTACCAACAATTTCTTTTGATAAACATTTTATTTTATTTTTAAATAATTGATATATGATTGTGTGTAGAAAATTTTACTCTAGTAATAAAAAAAAAAATAAAAACACTATGCAAACAAAAAAAAATTGTAATGTCAATGGACTCTGTGAGAACTAAAATAATGATGGTATACTAATGATGATGACGCGATTTCTTTCTATATATATAGTAGAGTAATTTTTATTGATAAAATATATAAACAACTGTGTGTATAGGAAATGATGACTTGGGAAAAATAATAAAATATATATATATATATATATTATATATTGCTCAATGATGGTGATATTATATGGTATATAAATGTGTGTTTGCGCTTTCATGATTTATATAATATAACGATCGTAATGACGATGATGATGATGATAAAAAGGAAAATACACAAAAAAAAGCGTAATACATATACCACGCAATGAGAGCATTGACCTCGAAAAGCCCGGCCATGGATTTGAAAATATAACAACGCCCTTGTCCTCTATCATGCTGATGAAAAAAAACTGTTTATACTTTATATAACTTTATATAACATATATCTTTATATATATATATACGATGGATAATACATGAACTTACAAAAATATATTTTAATAAAAAAAGAAGCAAAATTTGGTAAACATATATATATTTTATACATAGTATATGAAAAACTGACTGAACGAACTGCATGAAATGATGATAATAGCACAATGATGTTATGGGTTGATTTTTTATATACAATACAGTATATTATATTATATATGTATCTATAATCTATATTTGCTGTATGAAAATACTATATAAAGGAAAACGACATTGAATTTAACGTCACCGGAGAGATATAATAAAGATGAAAAATATATGCATACATAAACATATATAATATATGAAATTATCTTAAATTGTTTTGGGAAAATTTTTATTAAATTTTTTTTTTTTTTATTTTCTTATATCTCAAAAATGCTTCTTTATCTGTTTATAACAAGTAGCTGCTATTGCTGCTATATTAATACATTTAATATTTCTTAAAAGCAATATACCTCTAATATACAATTTACATATCTATATACAGATATATATACAGATTAAGTAAATTATTATAAGCTTGACATTTATTTTATGGAAATTTAATTTTGTATTTTATATAGGTAATTTTATTTATGTTATTTTTCTTTATATATATTTTTCAAATAAAATCTGATATTATATAATTATAATATTATAAAAGGATAACAAATTTTTCTTTAATTATTAATTTTATCCATAATGTTTTTCTTATATATTTTATTATTATAATAAAACGCTAATGCTTAAATTAACCTTTTATATATATACGTATATTCGTTAGTCGTCAATTGATTATTTTTGATAATTTATATATATTCCAAGTAATTTAAGATATATTATATTGATATATTATATCATTCGATTTATTTATATTATTGCGTATTCATTATATAATTTTGATTCTAATTCAGTTAAAATATATAACAAAACGATAGGATTTTCTGAAAGATACAGACATAAAATGTTTTTTTGAACAAAACTTTCCAGAAAATCCAATTCTTCGAATAACAATCATAGTTTTTCTGCAATTTTCATTTTCTTTGCATCATTTGAAAATACAATCAATCAATGTTTGATTTTGGATAGAAGAAAATTTTCCCATAATTTTGTTTCAAATATATATTTAGTCGATTTTCCAAAAAAAAAATATCTGCAAACGAATGGGACAACAATATATAGGGAGCAAAATGTCGAAAAATAATTGATTAATCAATACCTATATAAATTAAATTAAAATACAATTCTTTTAAAACTAAAATTTTATATATTTTATAACACATCGGAATGAAAGAAAAGTATATTTTTCTTATTCAGGGTGAACTCGCACAACTCACTATACAATAATATTTAAATATTTTTGCGTGGTTTATTAACGCATATATAATATTATAATTCAACACGAAATATATAAATTATCATAAAAATATGTGTCAATGAATTGAATGAAGTGAATTGTGCATATATATATATTTAATAATTATTATTCTGATTATTATTATTATTATTATTATTACAATAAGAATAAATTATTTATTTTTTATTCATAAAATTCATTTAATATAACATATAAAATGTAATACTTTTGTACAAATTTATATATAGAAAATATTTTTTATATAAAAATAAATAAAATAGTTGAATGGATACTCTATCCTATAAATATAACATATATTTTGTCATTTGTGGTTTTAGTTTATGTTTTCCAAACATTTTTACATGCGGTATGGGCCATTGACTTTTTCATATATGGTTCATTTATTTCATTATCGTAGCAATACAATCATTTTCAATATTTTTTTTTTTTATTTTGTTATCATCATTTTGTGTTATCGTTCATTCAACATATTAATAAACACGCATTGATTGACTTTGTAGTTGGTGTGTTTTTTTCTTTTTTACTTTTACAAATATATATATAAAGGGTGATTTTTCAAAGCTATAGGAAAGTTTTTCAAAAAAAAAACACATAAAATTCAGAAAAATGCATGAAATCTTTATTTGAATCGATACGGTACGGTCCATGTAATTTAATGTTTGAAGATTATTTCATGCAAATGTTGACCTTGATTGCGCCTCAAATGGTCCATCCGCTTAGTCCAATTTTGGCATACTCTTTCCAACATTTCGGCCTGTATCTCACGAATAAATGCTTCAATGTTGTCTTCCAATGCATGCGTTGAAGCGGACTTGTCTGTATAGACATGAGCTTTAACGGCTTTAAAGGCGTTAAATCGCACGATCTAGGCGGCCAATTGACCGGTCCCGAACATCAATAAAATGTTCACCGAACTCGCCTCTCAATAAGTCCATTGTTGCGCGTGCTGTGTGGCATGTGGCACCGTCTTGTTGAAACCGCATGTCATGCAAGTCAAGCTCTTGCATTTTGGGCAAAAAAAAGTTGGATATTATCTCACGGTAGCGCTCATCATTCACGGTTACGTTACGATTCGCATCATCTTTGAAGAAGTACCGTCCAATGATGCCACCAGCCCATAAACCGCACCAAACTGTGACTTTTTCTAAATGCATTGGTAGCTGTTGCAATGCTTCTGGCTGATATTCACTCCAAAATCCACAATTCTGCTTATTTACGTACTCATTGAGCCAAAAATGAGCTTCGTCGCTGAACACAATTTCGTCGCGATGAACTTTCTTAACAGAGCACGCATTTTGATAATAAAATTCAATAATTTGCAAGCGTTGTTCGTTTGTAAGACGATTCATGGTTAAATTATAGACCAAACTGAAGATGTTTGTCAGTGAAACCAAACACGAAACGTGCGTCAGCTGTTTAAACCAGTGTTGCCAAAAAGATAATAGCTAAAAAATCACCCTTTATATATAGATTTGTGTACTCTAAATGGGAAACACAAAAAAGAAAATATCCAAATAGAAGAAGGATAGATTCAGCGATATTATTGCAGGTTATTATAATTTTTTATATATACATACTTTACTGACAATTTATCTTATTGAAATATAACCCTATCAGTTTTTTATATAACTATATACAAAGCATGAAAGAGTGTTAACAAAAACGTTCAGTGAATTAATTAAACAATAACAACACCGCTGATACTACGAAAAATTATTTACGCAATAGAAAAAATAAAAAACCAAAGCATTTGAATATATATTTTTTTTAAACTTTATATAGAATAATATTTTTGCATTGAAATAAAAAACAAATCATTTTGCTATTCCTATATTTATATAAAATAAAATATACATATGATAAAATGTCAATAAAATAATTTTAATTAATTTAACTTTTATATGGATTCAATATCGATATTGTCAAGTATATTCTTTAAAATAAAGCCACTTCCAATCAACAAAGAAAAAGCAATAAATACACAATATAAAATTGACCTTTTTTTTAGTATAGAAGAGTAAAAGAGGGAAAATATAATCATATTTAACAATAAATCTATAATTATAATAAAATATTTGTCATATTAGTTTCGAATAGATATAGAATGAAAGAAACCATAAGAAAAACACTTGTTCTATATTTTATTTTTTCGGTTAAATTTTATCAAAACAAAGTTTTTCCTTGAATCTGCTTTTTATTAATTTCTTCTATTAAAAGTCTTTCTTTACTTTTGAAAATTTTTATACAATATACAATATATACATATATATACAATTTTGAAGCGTAAAATAAAAGGAATGAAAAAAAAATTATATGCTTATTATCCTTTTGTATTTTGACTTAAAGTTTTGTATAAATTATTAGCTATATATATATAATAAATTCGAATGAAAAAAAAGTAAAAAAAAAGAATTATAATGAAAATTCAAACTTATCTAATTTTAATATTTATTATATAGTATAAAATATTTTGCATCAAAAGATCGAGTCTGTTAACATTTTTTGTCTTTCAATTATTATTTATTTTTTTCATTTCATTAAATTTTGTTTTTCTTTATGATTCTCGTTGTTTTTTGATCCCCTTATAAAATATTATTACGTCGAAAAAATTGTTCACGTATAAATAAAATACACAAAATATTACATACGACATAATTTTGTTGAACATGCAATGACTATATATATAGATAGATATACGAGAAAGGAGGTGAAGTTCTTTAAACTTATATATATATATATATATATTATATAGATATATGCATCAGAGACCATCAAAATTTGTTTTTATCTGTCTTATAATCAAAGACATCTGAAAGAAAATTTTCTTCTTTGAATTTTTTTTTTGCTCTGCTTTCTAATAAAACATTTAAAAATACAAATTTCTTTATTATATATATATATTTTACTACATATAGATTTTTTTTGTATATATATACAATGATATATAGAATAGAATTTTTTAGATAGAATATTTATACATCAAAATATACACCCACTCACTATCACAAACCCAACAACAACAACAAAAGTATTTTCCCAAACCAACACTATAAGAAAATAAGAAATGCTATCATCATGGAAAATTATAAATACATATATAAAGTATATTATATATATTTATATATATATATGTAAATAAACACAATGTATACAGGAAAATCCCTTCAAAAAAAAAATATTTGGAATTTATTCCACGTTTTTCCAACTTAATATATATAATATAATATTAACAAATATATACACAACAGAGGCATAACAACAGAGTTCATTGACCTTAAACGATTTTCCATCTCATTTCCATTTCTAAATATATATGCGTGTATGATAAAAAAAATCTATTTAATTTTTCCATTTATATTTTTTTCATCTTATAATAAATTGTATCAATTGAAATTCTGCGTTAATAATAATGATATCTCGAACAACAACCACGTCCAGTGAACATCCAATAACGCAACATATAGATTTTTAGTGGAACATTCCATTGTAATCATTACTGAGATTTGTATAATTAACAATCGCAGAATTTTACATATCAAGCATCATCAAGAAAAATATTGAAATTAAATAATATAATGGTGATAAGCCATATCTTTTTTTTTTATAGTTACTTTTATATATAGGTGATGGTGGATGTGCGTATCAATACAATGTTCGCACAAAATATTTAATGGAAAATTTTGCGTTTGCGAATACATTCATATATATGAAAGATATATTATAGTAAAAATGTGTTTATTTGGTCTGAAAAAACAAAAAAAAATGCTCTCAACTCAATACTTTTTTTTTACATTTTTCGTACTTCATCATCTTCTAAATAAATAAATTATATCACCATATATATACGAAATACGAGTGTTTGTAGTAAAAATAGGTATTGCTGCATAATTTGTATATATATATATGTAGAAAATTTTTGGTTTATCTTTGTGTATGTATTTAATAATGTGGGTGGTAAAATTACAATTTATATATGTACAAAAATTACGTACCATTACTATTAAATATATATGATGTGACGTAATCTTCTTTCTTTTCCGGAACATATATATATATAATAAAATAATTATATTAAATCATTTAGAGAATGTATTTTTAAATACAATTTTAATATAAATACAATATACAATAAAGTATAATAATAATTAAAATCTGTTTGGATTCAAAATTGTCTGGTTGGAGATCTATAGCTGATAAAGAACTAAATAAAAAATGAATATATCTTGAATTTTTTGTGCCATAACGATCGATTATTGTTAAGATATAAGTAAAAATAAATTAAAAAAGATCTTAGATTTGTTATTATTATATATACGCATATACGAACTTTAAACTTAAAAAAACATTGATCTAATTTTGTTTTATATTCTGTAAAGCGTTTTTCATTTCAAACAAAAATTTTGATGAATGGATCATATGGGGTTGCTTTTGGCATATTACATCTATTCCATTTCTTAAGTGTAATTCTATTGTACAGTCCATCTTGAACACAAATATTGAAGAAATCATAAGGATTGAATAAAACTGTTCAAGACTTTCTTTTTTGGATTTATTTTATATCAATAGAGATTTTGTTAACTATAACAGAAATGTTTAGCAAACTATAACAGAAATGTTTAGATTTTGTTAACTATAACAGAAAGGTTTAGGATTAATTTTCGATAACAATAGAGGAAAATTTTCTTAAACAAAAATGATCAAAAAATTGATTAATTCTGATTAATATCCGTATATTCAATAAATAATGTATATGATAAAAATTCAAACCATTAATCGTTCGTTAATGTTTCGCGCTTTACTTTTACTGTACTCCCAAATATTTTGTTATATAATTATATTTATTTGGAATTCAAATTTCATTTCATATAATTTGGATTTTTTTTTTGTATTAAAATTGTTGCTAAATATTTTATATATCCTCCTACAGCATGTACACTGCTGCTGTTGTGTAATAATAATAAGATGAGATGTTTTTATTGATAACATAAAAAAAATGTCTATATGCATAATATATTTTAATATAAGAAAATAAAAATATTTGCAGAATGAAATAAGAAAATAATATAATAGAATAGAAAAAAAAATATTATAAGGGATGATGATTTGATATATATGTTAAAATATAAAAATCTTATTATTATGTATATGTAGGTTGTAATAATACAAACAAACAAACAAAGAAAAAAATTAAATTAAAATTAACTTATTCATTCTAAATTTTTTGTTTTTAATTTCTATATATACAATTATACATACATATATAAAGAAAAGGTAATGAAATTTGTTTATATATATTCAGTTTTCTTAAAGATTTATATATGCGCTGCTTACGTGAAGTTTCATCTCTTTTTGTGTTTTTTTTTTTTTGGTTTTTCCTATTTTATTTTGGGTACTTTTATCTCCCATTATATATCAAATTACATTACGTTGTAATTACAGTGCGGATAGCATTAAGTATTTTTAGATAAAGAAAGTGTTGGTGGTGGAGATGGTATGGTATAGTAATTTGTTTTCTTTCTTATTTTTGATGTATGTCGTTTTTTTTTTTTGGTTCGAAAGAGGCCATATTAAGAAATGTGAACAAAATTTAGGTAATTTGAGATTATTATATATGAATTTCAAAAATAAGTATATCTATCTGTATATAGATTATGTTAACGTAACTTATAGATAAAAAAAAACTATTTTAGGGTATTTTTTCTTAACAACTCATCCAATTTTTTATATTATGAAATTTTATGTATTAAAACACAAATTGATTAAATTTCTACTACATCAAAGTAATAATAACGAAATTTTAGTGGGTAGATAATAATCGATTCGTTTATTTTACAACTTTGAATCTTTCAACGAAAACCTTTTACATTTTGTGACGAATATTATTTATTTATAATACATAAACTTATTATAAATATATACAATTACAATTGATATGTCACGCACGTATATGAAGGGTTATGAAGATCATGAATATTTTTAAATTAAATAATAAATAATTGTGTGTTTATATTAATACCTCAGAGACGACAGTTTCTTGTCAATATATCACAATATATATAATTATGTTTGAAAATATATATAACAGAATTGATAAAATTATTGCCATATCATATTTTTATATTCATTTTTTATCCATCTAATTTAATAATACATTTTTGACTAATTTATGTAAATTTATAAATTGATCTAACATATCCATTATAAATTTTTTATAATAATTTCAATTCGTATAGTAATAAAATACTTGTACTTGTCTAATGTCTAAAAAGGTTATTGTTATACAGAAAGAAGAGAATACGCCACCAAAAATTATTGTTTTGAATATCTTTAAAATATGTGTCATCTATACTTATAGGAAATGTTTGATTTATAATACATTTATTATCTTAACAAAAAATGAAATGATAAAATTATGTAATATTCTTATGAAAATTATAAATATATATGTACGTACATATTTTCTTCTGTTTCGTCTGTTGATGTTCTACGATATTAAACAAATTAATAAATAAATGTATAGTTTAATTTTATTCATATGCATATAGATATATATATATAAATAAAAAACGACGCATGTTGATCATAAAATTAAATTTTAAATTCATTTCATGATGTATATAGATAGTTTGTATATAGTTACAATGTTTGTTATTTTAAAACAATAAGTATATATATTTTATTATATTAAAAAACATTCCGCATGTATGTTTTTGTTTTTATTGTTATAATGAGATAAAATTTATTATATGTCGCCTCTATACTATATATTTAAATGTGATGCGTATGCATATTTTTCTATTTAAAACTATTTATATATAATATATATATATAAGAAGACATATTTTTTGTGTGTATCATTTAAGAACCTTTATGTATAGTATATTGTTCATTCCATAGTATATTGTTCATTCCAAACCCTATTTAGCCACTCCGCCCATATTTATGGCAATTTTGAAAGAAATTCATATTGCTAAAATGGAACAATTCCAATATTTTTTACATAATACCTAGTGTAAATTTTTCAATATAACAATTATTCATCAGTAATATAGTTTCTCATATTAAACATAGAATAAAAAAAACCTGGGGATTTTACAAACGTTATCTTAAATTGTTAGATATGACAGTAATTGTGTTTTTTATATAGAAAATTTAATGATATATGCTAATATGCGGAATGAATTATATATTTGTTATGAGCTTATATGAGTTAATAGTTTATTTCCTTAAAATATACATGAAATTATATAATATACGCACATTGTGACTCACACTGAATGGATATTTGTTAATATACTGGGAATCATAAATCATAATATATAGCCGAAAAGATTGTCAATTTGAATGGGTCAAATGACCGTTGTTATACAGTTTATTTTTATATTATTATACCATTAAACTTTAACTTCAGATTAACAAAAAAAAAAGGAAAATACTTCAAAATTAATCACAGTCCTTTTGAAACAAATTCCCTATTTAATAGAATTTGTAAAACAATAAAAAATCAATTGCAAAAAAACTGGCACTGATAACTTTAAAATCTTTCTGTGATGGAAAAGAATAATTTTCTTAACGCGGATTTTTTTAGTTATGATTTATTTAATTTTCCCACAAAGTGAATTTATGATATAGTTTGTGCTATTTTGAATATTTGTAATTTTTTAAATGATATTATTTTATGTATCATTGAAAAATTTCACTTTTACGATAATCGAATTAATTTAACTTTTGTTGAATTGGGAAAAAAACCTTTATATCTACTCTATATAAAGTTTTATTATATTATATACGTCAAAGAGAATAATATATACGGATTAGATAATTTTTGATCAAAAATAAAATTATGTTTTTCATTTGCCTTTTCATTTACACAATTCTAAATTATATGATGGTGTATTTATATGCGCATATATTAAAATACATTGTATATATGGCGGGTGCACGAACGACTTGAACCTTTAAAGTAATTAAATTGTTTTTACTTATACAATACTATTATATATACATAAGTATATACGGACGGGAACGGCACGTGTAATTTATTTAAACACACATTTCTTATTACGTCTCTATATTATGTATTTATAAATTAAGATGAAAAAAAAAAAAACAAATAAATAATTATTTTAAGAAATGTTTTCGGTATCAGCAGCATGCATATATGAAAAGAAATTTTGTGGCCAGACCATATCTTAATAAATATTCTTCTTTTATTTAAAATAGTTCATATATCAAATATTTTAATTTGTATAATGCAATATTATTAAATAATAAAAGGGGAAAATATTTTTAATGAAAATATATTATTATATGATTCTTAACAATTTTTGACTAATTTATTAATAGAAAATATATATGGCAGATAAAATATACAAACATATATATATTTACATAATAACTATATATTTAGATTAAATTTTACACAATATATAAAACGTATTATATACAGTAACATCTAGTGTAAGTTGACCATTCAAAAAATCGGTAAACTTATAGGAAGGTGGTCAGATTACATAGATATTCGATAGGAACCATTCAAAATCAGTGAGCTTAGGTTTTAAGGTTTTACTGTATATATATATAAATTACACATTTCTTTTGTTTCATTTCTTTTTCTCCCCGCGATACACAAAATTGGAAAATATATATATAACATGCTGCTGTCTTATCTTATATAATAAAAAATAATAAACAAGTTTATGACAGGTGTCATCTTATATGTATAATATACATAATAATAATCATCATCATCATCATCATCTTATTTTCCGACAATATATGAATGAGCAAATGTCTATTAAAATGTACCAAATATTCTTTTCTGAATATATTAATTTTTCTTTTTTTTTTATATAAATATATGCAATGTAAAATTTATAAGTTTTTATTCTAAATGCATATACATATATATATATATATAGAAGAGGGATTTTATTTTTTAAATAAATAATTTTCACGGTGTAAAATATTATATAAATAATTTTTGAGGGTATAGAAAAAATTTATAATATTCTATATTACACATTGATAAGTATCATTTGTTCAATTAAATACGCATAAAAAATAATCAACACATGAATATTTAAATAAATTTCATTAAAAATTTCATTCAAATACTGAGGGGTGTTTTTATTGTAAAGTTAATAAATATATTTTCCTTTTTATATATTGTAATCATTTTAATTGTTATTGCATGTAAATTTTAGTTTTTGGATAATTTATTATTATTATTATTATTATATAAATTATTTAAGTATAAGAAATACTTTAGTTATAATTTTAATTGACATTGATGTGAATATATCCATAAATTATTATATATTAATAATTGATTTATAAATTGATAAGGATATACGCACAATTATTAGATTATTATATTCCCATAACAATTGAAAGAAAAACGTCAATAATTTGACAAACCTTTTTTTTTAATTATATTAATCTAATATCAATAATATCAATACAGATATTATTTTCAAAATTCACATATATCATATTGTGGCAAAAAAGCTTTCACATTCTATATAACATTGCCATAAATGTCCACACTTTGTACAAATGTTACGACGACAATTAAAAAAAATCATTCGCAGTAATGCAAATGTATATAATTTCATTTGTTTATAAAATATTAATATATTTTCGATTGATTTGCATTACATTTATATAAAATTTATATTTATATAACAATTTTTTCTTATTGATTCAAAAGTGCATATGCATTATATATCCTTATATATATTTATATATACTATATCATGTATAATACTATCAAATACCCGCGCATATTATAATAATAATAATATTAAAAAATATATAACAACAACCGATATACAGCATATTATATATACTTATTATAATATACACAAACAAAATATATATAATAATTTATATTTACAATATCAAAGTTCAACAACCGACCGACCATATATTATATATATATACATTTTTTTTTTATTTGTAATCGTCATATATTACAAATATATAAATACACAACACCACCGCACACACATACCAAAACGTATATACCAAAAACAAAATTTTGTATACAGAATGATTCTAAATACATAAAATTCTCTAGAATAAATTCTCTTCTCTATATATATACATTATACAATATACAATACATATTTGTAAATATAAAACAAATAATAATGTTCTGATGCCCCAGCATATATATATATATATATATATACAGAACAAAATTTTACTATATGCGATATAGAATATATTTATATTTGATGGATAAATGTTATTCATAAATTCTTTTGGCGCTTTTGATGGATCATATGACATATATTGTATTGTATTTATATGTATATCTATATATTATAACTTGACTGTATATGATTATTATTATTATTATTAATATTAATATTATTATACATATATGTACACAAATGATAAAAACTATATAAACTATGTGTGTTTTGTTTGTTCTATTCGATCTAAATGTGTGATTACATGAGATGAATGAGTGTCGCTGAACTCTATCTAAATATATATAATATGTATATTATTTAAATAAAAAAAAAGAAAAAAAAAAAGGGTTTTCCAATAATTCGTTTAATTTTTAACTAGAAAATTCAATAATTAATCTAAATATAAATATTCAAATGAAAAGTTTTGTAAAATTGGAACCGCAACAACCTCAGAATATTGAGTTTGATGATGGATATTTTTTTGTTTTTTTTTTGTCAACGTTTTCAACCAATTGCAAATTTAATAAATTTAAAGGAAAATGTTAAATTGAATATAAAATTTCTAACGTACGATTTTATTTCCTAACCCGAAAATCGGTTTTCGATCGGATCAACACTATATTTATTATTTATACCAACAGTACGATGTACGATGATTTATTACTTCAAGTATTGCAATATCGAGAAACCCTATATAGAAATGCGTAGAAATACTAATAAAATAATTAAAAATTATATTTACAATTTATGTTTATTAGCTATATAAAAATATGTATATATATACACATATTTGTTAAAAATTTGAACATATATAGTCATACATATGGGGCTGTTGAAACAACAATACCAATTAAATATACAATACAATACTATATATATTTACATAAATGTATGTATATTATATGCATTCTTAATAAACGTAAAATATAATAATAAATATAATATTATTATTATTGTAAAATATTCTGTTGTATTATTTGTTTTCGGTTTATTTAATAAAGATAAGGCATATTGTATTTATTTACCATAATATATATACTTTAAGTTACGTTGATTCCTTTTTTTTTGTTTTTTGATAAAATTTTATATATAGAACTATATAGAATTTTTAACCGATAATTCTATAAATATTTATATACAAAACAAATAAGAGACGCGGATTCCCATATAAAAATGTGCTATATACTAATAAAAGGAATTCTATTTATATATTCTTTGAAATCCAATATTTATCCAATATTTTTTTTAAATAAATATTATTTTTTTCCTTTTTTTACTATACCTTGATTATTCTTAATCAGTAAATTAATCGTTGGTTAAATATATTATGTATATTTGCAGGATTCATTTTAAATAGAGGGAGTGAAGATTAAAATTTGTAGTATAGGATAATAATCATTTTATACATTTATTAATTCATGTTAATGTAAAGATTCTGTAGTGTTATACTATTCAAATATCAAATTTAAATTTAAATCTATTCAAAGTAGAGTTCTCTAGAATTCGATCTTAGGTATTTGTTACTTAGTCTGATCCAATTGTATTTCCCTGCTACACTGATAGTCTGGCAATATGAAATATGACGACTCTATGAAAAACCAATATATACTATTGAAGTCCCTTGAGTTCTTTAACATTAATGGTCTCGCATCTTTTTAATTATGTGATCAGATATTTTTAATCATTATAATCCTGCGAGAGATATATGAAAATGTCATTGAACTTGTTAATAATGTTTTATATAGTTTTCTATACGTTTTTAGTGACAGATATATATTTCATTGCATATATACATGTATGTTGTGATACATTTCAGATAATAATTCCTGTCGTATAAGCTCAACGAATGCCGTTTTTTGTTTGTTTTCATTCTCCGATAATGATATTATAAGATTGTGTATATATTTATAAATATATTAATTAAATTTATAAATATAGAATCTTTATATTTTTTTCTTTATTTGTTTGTATTCACATATATAGTTTGTAGTACACATATTTTTATACATATATATATATATATGAATACAAACACAGTGAGGAAAGTTTTATATATATACATATATAAATAAAAATAAACTCTTATTCTTATAGTTCACCAAGTTCAGAGCAATGTTCCTTCCGTATATGCGTATATATACTATATATATATTATGATAAGAATATAACAAACAACATCAACCCAAAGTATATAAATATATAGCAATATAAGAAAAGTATAGCACACCACATCTTATAAAACTTCTTATATACATATATTTATATACAAATACAAACCGTATATATAATAGTTCTATAGAGGTATACGATTTGAAAAAATTTCGATCAAAAGTGCACCGAACTCTAGATATATATATAAATAATATAAAATTAAGTATATATATATAAAGATCATGAGTTTGTAAAATTTTATAAAAAACATTTTTTTTTTACTCGTAATATATATTTTGATTCATGGAAAAAATATAAATTATATATGCGTAATAATTTTTTTGAAATAAATGTTTCTGTTAATTCCATTTAATTAACAAAAAGAAAAATTAACAATGTATATATATAAAAAAAAATAATTATAATTGTATATCTACATGATTATATAAACAATTAAAACAATCGATTATAATAAATTTAAGGTAAACTCCCAGTAAAATAATAAGTAAAATATAAACACAAAAAAATTTCAATGACAATGAAAAGTCAAATATGCGCCTATTATTTTTTTTTTTGTTTATTTTAAGATTTTTAATCGTACTTATATAATTAAAAACTTTTTTTTCAAATTGAGAGAATAGTCTTTGTTTAAATACATGAATATTTTTAAAATGAATCACATTTTTTATTTTATTTAAATTACAAAATTTATCGTAATTGTTACGATGATGATATACATTTTTGATTTTGTTTATGTATAGGATTATCTCTTCTACCAAAAATCATTAGATAACGTTTACTAATTTTGGGATAATTTTTCATCTGGATTTTGTGTAATTTAATACTATATACATAGACGGCGATTTGTTAAAACTTTTCTAAATATTGCAATATGCATATACAATTAAAAAACTTTTATCTTTATTTCTAAATATAGTTTTTTTTTTTTAATAAATTTTTTCCCGAAATTTATCAAATTTATTTCTATAAATAGAATATATTTATATGAGAGAATTCTGTACTTATAATACTTATATTTGGTGGTCAACAAATATAAAAATAAATTTGCCAATTGAATTAAAACAAAAAATAAACAAACAAAGACAAAATCTATTCATATATATTTTTTGTTTTTTGGTTTTATAAATATAAATGAATGAAATAAAACTATTTTGAATAAATGTCAGGACCATTTTATCTGTTTTTTTGTTTAAATACAGATATATCCAATTGAATTTAATAGTTCATTTAAATATAAATTTCTTTCTATTTGATTGTTAATTATATATTTACCTTTCTCGAAACAAATTTTATTTTTTATTTTTTTTTTTAAAATAATTTCCGCATATTTTATTGAAATGCAATTGTATAAATCGTACTTGTGTGTGCGTAGTGTAGAAAAGAACATATAATTATATATAAAAATATCAAGAATATTTTCCTTTTATACACATTTAAACTAAAAAGACCATGTACTCGAAATTGCAACACTAAAACTCAGAGGTATTTTAGTATAAAGGTAGAGACATTTTAAAAACATAAATGTTTTTTTTTTAGCATTTATTATATAAAGATGGTCTCATATAGTATGTGCATTAGTAGTATTTATACATAAATAAATTATATCATAAAAAATATAAATGATTTTATGTTCTGTGATTTTCAACAATTTCCGCAATAGTTTATTTATATTTATTTATATTTGTGTGTAAGTCTATTTGTATTTTGGTATATATTTAAAACTTTTATGTTATTTACAACAGAGTGATTCAAGTATCTTATCTACATATATGATGATAAGAAATTGAAAGGTGTTTTTTTTTCATCTTTTAGTAATATATTGAAATTTTTTTTTTAAATATTAGATTGTTATTATATGATTATTGTCTCATGTACGTATATAAAAAAAAAGTTCCATCATAGGAACTTCTATACAATTTCGGATGTAAGAAGCGTTTCTTAAAATCAAAAGCTTTGAAATTTTTAATATATTAAGCAAATGAATATCAAGGTAATATTTATTAGAGATAATTATTAAAATTTTAATGATTAAATGTCCATGTATCTTTCATTCAACATATCACATCAAATCGCAACAATCCTTTTGATTTGTTGACATATAAATATATACATATCACTATGTAAATATATATATGGTAATAAAATATATATAAATATATTACACATGCAATAATGTAATAATATATAATTATATATATATATATATATATATATATATATCCACTTTTTAATAGATCATTCACTTTATAATATGTAATAAATAATAAAATATATATATAATACATATGATATAGAGAAAAAGTAATGCATTTTTTTGATGGCTGCATTTTGATATATAAACTTAATATTTATTATATACCATGGGAATAGTGAAAAGTGAAAATATTATTATATAAATAGATTTATTAATATATATATGGTATATACATATATAATTAAATTTAGTTATAGATATTTATATCAATTTCCTTCTTTCATCTTTTCTAATACTATATTTGTTCATTTACATACATATTTTATTGTAATATGTTTCAATTTCTATATCTATATAATATATAATATCATATATATTTAATATAAAATATTATCCATTTTTCGTATCTTAAATTTTAGAATATGTAAGTGTATATTACCACATATGATGATATTATTATAACAACAATTAATAATTTCTATATATTGTTCAATTGTAATAATGTATATTTATGATGATATACATTAAAGTGCAATTAAACAAAAAAAGAAAAGTAAAAGAGAAATGTGCAATAAATGATCGATTGACTTGTTGTTTTATAAATATACATATATAGATATAGATTTTCAATTGCAAAATTTTTTTTCTAATATACAAATATATAAATTACACGATTTAACTTTATGCAATTTTGTAGTATAAATGACAAGAGATAATTTTCTTATACCGCGCAAAAAATATATACATACAAATACAGGAAATGATACAGACACGCGTGTGTATATAAATATATATATAATTACTTTGCAAAATCTGAAAATTGTTTATTTTTTTAGTTTCACAAAATAACCGCAAGTTTTGATTTCGCAATTACATAAAATTACGATAAATTTTAATATTAGAACTTTGTGTAGGGTTCAACTAAACGAATTTTACCTAATGAATTGGACAATTTATGACATTGTTTTATTGTACTATTTTAAATTTGTCAAAATTTCTACACAAAATGTGCATAAATGGATCTAATGGAAAATATTATCATATATCTATAGAACAAATTGTTTTATGACTAACGCTATAGGATTTATAGGAAATCAATTCATATTTTTTCTTAATAAATGTGTCAAATAAAAAATTACCATTACTATATAAAAACTTGCAAGATTTTTTTGTGAATATATATGTATATAAAAAAAAATTAACCTTTACCTTTATTATTAACTCTTAAATTTTTTTTTCTTATATGCTTTCGATTTCGAATAATACAAACATGGGCAAAACAAAAAATGAATGGTCTTTATTTTTTTTTCATTTATACATATAACATTTCTTTTATAAAAGAAATATAATATTGAAATTCAATTCAAACACAATATTTTGTTTTTGTTTTTCTATTTATAAACAAAAATATGTATTCACATATATATATACTTTAATCATTATCATATTGTGCAATCTGCACTATTGGCATACTATAAAACATAATAATAATAATATTTAATTTATATATGCATGCATGTAAAAAAACTGTACATATAGTAAATATTTATATCTATATCTATAGCTGGTGTACTGTTGAATATATAAAAGCTTTACTATATATATATGTATTAATATATTATACATTGTACATAGAAAAGATAAAATGCTGTCATTAGACCATGTATATATAAATTACAAATGAATAATGAATTTTAAAGATTAATGAGGAAAAAAAACAAAGAAATATATATGAATCATGTATATATTTCTTTCAATTTAATACTTTAACATATACTAAAAAAAAAATGTATACATGCATGCAAAATACGGATACAAGGTGCTCTAAAAGTTGTCATCCAAGGAGTATATATGATAAATTATTGAATTTACTTTGATTTCTAGTCATCTAATTTCTAATTATGGATTTTGAAGGTATTGTTGAAGCTAAAATTTTTAACCTATCTTCCATATACAAATTTTGAGCAATGGTTCGTGTATTATAAAAAACTTTTATAATTTTTTTCTTATTCTTATCATTTTTTTCGCATTGTTTAAATCATTACATGTTTTGACCACCCTCTGTAAATATAGATTTAGTTTTCCATTTTTATTCATAATATTTCAATGAATAAATATATAAAATATTGATTTACAATTCAATAAAAAAAAACCAAACAATATGCTATGCAGCTTGATATAACTTTCTTGTATTGACTATAAACGGTGATAAATTTTGTTATTTCCCATAAATTATTAAATAATTTACCTGTAAGTCCATATGTAGATAGATCATAGATAAATTAATCAGCAAAAAAACATAAAAATAAAACTTTCTAATATTTATTATATTATTGAAAAACCATATTCATAATATGCAAAAAATGCAAAAATTAGCAATTAATTCGAATTTTAAGTGATCTTCATATAATTCATGATGTTTTGAATTGCTTAATTGCTTGGAGATATTTTTTTGTGGTATGAAAGATCCTATTTTTACTGGTTTTGCCCTTTAATATATAATCCCTATATGAAAAACTGTTCAGTTCATTGATTACAATATATTATCAATATCAATATTGTAAATTACACTTTCCATTATTTTCCATCATATAAAAAAAAATATGTATTGATGATCAAATCTGGGATGATCTTTAATTTATTTAATAAAAAATAAAACTTTATTGATATTTACTAAAAATAAGTATATAAATTTCATTTCAATTTCCTCCTCATATATATAATATTAGCAAAATTTGTATTTTCAAAGAAAAAAATATGAAAAAAATTTAAAAACCTATATAGAAAAGATTTAATTTATTTATTTTTTGTAACGAATAAACTCTAAACATAATGATGATTGTAATATTAATAATAATAAAAGTGTTGTCTACTTCTTCTTTGACTACTTCTATAATATTGTAGTAATATGATGGGTATAGTATTATTGTAATATACTATTTTATAAAAAAAAAATAATAAAATAATGGAAATAATACGAAAGATAGAAAAAAAAGTTCATTAACCGCGGTTGCTGGCTATATATAAATAAATATATATAGATAGAGATAGAAGAATAAAACATGAAGTATTACAATATTATAATTGAATTATTGTTGGTATGCGGTATTGCATTGCATATATGATATATACGGTCTATGTATTCTGATAAATGATATTATGAATAATATTTGTATTTTATTGTTGTTATTTTTTAATTTTATAAATTAAATTTATATTTACAAACAATACAGTTATAATAAATGCACGTATAAAATATTTATACCTACTATACAAATGGTGAGTTGCAACAAATCTGTGTCTATAAACTTTCTCTTTGCTATTTTTTTAAATTTATATATAGATGTATTATGTATATGTGATGCATGTCTATTTGTATGATAATTTACATATGTATACGGACCGGTACAAGGTGATTTAGGTATATATGCAGATAGATATATAGATAGTTTGGATTAAAGGTATTTAAATATATATGAATATGCACACAGGTAACCGTTCACTTTCTGAACAATATATATATATATATATATATGTAAATTACAAATGATAATGAAGTTTTGTATTTGTTTTGGTTTTGCTTTTTTTTTGTTCGTATATCACCTCGAATTTGAAAATTATTATATCTTTATATCTGATTTTATATTATTGAAATGAATCATTTATTAGATAGATTTTATAACAATTTACGTATTTAAAGATGACAAGGTTCGATCGTTCGATTTTCTAAATATATTATTTTACCCCGAGAAATAATATAGCAAAAAATAACTTGATGATTTCACCTTAAATGCATAAGTTTATAAAACTTCAGAGATATGCCATTAATTAATAGTGGGATTGCTGTTAGAATAAGTCGTTAAAGGCCGCATTAATTTTTAAAATGATCCCAAAAATTAGATCTATTCTATAAGATATATTAATTTTTTTTTTTTAATTAATTTTTGCAATTAAATTTGCAATATTTTGCGTAATGCACTAAATATTTTTTTACGTAACAGTTTTTTTTGTGTTCATAAAAGTGAATAGAAAACAAACAAATTGAAAATAATGAAAAAAAAAATAAAGAATTTCAAGTTTCTATATAACTCTGAATAAAAGAAGAAAGATCACTATAAATATAAATAAACCAAAGAAAAGTAATAATAATAATAATAATAACCATCATTTATAATATACTTATTTATTTATTTTTTTTATATTACTTTATACCTTTTATCATACAAATGAAACAGTTATAAAATAAACGAAAGTGATCTTTCATATGATGATGAAAATGAAAAACTCATAATCATTATCACTATATACATAGTAATAAACCTATGTATAGAGAATAGATAATTGTTAAAAAGTTAAAACTAAATATTTTTTTTATTCTGTTACTATAAGATGATCATCATCTCATTTATAACGATCATCAAATATAATCTATATGTAAAAAAAAACATATACGGAAAATATTTTTCTATGATATAGAGTCGCTCAACTGGTTTTTATTTTGTATATTCTTTTTTTTTTTCTTTCATTTAATTTTTACACGTTTAATTTATTATGCACTTGAATTTGAATCTATATGTAGTAAGTTATCAGTTTAGTTTTGGAATTGTTATCTTTCGATTTTTAGATTTTTCTACAGTACTTTTAGTGTTTACGGTCAAAAGTGCAAAAGTGTCGAAGAAATTCAACGGATCTTTAGAAATATTTCGTTCTACTTTTAACCAATATCGATTTTAAATTTTGAATATGAAGATGAAGATGAAAAATGCAAATATGAACTGCTCAGTCCAGTTCAAAACAATTATTAGAGATATTTCGTTCTGTTTCTAAAAAATTTTCGGAGGATTCATGAAAAATACAAATTATTTTCCCTTCCCACATAAAAACCCAGCGAGTTGATGTGAATAATTAAGTTAAATTTCTAAAGGTTTCACATCGTTTTGTAGCAAAATGTTAGGAGGAATTTAATGGTGGTATAAACTGAAGCCCATTCTCACCTGTTGTAACCGCGAAAGTGCCTATCATTCTATAGGTTGGACTAGCGGCTTTTGTATTTATAATAGACATACACGTGTAGTACCGCTTCTAATGTTATATTTATCCCATTTACATATATAGACATTTTACATATGTATGTATATATATATATATATATATTATGTTCTAGCTAGAATTTTCAAATACAAATCTAAAATAAAGACAACAGAACAGACAAGAATGAATCAAAGAATGAAAGTACTAAAAGAAATATTCCATGATTCTGTATAAACTAATTCTACATTTATAATATAATAATAATAATATATTGCACTTTTATCACAAATGCAATATTTATTTTATCATATAAATAATGATGAATTTGCGTTGACTATATCCAAAAAAAATTACAAGATCAAGAAGGAAGACGGCGGCGACGTCGACGATGATGATAGCGAAAGAACGAACGAGGATGATAATAATATGAAGACGTAAAATGCAAAGATCAAGAAGAACCGTGCCATGAATGTATTCGTGCATATAACAAATATTCTTCACATTATAACATTTTCACTGAACATGATAACTGTTGCATGACAAGTTTTCATTTCCTTTTTAAAAACCTTTTTTTTTTTCTATACTCATCATGCGATCATCTCGAAATGTTCTGTGTATTATGGTGTAAGTAAATCGGTAACCTCAATAAATAGTATTTTAAAAATTGCAACTGTATTATGACTTTGGAATTGTTTTTTTTTTTAACGAGTGCTTTCACACAACAAACTTTCTTTTTAAAAACAAAGGGATATATCAATTTGTAATACCAAAATTTAAAGAAATGTTTGGCTTATCTATTTTATTGTTAACTTATTCCTCAATAAATTATTGTTTTGTTACAAATACAATTGTCTTTCTAATAATTTTTTAACATTAACTAGAGTTATCTTTGGTTATATAATGAGATATAATGAGATTTTTTTTATACAAATAATAACAATTTTTTTACTGATAAACAAAACGAAATTATATAATAATAATAATAATAATCAAGGTAAAATTTGTATAAAAAAATAAAATGAAAGATAATTTAATTATAAAATAATACTTACATAAGCTAATTTTGTCTAACCGTTGTCGTCGGCCATAGTTTTCTTGATGAAATATTTATAATAAAATTGGCCGTTGTGAGATCTTTCAATATATCTTTCACCTAGTTGATTCTTAAATAACAAAAACTTCTTTTGTATTTCAATATTATCACGATATTATATTATAATGTGATATTGTATGTTGTTTGTAGGGGATTCGTTTTGATTGTCCTGTAAATATAACAAATGTGACATTGAATAATGTATATATATATATATATATCAATTAAAATTTCTCATTTTATGTTTTATATAAACTTGAAAATAGAAATAAATGTGGTATGAATTTTCAATTTAAATAAACCAAATTGCATTCCGATTAATAATCAAATGTAAGGGGTTTTTTTCTTTGTATTTGATGATTGATGAAACAAGTGTTGGGGTTTTAGTGTCCCAACATTATGTCTTGGACGGCTTAACAAAACTATATAAAAACACACATATCTTCACAACACAAGTACTTTATTTAACCTTGAATTAATATCTGCTTTTTTCAACATTCAATTACAAACTCAACATATATAATATATATAATAATACCTCTAATCGATATTTTATAATTGCATACCGTAATCAAAGTAAATATGAAATAGATATAATGATATAATTAATAACATGATGGTATATGTTGCTGAATTCAAAGCTTTTATACAGGGTGACCTACACAAGTCAAATTATTAGCAAATAAAATGTATTACTATTTTTAAGTATTTATATAAATTTTATTGATCAAACAATTTCTATGGAAATGGTTATAAGAATATAATTGAATTCCCTCAAATATTTATTCATTGTATTATACATTTTTTTTAGAAAATATTATAAAAAACCGGGCGCCCAAACCATCCATAGTAATATATATTGTGTGTTATGTAATAATAGAAAAGGAAATTTAAAATATATTATTTAAAAGTATGTATATGCCTTTCAAAGCATATATTCATGAACATTTTTTTATGTTATAATTTCAAATATAAACAAATTAAATGAAATCTATTAATAATCGCATCTTATTATCACACACATATCTGTGTTTTACGATTCTAATTCCTGAAAGTTATTCGACTTATTTCTGATGATTAAATATTTATAATCATATATATTTAATGAACAGAAAACTAAATTTTTTTTATATCCTCTTTCGATATTTAACCATTTAAAAAAATCGTAAAAATAAAAGAATAAAATAGAATAAAGAAGAAGAATAAAATAACGAAAATATTTGCATAAAACAACCTTCTATTCTATCAACGATCGCCGTTTAAATTCATCCTATATAATTATTTTAAAAAATATGCATATTTTATAAATTATAATTCACATATTATATAATGATCAGATATCCGCGTGCCTAATCGTACAAATACATGTTGCCATTAAAAAAAAAAAGTGAGTATTTTACTTACATATTTAAAAAAAAAAAATCTAACAATGCAACGGTATTATTTGTAAGACAACAATTTATTTTTTTCCTTCTTATAAATAAATTTTTTAAATAATGTGGTAAATAGTGACAGTAAGTGAAAAAAAAACCATATTATAGTATAGTTAGAGCAAAAATAGCAATAGAAATATAAATGAAAAAAAAATTATAAATATACAATAGATAAAGTACTGAAAATAAAAACTTGTTTCAATAAAATTATTATGTATATATTTTATAAACAATATCAATAAAAAATAAACGTAATAACCAACTATAAAATATTCGCGTCATATACACACACACACGATGTGGTTTGATAACTTTTTTTTTTTTATTTATAATACTTGTATAAATGAATTTTATCATTGTTTTTTCAATATATCCACCGCCATACAGTATTTAAAATTATATATACTTGATTTTGCTTTGTATCATTTTGTGAAAAAAAAAAAAAAATCAGGAAATATTTTTATATATAAAAAAAATGTTTTTTAATAAATTTTACATATAAGGAAAATTCACAGCAAATGGCGTCTTATAAATATACAATTCTTTTTTTTTTTCGTATTTAAAAATATAAACAAAAATATTTTTTTTAAATATATATAATAAATGAAGAAAGAAAATTACCTTATTATAAGCAGATAAGAAAATTTAAATGTACATACAAATACAATTTTATATATATATAAAAGTTCAACAGCAACCAAAAATAAAAAAAAAATCCAAACAATAACGTGTGTATATAAACTATATATTTTTCTCTTCACTGTATATAAAAGTTCAATAATCTATAATAAAAAAAAACCACCCTTTTTTATTGATTGTTTGCGTTTATTTTATCAGTTATTTATTCATATTAAAAAAAAATTAAAAACCATATGAATTTTATAATACAATATTATTCAAATTTCACATTTATGTAATCACAATTATCATTTTGTTGACTTGACTATTTTTTAGTTATTGTTACCAGGCAAAATTCTTTATTCTCCAATTCAATTATATCAATCCTTGTTATCTATATATATTTATATTTTTATTTTTTTTTTCAATAATAAAAAAGGAATTCATATCATTTGGGAAAATGTTGAAAATACACATATAGAATAATATTCAATTAAACACACTAAAAAGTAAATATAACAGATTAAAAGGAATAAAAACACAAAATTACAACCACTCACTATACATATATAAAATAAATATATAATAATACACAATAATATATCGCGTATAAAAATAATAATAACAGAAAATTGCACGGGGGTCAATAACATTCGGTTAAAAACATAAATAAAAAAGTCCCATCTTCTTCTTCTACATATATATAATATATATATAAAAATACAATTACAAAAATGTGTACGACACACAACGTACGCTTTTATAATACAATATATGATGATGAGCACACACAAAATGTATATACAATATACTATATATATTTATTTATATATATGTACATACAATATAAAGTGTAATGAAACGCGATGAAAAGGCAATGTCCTCCTGTATTCTTAGTAGGCCATTAGCTTTGGCCGTGAAAAAAAAGGCATATACGCATACAAAAGAATAAAAAAAAAACAGAGAAAAATCACTTTACAGCAGAATCCACCACACAATAACAATAAGAGATAATATAAACCTTTAAATTCTTTTTTTGTAATATTTTAATTAAATTGTAATAATGATAAAAAAAAATTCTTGCATTAATACTTCAGAATAGTTTTTATCAAAAATGTATTTATTTTCTTTTATTTGAATTTTGCACTAATAACGCCCTTATCTCTTTATATATTCATCCACCAGTCAGTCACCGTATCACCACCACTATATAGAATCATTTTCATTTAATATTTCAAAGAAATTAATTATTAAATTAAATTTTAATATAAATTTTTATATATGATAAAATATACAATTATTATCCTTTGTTTTTTTTTTTATTCATAAACGAAAAACACAAACAATTTATAGTTTTTAATATTGTAAAATACACTTCCGATACTATTTCTTCAAATTTATATTAATATATTAAAAATGTTGCTAATAATTTTTTTATTGATTTCACACACTAGAGATTAAATTTGTCTGTTTTAGTTTTTTTGTTTTAATTTTTTTGTTTTAATTTTTTGCATTAATTATTCCATTTATTGCAATAAAATATGAATAAATTAATTAAATTGTTTTTTTTTAAATTATTTAACTATTAACAATTTTCCAGAATCAAAAGAAAAAAAAATCATTTTTTTTTAATATGAACCCGGCAAAATATTAAATGTTTTCTCATTTATATATACATTCCATGTGTGTTTATATGAACGTTCTTTAAATTTAACTAGAGTCATAGAGTGAAATATACAAAATACAATACAAATTTTATAACAACATGGCCCCGTAAGGTGAATGACCGTCGTTACCCGCGTGTTTTTAATATATATACACTATATATAGATATACTATATAATAATATATACACAGATAATATAAATAAGCAAAATTTATTATTAAATTATTTTTATATATATACATTCACGTATAGAAGATATACGTACGTATATTTATTTATAGCCATAAGAGAAAATTATTTTCATTTCATTCTCATATATATATTCATATATAATAAAAAAACATTTAAACTTACACACATTTATATATTTTAAAAAATGTGCACTTGCTCATTCATTTTATAAAAATGATTTTCTCTGAAATGAAAATTCCTGTAGGCTTTTCTGGTGAGATGAAAATGAATAAAGCTTTTATATATCAATATTCAAATATTCAAAATGCATACGCATTTTCATATACAAAAATGTTTCATAGAAATTTGAAGGGGATTGTTCTTATGGAAATGGAAAATTCAAAAGAGAATTTTCCTAATCTATGTTTTTCCAATGAAAATATATTGAAAGAGTTTTCCATTTTTTATATTTTTGGTATTAGAATTATTTATTATATGAATTAATTTTATTAATATTTGATAAATAATTTTTTCGTGCTTTTTTTAAGAACATGAATGATTTTCTTTTATATTTTCTTAAAAATTAATTATTATTTTATTTTAATTCTTTAAATTTCGAATTATTTTATGGAATAAATGTTAATATAATTTGTTGTTAATAATATATAATATATATAATAAATTATCCTTCATGATTGTACCGAAAAATCTATACTCGAGGATTTTCGTCAAAGAAACTAATAAGAAAATTACATAATAAAATCGCTGAAAATTTCATGCCAACACGTTCGTCGATGCATCATGTGTGACGTTAGATAATTATTAGTCATATTTCCAAAAGGATAAGTTATTCTGAAAGGCACATTTCTAATTAGAAATTTAATTAATTTAAATAATTTCTTTTTGTTGTGTAGTAAATTTGCCGGCGATTGCCTTTTCTAGATTTCCACATTTGTCTAATTATAGCCATTTATTTTCGTTTTTCTTTGCATATAATTTGAAAATGCAATCAATTCCTGGTATTTCATAGAAGAAAATTTGAAAATCATCTTATTTGTTCAAAAGTTATAGTCGTTTTTCTATTCGTTGTCAGTGAAAATTCAAAGAAAATAGTAAAAGGGAATACAAATACTCATTTTTGCATGATTGCATAATAATAATTTAATTTAATTAATTACATTTTTCTATTTGGTTTTATATCAAATTTTTAGTGTTTATAAAGTAAAAAACAAAAAGTTTATTTAGGAAACAATTTATACAAAAAAAACTTATATATAACCACTATAACCAGTAACTATACTAAATGAATGTTTTTCGAGGATGGCCCAATTTTAAGCACCACCTGCATAATTTTATTTATTTTTTTTTGTTAATGGTTTTATATGTTAATATAAATTGATAATATATATTTTAATGTTTTTACCACCGCAGGTGCTCTATAATAATATTAATATCTTTTTTAACATTAACATAATTATATATGGTATAATATGTATATAAAACATCATATTCTGCGAAATTGTATATTTCGTCCAGAGTAATATATATGTTATTTGTATCCTTCGCCTTTTAGTATCAACCGCCCAGCAATATATATATATAAAATTTTCTTCATCATGTATATTATGATTGTTGTATATAGGAAAAACAATTTTCCAAATACAAAACAAAAAAATTGTATGAGATGAGATAAATGTCAAAAAAATGTATATCGTTCCGCTTTTTACTTTTAAAAATCAATGTCAAATCTCAAAAATCAAATTCATGGACACAAATTATATGCATGGTAATGGTCTGATAAAGGTCAATATCTATAACACTATATATATTAATTAATGCATTTTTATTCTTTAAGAATTGTAACAAAAAAAAAACATTTTTAAAATAGACAGTCCAATTATACGATTATGTTTTTATATGGAATTATATATATGAATACTTGAATACTTGAATTAAGTAATAATTATAGGAATTCCTTTCGAAAAAAAAATATATATTAATAAATAATTGATTTTTAATTCTATTTTTTATGATTATAAATGTATAATAAATTACATTATAAATGATAATTCAGAAAAAAAATGCATAATTTTTTTAGTGCAGAAATTATAAAAAAATATTAAAATTGTATTTGCAAAAATTATTAATATGCAAATATTTTAATGAAAAAAATTTATATATTATATGGTGTTAAGGTAACTAAGGTGTATGTTAATTGATGATAAAGTGCAATCAACTTTTATTGCTCTTTCAATAATTCATTCCCCTTATGAATTTTCTTTTTTTTTTACAAAGTCCCCATATAATATATTACGGTAAATAAATTTTCTTTATTTGAATGAATTTAATTTTCTTATACACCGCCGCGCCGCACAGTTTCAAAATAAAATTCTCTTTAAATTCATGCACACACCATCATCCATCATGCATGCACACACCGCAATCATAATATATCAATTGATTTTTGCAAATTATATATTTATAAATATATGGTTTTCTTTTTAACACTATTATACATTTTATACCGCATATGTTTTGTATATTAATTTTTCATTTCAATTCACTAAATATGCATATACATACAAATTCACTCTCTGAATGTTTTGATTTTTATATGAAGTTCGTTAACCTCACAGCAGCCAGCAGCTGCTTCTGCTACTACTGCTATTGTTATAGATTACACTGTAACCAACAACGAAATGTAATTGTTTAGATAAAAAAATAAAATAATATAAAAAATTGTGTTTTTGATTTTATTTCATTCACATCATCATTCAAATAGATAATAAAAAAGAAAGTTTTTATTTTTTTTTTTTCATTAAATAGATTTATACTTTTTTTTATATATATATTTATAGAAAAACATTCTTATATATATTTCTTAACCGCACATTGATTAAATGCGATATGATTCATGGGGGATATGAATCGTATATTAAAATATTGTAATGTGGAAATTTAAAATGAAAATTTTTTGCGAAAATTAATTTTATTTAAAAAAATTTGGGGAAAAATCAATTATTTTTGATTTATGGAAATCAATTTTTAAAATTTTCTTAATAAATTTTAATTTATCTGTAATTATTTGAAAATTATATGAAAAAATAATTTATTAATTTTTATTAAAAAATTCGATTTTATTTAAAATATAAAATTTATATTAAACAATAATAACCTTATAATTGTTATTTTGTGGTCTTAGCTTTTTTTTTTTAAATCTCTGCTGTACAACAATGCCTGAATGAAACCATTCAAATGTGAAAATTCTTATCGTTTTCTTTCAACTATAGATGGTAAAAATCTGTAAAAATAAACTTGTAAAAATCTTCATGAAACTATACAATAAAATACAACGCAGATTTTTTTTATTTTTTGTGGTTACTACGGCAGAATCGGTTTAGCGCCCGTAAAATTTCGGATTTCTATTGCCGTGAGCCCGTAACGAAATCACTTAATCAGGTGATCAATCCATATGATGCATTGAATACAGTTAAGTGATTTTGGGTGGTAAATCTTATAATATGTGGATTAATTTATGAAATTTTGAAAATACAGCAAACATATGAGATAAAAAAAAAACTTTTACTAAAACGAAATAAGAAAAAATAAGTAATATGTTTTCAAACAATCGTCCAAGTTGCACTTTAGGTGGATTAGTTTTTAGATAAGATGAAATGTTTAATTTAAATAAATATATTTATATTTATGATTCTTTTATGATCCTTCTGAATTAAAAACAAAGATTAAGAGATTTTTTATAAGTCCTCCTCATATTTTTTAAATAAAAACTTTGGATTTTATCTTTTGCATATCCTTCAAATATTCCATATCTTAAAGATTCCATTATACCATCAAATCCATTTCCATTTCATTCCATTTCCCATTTCTAAATATGAAACCAATTACAAAACATTAATAAAAATCAATTTTTTAATTAAATAATTTATTTGTATTTTTAATCGTTTTCTTTTTAAATGTTTTTGTGTCTATTTTAATTTATATAGTATAGAATAAAAAATAAAATATTTTAGAACAGAACAATATATGCCAAACAAATACTACATATATCTTTAAATTTATATTATATTATTGAAATTATTTGTATAATATTATTTTTTTATTTTTATTTAATTAACATTGATTGCAAATTTTTTTATTTTCTATATATTGTGTTTTATTTTTATGTATTTATAATTATTAATATAATTAAAACAAAAAAAAAAAAGAAATTAACAATAGATTTGGATATTTTTATACATAATTATATGTAGTAGTAATGATATAATAATAATAATTATAATAAAATAATATTAAAAATAATAATATAATTTTTCTTAAAAAAATTGTTGATTGTGTCTTTGGTTATACATTTTTGTGTTATATTTTTTGTTTTCCATTAAATTTTTTTTTTAGTTTTAAATTATTTACTCTACTCTATAATATAAATATATGCTAATAAATATATACTAATTAATATTTCGTTTTAATTCTTCAATTTTTCGTATATTGTTTGTAATAATATTAAAAATAATCATACAATATTAGAGTTTTTTTCTATTTTTAATTTTGTTAAAATAACAGATAATTGATTGTTTTTTAAGTTTCATGTTTAAATTTTTTACAAATTCATAAATTTTTTTAATTAAATTATACATTATTGTTAAAAAATGTACATTGATAGTATACAATACAAATATATAGTTAGTGTTCGAATAGAGAGAAAATTATAAGAGATACTTAAATATTTATAATTATTAAAAAAAAAATAAAATTTTGAGTGGATAAAGAAAATTAAAGGATTTTTAATAAATTATATTAAAGATTGTTTTTCGGGAGGAGACGTCGCGATCGAATTATTTATTTATTTGTTGTTTTTTTTTTGTTTCTATAATTAATATTTATTATTTTTAAAATAAAATACTGATGTTTTTGTAAGTGTGTTGATATATAATTAATTAATTAATTTTTGTATATGATTTTATTACTTATTAATAAATCGTATAGAAATTGCACAAAACAATCATTTTTTTGTTACCTTTCAACACAAATACATAATTTTTTTTTTTATAAATATATTTTCATATACACAAATTTTACTTGATTAAGTTAAATTATTAATCATAATATATATTTGTTTTTTATTTTACAGGTTTTTTCTTTTTTAAATAATCGTGTTTTATTTAAAACAATAACTACACTAATAATTTTTTTATCATTTCTCTATATATAACACTTATTATATACGTACAAAAAAAAAACACTCGAAATTAAATTAAAAATTGTGTAGAAATTAAATTAAAATATTTGCAATTGCATGAATTAATTTTTTATAGTTGTGATGATTAATTAAAATAAACAAATAAATTTTAATTATTTTAATGATTGCGATTGTAGATTTCTTTGCTTGTTTGATCTAACGCCGAATGGTTTTGTCTAGATATAGATAGTTTTGAATAGTTTTAGTTTTGTTTTTTTTTGCATCTACGATGAGTTAATTGCTTAAATAATAAATAAATAAAAAATAAAATTTAATTAAAACTATAATGTTTTTTTTTGTGTGTTTTGTTCTTTTAACTATGTACAAAAAGCTTATTATTTTTTAAATTTTATAAATACATTTTAATTTGTTAAAAATCTAAAAAATAAACGAGAAACAGAAAAGTATGTGCAAAAAAAAAATGATTAGATTTTAGGGGTTTTTTGCTTCTATTTATCTTCTTTTAAATGTGAATTATATTATTTAGATAAATATTATTAGAACAAAAAATATTAGTATTAAAATATTGACCATTATAATTAAATTTAAATTTTGTTAGTTGACAGATTCAAAATTATGTATTATATTTTATTGTTTAGCAATGTGTACTTCCACTATTATTATTAATATTATTTATGTTGTTAGTATTTCCATTATTGCCAATACCAATAATGCCAACACCACCACCACCCCCATTTAAAGATGTTGTTAAATTACCATTTTGTTGTTGATTTGGCGGTTGTTTTTCATAACGTTGTCGTAAACTTGATAGTGCAGTTAATAAACGATTATTGGCTGCATCTAATGCCGCTATTTGTTGTCCTTGTGCTTCAATAACACGTTGTTTATGTGTCAAAGCCAAAGACATTTTTAATTGTTCACGCCGTAATTCTTCTTCCATATCAATTAATCTGAGTACAAGTTAAATCAAAAATGTATAGATCATTATATATTACAATATTAAGAAACAATTATAATAATAAGACCTTACCTTTTGATAATATTTCTCATATTTGAATCATTTTGTGGTGATGATAATGCAATAACATCTTCATCATTTGAATCATTACCGTCTATAATACCGCTGCCGGTTCCACTCCCTGCTGCACTACCACCACTGCCACCACCACCACCACCGACGATTCGATTGCCAACACCACTTTCACTGCCATTGGCACTAATCAGACCAACGCCAACGCTTACTTGATGCCGCAAAGAATCAAGCGATGCTTGTAAACGATGTATTTCACGTTCACATTGTTCAACACTACGCGGTTGATGACGTCGACGTATTTTTCCATCATTACGAGGAATTTCTGTATAGTGGATTACATTTAAATATCCATTCATATAATAAAAATCATTGTGGGTGAAAAATAATTAATTATAATTACCTTCTGTATCACTTGAACTATCCGATAATGTTCGAGCTGATTCTAAACTTAAACGTCGTTGATAACGATTATTTAAATGTTGAAGATGATTATTATGTTGCACGGGAATTGGATGATGATGATGATGGTGATGATGATTTTGTGATAGTGGTAAATTATTAATGTGATTGTTATTAAGTTCACCACGTCCTGAATTACTAATATTTTGTAATGATGATTCAATTGCATCATCTCGTTTATACTGGAAATAAACAGAAATAGGAAAAAATGAAATTTACCATCGAAAATAAAATAGATTTACTATCACTATAATTCATTAACATACCTGCATCATTGGATTTGTACGTGGTATACGGGTATTACTTGATAAACGACGACCACCACCACTACTTACGATCCCAGCACCAGCACTATTCCCATTTAACTGAACAAATGATCGATCTTTTGCTGCTTCTGGCGTTGATCCAATAATAATACCAATACTATTTCCACCAATTATACCATTGCCAATGATCCCATTTGACGTATGATGATGATGGTGATGATGTTGTTGATGGCCAATTCCATTACATGGATACGCATCATTGCATAAATGTTCATCACTACTTGATGGCGTAAGTGAAGATGATTTTTGTGAATTGGAATTATGATGATTATAAGGATTATAATTATTATTATTATTCGTGACTGTGGGTGTTGTAGATTTTTGCATATTATATAATGGATTTTTAAATGCAAGTGGTGGTTGTATTAAAACATTTGTAGAATTACTTCCTGTATTTGTGGTACTATTTAAATATCGACCATTATTATATTTATTACCATTATTATTATTATTGCTATTTATTGATGTAGTTGTAATTTGATTAATTTTATCTGTTATTGTATTACGTTTTGTCACATTATTATTATTATTATTAATTGTGGATAATTCAATTGGGCTTGAACTTTGTGATTGTGTGGCAATACTTTGATAGCCCGAACTACAATGTCCAATTGAGACATTACTACCTTTCGTTGTTAGTAATTCTTTTGGCTTTATTTGATTGTCATTACAATCGGTGGTTGTTAGTGAATCAGTTGTTGGACTTGTGCCAGCACAACCTTGTTCTTCAGCATATTTTAATAAATCATCTAAATCTTCTAAATTCATTGGCATATTTGAATTATTTGGATGTTGATGTTGTTGATGATGATGAAGATTTAATTGTAAATGATTCAAATGATTTATATTATTATTATTGTTATTAATTTCGGTAATTGACGATGATGTTGATGATGATGCTAATGCATTTATATGATGTGGTATTCCTAAATGTAAATTAAGTGTATTTTTACTACCATTATTATTGCTATTACTATTATTATTGGTTGTGTTTGTTAAACGATCAGATAACAAACTTAATTGAGATCCATTTAAATTACGATTTCGATTAATACCATTTCCATTTATCGATGACTTTAATAATGGTGTTGGACTTTTACGAACAAATGCTGATGACGGTTCTAATCCAATTTGAATTAGATTTGAATTTAAATCATTTGAATTAATATTATTGTTATTATTTTCAATATCATCAATATCTTCTAAGATATCACTACCGATTAATTGTTGATGATTAATATTTATATGATTATTATTGTTTCGTGGTAATGTATTTGCACGTATTACTGGACTCTTACGATCTCCATTGATATTTGTATTGTTATTATTTGTATTATTATTGCTCGGATAATAATGTGATGCTGTATAATTTCTAGGTGTTGACGATGTTGAATCTAAATATATTTGATTTTTATGTAAATTATGTTGTAAACGTTGTTCAGCCGTACGTTGTTTTGATGACAATAATGGTGATGATGTTGATTTGCCATTTGTCGTTGTTTCTGCATGATTTATTGTTGTTGGTATTAAATGATTTGTATTTGATAATGATGAAATACTTGAGGTAGAATGTGAATGTTGAATATTGTGATTTTGTTGTTGCTGCTGTTGTTGTTGTTGTTGTTGATGTTGTTGTAACAGTGGTGAAACTGTTGGATCATTATAACGAAATATATTTTTTTCCAATGATGATGGTGTTAATACACCTCGAATAACACCACGATTATTATTTAAATTTAAATTTGAATTTGGATATTGATTCTCTTGATTGTGATTATTATTATTATTAATAAAATTTGTTGAATTTCCATTATAATTTTGTCCTCCAGATGTTCCACTAATTCCACCATTTACCGACAATAAAGATGTTGATGATGTTAACGATAACGGTGATTCCTTCTCTTTTGTAATATCATCTAAAATGCTTGGTAATGGATTTAATTCTTGTTGACGATTTATTGGTAATTTTTGTACACTTTCGGTCAGCAAACTATGTAATATGGATAATTGTTTTCCTTGATCAATGTAACCGGACCAATCTAATATGGATGTTTCACTATTTGTTTGTGATTGTTGTTGTTGTTGTGGTGATGTGATGTGATTGGATGTATTCAATTGGGATTCAGAACGTGTTGAAATTTGATGTAAAAATTCTTTCATTTTTGGTGCTTCTTGTTCTAGGAAATCATTTAAAAATTCCATAAAATTTTCTTTCCCTTGAAAACGTGTAAAGTTTGCTAATGTTTGTAATGTTTTTGCTACTAATGTTAAATTTCTTGTTGCACGCGTTGATGGTAACTCTGTATTTATTAATTCAATAGATATTAGTTTTAATTTATCTATTGCAATATGCAATATTATTGTATTAATAATGTTACTTACCATTTGTAATATTAAAAAGACTCGGTGATAAAATAGCCGGACATAAAAATCGTAAAAATATTGATGCACTTATTAAATTATCGGCCATATCTTCACGATCTAACATCAGTAAACGTTCACGAAATGTTGCAAAACATTCACGCAATTGAGTGGGAAATTGTCTGTCCAGCAAAATAAATATAGCAAAATATATAGAAAAGATATATTATTATACTATTTTATGGCATCAAAATTTATATTATTACTTACCTATGAGATTCAGCAATAGTATTCCATGCAACACGAACAGCATTACGTAATGATTGTTGTTGACGGGATAATGAACCGGTAGCCTTTAAGGGATCCACTTCACAATCACGATCTGATGTTATAATTTCCGATATTGGTTTGGATAAGGTATCTTGAAGATATTGATCACCGGTCAATTTCAAAAATGCTTCCATACTTTTGGTGGCCAATGAATTACCACGAAATGTTAAACGTTGATCGCCGACACGTAACAAATCTAATGCAACAACATCGGTTAAAAAGGCCCCGGCTATTCCTTGGGCATGCATTAATAATACTAGAGCTTGTCCAATATCTTCTTTGGCCTTAACACCGATTACCGGTTCTAATATTTCACATACTTTTTTGTAATTATCCTTTAAATATTGTAAAAATTCATCATAAATATCAATTGGTAATATATCAATACTTTGAAAACGACATTTTATTCGTAACGTTGGTATTGGATCTTTGGTCGTTGTCGTCGATGCCGACGATGAATTACGATTTATACTATTATTTTCATTTTTTTCCGATATTATCTGATACCAATCTTCGGATATTGTACGTGATGTCACCTCATGAATCGGTATTTTAACCGAACCAACTAATATGTGCTTATCGCGTTTTTTCTTACGATCACCTTCACGATACACATTCACCGTTATCACATTAATATCGGGAATATCGGGAAAATCAAAGTATTCACCCCAAAACAATAGATCACCACGTAATTTTACGCTTGTACGACCATATAATGTTTTATCCAATTGGATTTCACAAAAATAACGCTTTTTTGGTGGTAAACCTTTGGCTTCATATATCCACATTTTTAATGAATTATCTGTACGTCGTGTATGTTCAGCATTCGGTGATATTGATTTACGTAAACTGTATATCCATAAATCACGTTCTTGTCGTGATCCACAACTATAATAACGTTCACCGCGTGGTCCACCGCGTACCTGAAAGCAATGTCGTCTACCCAATACCGATTGATGTACGGGTGCAACACCAACAGCTCCCGTACATGAAAGATCTATAGTATAGGTGTAACAAATGTAATACGTTATTATAAGCTATCCATAATTGATTTTAGAAGTTTTATAAATTATTTTTATATACCAATTGTTGACATAACAGCATGACTTGATAGTAGACTTTCATGTGATCGTGAACCCCGTAATCCACCGGGACCACGTTTTGATCTTTCTAATTTTGTAACCGATTTGGTTCTCTTCAATGGATTCGATCTATTTGAAAACAGAAAACCAAAATTAAATATAAAAATAAATTCCATATCAAGACCTGAATATTCTATGTAAAGTTCACTGTTAGATAATTACCGTTTTGAAAAGAAATTTGTAAATCTTGATGTTGTTTGATGTTCTGTTTGTTTTTGACCTAAAATTGGTGTTGTTGGTGCTGATCCACGACGACATGCTTTTTCATAGGATGTATCTGTGAATAAATAAAGGAAAAAAAAATATAAATTATTAATCAATTCGATAAAATAACAGATTTATGTGGAATATAAAAAATATTATCAAGGTGTTATTTTTTTTGTATATAATTAAAAAATGATTGTTATACTATCATTTATATTTTGACGATAAAAAAATTAATTATCGTAAATATATGCAAAATAAATATGATTTATTTTTATATATTTATATATCACAATAAATTTCCATACAATTATTTTTCGATTTTTATTTATTAATTTTTAGATATATTGATGCGACGATGCGACGACGATGAGCAAATTGATTTTCTATAAACATTTTATGATAGCATTAAATCCCGTAAGTTTTTTTGTTTTGTTTAATTATGATATATATTTATATATTGATGATATCAATAATTTTTATATAGTTGACCTCCAAAAGGATTTTATTTTGATTTTTTAATTGTATTATTATTTTATGTGGGTTGAGATAAAATCTGGAAAATATTCTTCAAAATCGAATATACCATAATAAAAAGAATTGAAAAATATGGTAATTTGAAAAAAAAAATAACTTGTTTTTGTAATGTATATTTTAAATAATTAATACATTATAAAATTAAAATGATTATGGAATGTTATTAATTATAATCTTTGTTGCTTTCATCGCGATTAAAAAATTAAAAAAAAAAAAAAAACAAAAAATTACATCATTTCATGTATCGAATTTGTATATTATATAAATTTTTATAACTTGGTTAGTTTTTTGATGAGTCTCTTAAAAATATTTTATTTATTTTTATATGAAACCATCCAATTTAAAATGGTAATTTATTGTTTTATTTATATACAATTGAACAACAAAAAAAAAACGAAAGAGTAATTTTTTTTGATGAATGAACTATAGTAATAAATATAATTATATTAATTAATAATATTATTAATATTATGTGATTGAATTTTTAAATCTCAATTAAATTAAAAAATATGATGAAAAGTGAAATTTTTCTTTAATTAAAATAAAAATATCGATTTAATTGAATGGATTTTGAAACACATTTTTGGTTTAGTTTGGTTTACGCTATACGTTTTATGTATAAATATAATTAAATAAAAAAAACCAAAACTTGACACATAACATCCAATCAAATTAAATTTGTAATTATATTTTAATTATTATTATTACACATTTGATAGAGATTTGTAAATATTTGTTGCATGCTTCGAATAACGCGTTGAGATTCTTTTAAATGTATATCACATATTAAAAGATATCGAGAAAAAAACATTCGCTAATCCTGATTAATATATATTCATGATTTATATTTTATCAACTATATACAGTTGAATTGTTAAATCACATTTCATTTAATCAACTCAAATATGTCTGTCTGGTACTTTTTAACACTATAGAAAGTATAATTTATAATTATTACGTGTTGTTTATATGGATAATGCTTATATATGTTATAATAACCACCAGCATATGCAAAAAAAAAATAAAAATAATAACTATATAAGTATAGAAATGGAAATACCTTTATATACAATTAAGTAATATAACAAAATATCTATATCACTCACTATATATAATTTAAATATATATCTTATTTATAAATTATTTAATCGTAATTTTAATATAATTTACTTTTATATATATGTTACTATAATATACATACATTCATATTTAGTATATTAAATATCATTGCAATTTAATTTTATTACTATTTAACTCATACGCGATATTATAATCTGGGAATTCGTTTAAAGTAACTTTGGAATTATATAATATAGCCGAGATCGCTAACACAATTGTTAATAAACCCTAAAATGCACTGTATAACAATAAGTTTAGAATTCTAGAATTCACTTAACCAATTTTGATTAGTAAAAAATTTATTATACGTCAGGATTAGGCCAAAAAAATAAAGAATTTGCATAAGGATTGTGGTCATTTTTCATATTGAATGGTTTACTTTGTATGCATAAATTCAAAAAAATATATTTATTGAATTATCTCAATTAATTTAGACTTCAAAGCTGATTATTTGGTTTGAAAATAAACGAAAGGGGTGCGGATAATGATGATGGCATATATAAATAACCTTCAAAAATAATTATATAGTTATGATTAGTAAATTATTTTTAATAATAATACTGCTGCTTTATAGTTAACTTCCTTGAATATAATATATATAGAGTATTTATTAGACACAATCGTCAATAAATTTAAATATTAAATACGCATTACAAAAATATCTGATTCAATCAAATAAATATATATTTATTTATTCAATAAACTCTCACCCACACAAACATTTAAATAAAATAATTAAATAATTTGTTGTTTTACTTTATTTTGATTTTCTGTGACACTATACAGTAAATATAAATTAAATATTTACTTATTAATTAATACAAAATAAAGTTATTCTTTTTTATATTTGTATCGACAATTCACAAATTAATAATTGTAAATATTTTATGTAGCTTATTATAGTATTATAAATAAATAAAGTCTGTGTATTATTTTAAATTTTGGAGTATAGAATGATGAATGAAAAAATTCAATTTTGGTTGGTTTTTTGAGATATATTGAAAAGTAAACTATAAATATAATTAAATGACATCATATCATTGGATGATTCATAATCAAGATATATTTTTAGAAATACAAAAATTATGTCATTATTACATTAAATTTGTTTAATCTATAAAATATACACACGAAGATAAAACCAATGGAATGTATTTATATAAACATATTTTTAATACTATATGCGGAATTAAGAATTCACCCGAAAATGTAAACGATAAAATTTTATTTATTATACTGATAATTATAAGATAACAATAAAAAAATGTGTGTGTGTGTCTAATAGTAAAATAAAAAAATACGAAAAATAAGTGAAATTCATGAAATTATCTTAGAGAGAGTTATTTGGAAAATAAACAAATTAATTTAATAGATTTTTTTTTTTATACAATAAAAAATAATGAAAAAAAAATCGAATTTTATCTTATAAAATTGCAATGATGATTTAATATTGAGTTAGGTTATTATAAAAGGTCACACATTTTCTAATAAATATCATATATATATATATATATATATATATATATATAAATTAATGACAATCATAGCTATAAGAAAAAAAAATGGTTATAATTATATTATAAATGTTAATTATTTAAGTGGTAATTTTTCAAGTTTTTAATTATATTATATTTATCATATAATGTATATATTTTTATTTTATTTATATGTGCGCGTATGCACAATTTCATATATATGCAAATATTTATTATATTTTGTATCCATTACACAATAAAAAAAAAATTATTGCACTTGCTATATATTATAAATATTATTTCATATAGAAACTTTATATAATTTATATTAAATTTAATGAATTAATTAATTTCGAAAACAAACGAGTAATATTAATAATATATATAAACTATATTAGTTACATTGTATATTTAGTTATTATAATAAAATATTTTTCTGTACATTTTTCTGTTCGATGATGAAATATAAAATTATATGCATTTTTTTCTTCTAAAACTGAATGAAGTGATATGCAGCTGGAACTTTTAGACAATGAAACTCATTAGAATTTAGAAAATTAAAAATATTCTCAGTATTATTTTTGAGTGGATCATACAAAAAAATAAATTGTTTAGGTTAAAGATTTTTTTTTTGTTAATCAAATCAATAACTCAATAAACAATTATCAAAATCAAATAAAATATTTATATGGGATTTAAAAGAAACTTAAACATTAATTTATTATACAATAAAATAAAATAAACCAATCCCGCATTTGTATGCGATTACCATAATTTAAATATAAATTAATATTATATATATATAGTTATTATTCGTATATATTATTAAAACAACATTTGATTGAAATTCTTTGGTTTTATGGTTACAAATAAAAATAAAAATTAATTCACTTTTGATTATATATACAGAGAAAATGAAAAAAATCTAGTATTACCTGTTGCTTTTAGTAAACATATAATAAAATCATATATATAAATTATAACCATTTCTTGTCCATTAAAAACAAAACAAAACAAAATCATAAAAAATAGGTCAGTCAGAACATTGTTTTTTTTTTTGATATTGCATGTGTTATTATTTTTATTAATATTTTTGTTTGTTATGATGTTATATAAATATTTTTTTATTAACAAAAAAGGTGCGTATTTCTGTAACAATAAAATGCATCCAAATAATATATAAATATTATAGTTATATTAAAGAAGAATTTATGTGTAGGTTTTATTTTAAATTAAAATAAAAAATTAATAATATATAATTTAACTTAACTAAATTATTTTTTCTATAGAAATATTCTTTAATTTTTTATTCAAAAAATCATTGAGTTTAATAAAAAAAAAAACTGAATGACTAAAAATGTCATGAAAAAACAAATATATAATGTCTAACATGTTCACAATTTACACATATTTATATGTCTATAAAAATATTCTATATATACTCGTACATATTTCTATTTGGAACGTTTGGATAAAATAAAAATTGTCGTCATCCGGTGCTTAATTCTTATATATATATAGTATATTATACTATCAAATTTAAATGTGATCTTTCTTTTTGGATTACATTTTTTTTTCAACATTTTATATATACATAATAATAAATTTGTGACATTAAATTATTATAAACACATTTAAATATTCAAGTATTTCATTACTCTATATTAATATGTCTATGATGACTGAAAAGGGTATAATTTTCTTGTCTGTCATCTTCTTAATACAACATTCATAACATTTTCTATCTGTATGTATAAATATTCTATATATGAGAGTTGTTATTTGTTTTGTGATTTTTTGATATATAATACAATTATAATAATTTTTAAAATATTCTCAAAAAAAAAACTAAATAAATAAATAATCATTATCATTATAAAATATGATTATATATGACAAAAGAAATCCATAAATCAGCAGGGATTTTTAAATTAAATACTATTAATTTATCATCGAAATTGGGGTTTTGGGGAAATTAAAGAATTAAAGATTGATTATTGAGTGCCTTTTTGAGTGTAATTTTTTCTTAAAAACATTGCTAAATTTAATCATTTGTTTGTTCTTCGAATGAGTCCTTCTTCTTTTATTTTTTGTTTAATGTCCGAACAAATTCGTACCAAATGGGGCGAATTTTGTAATCTTAGGCAATTTATATATATAGTAAACTGGACTTTATCAACACCCTACATTGAATCAATATATTCTATTCAATCGTTGTTCAATTGCCTATCGGAAATATTTCTTTTTTCGACAAAATTATACATTTGTGTAGTATATAAATTCTTTAAAAAAAATTGATGTAAATATTAAAATTAAACTCCTCTGCAGAAAATCCAAAATCATCACAGATTTAACAACATATTTTTGAAATGGAAAATACTTTAATGATTTTTATTTTATTTTGCATGCTTCTTGGTTATTCCATTTATTTTTGTAAACTTTTTTTGTTTTTTATTCACGGTTGATAATCAAAAAACTGTTGATATTTTGCAAAAATAATGATAGAAACAAATTTGCACCTTATTTGTGGATATAAGTTTTTGTAGAATGACTTATGTATATACTATATATAGAAATCATTAACATTTACATTAAGGTTTTATTCATTATTATTGTCACTCACTCATCATTAATTTATTAATTTTTATGGTATTGGAAAAAAGTAATGATGTATATGAATACTTTTTAATAAATCAAATCCACTTACGGTGATCATCGCCGCATATTCTTGCATTGACTTTTAATATATATTTATTATTTTCAATTATTTCACCACAGAGTTAGTTATACGATATTGAAAATTTTTAATCGCATATCGCACATTTATTCTAAAAGTGTACATAGGAATAATAATATTAAAATATATTCTTTTATACAGTTTTTTTTTTTATAAAAAAAAATTCCAATTTAGTAAAATATATGACTGATCATGTCATGATCAAACCACCAAACCAACCATACACAAATAACTTAAAAGTATACAAATATGTATATTTAATCAACCGCAATATTAAATATTAAAAAAAATCTTCATTTACATATATACCTTGCTTATATACTTATGTATGTACGTACACCATTAATTAATTACAATGCAAATATAATTATTATTGTGTACTTTTAAAGGTATAAAGAATGAGTGTGTGGGGGACATATATTGCCTTTTTATATCAATAATACAACAATTAGATTCATATAATAATAATAATAATAATATATACGCAATCATATCACTTGGTTTATTATTAACATATATAAGAAAGCAATATTTTAATTAACTATTGTTTTTCTGCCATTTGTTTTTTTATTTCTTTCAATTTACTAATTCTTTTTAAGGTGTTGAATTATTATTTTATTTACGGATGGTAACAACATAAGAAGTACATATTTATTTATTTATTTATTATATTGTTCATCTTCATTGAATTTCTATTTGAATTTTCTATCATTATAAAGCGCGACAAAATAAAGACAAAATAATAGTGTTTATTTTTTTGTATTACATTTATAATAAATATCACGTTTATTTTATTTTATTCCAGTGTTTATTTAAAAAAAATATAAATTATTCACTATTATTATTTATATAATTATAATATGCAAATACAAAAAAAAATCAATATGCCGATGAAATGACGCTTCTAAATTGTTCCAATGGCACAAACAATAACGGAGGTCATTTACTTTTAACATTAAATTTGGCAATGGGTTTGTTTAGGATTACATAAAATAAAAAAAAAAACATGTTTAGGACCGCGGGCTTGTGCCGATATGATAAAACAACATTTTATATTGTATTAAAGCGTACGGAAAAAAGTATTAAGAAATATTTTAGATTTTTATATTTCATTTAGAAAATTAATTCAGTTATAATAAATACGATACGTTTCAAATATTCATTTAATCTTATATATATAGTTATAATTATGTTTTCGAAGGTATACATTTTGGTTTATATATTTCATCATAAAAAAAAACATAATCTTTCACGCAAAACAGAAAAAAAAACGGTTTAATATTATAAATTCTTTAGAGCATAGATACCATGAGATCGTGTGTACCTTTTTTTTTTATTTATTTATTTATTTATTTATATATAGGTAACAAACAGATTCAGTTTCATTTTATTTAACATAATCTTTATAATAAATATGTATAAATAAAAAAAAAAAATTAACGAGAAGATTGAAATAATTATTAATATTATTATCAACAGTAAAATTTATTTTTATATAAATATAAATATCTATATATAATATACAAGGTTGTCATGCTAATCAAAGCATGAAATACTGTTGTTCTGTGATATTATTATTAATTTTTTGTTTTTTTTTTTAAATAAATAATGATTTTTATTTGCTTTTTTATTTTATATGTATACAAAAAAAAACTTTATTTATAATAAAATAAAATAAAAATAACATTAAATACTTATTGATACAATTTGGTGTTAGGTAGATAGTGTTTTTTTTTGCATTTTCTGTTTTAATCAATCGATAAATTCATTTGTATATTTAACAAACAATGGAATAAAGGTATTCTTATATTTTTTTACTGAAAATAAGAAATTTATTATAGTCGTCGTATACGTTTATGGTATGGTGTGAGATTAAATATTTTGAATGAAATTTTTTACAGGTGAAAATGTTTTATAAAATTTGATATGGATTTTAAGTTTTTATATATATATATATATATAGGTATTATATTTAGGAAGTGAATAATACAGTAGTCGTATAGTTTTTTTTTCTTTTTATTATTTTGCTTTCTTATATAACATATAATAATTTTAGTATTTATTTTTGGATAATTATATGTATATTATTATATTGCCGCCTCATCACGGTTAAAAATCATACTATTTTAAATATATATAAGAAATGATTTTATATGGTTAATTTTTTTGTAATAAGCAAAAAAAAACTCCATAATTTTCGTCTGTGTACAGCTAAATTTTATTAAAAATTCTCATCACATCTATTATAATTTTAACTATACATATATGTTACATGAATTTTAACAATAAATAAATATTTATACAAAAAAATAAAAATAAATACGTGCGTTTGTTCATAATCATCTTAGAATTTTTTTCTTTTCATAAATTCAAGAATATTTTTTTTAAATTGTATTTGTATTTGATTCTATATAACATATTATTTTCAAACATATTTCTAAATACTTTATATGTGTTTTCTTATTAAACTTTTATGTTAAGCTCATATTCACGCACGTATATAAACATAATTATTGTTATATACAATTTTATATTACAAGTTATTATTATAGAGGGAATTATTTAGTTAAAGAAAAGAACAAAAAAAAAAAATTTGGATAGGTTTAAAACTCATCGGTAAATGTAAACTTAAACAATAGACGATCGAAGTAAATAAATAATATAATAAAAAGAAATACACACGAAAGAAAATTATAACCTTTAAGAACAAATACATTGACACTCCGGGATTATAGCTCCCCCAATTTCATCTCTAAATCACGCACAGTTCTTCTTTTTTTTATTTATAAAAAAAAAGAAATACCTTCATTTATTTAACATATTTTGTATATTTGTTGTACCATTTTTATTTATTTTCGAAAATCTAAAAATATAATCAAATATTGCGCTTATGATGAAGAAGGAAGAAGTATTCAGAAAAATAATAAATAGTATTCATCATCCAAAAAGAACCAGTTTTTCTTATATACTTTATTTATTTTTTTCATTATAGTGATGTATTTTAAGAAATACAACTATTTAAGATAAATATTTAATTTTTTAGTTTTATATATTTAAAAAAGAAAAATTATAATAATAATATTATTAACTATAACTTTTTATAAAAGCATATATAAAAGATGCAATATTTATGATGGATATAATATGGTTATGATGAAGAAGAAGAAGAAGAATAAGAGATATAAATAGACAATCAAATCAATTTATATTGTATTTAATATATAATATCTAATCTAATATATACGGGTTTAATATTTTGAAAGATCTCTTTTTATGCGTACATTACATATGATGAATGAATGAATGCGGTGTGGGTAATAATATAAATAAATATGTATGTAATATTAATACCATCATCATCATCTGTCTGTATAATATAAAGATTTAAATATGTCATTGCATAAGTTTTGTTTTCGTTTTGATTTTTTATGTAATATAATATTCGGTGTTAATGCTTAATTAAATATTTAAAAAAGAAATTTATACATGCGTTCAGCCATAGTTCAGCATTACATTATTAGTTTGTGATTTTGTAATTCGCAATTGTATTCTTTATAATTAACAACTTTATAAAAAATATCTTGTATCTTTAATTTACATTATAAAAAATATCTAATTTAAATCGAGGTGATATCTTGAAAAATATATACTTAATAAAAAAAAATTGCATAATTTTTCTGTATTTTCATATGAATTTTCCGGGAAAATTTGGTTGTTACTTTCCAACATCATCGTAGTAAATAGAACTGAAAAAAAGGATAATGATGATTAACCAGACACTTAATTTTTATAATACAGTTGATTTTCTTGAAACATTTCATTTCTTTCCATGAGAAAATAATTTTAAATAACGTTTTTTTTACCATTAATAATATCTCATTTAAGAAGATAACATTTCCGATTGAAAAACAAGAAAGTGTATATTCTTGTTTATTATTAAATCTATACATTATTTATTATAAAATATATATTTAAAAAAAACTTATATTAAATGTGTATAAAATATATGTTAATTACAATTTTTTTTTTTAAATGTGATGATGATATTTAAGATTAATGCGAGAACAAATAATTTAAGACAAATATTCTCACACACATATATTGTAATCTATATATCTATATAAAATATTGAATATTTTATAAAAAAAACTTGGGATTTGATTATTAAAAACTAAAATCATTATAAAAAAAACCCCATTTCCGTTTATTAAACGGAAAAAATAGACTTTGTAATATATATAAAAATCATAAAATATAACTCTTAAAGTATTTTGATATATAGTCATAATACAAATACGATTAAACTCACACAATGTTCGAGTTTTTTTTTTATAATTTATCAATTAAAATTTACCTGAATGAATATCATTTTCATCACTACCACCATTTTGATCTAATAATACACGTTCTTCTTTATGCGAACTATTGCCTGCATGCAAATATGATGATGAATTTATAATTATCGAATCTTTAAAGAATAATTCATTTATTAAATCAATGGAATTTTCCGATTTAAAAAAACGTTCTAAATCATTAAATTTCAATTCATTGACTGGTATTGCAATAGCTGCATATTGTAAAAAGAATGAATCAACACTATTATCAATACCACATTTCGTTGTTAAACTTTTCAATAATGAATTGTTACGTGATAATTTTGTTGAATGGGCTCGTCGTATAAAACTTAAACTTTTTTTCGGTGGTATAATTGCATTTGTTGCGGCTGACACCGATGAAAATGTTGATGTTGAATTACTTTTTGATAATACATTTGCAAAATTTAATGGTGATAATGTTGACGAAGATGTTGTTGATGATGAGGATATTGTTGACACCGCCGAAGGATAAATCCGTGGTGTTGATTTTAATAAAAATGAATGTTTTAATGAATTATTTTGTTGTTGTTGTTGCATTATTGCTGATGATAAATTTTGTGGTAATGTTTTTGATTTATTATTAATATTATCATTTAATGTTATTCGTGTTGTTGTGGTGTGTGCGGTATTTATTGTTGGTGTTGTTGTTGATGATAATGCTGGCGGCGGTGGTGGTGGCGTTGCATTTATTGGTATTGTAGTTTTTGTTAATGGTAATTCCTGATCAATTTTATCGCTTGATCCTTGTAATACAGATAATATACTTGATCGACTACGTGATTTTGTTAATTTTATTGGGGTTGATGTTAATTGAGAATTTCCATTTAACACTTTATCACCGTTTTTATTTACTAAATTTTCTGTATAATAACAATCGTTATTATCAACGCTTATACTTCTTATAATTATACCATATCGTTTATTTTTATTACGTATTTCAATTTTATTATTTAATAATTCATTTAATTTATCATCGCTTCTATTATCAGTAGTATTAGTATTAATATTATTATTATTATTAATTTTTTTATTATTATTATTATAATCACAATTTTTAAGTTTATTTTTTATTATTGTACTGCTACTAGTGCTGGTATTATCCATTTCATCATCGTTATTACTTTTAAATACATCCGAAGAATCATCTGTTAATGTACTAATGTTATTCCATTCATAATTAAATTTTTTTAATTCTGTATTATAAATATCATCAACTGTATTATAAATATCGTCATCATAATCATCCGTATTATTCATTGAAGACGATGATTTATTATTATTATTATTATTATTATTAATTGTATTTAATTTATTATCATACGTTTCTTTAATTTTATTAATACCACGACCATCACCACTTTTTGATAAAGATGAATTATTCGAATCAATTGCTGTCGTTGTGGTATCTAATGGTACATAAAATATTGATCGTCGTCTTCTTGTGGATTCACCACCATTTAATATGATGGTATTATTATTTGTATTTTGATTTTGATTTGAAGATACACTTGAAGTTGATGATGATGTTGTTATTGTTGATGTAATTGATGAATCATTTATTAATGATATATTTTGATGCATTTTTCGTTTGTTTTATTTTTGTTTATTGTAGAATATTTCACTTTTGATTGAATTTATTTTACTTTTTCCATATAAAATAATATTAATCATAAAATTATTTACGTTTTTTTTTTTTCGGTGTGACCAAAAATTTTTATCGTTGATTTTCTATCGTTGAATTTTCAATCATTTTTTTTTTATATATTAGTCGTAAAATTCGTGTATATATTAATCACATTTTTACACTTTATCACAAGATAATATTATATTATTAAATGTAATTATAGTTATTTTTCTGCGTTTATTAAAAAAAATTAAATGAAATGAAATGAATTTGATAAATTATTTTTATCACCACCATATATATATATATATATATATATATAGTTGATAAAATAATAAGCGTGTATTTGTATAAAACGGAACGAAGAAATACAAAAATATTGTATATATAGAAGTAATTTTTTTTTATCAGTAAGTTATTATATGAGAAATTATTTATTTATTTTTTATCTTAAAACACTGACTGAAATGATTTTTTAGTAGTTAAGTAGCTCAAATAATTGCTATAATTTTTTTGTCGTTTTGAATTTTTTGTTTAAGTCGTATATAAGATTATTATTCATTTAAAAGATTTATGATCGTCAATGTTATAGATAAAGAACCATATGAATATTTTCCATCTATATATACATATGAATGAAAATATCATGAACGGATATTATTATAAATATATTATTTAAGATAAATAAATCTATTATATTTATTAAACATTTTGAAATACATTTATTAGATATATAAATAAATATAATTCCTTACTACTATTACTATATTGTTATTGTTTATTATTATTGTTATTATTACTATATTTTAAGTTGCATATACATTGGATAAGTATAAAGTGAAATTATAACTATATATTGTAAGTGTAATACAAAGCTAATTTTCTTTTAAAATACAATAGAATTGTATTTATTTGAAAATGTTCAAGTTAATGTAATTTGTTTGTTATTATAATTTTACATACACTCAACATCACACTTATTTCAATTTATATATATAAATTCATTCATCATATCATTACTATTCATTAATATATAAACAAAATAAAATTAATTTCAATTTCAATTGACCATACAACAAAAGTAAAAAACACCAAAAGCATAATATTTATTTATTCGATCATAAAAATTTATAATATAAATAATTTTAAGAAATCTCTGATTCATATTATAAAAGTTAGATTATAAAAATTATATTTATATTAAAGGTTATTTCTGCGTTTTGGTTTTATTAGTTAAAATTTTAAACATTGATTCTGATGAATATTTGCTAAATTTTGTCAATGTATTTTCTTATCATTCTTTTTATTAAGAAAACGAAAGATTTATGAGCAATATAATTTCATCATAAGTCGATTAAATGAATTTAATTTGCATTGCATAAGAAAATAATAACATCCTTGATTTGAATGATATTTGTTCAATGAGAACTCAGGGAATTGGTTTTTGATACAAATAATATTACGAACATTTTTGAATGAATCCATAAGAATCTTGATAGAATAATACAAAATTTATTATACCACCAATTGATTAATCCAAATTGAAATTCATATTCAAATCGTAAAACAAAAATAGAATCAATTTCCTTTTCAATATTATATTTTCTTTATATATTTATAAATAGAATTATGATTTATTATGATGATGTTTATTTTATAATTTCACACTTAATTTAATTTTTCGTAATTTATTTCGTATATATATAATTATATATATATATATATAAAAAAACACTCATATATTTAATATAAACAAAAGATTATAAATGAAAGAAATAAAAAAATTGTTGGTTCGCACATAAATATTTTCAATTATGAACGAAAAAACAAAAAAGATTTAAAACAAAATAAAAATGAATGATAAGAAAAAAATCTTTATGAAATATAAACAAAATTTTTATTTATAAAAAATAATTACAATAAAGTCAGGGTTAAATATTATTATATTTTATACTATATACATTATACGGGGGTTATGAACTTTAGTGTTATAGTTTTCTTTATCGCTTTTTTGTGTTCATGTTGCTTAATATTTGTTGTTTAATTTATTAAAATATTTCTTTTTTTGTTTTTGTTTTTTAGTAAATAGAAAATTAAAGATTTTATTTTATAGATGGAAAATCTTTGACACAAAATAGTTTTTTACGTTTATGAACGAAGATATTATTTAGAAAATATATAGGATTTCTGCAAAACTGTTTATGAAATATGTTATTTTATTTTAACTTTGATGATCTTATTTGATATAAATTTCGCAGTGCGTTTGAATTTTGCAAAATTTAGTGGACTGCGATATCTTCTTCAACCATTGTTTTCTATACATAATTCTTGTTTTCCACTCAAAATCGCACATAGAATTCAGTGACTACATCACAATTCGTTACAAATTTTTCCACCAAACATCATTTTTAATACACACCATTTTTTTTAATCCTCATAGTTTATTTGTTTTTAACAAATTTTCAAAATAATATAAATTATAAATCGGTTATTAAAAACATACTTTTTATAGCATCTGTGTTTTATGATATTAAAAAAAATAGGAAAAAAAAAATAAATTATTTTTAATATTATATTATTGTCGACAGAATTATATAGTAATTTAATAAAATGGTTTTTATTTTTGGGGTTTCCGGTTGTTTCTCGGTGGCTTTTAGACATTATATGCACACATTGTACATTTTATATATAGTATATATATACGACGGTATAAAAATAAACAAAAATATATATTATTAACCGCATCATATACAATAATAACAACTGATATTATTATATAAAAAATACAAAATTATTTGTTGTTTATATTGTTGATTTCTGAATTACCACCACATCGCATATATGTATGTATATAAAGTTATGATAATGCAAATATATAAACAAATAAAAAAAGAATCTATTATTTTTATTTGTCGATTAATATATATAATGTAAATATACATAAAGAGAAATGCATTTCCTCACACAAGTAATATAATCATACATATTTGTTTTTTGTATAGGAAACATAATTTAAATATAATACAAATAAAGGTATTATTATTATTATTATTATTATTATTATTATAGATATATACATGTAAATTACATTCCCTCATCAATATATATATACAATAATGTATAATAAATAAAAAAACTTACTATTATTATTATTATGATTATTGCTACAACAAATATATTCCAACATTGCACATTTTATATAACCACATAATATTCTATATATATATATATTTACAAAACAAATCAATATGCTTCTATCTATCTATCAATCAATCAATCAATCAATGAGAGCAAAAGCAAAGATTAAAAATTATATAAAAAACCACAATTTTCAATCTTGATCTAATAACACAATTTTAAAATAAATGGACACTATCCCGCAAAAAACAGAAAAAATACAATTTGTTTGAAATAATTGTATATTTAATACAATAAGAAAAAAAGATAAGAAATTCAAACGTTAATTAAATTTTTTTGTTAAAATTATATGCACAAAGGAACGCACAGAGAACAACTTAATTCTACGGCATCCATAGAAATACTATAGATTGGATTTGAAAAATTAAAAATGTGTTTTAAACAATGCAATTTTTTTTTTCTATATATAATTTGTTTTTTTTTTATTAATAATTGTTTATTTATTTTTTTTTTACCATTTCGTTATAATAGTTAATAATAATATAATGAATAATATAAAATAATCTTAGATCAACGTTCTGAAAGGCATATACACACACACACTCGTGTATTTTTTATATTTTAATATAGTCAAGTATCTATCGATAAAAAATGAACAATAGTAAAATTAATAAATATTTTATTTATATTATTAACGATTATAAATACTATTATTTATTTATTTCTATATAAATGTATATGGATGAATTAATGGATGTAATGGAGGAAATTCTTTATTATATACATGTATGAATATAGAGTTTTGTTTTATGAAGATAAATTTACCAAATACTTATTCATTTTTTTTATATATTATAATTGCTATATGTATCTATAGATAACAATTATGTATAAAGAATATTGAATAAGTGAATAAAATAATGGCAAATAAACTAATCGTTTTGACGTCAAAAGATAATAATGCTTTTTTATATAAAGAAAACGAAAAAAATCATTCAATAACTTGGCTCTATTCAGTCTATTAAGACTAATTAAGTTATGAATTCTCTGATTGTAAGTAACTATAAATATATAAATTTGCGTCCTGAATTCAAATAATGCTCATATATGCGTATTTATGATAAAATAATAATGGTATATAATATATAGACGTTGATGATATTATACAATTATACATGACTGCGTTTGATTGTATTCATAAATATAGAAAAATTGTTGTGAAATATAAATATATATAATAATAAAATAAAATGCATTTCATAAAAAGCGATAAGAATATTATTATAATTATTATATATTATTATGGTGCACGCAAACAATGAATTTTTACTATACTATAACTATACTATATAGTATAGATAACATATCAAATATTTTGTTTTGACATTTTATAATTAAATTTTTTTTTTATATAATAAATTGTGTCTGAATTATAAAATTAAATATACTATGATATAGTTAAATATTTTAAAATAATATCATAAATTATTTAAAAAGAATTTATATATTTCGAAATTAAAATCACAACATCTAAGATTGATTTAAAACACACAAAATATCTAAATAATTAGATTAACAGCAGTTATGTTGTTTTTTTTTCTATACATCTTAACTTATCAAATCAGTTATTTTAATATAGAACAAATTCTAATGCAATAAGAAATCTAGCTATTGATAATATTAAAAGGATTGCGTAAAACAACATTATTTTAATACGGTGGAAGTATAATCAAAGATCTATAGGATGGTTTTATAAAATTATTAAAAGTATGTATGTATAAATGCAATTTCAAATATCCATAGAATTAATTTTATACGGAAGGTTTGTGAAACCTTCCCATCCGTTTTCTATATGCGGTTATATGGTAAGTCAATAACCCAAACCGCCAAATTATATGAAACCTTTTAAAAAAAAAATAAAGAAATTATTGAATACAAATGTTTTTGTTCCATATATACAAATACGTATCTATAATCACGCCAATCCATATTTTTTATGAATAATTCCTTTGACATTTTCTTTTATCAATAAACAATCATAAACATAATGCAAATAAACAATCATAAACATAATGCAAACCATTGATTTCTTATCGAAAAAAATGCATTTTTTTATGATATGAATATAAAAAAAAAGAATTCATTCAATGGTAAATATGGTAAATTTATTCCGAAATTCATGTGAAATAATGAATAAAAAACGACGCCATAGATTAAGGCAATATAATAAATTTATATTACATATTCCATCGATCAGCAAACAGAAACAGAAAAAATTATATACATATGTTGAAAATTATAGTTAACATACTAATATTATAAAATAAAAAACAAATAAAAAAAATTATATAATTGCAATCAAATGAATTGAATGAATATATTTTTATGTTTATTTTGGAATTATTTTATTATTATTTAGTTATGGACTATTTAGTAGAAGTAAAATATCACCGTAACTAAACTAAAAAAAAATTGTATAATAAAATTAATACACGTACATAATATTTATTTTTCTTATCAATTTGCAATGTAAATATTATATATATATAAAAAATAACATATTTCTTTTAAGATAAAATAAAAAGGTAATAATTCTCGAAATAAAAACTAAAATCTGATAATGAAATTTTGTTATCTTATAAACGCACATCTATATAATAATAATGAAAAATGTGAATTTCTAAGATTATTATTTCAAAATGAACCTCCTCAAACAAATATATAAATATTTATTTTAGTATTTAGACTAAAAAAAAAAAAACTAAAATAAATTCAATTTTCAACACGTCTTATAAATTATACATTCATATGTAATATAATAAAGGAAAAAACTGTAACTTATCACCTTTTTTTTTTTTACTTTATTTTGCTTACAAGTCATATATTTTATTTTTTTTACTGTGTTATGATAAGTAGAAATATAAATATTGAATTTTTAATAATCAATTTTTTTTTATGGTGAACTTTTATCATGTTTTTTTTTTTTTTAATTTTAATCCATTTAACACAATTAATTTTAAACACGAAATGATATGTGTTATTATTGAATGAATATGAATACGTGAATAAATTTATCATAATATTATACATAAATCAAGTTTAAAAAAAAAAAAAATCGGGCTTTGTTAATCGAAAATAGGGCATTTGAACATAAAAAATCATTTCAATTGATCTAGCCCTGTGTAATTATTTGTGATATATATTTTTTGATATTTTAATTTAAATTATGTTATTGTTATACGTACATATATGAATATTGAATATGATTAAATATTTTTGCATAATATAGAAAGTTCAAGGAATTTTAAATGGATTTGATTGTAAATATATTTTTTTTAAGAAATGTACATAGTATAATATTTACGTAATTGTATATATAATAAATGTAACATAATGTGAATATATGCCCTTGGCACTTGGCTCTATACAATATATTATATATAGATCGAAAAGTATAAGTGAACAATATAATTTATTTAGATTTTATAATATAATAAACACATTTTTTTTTTTTAACAATTAACGCACATTTTAAAAACCCATTTGAATTATTTTATAGCATTTACCAAAAAGGTTTTTTATGTGTATTTGATAAAAAAGTAACAAAAAATCAATTTTTTTATATTAACGAATACATATATAGAATTATTTTGAAAAGTTGAGTTGGACGAATTTAAAAGTTATAAAATACTTTTTATTCGAGCTTTACAACGGGGATTTCAATATTGAACGTCAATTAAAATAGTTTTTCATTTTGTATTATAGTAAACCGTTTAATAATTCACTACCAAATATTGTACATAAAATATTTGTATATTTATATTAAATACCCTGCCATTTTTTATATTTATATTCTATTAAAAAAAAAACTATAAATAATTAGGAATGAAATGATTTAACTATTAGCATACTGGATATTTTATTATTATTATAAGTGTCGTGTCCATTCAATTATAATATTAACATTCACGGATTATTAACAATATGGTGTCATTCGCATATTAATACTTGTATCCTTGAAATAGTATAATATATACATTATTAATCTAAAGATATAAAAAAAATCTATATCGTAACTGATTCCGAGTGAATGTAAACAAATTACGTTTACCTTTATCTTGAAAAAATAAAAAATAAAATATTTATAATTAATTTTTTTTCTCTGTTTTTAATTAACACATTCATTTTATTGAATGTTACACATTATTTTATTTTTTATCACCAGAATATTTTATTAAATAAGGGCAATTACAGAGAAAAAAAACCATACATAGATTTTTTTGTAATCGCATATAATTTCCAAAGGATGTTGATATAACGTTATTATTGTTTTTTGACCACAGATAGATATCCTTGGAAATGCATTTTGATAAGAAAAAATTATAGAAATTCCGCATATAAAATATATGAGACCATATAAAATTTTTTTTTCTTATTCATGAAATAAATAATTTTATTTTTGGTATTTTTCATTAATCATATACTATATAAATATATATACATATATTTAGAAGTGTTGTGATTAACAATCATTTACATATCGGTTGCGTATGTAAACACATATAGATTATTCATTAAATCATTATACCGGTGATGATATTACTCATCAATCTCGTCACTATACTCACTATATAGTATACATTTAATTAAAGATTTATTTATATAACTAGTCACAAAATTAAAATTAATTGCCAATATATACTTGCGTATTTAATACGAACGAACGACAGACTATATGCGATTTTTTTTTTTGCTGTTTTAAGTTTTTCATAAGAATTCCATTATTTATTACATTTGGATTTTACATATTTTACAATACAAAAGAGAAATTAAATACAAAATGAAGCCGCACATTTAAACAATCAAAATAAAAACAATGTACATTGCACATATATATAACTATATTTATCCAGACAATTTTTTTTGTTGTTGTAAAGTAAAAATAATAATAAAGGGTCTGTGTAATAGCACAAAATAAGTATCAAACAGCACACAATGTATCAGTCAAGTCAATGATATAAAATTATATAAAGTATATAACTATATAAACTGATACAGTGTACATATTTATTGATATTTTATTATAAAAATACTATAATTTAGAGTTAGTATATAGTTTTATTTTTTTTTCTGTTGTTTAAAATTACATATATACAAAATTATAATCATCAAACCGGATCCCCTATTTATAAATTATTCATATAATGTATGATATTTTTATTTTTTTTTTGAAAACGCTATAAGTACGCGCCAACATACAAATATAGCATTATCATGGAATTCCACAAAGTATATATTTATATATAGGAATAAATTGAAAAAAGTGCACGTACTAAACTCTGAATAATATACGCGAATATGTAACATATTAAAGAATATGGAAAAAATGAAGAAAAAAAAATTAAAAAGAAGAATATACCAATAAAGAAGATGTATAAAAATAAATAAAATGAAAAAATCTTATAAATTCTTTCTGATGCTTTCTTAAAAAGCAAACATTTTTTTTTAATATCTTTTTAATGAATATATATGATAGTTTAGTTAAATGATTATCCCTTCAGTTAAAAAAATGATTTTACAAATATTAATAACATATTTTTGTTATTTTTTACTTAACATTTTTAGAAGAACAATAGAAACCTTCATATGATGATTAATTTAATAAAAAAAAACAACGTTTTTTACGATAAATTTATACGGAAAAATAACTATTCATAAATTAATAATAAGAATAATAATAACAAACAACAACAATACAAAAAAAAATACAATGTGATGATGATATTTTATAAAAAAAAAATAAGAAAAATTGTTAATTTTTTAATCGAACACGGGACACAAAATGTAATCACACACATATTTTTATACTTATATTTTGTATCTAAAATACAAATACACATTTTTAAACAAAATAAAAATAAAATAACTTTATACGGCAGTTTTATTCATACACACAATACAAAAACTCACTTTTAAAACTTGTTTTTAATTCGTCGTGTTATTTTATTTTGTTTTTTTATTAAAAAAAAGTATTTTTTGATCATGTATATATTTTTAAAACTATATATTCACTTTTTAAAATATATTTATTTTTTTTCTAATAATACACTATACACAATAAACTATAAAATAATGTATATTATTGGTAATTATTTCTATTATTATCATTTTGTAATTAAATATTACCAAATTTTACATGATGGTATGTTACTATATATTAAAAAAAAAACAAAACAATTAGTCGATAATTTAAAAATATGATTTTAAATTATTTATATATTAAAAAAAAAAAAAACACCCAAACAAAATAAAACTTCTTATACTTTCTGTTGAACATAACCGAAACACATTTGAAAATCAACTAAAAGCAATAAACAGTATTTTATTTAAACATTATTTTTATTTTATTTTTTATTTTTTGTATTATAAATTCAAAGTTGTGTCGTTCATCGTTTGTACGGTTTGTGCGATATATATTCATGTATACGATACATATATATGTGTATAAGATATTGAATGCATATAGTATTAGTTTTATGGTATAGTAAATATATGTATATAATTGTCGTGAGCCATTCTTTACCTCCAGTAAAATATTGTATAGTTAGTTAGTTAATATCTGCTATTATACATATAGAATATAGTGAATATTATAATATTATAATATATTAAATAATAGAATATGTTATTGGTATTATAATAATAAGTATATATACTGCGATTTGGTTGGATACTTTTGTATAGTTCTTGGTTCAATTTCTTCGTTCATGGAGTTTATAATACACAAAAGCACGCACAAGTTATATATGGACGGAGTTTTATTAAGAAAAATAAAATACAATTTCGCTGGTTTGATGAATGTAGTGTCAGCTTGATCTCAAGAATGAGGGTTGAATATTGAAAACGTTTATTGGGCTTTTATCATACAAATGAACAAGATTTATGGTTCTAATATCTTTAAAAAAATTTAGGAATTGCGTCTTGAGAACACGGAAGTATATTTAAGAAAAAAATGTTGATAGAACTTCTTTATAACCACCGGTTGGTTTTAGTTTCCAAATCTACTTAAATCTGCTTGAAATTGGTGAAATTCAGATCCGGAAATAACAGGCAAAAACAGAAAATAATGATTCGTGTTGACAAAATTACACGGTTATCGTTACATCATATATCATAATCATATATGTATATATTGATGAGATTATATTTTTCTACCATCTTTTATTATATAATCGATAATCTTTTACTTATACAGGGAGTTTTAATCCGCATAAATCTTTTTGTATATATATTATAAATATAGGAATAAGAATATTCTACAATATATATAGGGTTCAAATAAACAACACCCGCAAACAAACAATATTTTCCTTTTATCTTTTCATTATATACGCATATATATTTATATGTACATGAACTGTTATACTATATATTATATGTAATATTATACAAAACCATTTTTTTTTCTCCATAATTTTATCTTTAATTTTTATTTATATAAAATAAAAATAATGAAGAATTTGTTATTGTAATAATTGTTTATTATATTTTTATAATGTTTTGTTATTATTATTATTATTATTTTTCTGTATTTTATTTTATTCATACACATGCATAAATGTATTTATTTTTTTTTTTGTTTTAAATTATATACAGTATTGTGTTCAAAATCAAAAGAATTGAATTAATTTAACATTTCAAAATTGCGGTCAAAATGAATTGAGGAGTGTATAACGACATTTAGTTTAGGTAATTTTGATTTATTTTTGGTGATTGATTTGGATGTAAAAAATTAATCATCATCAGGAATAGAAATTCCCAAATATATCATATGATTTATGAAAAATTTTTGTTAATTTATGAAAAATGTTCTATTGTACTAATCAAAGCAAAGACTTGAAATAATTGTTCGAATCAGTTTGTCGAATCAGCTTGAAGATTCCAACAGTTATCAATGCTGATAATTGAATATTTTTGTATATGAAATCAAAATAAATACTGCAGAATGCAGATCTTATAGATATTTTTTATTTATTATTTTTTTACCCAAACTGTATATATTACATTATTTTTTCTTATATTACACATATTATTATAATGTACATATCGTAATTGTATTTAATAATATATATATATATATGGTTTCTTTAAAAATATTTTGTTGTATAGTTATTTATATATATATATATAGTTACTATATTATAGTAGTTCTCTTTTAATATACAACAACAATGCTGAAATTTAATGCTTCTTATATTTTCTTTAAATCTTTCATCACATATAGCCTTAATTTGAATTTTATTTTGTATATATAAATAAATATACAGAATGTCATATAACTAAAAATATCGATATTTAAAAAAAAATAGTATTTGAAATTACCAGATTGAATTGAACAATTTTCCTTATCACGAAGTATCTATATAATTAATTCTATCATTAACCTACACCATGTCAAAGGATTAAGAATAATATTCAAATATCTTTGTATTAGATATTTTTCCTAAAAGGATACTTTCAATTAAACTGTAAATTGGTCCATCATTCATATAGACATTCTGTTTTGTTATAAAATAAAAGAGAAACTATAGAACATAAATATATAAATACATCACGTACTGTGGATAAATAGAATATATAGAATATAGAATCAAAAGAACATTGGGTTATATTTTACTTTTCGTTTTTTTTACATATATAGGACCATATTTTTTAATAAAAATAACACATATACATAAAAAGGAGACTTATTTGTTCATTTTATTATTTAAAATTTTATTAATTTATTTATACGTATACGCGTTTATAATTTCCATTTTATTTATTATTGTGTATATAAATATCTCGTTTATATCTTTATACCCGATTCGAATCATTATTATACATACCCATATATATATATTTATATGTAAATTTATGAATCTCCTATTGTTAAAGAAGACAAAAAAATGTCGCGTGGTCATGATCGGTAAAATAAAAAATATGTACATGATTGCGTTGTATATATTATAAAATTAAACAACATTAAATTGAAACAAGAAAATAACCGCATATTTATATAAATATTAACATATGTATATTAGGGTAACTATTTTTCACCGATGGCGTCGGATTTAGCTCTTCCACACAAATTATCTTCATACAACCTTAGAAACGCTAAATATAAAATTTTAGCAAAATCGGTTAATATTTAGAGGTCGCGCAAAGTCGATTTGTAGCTTAAGTACCCGATTTTTTCAAGCATTCTCAGCTATATCTCCAGAACGGGTAAGTTTATAGCTTAGGTTAGTACTAAGTGGTAATATTATTTTATTAAAATGCAACTTTTCTCCATACATCACATCATTGAGAAGCGACTCCAAAACAAGATGTCCATACAATTTTTGATTTTTTGAAATTTTCAAAAATTTGGGATTTAAAGCTTAACGAGACACCCGGTGTTGTTCAAATGTATGAAAGACTTACTATATTTTTATAAAACACGAAACTTTTTCATGGACGCCGTTATCAAAAAGTGAAAGGCAAAAAAGTTTTAGAGCAAATATTTAGTTTTTTTTGATATTCACATTTTTCAAAAACGGAAATAGAAAACACACAGTTTTGGCAATTCTATATATCCGGGTTTTCCACAATAACCTATATTTTATCGGGAAGAGCTATATTATGTGTTAAAATTCCAGATAAGGTACTCAGGGATAATGAAACAAATCAAAGTAATGACATCAACGCTAAACAAAATTAACACCCACAATAATAACTCATGAAATAATTACCAAAGGAATAGTTAATTAAACGCATCTTCAACATCAAATCAATATACAACATTCTCTCTACATATAGCCTGATAGTAAGCTGATAGAACGGTGTATATTATAAATAATAATGTTAGTTGAATAATAATAAGGTTTCACAGTTAAAAATACTGTACATAATGCATTGTTATTCAAATTAGCGATTTTTTTATCATCGCAAATACTAGATTTTTTTAATATTATAGTGTAAAATAGGTGGCCGTCTTTTCTTAATGTTAACTTACAAAATTAGAAATGTAATGAAGATTATATAGCCATTCAAAATATAGTTAAAAAATGTATTGTTGTTAATGATCCAACCGAAGGCGGAATAAGTTTATTAACAAATTTTAATAGCATATTGACTCACCAGGAAGATCAAAAACAATTTCTACTTCAATTAATCGAGCACCACTACAAACAATTTCCCAACTCTAACAAAAAAACCCTGATAAATGCGTACAATTTACAATTTACATAATGATATTTGTTGTCGTAAAAATAAACGACAACAAATATCATTATGTAAATTGTAATTGGAAATGTAATTTTTTTTCATTTATTATTTCCATTAACAATATTATTTAAACATTGTTATTAAAATTAAAAATCATGAATTATCAAATGTATTGTTAATATAATAATTTGATGTTGAAGATGCGTTTAATTAACTATTCCTTTGGTAATTATTTCATGAGTTATTATTGTGGGTGTTAATTTTGTTTAGCGTTGATGTCATTACTTTGATTTGTTTCATCATCCCTGAGTACCTTATCTGGAGTTTTAACACATAATATAGCTCTTCCTGATAAAATATAGGTTATTGTGGAAAACCCGGACATATAGAATTGCCAAAACTGTGTGTTTTCTATTTCCGTTTTTGAAAAATGTGAATATCAAAAAAAACTAAATATTTGCTCTAAAACTTTTTTGCCTTTCACTTTTTGATAACGGCGTCCATGAAAAAGTTTCGTGTTTTATAAAAATATAGTAAGTCTTTCATACATTTGAACAACACCGGGTGTCTCGTTAAGCTTTAAATCCCAAATTTTTGAAAATTTCAAAAAATCAAAAATTGTATGGACATCTTGTTTTGGAGTCGCTTCTCAATGATGTGATGTATGGAGAAAAGTTGCATTTTAATAAAATAATATTACCACTTAGTACTAACCTAAGCTATAAACTTACCCGTTCTGGAGATATAGCTGAGAATGCTTGAAAAAATCGGGTACTTAAGCTACAAATCGACTTTGCGCGACCTCTAAATATTAACCGATTTTGCTAAAATTTTATATTTAGCGTTTCTAAGGTTGTATGAAGATAATTTGTGTGGAAGAGCTAAATCCGCCACCATGAATTCACTTCCATACAAAAAATGGGCAACCTAATGTATATATATAGAGATAGATACAAAATATATAAATATAAATATAATATAAAGACAAATTGTGTAAACAAAATAAAGTTATAAAAAATATAGTATAAAAATATGCAATGCAATAAAACAGCTGCTACAAAAAAAATTGTATTGTGGCTTTGACTGAGTCTTCCTATCATATATATATATACCAAAAGGAAGGTAAAATATAATATTGTTAAATATTCAACAAGTAAATAGAAATAAAAATCTATATACAATATACGCATATATATTTTGTATTGTACTGATTGTACCCATGCCATGCGAAGTGGAGAGCCTATCCTTTGTGGTGTTGTAGTAGGTATATTATATGAAAGGTATTTATTTGTTCCTTTATTTTATACCTTTTTTTAAATATATTCATTTCAGTGGCGTCTTGATATTTTTTTTTACGATTTTCGATTAAATAAAATGATTTAATTTTGTGATAAAATATGCATATATAAATGAAGTAAATCTATTTTAGTCTTTTATAGTTCGTTGTTTAAAACCAAAAAAATGTATATATATCATATAAAAACACAAAGATTATATTATGTGTTAAACAGATGTTTTTTGAAATATAATTTTAGTATTCACACAACGCCATATTCAAATAAACAGATTGATTAACAGAAGAATAAGAATAAGGAAATTTTTATTTAAAATTCAAATGTATAAGTAATGTATTTATTAAAAAATTATTTTACATATACGATTACGGATACGACAAAAACAAAAAAACGTTAAGTGTTTTTATCTTATATTGTGGTTTTAATCAGTCAAATTCTTCAACAGACAGTTGCTTTGTATCCTTGAAACGTGTCCTTTTTTTAGTCAAAAAATTTATATTTGAATCGAAATCCACGATCATATTCTATTGAAGTATTTCATAAAAGTTCTCAAAAACAAGAAAATATTAAGCAGTTCTCTTTTTATTAAAGCAACTATACGTACGTTTTTTCACATATATATATTAAATTAATTTTATAAGATAAAATGTTTATATATAACTATTATTTTTAACTGAATACATATACAATTATATACACAATTAAAATAAAATAATACGTATTAAAAATAAAACAACAAATATAATAAATTTTTTTTTTCATTATCATCACCCTGACTGATAAAGAATATATACTTTGTAAGGAATTTATTATATTGTTTATACACCAAAAAAAATGGCAATAATATGATATGAAATTAAGGGGCGGATATTAAATAGAATATTAATTTTTATCTTAAATTATTTTTGTTTTATTATTCACAATAAATCATATATTTAGTAATATATATGTATCATATTCTATTTTCATTGCATTAAATTTCTATAATTAATTGTACAATATATATGGGTAAATAATATGATAAATAAATAAACATTGTTTTAATAAATTACGACGTAGTGCTAAATTCAGAAGATTATATAAATTGATTATAGAAGAAAAATTATATAATATATATATCGTATAATAACAACAATTCAAGCATTTCGAATAAAATATATATACTATAAGGTTTTCATGTTATTGGGTTAATAATATTATTATTAATTTTTTTTTTCTTCATATATAATTATTATATTTATTTACTCGTTTTGTGTGAACAATCTTCTCATCATATTTTGTATAATATTAAATTATACCATTTATAGATTTTAATGGTAATTTATTTTTTTTTATTGTATTTTGTAAATAGAAAACCAAAACAGCGAAGACCTAATAAGATTTCAAATTATAGATTTGTTTATGATTAATGAGACGCGTTTCAATGGGAGCAAAACCAATAGCAAACTAAAAAAAAAAAAAAACAAATAACATTCTTAAATTTTATGATAATTATGTAAAAAAAAATTCCATCCGCAGAGAAGACAAAAAAAAACAATTCTAAATCTTCTTTTAAAAATAAATGTATAAGAAAGTAAAGAGAAAAATATAATGAAAAATATAATCAAAAATAGAATTAAGATCTTTAATCTGTATAACTTATTATTTATTTATTAATTTAATTTTTTTATATCATCGTTTTATTTTTTTGTTGTTTTCCTCGCGGTTGTGTTTACTTTAAAGAATATATACATTTTTTTTTTTCACAAATACAAAATATTGATATTTATTGGAATAATAAAAAAGTATAATATAACGCCGTTTTAATCTTTCTATTGCTTCATTATATACCGTTTATTTCATATAAAAAAAAAACAATTTTTTCTAATATGAAAAATATTCAAAAAATTCAATTCAAAGTTATATATAAATACACCTATGTATATAAATGAACAATCATCATCAAATTGTTTACCATATTTTTTATATTTTTTCTCATTTGAAGAACTTATGTTTAATTTTTCTTCCAAAATCTATATATAGTTTCTTTTATTCTGTTGATTTATTTAATCATATAGAAATTAACTTAATTGTATTATATCACAAAAAAATATTTATTTATATATAGACAAAAATAGTGTATAAAAAAAATCTAATTAGAAGAGAATTAAAAGAATTAAAAGAAATAAAAGAAATAATAATTAGAAAGATTGCGAATAAGAAAAAAAATTTACAGTTTATTTAAAAAAAAAAAGAAAAGAATTTGCATATTTTACAAATAAATAGGGAAAAAACACTGAATGGAAATGATTTTGTTGTTTGTTGTTTGTTTTTCTAATAATTCACTTATATAACGACAAAAAAAATATGAATTTTTGCAAATATTTTTTAAAATAACATGACCTCCATATTCATTCCACACAAAAAACAAAAAATTCCAAATGCAATTATATATTTTGGATATATTATACACAATAATATGGAATCATTTTTTTTTTAATTTATTAAAATAATTGATTGTGTAAATAGAAAATTGACATAATTGTCAGTGATCAATAAGACTATTAATGATATAAATATAGATATATTTTGTCTTGAAGAAAGGTAGATAAAGAAATCGTGAGAATTTCCAATAGCTGAATTTATGGTAAAGAATTAATTTTAAAAAACAATTCTAATTTGTTATTAGTAAAAGTCTTATGTATAAATAAAATAAAGAAAATGAAATCATCATTTAAATGTTTAATCATTTTATAAACCTATAATACTATAAACATTTATTAACACCAACAATTTTTATAATATACAACGCGATGTAATTATTTATAAAATTTCTATATCTATCTATAGATAATTATTATCAGAAATAACATAATTTTATTAAAAATTTACTGTAAAACAATATTTTACAATACATTTTTTGTTTTATTTATTCATTTATAACAAAAAATTAAAAATAAATAAAAACACTTCACTAAATCCGCGTGTCTGGTCATCAAATAAATACAAACATTTTTTTTTCTATAAACATATAAATATTTTGTTAAACAAAAAACAATTTTATCATTTGTATATAAATAATATAAAATATATAAATTATAAGATTACATTTTTTTTTGACATCGTCGACAACAACATGATAAACTCATATATTTACTTATACAGCAAAGAAACAAAGGTAAATATATATATATATATATATATATAATTAGCAATAAAAATACGAATAATTATTTATTGTATGTGTTGTGTATAGTAGAAAAAAATTTCTAGGGTATTAACTGTTTATCTTTCTATCTATAAGTTTCTATTTATATAATCTTTTTTTTTTTTGTGATCGCTTTTTTTTTATTTCAAATCATTTTTTTAATAGTTGAGGTGATGTTGTATTGCAAAAAAAAAAAAAAATTAACAGGTAGATTCTTTTTAATTAGATCGTACGGAGATTTACATATATTTATTTATTTGTTTACTTTACGCATTTATGATTTAAATTCTGCTGCAATTAAACAACAAAAAACCAAATGGATTTGTATTAAAAAAGAAATTACAAGAACTGCTATTTTGAAACGTTATGTGAATCTAAAAATGTGTTTCCATAAAAAATTAAACATTTTTTTTTGTCTTTGTGACAACAGTTTTTGACTAATTACCTTAACTAAATATTTATAGCGGAAACATTTTAAAAGAAAAGTTTTTTTTTTGTTAAAAGAACAACTAGCAAAAAAATCTATATTTAAAAGTAAAACGAAGAAAAAATTGTTAAGATTCAGACGTTTATAGAATTATTTATTTACCAATCTTCAAATCTCGGTTCTATATATTTTATAAATATAATTTTTATGCATGTCTATATAGCGAGTTAATGAATGAACGACTATATAAAATTATATATATGAAAATCAAAAATTCTATATAATATTATATATATTTAATTGTAATATAAGGTTTGTGTGTTAAGAAAACAACGTAAATATATATAATAATAAATTATAGCAGGAAACCTATTGAAAATTCAAATCATGTACTTCCGTTTTTTAACAACATCTTATATATTATTAAATATATATAGGCCTCTAACCTATTCACAAAAAGAAATGCATTACAATTTTTTGTTTTGGCTATTAAAAGAAAATAAAAACCTTTACGATAAACAACGATTCTGTGTTTTGTGGTTATCGTGTTTGTATCCCCAATTGATATACATGCCTTCCTTTACAATTCGGGATTAAAAAAAAATAATAATATTCTTAAGAAATGCACTAAAAACTATAAAAAAATTTTTTTTTTTAAAATACGTGCCACCATAAAATAAAATTGCTTTTTACATAATAAAGTAATATATTTAAAAAAAAAAGGCCATTACAAAACAAACCAAAAAAAGGATGTATGAAATATACAAAACAAATATTCTAAAAAAAAAAAAACAATTTTGAAATGTGAGATATGCCGATTCTTAATATTATTTATTTATTTTTTTGAATATAAATAATCATAAACATTTATATTGGTTGACAACAATTATATATTATAAATATAAAAAAAATGATTTGCAGGATCAGCAATTGTTTAAAACTGCAGAAAATTATAATGAAATGGTACATTCCATCCATTTAGTATATATAAACATAAATTATTTTTAATGCGATAAAGAATTTTAATCAGCGTTAAAATCATAAAGAATATGTTTGAAATTTATTTGTGGGTGGTTCCAAAAATTGAATAGATTTATAATTTTGTTATAAGCGAAAAAGATTTTTTTGTTTATATTTTCACCATATATAGTACAAAAACGTATCAAAACATGAATGTCCCTTTTTTAATACATTGTGATTTATTTATACTATAGATATATGTATACGTAAAAGTTAGCTGTTATATATGCAATATAATATGTAATGGAATGTATATTAACTTGTGAAATTTAATATATGATGCTGATGTTCTTTTATACTGACCACATATATAGTTTTATATGTGTATATAAGATAATAAATCTTAATTGAATTTTGTTTTGAATGCAAACTCGTACTATATTGATATTTATATTTATACATTTAAAAATATTCGTGACTATTCAACCAGATGTCATAGAAGAATTTAATTTAATCTTATAGTATAAAGAGAGAGTATTGCCGGATTTCAAATATTAAGCGTTTTCCTATAAAAAATGGTAAACAACTGAAATAAATTATGGTATTAGAATCAGATTAAGTTATAATAACAAAGAATATGTAATTTTTTAACAAAAAGTATATCTGCTATTATATAGATAAAACAAATGCCGAATCTAATAATTATACATATTAAATGCATTCAATTTTTTAAATGCGTATATACAAAATCTAAATTAAATAATTAGATAATATTATTATTTATTTTTTTATATCAAACAAAACATTTTCATTGTCATTGCATGAAACATTAACCATACTATATATATATATTTAATTAAGTAATAAAGTCATTTATCATTTGCATTGTATATGATGTAATAATTAAAAATATATATTTTTTAATTAACTATATATATATATTTAATATTATAAAAAATAATACGTGCCTTTATTTCTAAACACTCATTTTATTACGATTGGTATATAGACTTTAGGAGCCAACAATTGCCAAATGTCATTCGATCACGTATAATATTTAAATTTTTATGATTGTTTTTTTTCCCTATATCTTTATTAATCAATTGTCATTTATAACAAATTTCTATATAGAAATTTCTTTTCTATATATATATGACCATATAATAATAATTATATAACATAAATAAATACTGTATATTGATAACTATTATGGTGAAAAATAGTTATTATTTTTTCATATGGGTTCCAAGTATATATTATTAATACTATTAAAAGAAAATAAATATCAATTTTAAGACAATTTTCGTCATTCATATATCGATATTTTATAATATATTTGTATATTATATGTATCATATAGATACGCGGACGGGGTCAGAGTTTGGTAAAATATCAACAAAAAAAAATCAAAATACTTGATGCAGGTAAACATTTTTCTGTGCTTGCACCTGTCCACAGACATTATTTTTTTTTATATATATGATTCGGGTTTTGTTGTATAAAATTTAGGATATAATAAACACAGTCATAAAATACGAAAACATCTGTCTTCTTGTTTTTTATACACCATATTATTTATAATGAATGGAATTTCGTTAAGATTGTAAAAGTGTACGCATAGGTTCTTTATACATTCTGTACAAACATCGAATTTTCAATCAATATTAAAAAGCATTTATTATTTTTACAGATTTAAGTATGAATAGTTTTTATTCGTTATTCTTCTGAATGTTGAAAAATCTTAATCATTTACGACGGTATAAAAGTTTTTTTTTGTATGAGTTGAGGATGTGAATTTATAAAACAAGCATACGTACATTATTTTATTAAGGAGGTTATTGAAATTTTCACGATTATGAATACAAAACAATTTTTTTCGTGAGTATAACGACATAAGATTTTTTCGTTTGTGAGATCGTTTTAAATAGGTGAATGGCTCGCTATACTATATATTTTAATCAAATGTTATAAGGATTTCATAGAGAAAGTATACGTTTTGTAATATTCATATATATATATATGAGGAAATTATTTATGATATTTTTTATATACATAATTTAGTAAAATAATAAATATTATGATGGTATTACGGCATTGCCATCAATCAGGCCAGAGACGACACATATATATATATAAGATATTTATAATTTAATTTTCTTTATAATTATTAATATTAACATAGATAAACATCACTTCCCATATAATAATATGTATGTTTTAATGTTATGATGTGACGCATTTTGTGTGTATATTATAAATTTTATAATTACTTTATCTATTCAACATATATACAAATAAAATATTATTTTGTAAATCATTTACTTCTTTCTATGCCAATTTGTATATTAATAATAATTTCTTTTTTTTATATATATGTATAAGATAAAATAAAATAAATTCTGAATGTATACTCCATAAAAACATATGCTGTATTTATAAATGATGTTGGTTTTTTTTTTTTAAATAATACTACTTTTTGTTTTTTTTTAGTACTACTTTTACTATCTATAATAAAACAAAATGTTTATATACTCTTCTTTATTATAACCAATATAACATTTATTATTATATCAAAGTAAATAAATTTTATGTGTATTATTATAACATCATCAAAAGGAAATATTATTAGTATTATTATGAGATGATTAAATGAATAATATATTCTCTATATATAGTTATTAAATTTATTTTTTATCATATTATTTTACAAAATCATTATGAATTTTCTTTATATTTGTATATGGTATACGTAAAGTAAAATGCGTTTAATAAATAGAAAGCGCAAAGCCCAATTAAAAATGATGATGCCCTTTTAGATTGTAACCTTTTTTGTTTACGATGTTAAAGGTTTTGATATAAGACAAAATTGCTATATATATATATATAATAATTTGATTTATTTTTTTTCAAATTTAATTTGATGATGGATAATATATCCGAATGACTTTTCTTACTCATTGAAATGCTTTTACTAATTTTTTTTTTATAATAACTAAAAAACCTTGTTTTTTTATTAGAATCCGTTAAAACCAAATGTTTTATCATAATAACACGTCATTTTCTGCCAATTATTTTTATAAATCAATTAACGATCATTTTTAATAATATACAAAAAAAAGACTAATGACAAATAAACAGATATATAATTTATGAATCACCTGTATCAGAAATTTTTTAATACGTAGTAAGCAATCAATACATAAATATAATACATGATAACCAATTCAAATAAAATTACCAACGATTTTCTGACCATATAATAATAATACCCAATTATATATAAATAAATATACATCGTGTATATTCGTTAAATACCACCTGCACCTGCACATATCTGAATAGCACACGTATAACCAATTGTATTCATATAAAAAAAATAACAAGTTATTATATGCATATATGCGATTATTGTTTATACATTAAAATTATTTGATTTTGAAAACAAATTGTTTTAATTTTATTTATTATGTATTTTTTGTTAAATATATAGTAAAAATTATTAACAGGTAAACATATTATTATTGGACATAAAATTTAATAAAAGATGAACATGTATCATAACATTTCCGTACCTTTTTGCAAATGATTTTTTTCAATATCAATATAAAGATAAAATAAATATTATATAAAATAAATGTTTATATTATTATTTCAAATACACCTTATGCTTTATAAATATTTACATTTTTTTTTTATTTTTAAATGCAACAATTACAATATACAATGCGAAAGCTGAAATGCATAACTATATACATACATAAAATACCGAATAATATAAAAAGAAGCATATAATTTAAGGAATACAGGAAACATATCCATAATATTTGTATCAGATAAACAAAATATGTGTAGTTTATTCACCTGCTCTGTATATTCATTCTAAAATAATAATTACGTATACGTATTTAATGTTGTTAATTAAAGTGAAATGAATTCATTACACTTTAATTCAGACATAGTTGGGTTAACAATGAAAAATATACCTTGTTTTTAAAATGAAAAAGAAATTGATAAAATAAAATAATCGCCATCTATACAAGTCTAGTAAAATTTCATTAATATTAAATGAGAAAATGCTTTTTCTTTTATATACCACTTTTTTTTTTACCAAATTTTCCTGTATACACTATCTCAGATGTATATATTGAGAAAATTTGAGAAAAAGCTTTTAAATGGTAAAATGATGACGGTAAAATTATATTATCATTTAACAACCGCATATATTCATCATTAATTTACCAATGAGAATGAGAATGAGTGAAATTTGTGCTTTTTTTTTAAATATACATCAACGATCAACTTATTTTATATTATTAATATTATTTTCGTTCGATCACAGTATATTAATGTTTGAATTTTATGTATTTATTTATTTATTTATTTATTTTAAACATCAATTTTTTTTTATATTTACACTGATATATAATTGATATATAGATTGATATATCTGCAGTTTGTGATATAAAAAAATAAAATTTATGCAAATGAATAATTCTGAATTTCCTATATTTATATCATTCAGATACATATATAATATATAGAATTAAATAAAATGCCAATTTGTATGTGCGTTATGTATACTATATAATAAATGCAATATATTTTATAGTGCAATATTTGATATTAAACACACGAGGCGACATTAAAATTAAAAATATTATATTTTATCTTTATAACAATAAACAATAATAATAATAAAAAAAATAATATTAAAATAATCGTGAATGTAATAATAATACAAATTAAAAATTTACGTTTTTGCGATAAGGGATTTATTATTATATTTTTATTTTAAAAACATTAATATTTCTGTAAATAATTCCTTTACTTTTTATTCAAAAAGAGCTATTCTTAAGTCTTTAGATGAATTTGCGCTGTTTTATTAAGTTTACTTTTTTATTGAACAATAAAACTCTCAAGGGGGATTAAACAGTTAAATATTTTATATAATTTTAAAAGAATTTCGGCATTGAAGAAAACAATTGAAAAGAATAGAAAACCGATATTTTTCTAATAAGATCACGAAAAAAACACCTTAACGTATTCAAGTTCTAAAATAACATTTTAGTTTTCTAATTTAGTATTTATGTTAAAAATGATATATAGATAATTTAATTAATTTTTAACTTCCATCACGCTTTAAGAAAAAAACAATTTCTATTGACATTCTATAAATAAAATCAAGTATAGAATAAATCTATTAAAATCTGTTTAGCTAACGTTATTTAAATGAATAAATATTTAATGATCCATATATATATATATACATACATTCGTATAATCGTTTTAATTTAATCGACATCAAATAAAATCGCATGTATTTTGTATATAATTTCTTCTATACGATTATAAATATTAAATAATGTAAAATTTATTTATTTAAACTGTCTAAATATAAGCCAAAATACTATAATAAAATAATAATATAATATTATATAAATACAAAAACAGATATTGTATTTTATTTTGCTATTATATATATTTATATAATATGTTTATTTTTTATACCACAGAACCAGAAATAATTGTAAAATGAAAATACATATATATATGCGAAATTAAACAATGATTGTCTGCTGTTTTAATTTTATTAAATTTAACAAAGTTAACAATACAAAAAATAAAAAATAAATAAATAAAGAAAAACAACTAAAACAAATATATATACAATATACATATACGCACACCCACTATTATTAAATATTCAATTTATATTTTATGTTGTATATTTTTATATATTCGTTTTATTTATATAATAATATCCAAAAAACCATAAAATATGATACCATAAAAAATTATTGTTGTTTTAATTTCGGTCCATACATACTATTAATAAACAACATTTTCAATGATTCATCATATAACAAATACTTTTTTTTTCTTATATACACAAACTTTCTTATAAATTATACAAATTTCAATTGTACTATATAATAAATCCAAATATTTTTTTTAATTTTGATTGACTTTAATTTTAGACTTTAATATAGAATGCTAAATTTTTGTTTGGAAGGAAAAGAATAATTTAAGGTAATGCATAAGTTTTTAATGATACTTTTAAAAATCTTTTTTTTATTCATCAGAAATCCTCAAAATCAACTAATATTTCAATCGCAGTATCTATTCTAAAACCATTTCATATTGCAGTTTTGACATACAAATTTACAGATAAGATATTTTATTTATTAATATAATATAAAAAAAATTAAATAAACATATATTATAATTGAGTTCAAAACTTTACACATGTGCGAATGAATAACAAAAATATAATTAATTATATATAAACATACAAAATATGTTATTGTGTCGTCCTTCCTCGAATAAATTATACAATATTAATATTTGTTTATAAAATTTTATTACTCACATCATCTGTTAATTAGTTAATAATCATTCATTTATATAAATAAATAAATATATAATGCATAGAAAAAACAATTCATTTTTAATCTCATCATATGATATATCCAAACAAACAAACAAACATATGCATTTTAGTTATAATATTATATAAAAATATAAGAAAAAATTTTAAAACAATGAACGGTTTTTGTTGTGCACTAATTAAAATATTGTCGGTATTTGTGCGAGTTTAGAGTGTTGTTGAAAAAATACTGCAACTTTGCAGTTTATATACACGATAAAAAAAACATTTTTTTCTTCTTTTAGTATCTATGTATATTTTTAAAAATAATTGCATTTGTATTTTTAAAACTATAATTTTTAATTGCATACAAATGCAAGAGTAAAGCTAAAAAAAAAAACTAAATATCATAATAATAATGTTATTATTTTATTTTTATTTTATTTTTTATTGTATTAAAAGAAATAAAATAATGTTATAATAATTAAAATTCTATAAAGTTATCGCAGATAAACAGTAAATATTTTTACCTTTCTATATATATAATATTTATATTGATATATTCAAATGAGCACGCATTCATTCTACTATATATATATATAATATAAGTAAGATCTGATATATGCATATATATACATATATAAATTTGAAATGATTAATAATAATAAATAATAAAAAAATTAACAAAACAAATCCATACTTTCTTTTTGTATTATTTTATATATATAATAATAAATTTAAATACGTGAAGCGCTTCTTTGAATATATTTATCTATATATTTTCTTGCTTTCCTGTATAGTTTTTTGAAAAATTTTTCAATGTTAAAATATATGCATATATATAATAAAATATAATCAATCAATTACCTGTCCATATATATTGATAATAATAATTACTATTTAGATATATTATAAACTATACGAAAACTAATCATATTAAAATTAAGAATGTATAAGTGCGAATATCAATCATTCAGCTTTTGGATGAACGTTTTTTTTTCAGAAAATTACGTATTTTTTAATAATAATAATAATTTAACAATTGACAATAACAAATTCGAATAAAATCGATGTCAGTTTGACTGCCTAAAAAATTAACGATGGTATAATTATTATTATTATTGTAAGTATAGATTTTTCTATAGCATTGTGTTGCGAATGAAAAAGAAATTTTAATTTTAAATAGTTATTTGTCTTTTAGATATATTTTTCTTGCTTTAATCAATTCAGTATTTTTTTAATCAATTACACTATTGTGCCATTATGACAATGCCAATCATGTCAAATGGTTATCTTAACATGTTTTTTTTTGGATTTGAAAATCATAAAAATTTATGTTGATAAGTTCATATTGCGAATTATCGTAAAATTATTATTCATTTGATATGAATCTGTGTATGGCGTTTATAGTTTAGAATTTAGAAAGTGCTTTTTAATATAGTGAAGTAAATGATGAATTATTCGAAGTTTAAAATTGCTTACGCGGATATCGTTAGGACATTGAAATCATACCCTTTTTATTCAAAAACTTTTCATCAATAATATTGTTATTCAAATTCAAATTAACATATTTTAACCTAATATAAATATATTATAAATAAATACAATAAATTGTTTTGTGAATTGGTTTAAAAAAAAAATGTTATGGAAACATTTTTTATTTAAATTAAACACTTTTATTTATAAATTATATATCATTTATACTTAATTGGATATCCTTTTTTGGTACTTTGCTGTATTATTATATATATGAATATGAAATGTTGATGTTTATTTAGTAAAAATGAGGGCGATTTTTTTAAGTTTTTGAGTAGGTATGGACATATGAAATTTTTTTTTTCAACACATTTTTGTATAGTGATATAATATTCTTTAAAAATATTGTATAAAATATGCGAACCAAATTATATTTTTCGTGTACTTAAAAAGCAATCATTATTCATTATATTAAATGATATGCGCGGATGACTAATTGATTTTATTTATTTATGCAAAAAAAAAATAATCAATTATTGGATTTTTCCTATTCAAATTATAATAAAAAAATTATTCTCTAGAAAATCATGATTTTAATAAAGAAAAATCAATTATTATATTCATATAAAACTATATGAAATAATGCGATTTTGTTAAAAATAAAAAAAAAATCTAAAATAACACAAATGTATAATGATATTTATTAGATCAGAAAATAAAAAAAACAATATTATTATTATTACAGTTTTCTTTTATTTTCTTTTTTTATTTTTTTGATATTATTATAAGTATTATTACCTCCGCTTAAATTTTATAAGTTTACATGTGTTTTATAAAAAAAATTCGCAAAAATCTCATCATTATTTTTCTTATACATATAGATATTAACATAAGTGAATTTTATATATCTTAAGAGGCAGAAATATATAGAAAATATTCTAAACAACAAAATTTAATAATACCATCATCATGTGTTTTTTTTTGTTATCAACATTTTTTGTACCATTATATTGACCAACCGCAAACCCTATGAAAAAAACAAAAACAAAAGGTTTCAAAACATGTGAGGAGAGTAACATATATTCGCGTAAATTAAACACTTATATAAGAATTCCTTCAATAAAGCATATATATATATAAAATAGTATTCAAAATACCTGCGGAGGATTTTATTTCATAAAATTATATATTTTGTTTTTACCATATATACTTATTTTGTTCAATTTAAAGAATTATCGCGCATTCAGTTCACACTTTAAAAAATTTATTATTCATGTGAATAATTTTGATATATACGGGCACAAATTATTATTATTTTAGCACCGTCAAGTGTTGATACAAAAAATAAAAAAGAATATATAATAATAAAAATTATGATAATATTTTATTAAAAAATAAAGAAAAGATATATTAAAAAAAAAAAAAAAGAAGATAATTATTTAAAAAAAAAAATAATAATAATAATAATAATGATATTGGCACATAGGTATATAAATATAAAATTATATTCATCATACATGTATGATATATACATTGAATGTGAAGTTCATTTACACAGAAAAGTGAATAAATTAAAACGCGTGCAATGTTTAATGAACATGTATGAATAAATATGAATATGAATATATATATAGATTGAGATTATAGAGGTAAAAATAAAAAAAAAAATGCATCCAATATATATGTGTATAAATTGCGACGATAAAAGGTAAATGATGTGTATAAAAAATATATGCACTTCTTTTCATGTATATTCTGTGATATTATTTTCTGCTTTTTTTCGTTTTATTCTATCATCAACGTTTTATATATTGTTATTACGATTAATATTTATTCATATATTATATTTAAAAAAAATTGATTGAGCTGAAAATGTTTTCAATTTAATATCATGTGAATGATTGAATAATAAAATATATATATATATCTGAATAAATACATGATGCATGAATTTCTATAAAACATATTAGATATATAGATTCCTATATTTATATATAGGAAGATAAAATGATAATTTTATATTTTGTTCCTATATATATACATATATTGTAATTTATTAAATAGAACAGTAAACAATTTGATTGATTTTATTCGGTATATATAAACGTATTATATACTTTGTTTAGTCTATTTATAAAACGTTATTTTTTTTCTATTAAGATGAAAGGAATTATATTCTACATAATATATCTATCTATAAATTGTGTGTATTACACAGTATATATTGATAAAATATATTATAATTAAATTTTAATTGACCCATATTTGACATTTAAAAAAAATTATTTTTTATGTATTGTTCAATATCTGAATCTTCGGAGTTATTAAAAAAAAAAAGCAGTATTTTAAAACAATTTTTTTTTAATTAAAATTAATATACAATTTCGATTGAATAAAAATTCATCAAAAACATTTACTTATACAAACTCCAATGTAATATAAAAGTAAACTACATTCAATTGTTAATAGTTTTTTCTTTTTTATATTGGTTAATATTTCATTTTTTTTTTACCTTCATTATTATGTATTGTATCATCAAAATGTATACGAGGCAGAGTTTTTGATTTTGACTCACCTGTAAAAAAATTTAAAAATAAAAATCTTATTAGTTTTATTATAGAAAAATATTTGGAAATATCTTTGTTTTTTTAATGACAATAATATATAAATATATACATAATTTAGTATATACAAATTAATTCATTAAATTAATTATAATATTACTTTTCAAAAGTGTATTTACATAAATGTATTAGAGAGAGGTATAAATAAATCGTATATTATTTACATTTTTATAAATAAATAAATAATAATTATAAATGCTGTACATATATAATTATAATATATTGACTTGATAACAATTTTCTTTTATTTACGTGTATTTACATATAATTATAATATTTATTTATATATATATGTTTGCTGCCCTCCCATGATGATGAAATATATATATAGTATTTAAATGTGATCGTCCTCTAAATATAAATCTCTGTATAAATATAATTTATTTAATTTTTTTTTGTTTTTTTGGTTCAGCTCGGTGCTGTACCAGCAGAACAAATTATTTACAATTAATTTCATATTTAATAAAACACCAAAATGTTAAATAATAATGAAACTAATATCACATAAAGTTTTCCACATTTTAAATGCCCTTTTCATTATACTTATGAATTTTTTTAACATGTTTATGCAGCATAGATATTTTTCCATCATATAATGAACCGATTTCTATATAATATGTTCACTACTGTATCTATGTATATTGAGTGAATGAGTCAATGTGTAAAGTAGTAACATTCATTATAATTTTATAATAAATATTATATAAACAAACAATAAATTACTTAACACAATATCATATTATTAAATATATAAATTATTAAATATATAAATATGAAATATGTATTCGAATTGTATTATATAGAGCTTATATGTAAAATTAAATAAAACTTTATTATTATTATTATTATTATTGTAATTTAGCTTTGAAAGATTTTAATTTCATTTCGAATATAATTTTTCAAATATGGCCTTTTTTTATATTTGTATACATAAAATATCATGATAATATTCAACAAATAGTATATGTATGTACAAATATAAGGAGGCTGTCGTATATAATAAAAAGATAAGTGAACAAAAAAAAAACATTGATAATTCATTGTGGGAGATCTCAAAAAAAAAATAAACCGACAGATATATTATTTTAATAAGAATATATTAAATAGAAGAAGAAATAAATTAGTATATATAGAGAATCCATGTGAAGAATATCGGAATTGATATAATGAATATCCGTGATTAAACTGTAAAATAGATTAATTTATTTCATGAAATAGCATTTACATATAGGGTTAATCTTATCAAAGATAACAAATAGAGATCTAAATTTAAAACGAAAACTTTCTATTTCCCTACACCATTATGTGTTGTTTTCTAAATAGAAAATTGCCATATTTAGGTGATAATTTTACCGGTTATTCAAAGGGCATTGTTTTCATAAACATAGTTTAGTTTATTTGTAGTAAAAACAAAAGAATATACTATTTATAAAACACTATAATACATATGTATTAAAATATAATAATTATTATTTGTGTTTGTCTGTCTGTAATAAATATATAAATAAAATGTTGGCATTATTGAATGGCAGCCATATGTCTTTTTTGTTTGAATATTGAAGTAACAAGAATATTATAAATATAGAATATTATTATTACACAAAAAAGTGTATCTAAACAAATCTCATAAGGCTTATTATTATATTATTAAATACTGAAGTAGTGTTTTTTTTATGCAAGACAAAAGTACACACAAAAAACAACCTTATATGTACCATATTTAAATTTTTTTTCTATTTATGCATATATATAGAAAAAATAATGTATGTGATTTATTTGTAATTATACTATATTTGTACATATATTCTTTACACTTTATATACATATACAAAATGTAAATGATCATCATATGATATGTTTAATATTATATATGTTGCTACCCGTTGATGATTATTTTTTTTATGTTTCATTTTCTTCATCTTTCTTTTGGCTTAACGCTTAACATTAACATTTTGTTTTTACGTGAGAATTAGAATGTGTGTATATTATATTACATAAAAAAAAATTATTATTATTATTATTATTATAATCATAATTTCAACCATAAGACCAAACAAAACAAAACAAAAAAAAAATAAAAAAAAATGTTTAGTGTACTTTACGTAATACATTTATTTTAATTTTATTTTTTTTTTGGTTTGTGATTTTTTTTGTTTGAAATTAAGAAAAGAAACAACCAAAAAAAAAAAACAATAATTATGATGGTTAAACTGTTATACTGTAACAAAAAAAAAACTAATAAGCAACAATACATAATTATTTTTAAACAAATTCACAACATTATAACAATAACTTGTTTCATAAATACTTTATAATTTATAATATATTTAAAATATATGTTTAGTAAAATGAGAGTAAATTTCGCAAAATTTTTACATATACAAAATTATTTCAAAAACGAATATATCCATCTCGTTGTAATGATCATGTTGTATATATAAATGAATAATTAAAAAAAAAAAAGTATTCACGAAAAGTGTTTAAATAATTCTATTATTATACAATTTAATAATATGTATAAGTCTGTTTTGGCCCCGCCGGGTGTTACAATAACGTTGTTAAAAATGATAATAACACGATAATACATTAATTTTTTATAGTCTTAATGATTCATTTCCAAATATGAAGTTAATGATTGACCAATTTATTACTGATTTCTTATATAGACTGTAGAGGTTAGTGGCGTATCCTGGTAATGTCCTAGTTGTCATATGACAACTTGATTTTTGCGAAAAAATCATATAAAAATTCAATATTTAAAAAAAAATGTGTCCTGAAAATTTGCGAAAACTTTTTTTTAACTTCACGTACTATTCGATATATAATTGATTTTAAATAGTTTTGTTAAAAATAAATGTTGACAACATTCTTCTTAACACATCATATAAAAACTCAAAAAGGCCATATATTTTAAAATTAACTACAATTTCATTTAGAACACCAACACACTTAATCAGTAGGTTGTTACAATAAAATACTAACAACTTCCATTCCATTCATATTGTCTTATTTACCTATTATCCTATTATGCTATTATATACAAATTCAACTATATGCATATGTATTTGAATTTAAGTTGTGAAAGCTTTGTTGTAACAACTCAATGGTTAAATTTGTTCTAAATAAAATTGTAGTTAAGTTTAAAATATATGGCCTTTTTGATTTATTTATATGATGTGTTTAGAAGAATGTTGTCAATATTTTTGTTTTAACAACCTTCCATACACATGGTAAACTAACATTTTCATATATCGCACATGCTGTAATGTAGTCTATATTATGTAGATACAATACAAAAACAAATGAGGTAAAGTATGAGAAATTAGTAGTGTGTGTAAAAGAAGAAAATATATAATAAAATAATTCTCATTTAAAATTAACAAAGTATTTTTGCAATACGAGCATTTATTTTTATTTATTCATGTTGCTAATTTAGTTTTTGAACAACTTGGAGATTTCATGTTGCATTTTAATGATATTTAGTGCAAATTAAAAATAATAATTTATTTGTGAATTGAATCCAGTTGAGCATTTCTAAATTGAAATTCCAAAAGAAATTTAGTTGACTTTTTGAAAAAATTAAAAACACATAAATTATTTTAGTTTAACGAATTATTGTTCTTTTCAAAAATTTTGACAACCATAATTTTTGGCTACGCGGCGCCGCTGGTAGAGGTGTAATTATTTCTTACATTTTTCTAATTTTCAAATATTTAATTTTAATAATATATATATAATGAAAATGAAAATCACAAATATCAATGAAAGTAAATTTTGTTAATGTTTTATAGACATATAGAAATTATATTATACGTATATAAAAAATATATAAATCATAAAATCACAATTGGAATTTTTGGAAATATAAAATCGAGAGAAAAAATAAAACTATAATAATTATAATTATACTTTGTTCAAAATTTTGTATATATAATATATAAATAATGAATGGTTATGCGACTGCATAGGGGATTTATTTGAAATTTTATATAGTGAAAAACAAACAAAATTCGTTTTATATATATCTACAATATAATATAACTATAAACAATTTTATATATTGTACATGCAAAAATTTGCATACAATCTGTCATTTATATATACATATATATATTATTATTATATATGATTTTCTAAAAAAATACCTACACGAATTATTATTATATTAATACAATGTATATATATAAATAGTTCTATCGTCGTCGTCGTCGTCATCGTCTCAATAAAAAGACTAATTTTCATTTTCCATTGTTTATGCAATTCAATTGTTATATTTTGTATATTACTTTTTTTTATGATGTACAATAAAAAAAAAATTGTATTTTTGCAAAACTAAATACTACATTTTTTTTTTAAATTTTTTATAGTAATGTATGATTTTATAGTTTTATTTTTTTCATTTTTCTATTAATAATATAAAGAAAATCTGCTACTTTTAAATTAATATTTTTTTAAAATATAAGTACAAATTAAAACTATTTGTATGGAATTATCAAGTTGAAAAATATACATTTATTATTATGATAATAAATCATAAAATTTTTCTATTATAAATATATTTGCAGATGTATATTTATTAATATTTATAATTTATCCGAATAGAACAAATAGATATTTTAAATATCAAAATTTTTAAAGTCATTTGATGAATATATAATAATATATATTTTAAAGTTATAATTTATATGTCATTAACTCGCACAATTTATATGCGGTTATATACTGTAAGTTAAAGTATTATTAAAAAATAAAAAAGGTATATAAAAACTCATTATGAGATCATGATGTATGCATATAAAAAATGTGTGTGTTTTATTTTTCCTTTTATACTCGCGGATTACACTTCATATATATATATGGTTTGAAAAATTATTTGGAAATTCCATGCATAGAATAAAAAAAAATCACGTTTTGTCGGTAAAAGATTTACGTATTATTATAATTTCCATATTGTAATAATAATAATAATAATATAAGGTATATGTAATAAATAATTGTGTGTTATTAAAGTGTAAATTCAAGAATGAATATTGAATTTTAGTGTATGTCTTTATTATATATCTTTTTCAATCAACCACCAATATAACGATTTTATAATAATCACTATATATATTGTCTATAAATATGTATTATTTATTTTTGAATTTTTTCAGTATATATCGTTAAAATCATATATTTCACATAAATTATCACCAATTACTAATTATATTAACCTAATATTATACACATATAAAATCAACAGTAAACTAAATAATATGTTTAGTTCTTATAATATTGTTTTTCTCATGTACATATAAGTAATATTTAACCTGAATTACTTTTTAAATCATAATAACAAGAGAATTGTATATCTAATTTGAATGTTATTCATAATAAAGTATATGTATATATTTTCTATGTATAGCATACGTTCAATTGTCGACGACAATTGTATAAATGTGTTCTTTTCCGTTAACTATACATATACATAACAAAAATTAAATATCATTTATTTCAATTTATGTCTGCATCATGTTCTTATGGAGTTCCTATAAGAATAATAATAATATTATAATTGCATTGTTTATCTTTTTATGTTTAATATTTTTCAGTATATTAAATATTAAGCAAAATTTACATCATTTTATGTATATGAATTTAATCTGTAAATAATAAAAATGTGAAAAAATCTATTCGTCATTTGTCTGACGATACTCTAATTCTATGTAAAAATAATTTCTATAACACAAAACAAATTTCAGTGATACGCAATCCCATTGTAAAACTTTTGCTATAAAGACAGTAAAGAATCCATTTTTGATTATATTCTTAAGGAATCTTTTTTAAAAAAGCAAAAATCCATAAAAATATAGAAGTATTTGATTGAAAATAATCTTTTATTTCTTTTATAATAATTATCATATCCCATAGTAAAAATTAATTTAATTTAATTAAATACAATATATATTTATTTCTATTAATGATTATTAAAAAAAAAAAAGTGCTTTCTTTTCACTTATTTTTTAATTGTAATATCTAAATATTATCTTATATAGACAGATCGACTGTGAGAGGTATTTCAAAGAATGAGGAAATTATTAAATTTTTCTTTTATAATAATAAATTATCATGCACACAAGAATTGTATGTATGAGAAATCTCAGTAAGAAAAAAACATAAATATGTTAAAATGCATTTTTGTAATTTACTTGACTTGCAAATTATAATAACACACATATATATATATATATAAGATCACATCATATACCTGTAATTATGATTATTTTTATACAATAATTCAATTATCATTTTTATAAAAAAAATTAATTATATTATTATTTTCTTTATAAAAAAAATGTGAAGTTTTAAGGAGGATTCCATGAGAATTCCATATAAGTTTTAAAGAATTTGTTTATGTATTTTACAAACGAAACATACATTTTTTTTATACAATATATTGTCAAAATAAATAACTACGAATCTTATATTAATTTAAAAAAAAAATTTGTTTTATTATACATAATTTACAATTTGATGTTTTTATTATAAATTGTATTAATTAAAATAATAAACAAAAAAAATTGAAATATATTTATATATATGACATTATATAATATAAAGTTGTACCACCAATCAACGAATACAAAGTGGTATAAATAATTTAATTGAAAATTTTTGGGGAATTTGTAAATTTTATTTTCCTTTGATATTTATGCGATTTTAACTTTAATTAAGATTATGAATTTTAATATGAAAAATATCTATATTGTGTATAATTACGTGACAATGCAAAAGTATAATAAACTTATTTTGAATTCAGAAAATGAATGCCTGCATACAATTTTGAATGACCTCTCTTTGGCACATGAATACATTTTATTATAGTTATATTATAGAAACTTTTTGTTTAGTATTTTTTTTTAAAATAAATAATACTATGTATCTTTTTTGTAAGTAAAAATAAAATTGCTCTTTTATTGTATTCAAAAATAATTGATGATCATCAAGTTTATAATATAAAATAATATTAACTCGCCATATATATGTGATAATAATATACTATATAACAATAAAATAATATATATGATGGTCCATTTAAACTATAATTTAAAAGACGCAAATATCTTCAACTTTTTATCGTATTATATATAATTTTTCAATTACATATAATTTATTTAGAATATTTTTAAATAAGGCCCCTCTCATATTTTTATTTTTTCTATATATAATTAAATTTTTTTTTATACTATTTGATTAAATTAATTTAGTTTTTATTTTTGCTATACAAAAGGAGTGAATTGAATATTAAAGATAAAATAAATATAAACCAAAAATAGATAAAAATGAATAAGTTTTTGCTATTGTTTAATAAATAATTATGGTATATTTGTGTGTGTGTGTTTTCTTATTTTTATATTTATATATTATTTATGATAATATTCAATTTGGCTATAGGTTTGGAAAAATTTAATAATGATAATAATAACAATAATAATAAAAACACACATTTAAAAATAATGATCATAGCATTATAATGTATTATATATATATACAACAAAAGAAAATTGGGAAAACTTTTACTATTATATACATAATAAAATAACAAAAAAAAAATTTAATGAATTGTTATTGTTTATAATCAAGAAGATAATGTATGCGGTCACAAGCACATGTAATGATAAAAAATATACACGAAAAATAAATGGATACCAAATTAAACAATAAATTGACCAAATATTTCTGATAAATTACGGAATCCATTGCCATTGGAACGAAAAGATTGCCGGTTTTGTGTTCTATTTTAAAATCCCTCTCCAGATTTTTCTAAAAATTCATTCAAATTATTATCTTTAGTTCAATTTGTAAATCGCATAAATTAATCAAAAACTTTTGGTATATATAAATAAATAAAACTATATAACAATAAGAATTTAATTTAAGTTAAATTACTGGAATATTTTCTGCTAATAGATTTGTTATTGTCCATCAATTGATATACACATATAAAAACCAATTACAAATTATTGTATAGTCGGTATCTATATATGTATAAATTACATTTTTTGCTCTATATATAATTTATTCTGTATTTCAAAAAAAAAAAATTGTATATATGTTAAATAAATTTTCACAATATATATGTATATGAACTAAATATTTATTATACGGGTTCAAATTCATTTTTTTTATGATATTATCTATATACATATATATATGTATATATACAAATGCCATCAATTATTTAGAAAATGTATATTATTATAATAAGAACCCACCTACAATTTTAAATTAAATACATAAATACAAATTATATGGATTTCTATATAGATAACATGGATAGAAAAAAAAAACATTTACAGCAACCACACCATTTTAAGGTATATATACTCTGCTATATATATAAATAAATATTTTGTTATAATAAATTTATTAAAATTTTCGATTTATTTTCCAAAAAAAAAAAAATGTTTTACAAACAATATGTCATATTTAAATTTATATTATATACAAAAAAAAATTGGTAATAAATACATATATGTATTTTATATACACCATCATATACCATATATCTAAAGAGGGAATTCATTCATCCGCATTCTATGTGCGGTGGAAAAATATTGGAAACACAATAGATATATAAACAATAATGTACATATAGGATGTATAATATTTCAATATATTACATGGATATTTTACGAGCATTTTTTTTGTATTTATCATTATTATAAACAACAATATATTTATATATAGAGATAGATTTAACGAGGCGTTTAATTTTATTTTTGTCAAAAATTTTATTTTAACATATGAATATTTTATATAATTTTAGTTTTGAATAGATTTACAGTACACCAACATATCATCTTGCTCAATATACAATTAAATTTTATTATATTTAACTCCTCAAAAGAAAATGCATATTGGATAAGATTAAAAAACGATAAAAAGTAATTCTGATTTACAATCACCGCAACAATCATAAATTGTATACTTATTTTTTTTAGTTGTATATCCAACAATATATACAATAAAATTAAATTAAATATTTGAATTGATAATATTTTAATATTCTTTAATAAGCTATTGATGAAAAAATTAATTTGATATTTGATTGCACCTTAAATTTTGATAAAAACCCATTTATTTTTCTAATAACCGAAAAAAACAAACAAAACAGTAATAAATAATAAGTATTCACCTTTGTATATTCATGATGACTATATATAATATGATATATATAATATGATTATTAAAAATGTGAATGAATTTAAATTGAAAATAATAAGGAAATAATTTGACAAAATTTTGCATGATGATGCTGTAAAAAATAGCTAAAATGAAATTCGGAATATTCCTAAATTTAAACACATTAAAATGTTATTAATTTGCATTCCCTTTGAATGTCATGAACATGAAAATATTATAGAGTATAAGAAATTAGTAATATGCGGTATATATATCTCTGAAATGATAATAGATCATTCATTGTTTTTCTTTAACTAAAATCTTATCAACAAAATTTTTTCTAACAAGATTACGTAACTTTAACTTTATGGTTATAATTTCACTTTCTATTAATATAGATAGAGCTATATATTTTCTTTATTAATGAATTTATATAATACACAAGAATAATTTTATTTTAACAATCACTTTTATTTGATTGGTTTGCTGCTTGATCGATTTCTTCTGAATGATATATATATATATAAACAAAGACATCTCGTATGTCTGTTGTGTTGTTTGTATATATAATTATTATATGATTGTTTTTTTTTTATTTTTCATTGAAATTAAATGATATGCTAAAAAAATCGTAATATTTTACAGAAAATGTATATAATATAATAAATTGTTATTATGTATTATAATTATTATTATAAAATTTTTAATAAAAATATTTATTTTATAATAAATTTCTATATACGCATAAATAAAGTTTACAATATAGAGTTTTATTGTGTTTTAGATTTTTAACATTTTAAATATATTTTGTAAAATTATTACTCTATATAAAAAATATATGCATATCTATTATCCATTTATTAATTTTTTTCTTTATTATAAAGTTTTTTTATATATATATATTTTAAAATAATAAAATATATTATATATAATTGTCTAGGTTATATAAAAAAATAATTATATATTTTGGGATATGTGTATAATATAAAAAAATATTTTATCCAAAGTTTTGAATCTAAAAAACAATCTTTTTTAATAAATTTAAAAATTATATGTAAAAAAAACGTGTAAATGAAAAGATCAAATGCGATTGAAAGAATGTGGGGCAAATATCATTTGTTGTTTGGAGTTATTTTTATTTTTTTGGTAAATAAAATATAATGACTCTGTTGTAGATATATATAAGAAGTTATTATTTATGATTTTTTTTTTAATTTAAATATGTATATCTATCGTAATAATAATAAACTGGGTTAGATTTCTGGTATATATACTATAAATAAAATTCACATGTATAATAATGATTTGAAATTAAAATTTTTGTTTAAAAATATAAGATAATTATAATTAAGATTTAAGATGCGTAGGTGCGTGTAAAATAAAGGTATTCATATCTGATTTTTTATTTGTTATTGTTTTAACAAAAATATATGTTTAAATATGATTTAAAGTTTATTACATATAATTTAATTTATGTATATAGATATACTGAATTATATATCAAATTTGTTAAATTTAACTTTGTTTTATATATACATTTATTCGTGTTTCAAATATACGATTAAAATCTTTAATTCGCATACGGTTTTAGTACAATTTTTCATATGTATATAGATACACTTGTAAAATTCATTGGAAATTGACAATAAAAGTGTGCTCCATGTAATTTTGTTTTCTTTTAATTTTTAAATTCTTTCACTGACATACATTTCTTGAAAATTTATTTTGTTGATATCGGAATTTAAAATCTAAAACAATTATAAATGTAAAGCGATTTCTTTTTAGTAACTATGTATATAAATATAACTACTTCAGTTTAAAATTTCCTGTATATTATATCATCAATTTCTGTATATAAAATATATTTTATTCACTGTATTAAATACTCTTTATATATATATATATATTATATATATTCAGTAATTTTATAATATAGCTTCGTTCATATTTAATAGTATTTATTTGAAATTATTTGTATAATATAATGTAACGATAGGAATAATAGCTTGTATTCATTTATAAATGTATACAATAAACTATTCATATATTTATTAAAAAAAAATATATAATATACATGTATTAATTAGAACGTTATTCATAATTCCATACAGTTAAAAATTATAATTGTATATTAACGTCATTTATAAATTTTTATTATTATAAATACAACAATATAAAAGTATTTTTATATATACGATACGATATATATCAAATAATGGTTGCTTGGGGGGTGACGGAAAGAGTTAAAGCATTCTAGGGTATGCGATTCTCATTTCGTCATTCTCAAGTGTTAGTTACACCTCCACGTGGTGGCAACCGGGCAATGCATCCTAGAACGCAGCCAAGTAACTAATGCGAAAACAACCGTAATGGAAGTACAACGAAAAGGTTTGAGTACCCCAGGTGGTAACCAGGCTATGCCTGGGAATCCACCCTCTACGGAGGCATGCCCTATAGATTCTGGGGAGGGCAATCTATTACGGAATTTCGGGGAGATGCGGGTGCGTGACACGGAGCCACCAACCATACCGGCCATGGGTTCGCGAAAGCGAGCTCAGCGGCCTCGTGGGCGGGCGGAGCTGCGGGACATTACGCAGCCACCAACCAAATCGGCCGAAGGTACGCGAAAGCGGACCAGAGCGCAGAGGAGGAAGGAGGCTCAGCGTAAGAAGCGGCTCGGACCTGTCAGTGATGACGGGAACGAGCTGGCTGAAGTGTCAACTTCAGCAAACTCCACACCGGAGGCTGTACAGGAGAAGAGGTGCAAGGTGAGCACACCTAGCGGGTCTTCGAATCAGAAGACACGCGGGTTGGGCTTGCCTGGCGACTCTTCAAATGGTGCAGCCAAAGGGAAGGAGGGGGGTTTTCGGAAACATGATGCAGGGCCATCAAGGCACAGCAAAGTTGATGCAGGGCCTTCAAGGCACAGCAAAGACGATGCAGGGCCTTCAAGGCACAGCAAAGTCAATCCGAAATCGCTCAAAGGGGACCATGGCCATAGGAGGAAGCGTCCAGTTACCTTTGCGGGGGTAACTGGAAGCGATCTTCATTTGGGCGTCACTGGTGTCAACGGCGGGGGTGTCATGGATGAGGCCAGGTTGGTTGCCTTCAGGGTAGCCCTCCTGGAAGCACTTGATGCCTTGCCGGCGGACGCCGGAGACATTGGTGTGACCGACGTACACTTGGATGAAGGGATCATTGCAGTTAAATGCGTGAACCACAAATCCAAGGCATGGCTCTGTGAAGTTGTTGGGAAGATGAACCTCTTGGGGGGAATCAACTTAACAATAGATCGGCTTACAACCGTGAAGGATGTAAGAAAAATGGTGTTACGGATCCCAGGGCAACCGGGGAGCAGTGAGACCATTTTTGCCAGACTCCGACGTCAGAATGCCTGCGTGAGTGACACTTCTAAATGGAGGGTCGCTTACTCGGGCAGGTATGACGACGGAAAGAAAGGTGGTGTCATCCTGACCGTTTGGTGTCCGAGGGTGGAGGCGGAGGCAATACAGAACGCAGGGAGGTTGCTCAACTGCGGACTGGATTTTGCCTATGCCAAAATCACGGACGGCAAACCTAAGGGCAGCACTTCGGTACGGGGAAACTGTGGATGATGGAACAGCTATGGCTGGGACATCAGAAGCAGGGAGGCGGGAGGTGGGCCCATACCGAAAAATAAAAATATGCCAATTGAACCTCCACCACAGCAAGGCGGCATCAGCAATGATGTCTAGGTGTATGGTGGAGGAGGGGTTGGATATAACAATGATCCAGGAGCCCTGGGTTTTCAGGGGGAAAATAAGGGGTCTACCTGGAAGCATTGGTACACTGTACTGCAATGGTGCAGGAAAAAGCAGGTCGTGCATTATGGTAAAGCATGGAATTGCAGCAGTAATGCTGCCTCATCTATGTACGCCGGACCTCGTGGTGGTGCGTGTGGGTGTGGGGGCGGGCGCGTTTGTGATCGCCTCTGCATACATGCCGTACGACTCTCTTGAGCCACCTCCCGGAAGGGCAGTGGAGGAACTTGTAGGGTACTGCGGGGTAAATAACGTGGGCCTGATAATAGGATGTGACGCCAACGCACACAATGTGGTGTGGGGGAGCACAGATGACAATCGCAGAGGAGAGCAGTTGCTCGAATTTGTGATTGGAAACAACCTTGGCATAATGAATCGGGGTACAGAGCCTACTTTCGTAGTGAGTGGCAGAAAGGAGGTCCTGGACATAACGCTTTGTAATGCCATGATGTTGGGAAGACAATCGAAATGGAGGGTGATGGATCGGGCGACCATGTCTGATCACAGAGCTATCTATTTCGAATTGGACTATGGCCTGAGGCAAGGGGTGCCAACAAGGACCACCAGAAACCCTAGAGACACCGATGTGTTGGTTTACCAGCGGGTGTTAAAGGGGGATCTGGGGGGACTGGGGCGCTCGGGGCCGAAAACGGCAAGGAGTGTTGAATCGCGGCTAGCTGTCATACAGCGGGCTGTGAAAAAGGCATTCCACAGTGCATGTCCTCTCACTCTGGTTGAAGAAAGGGACCCAACACCTTGGTGGAATGGGAAACTGGAAAAGCTAAAGGGAGAGGTCAGAAAAACCTTTAATCGGGCTATGAGGTGTGGGACGGAGCAGTCATGGCAAGATTACAGGGAAAAGAAACGAGACATGAAAAAAGCTCTGCGTAGTCAGAAAAGGCAATCGTGGAGGGATTTCTGCTCGGAAATGGGGAGCATCTCTGAGGTCAGTAGGCTGCAGAAGATGGTCACCAAGGACTCGGTCTCTAGAGTTGAACTGATCCGCAATGGGTCGGGTAAAATGTCGGAGACAATAGAGGAAAGCAGCAGGACCCTAATGGAGATACACTTTCCGGGAAGCCAGGCGTCGAATCAACCGTGGCCGGTTGAAAGGAGGAGGGCCACGAGAAGGAGGAGACGTGCGGCTGAAGGGATTGTGACATTGGAGGGAGTAGAACGTTCCATTGGGAGGTTCGAGCCCTTCAAATCTCCGGGGCCTGATGGAATATTTCCCGCCCTGCTACAATGGGGTAAAGAGGTCTTAGTTCCGAGACTCAGGGAAATATATGTCACCTGTCTCGCGATGGGGTATATTCCGGTAACTTGGCGGGAAACCAAGGTGGTATTTTTGCCCAAGCCTGGAAGGGGGGACTACACTGAGGCGAAGTCTTTCAGACCGATCAGTTTGTCATCCTTCCTATTGAAAGCAATGGAGAGGGTGATAGCGGATCATCTGGAAAGAACGACGTTGAGGATGTATCCCCTACATAGTAACCAGCATGCATATCAGACTGGGAAGTCAACCGAGACAGCACTACATCAGTTGGTGCGAGTCGCGGAACACGAGCTGAACACTGGAGGAATAGCACTGACTGTATTCATGGATATAGAAGGTGCATTTGACAGGGTTCAGTTCGGAAAACTGAGAACTGCTCTGAAAGGGCGGAGGGTCAGTCGGGTCGTCAGGGACTGGGTTGACAATCTGCTTGAAAAAAGGGCAATAAATATAAACTCAGGACACTCCAAACTTAGGGGAAGGGTAAACAGGGGATGCCCACAGGGTGGGGTATTGTCTCCGCTACTGTGGAATCTCACTGTCGACTCATTACTTCAAAGACTGGAGGAAATAAATGTATACACAGTAGGGTATGCAGACGACTTAGCGATAATGGTACGGGGGAAGTTCATGAATACCATCCGGGATGTCATGGAAGAAGCTCTTCGGGTGACGGAGGGATGGTGTAAGGAACATGACCTCTCCATAAACGCAAGTAAGACAGACTTAATTGTTTTCTCAAGGAAAACAAAGGGCCTGGAAATAGAACCTCTGAGACTCTTTGGGTCGGAACTCAAACTGGCCACCAGTGTCAAGTATCTGGGTGTACATCTGGATAGGAGACTAACCTGGGGGTATCATGTGAGGGAGAAGATACAGAGGGCTAAGAGGGCACTACATCAGTGTAGACGGGTATGTGGACGATGGTGGGGAATCTCGCCAAAATCGATGTACTGGATATACACAATGATGGTGAGGCCGATAGTGACATACGCCTCAATTGTATGGTGGAACAAAACCACCCAAAGTACAGTGAGATGTCAACTAGATCGACTTCAAAGACTAGCATGTGTTGGTATTACGGGGGCTTTTCGCACCACGCCGACCATGGCTATGGAAACATTGCTGGGAATGCTGCCTCTGGATCTATTTATAGTAAAGACGGCGGTAAGCACGGCAATAAGAATGGTGCAGAACAAAACGTGGCACCAGGAAGGCACCATCCACGGGCATATGAGGGTCCTGGGCCTTATTAAGGGGGTCAGGGAACTTGCTATGCCAATGGATGGGATTAGGAGGACGGTGGTACAGGAAATGCATCACAGAACCCTCCTTGAGGACGGATCACTCCCTGAAGTGGGGTCGGAAACGATAACAGTCTTCACGGATGGATCTAAGAGACATGGCAGTTACGGGGCTGGGTATCACTCAGTGGAACTTGGCTTGGACTGCCAGATAAACATGGGGAACTATTCCTCAGTATACCAGGCCGAGCTGATGGGCCTAATTCATGCACTGGACTATATTCAATGTAGTAGGGTTGGCGGGAAAGAAATCTTTTTTGCCACCGACTGCAGGGAGGTGGTCAATTGTATGAAGGGTGGCACATTTGACTCGGCCCTGGAGCTAGAGTGTGCTCACAGGCTCAACGGGTGTTCGGTTCATAATAGGGTCACACTTGTCTGGGTTAGAGGGCACAGTGATATCGACGGGAACGAAAGGGCGGATACTCTTGCAAAGGAGGGGACGTCTAAAAAATTCGTTGGACCGGAACCGTATACCGCAATCAGCAGGGATACGGTGAGGCATACTGTCGAGAAATGGATTACCTCCAAACATCAGGAAAGATGGAAGGAGGTAAGAGGACTCAGACAATCTAAGCTGACGCTGGGATTGAAAGTAGGACACACCAACCGAGAGGTACTGAGCATGACGCGAGGGGCTCTTAGGAAGTTGGTGGCACTCATATCTGGACATGGAGGATTCAGACATCATCTTGTAAGGATGGGAATTCTTACTGATGATGAGTGTAGACTCTGTTTGGAGGATGAGGAAACGGCTGAGCACCTTGTGTGTAAATGTCCGGCTTTGGAGAGCATAAGGAGAAAGGTAACTGGACGGTCATTCTTCCCCGAGAGTGAACTTGGACGGATGCCTTTCAGAGAGATGCTTGAAATAACGAGGGACACCATATTCGAGGAGCAATCGGGGAAACTCGAGTGGCAAACTGGATAGGAGTCAATCGGAGGTACGAAAAGGGGCCCGAGTGGCCTGGTTCGAATATACCGAAGCCGAAGGAGGGGGTTTTAGTCAGTAGGAATCTGACACGCACCTTTTGGTGTGTCTATGCAAGATTTCCCCCTCCTTCGTTAAAAAAAAAAAAAAAAAAAAAAAAAAAAAAAAAAATATCAAATAATGAAGGTTGTTATACAAAATAAAAATGCAATTAAAACTATATATATATGTGTGTGTTTCTATACTATACTTATTTTACTACCTATATTACAACCAATATAATATATATATAAATAGTAGTATAAAGATTACAGAACTAAACTAAAGAAATATTGAATAATATATAGTTGCGATAAGGGCACATATGTATATATTAAATTTCCTTCATACAAATCATTAACATATATGGAATAGATAGGGTTTTATATTTTCTATAACATATCGTGTCGTTGCATATCAATCACGACCTTTAATATATAATATACATATTATATATGTAGTTTTCAAAATTTCTCAATAAAACACTTAACACAATATATATTCAACAACTTTAAGTTCAAAAAATTCATATATACAAAAAATGTATATCGTCCAACAACACTATATATAAATTACAAAACAGAATATATATTTATAAATAAATTAAATTAATTCATTAATTATGATGATTATTTATAAATAAATAAATACATATATATATATATTCAATGTTGTTGTGTCATAATTAATATTTTTATTTATATAATTGCAAGTTTTTTTTTTATCTATATATATACGTAAATGTAAAATACACACATATACAATAATAGAAAACAATAAAAAATATAAAAAATAAAAACATGATAAACAAAATGTATATAAATTAAATTTTTAGACATTTTTTTTATATTGTACATATAAATAAAATAATTAAAAAGGAAAAAAAAACATTAATTGCAATTTTCTGTTTGATTAAAAATCACCTTCATGCTTCAAAACGTTTTTTTTTAAATATAAATATGCGTAAGATACATCGTTTTTTTTCCAAATGTATAGACACAATTTTTATTTAAATGTACGTTAGTTATGTGAGAAATATTTTTATAATAAAGTATGATTTTTTTATTAATTTAGATGCTATATTGAACAATTCCGGGAGTTTTGTATTGAATTTTATATGATTAGAATATGGTTTTTAATTTCAAATTAAAAGATAACCTTTCTATTCGGAGGGTAGACAAAAATTAAATTAAAATTAATTTCATTTTTACTATTTAAATGACAACGAAAACATTATCTTAAAAAAAGATTTGTAATATCGATAAAAAAAAACGCTTTTAAAATGTTATCAAATGATTTTCTATAATTGAATAAGAATTAACACAAATTTACCTAAAAAAAACTTGATATTTAAGGGCGTTTTTAAAATGTTTTAGAAAAGCTTTTTATTAACTTTAAAACATTGAAATTGATAAGGTTTACTTTTAAAGTGCTTATTTTCCTTAATTTTTTAATTTTTGTTCTATGTATATTCAAGAACATTTTATTCAAATATATTAATAGAATTTTAACCTCTATATAGTATATATGATTCGATAAGACTTTGTTTTATTATAAAAACCGTGTGCTGATACTTTTTGATGCGATTCAGTATATATAATCGCATTGAACATGAATTTATTAGTTATTTCTTTATCATGTATTTTATAATTAAGTATATATATTTTATTATATATATATACAATTTTTAATTTTATTTCACACAACAAAAAAACAATATTAATAATAATAATAATAATAAAATAATGCATTTTCAATAAATAATATAATAAATAAAAAAAGAAAAAAGGAATATCGTTGTATAGTTTTTCTTATCTATATGTTTTTCTTTATATTTATTACTTTATTTTTTTGTTTTTTAATACATTATTCTATTAGTGTAAATTTATTACATTATACGTGACCTTCAAAAAATATAAAAAAAAATATAAAATTATGCTAATATTTACATTTTATTCTGTTAACAAAAAGGTGTAATATATAAATTACTAAATTGAATTTCGTATGCATTTTTTGGTTTTTTTGTGTTTTTCAAGCAGGTACACACACAAAACATTTTTTTTTCTATTCGTTATTATAAACCTTAAAATAAATCATATACAGAATAAAAAAATTTTGTTAAACAACTTGTATAATAAAACGATTAACAAAGTGTTAAGTTGCGTACGAGTTTTTGTTTTACCACTATTTTTTTCTTTATTGTATTATTAAGATTTTGTAATATCATGTATGTATATTTATAATTTGTGTTTTTAAAAAGCATTGCTTTTGAATAACAAATAGTATATTGTAGATGCGATAATATCTTTCTTTATTTATACTACATGATTTATGTTTCCTTACCAAAATAAAAAAAAAAAAACCTTTTATTTATTATTAATATATTGCAATTGAATATTATATTTGCATTTTTAAATGGATATATTAAAAATAAATATAATATAAAATAGTAAATAAATGTGTATAGAAAAATCATTACCCTCTGCCTCATCATCATAATATTCTTCACTTTCGCCACGTAAACATGATGCTAAACCACGAGATGTACGTCGTTCACGTTCCATTGAACGATGTTGTAATTGTTGTTCTTCAGGCATTATTGTTGTTGTTGCACAATTCATATTAATATTATTAATAACTTTTAATTTATTTTTTAATTTTAATTTTATCACAATTTTTTTTTTCTATATGCGTTTTTATATTTGTTTTACGCAACAAACGGTAAAAATAAAAACGCACTAAAAACAATCTATATATACTTAATTTAATTCATTGGAATAATATTATTTTATATTATTTTCAAGCGCTTTAACGTGCAATATTCGAATATTTCATAATTTTTTATTATCACTTTCAGTAACAAACACAAAATTCTATTTAAAATAGTCGTCGTTTTCTTTAAATAAATCAAAACATATTTAATAAATAAAATACACAACACTATATATATATATAATTAATAGAATAGACATTTGAAATATATCGTAATTAATAATAATAATAATAATATTAATAATAATAATAATAATAATAATTGTAAATGTAGTTCATTTTTTTTTTTTACAAAAAATTGTTTACATTTTTTTTATTTAAAATAATTAATGAAAAAATAAAAACACACAAAAAAAAAAACGTGTTTAAATGAAAAATATTTGTTTAATAATTGGTATATACGGATTGAGCGACCAAACAACTCGACCGACCAACGATGAAGTTAAAATTACAATTCTAACAAGTAAAAAATTATTAAGTAGAGTACGTATTTTATGTTATATAGACAGAAAAAAAAAGTGTGATACATAATTTATTTAATTATTATTCAATTTTTGTTTATGTCTCTTGAATGTCTATCATTCTTGGTCCGATATTATAAACTATATATAGTAATGTATATTATAAACAATTCAACAAAAAAATCACTGTCACATAAAAATGTTTCAGTTGATTAAATTATTTATTTAACAAAAACAAAAATTAATATTTATAACGAGTTCGAATAAAAAAATTACATTTTTGCGATATATATATACTAATGAGGTGAGGTGCGTTAAAATAACTAAAATTAAAATGTGACAATGTACAATTATTTCAACCAAAAATTGATAAAAAAAAATATGTATATGTGTCTATAGAAACTTATGTTACATCACTTCATTTAAATTAAAAAAAAATAATATGTTAATTAAGTATACCGTGTGCGTTTTTTTCTTCTGTATTTCATATTTTATTTTTTTTTTAGACATAACAATAGAGACTAACATACATATTCATTTTTGTGGTGTATATATAGGCAGGCAGATAGATAGAGAATAAATAAAACAATAGATAACTATATAGAAAATTTAATTAATTAGTAAGTTTTTTTTTTATTTCTAAATAAATATCATTCATTCATTTATTCATTCATTCATATATAACACAATAATAATAAATACAAATGAATAAATACATATTAAAAACCTAAAGAGTTATGTATTTTTATAAATGTTATATATGTAATGCATATATAGAGAGATATAGAATTACAAATAAAAAAACTATTTATTTAATTTTTTTTTATGAATTATGTACCTATATGTTAATGATGACAATTATATTTATGACCTACAAAAATTGAATATGCTTTACGCAAAATGACGACACGATATTGTGTGTGTGGTTTATTGTTATTATTATATTATATATGCGATATTATTTAAAAAGAAAAAAAAACAACAAATTATTAAAATAAATACATAATTAAATATTTAATTATTTATTTGTATAATTATATCTGTTTTTTTTTTACGGTTTTGACGGATGTTATATTGAGCAATTTTGATTATTTATTTTTTAATTTATTATTTGAACGGTATATGCACACACACACAAAAATACATTGTAATTTCTTTTATTCCATATATAAATTATGAGTTTTAATTAGTTTGTTTTTATATACAGGTAATATAAATGCTTTTGTTTATTTTATTATATACATTTGAGTAATAGTTTTATTGTAGATAATTCGCTAAAGTACACGTAACTTGAAGATCGAATTTAATTTCCTATTACGATTAACTATTAAAATAAATTCTATTAAATATTTATTAAAAAATGGGTTTTAAATTATAAAAATAATTTGTCTTTTTTCAATAACACTTTAATTTTAAAAAAATATTTATAATTTTTTTGATCAGTCAGAAAAACGAAACAGTTAAATAACGCCATTCATCCTTGAAAAGGTCTTTATCACAAAAAAAAACAGAAATAATAATAATAAAAAAGCAATTTTATTACAATAATTTTTTGTTATTCATCTACAAATTTTTTCTTTATTATATTTAAAGAAACCATCAAAATATATCTTTTTAATTTCTGTATTTTTTTTTTTGCATAATATTTTTCAAATAAGACGAAATAAAAACTTGTTTAAGTTATAATAAAAAAAAATAAAAATACATCTTTATAACTCTCAGCTCATCGCTGTATATATTTTTTATAACTTGTTATATTATTTATTAATTTTTTTTATTATTATTATTATTATCTATATACATTATCAAACAAAAATATATACGTTTTTGTTACGTAAAAGGATTAAATTAAATAACTAAAAAAAAATTTATCAACGATGTGTAATTTTTGAATTAAATTAAAATTAACAAAAAAATAAAAATTTATCACTTACACAGCAATATTTTTTTATTATTATTTGCATATAAGAAATTAGAAAATTTTAATCAATTTAAAACTTGATTAATAATAGAGGAAGACAAACAAAAAAAAATAAATAAAAAATAACAAACATACAAATCTGAATAAATGATGAAAAAATTATTATTAATAATAATAATAAATACTGTAATATAAAAGTGAAAAGTGAAACTTTTATTTTTGTTCATTCAAATATCATACAAAAAAATGTTATCAAAAACAAACAAATTTATAATATTAATATAATAATATCACAAATTGTATATCTATCTATATTTTTAAACAAAACAAAAAAACTTCTATCATAATAATAATAAATTTAAATGTCATTTGTCATAACATTAACCATATAGCAGAAAACATATATATAGATAGATATTATAACGATATGTATATGAAATAGATTTATTATACGACAGAGTTTTTTGTTTTTACTTTTTACACATCATAGAATTTATAAAATAAATATTTTATAAACAAAAAAAGTTTAGTGTGTTTTTTTTTACTTTTATGTTTTCTGCCCAAAGACCTACGCATTTAAAAAATTCAATAAATCATAGAATATATTTTGTGATTTAATTCTATTATGGATATATATATGATATAAATGTTAAACAAAAAAAAATGCGTATCCTTTGTTCTATAAGGACATTCGCTATATATGTATAAAGACTGATGAATAAAAAACAATCGATTCTACCTTTTGTTTTATTCATTTCATTTTACAGGAAAATAAGAGAAAATATAAAGAACAAATTCACTTTTGAAACGGTATTCATCTGGCTCTATATTGCTGTTCTATTAGGAATCATAAAAATAAATGAAATCGTGGAAATTGCCAATAAAAACTGTTTTCTTTGCTCTAAAATACTAACAAGATTTCTAAAACAAAATTATATAGTAGAAAAGTAGCTAAAATTATCATTAAAATATTGATGTATAACATTTGTTCTTATATTTTTGGTTTATTTTAAACAACGATGACCATCTGTGTTTATATACAATAGTTAAAATACACAACGTTATATAAAAAGTATAGATAGAATATAGAAAATATATATAGATTATACAGAATATTCGTCATAAATTTAAAAAAAACACAAATATATACATATAGAAAAATTGTTTATATATAAAAATATATTATTCAACATCTCGCGCCCATATCTATTTTTAGAACATTAAATTCTATATATTGATCTATATCTATATATATATATATATAAATTATAACAATGAAGCTATCAAATAAATTAATTTATTTTTCTTTTTGTTTTTATACAAAAACATTTCAATACCATTTTTATAATATACATATAGGCATCAAAAACATATAAAACATATAAAATATATATTTAGGAAAATGTTTACAAAAGAAAATTCGAATACATTTTGGAATATTTTTTTTTAATTTTAATTAAAATTATCGATCGTTTCGGTTTTTTTTTTTTGTTTTTTGCGTAAACATATTATTATTTTTCATTTATAAATTAATTTGTATATTCTGATGCTGATTATTTAATTTTTTTTTAACCAAAAAATAAAATAACCAAAAACCGATTAATGTAATATCGTTAACATATTATAGTATTATTATTATTATTATTATGGAAAACAGCTGAATAATTATATAAAGTATGGAAAAGAAAAAAACATATTGAATTTGATTGTTTTTTTTTTTGCTGTTGTTTAACTTTATACATATAGAAGTTAACTTAAAAAAGCGGTATGTGTATTTAAAAATGTTATCTATATATACCATACTTAATATTTGGAAAGGGAATCAAATAAAATTGTATTTCAACATTCATGTATCAATAAATTTTTTAGATTAACAATTTCATTTTATTTATATATTTTTTTTTGTATATATGAATCGATTCAGTTGGATTATATTTTCTTAATCTCATTTTTTATTATACTATTCAAATATATTTTGAAAATACCATATATTAAAAGTGAAATCAAATATCACATGCAGAGAACAAAAACTGCATGCATAGGTAATACAATTGTATTCATACCATAATCTATAAAAAATTAGTATATAGTATAGAGATATTTTATTCTATTAATCAGTTTGTAATATAATAATGGGTTTAAAAATAATCTTTTTTTTTTTTGTTGAAAAAACAAAAAATTCAAATAAATTAAACATACATTTCTTTGAATCTTTTTATTCATATTATCTACGATTAATGATGTTTATATTCTATTATCTAACATAAGATTATTTATTCTATATAAAGGGAATACAAAATAAATAAACCCATTAATTACTAACATACAAACGCTAAACTGGACGAACCGTATATCGAATGTTCCAAAGCGAACAAAAGGATCTTTATTTACGCGGTAAATAAGAAAATATTTAATTTAATTTAAGAATAATTTAAAGTATTTATTCGCATATTTCACAATTCTTTCCAGTAAGATAATTTAAAAATACAAGATAAAAAAACCCCCGACTTCAATTTTCCTAAACCCAGGTGCGGATAATTGAATATTTGTATTTGTTACTTAATTAGTATTATTATTCTTTAAAATAACAATTCTGAATATTGATAAAAAAAACTTCATATTATTAAACATTCATTCAGCATACGTTTTTTTTTGTATATATACAATTAAACAATTTTACATAATGATATCACCGCATATGATGTGTATTTTAAAAAAAAAATTTTTATTCTTATAAATACTATAAGTATATTGAAAAAAATTAATTAAATCTTTAATTTAATGTATATATATAAAACATTATATACAATACACATCATACATATGTATGAATAAAATAACCTTTTTTCCTTTCATATCGTTTCTGTTGAATATTTTAGTAAACTAAAATAAATGTAATTACAATGCAAGTACATATTATGTATTTAAAAAATTAAAATAATGCACAACACAATGCAATTGTTCTTTAAAAAAAAATTTTTTTTTTTTTTAGTATAGTTTATTATATTTTATTGTACAGAGGATGATTGTATCAACACATATAAAAATCGTATAGTATACATATATAGTTTTTACTTCTTTCATTTATTTTTTGTTTAATTTTATTTGTTCATATATAATATACATCATTAAATTAATATTAATTTTTATTATTAATATACTTGTTATATATACGAACAAACGTCAATTTTTCATGTACATGCGTTGATGTTTTTTTTTTTTAAATACACATATTTATATTTTATGAGAATATATATTCATAAGTCTGACATTTTGAAGATGTGGATATATATATACAACAAAACAGAAAAAAGTGTCCGATGGCGCCATATGTATAAAATAAACATATATTTTTTTATGAGTTCAAATATATATATATATATACAAATGCGATGCAATATATCCATTCTAAAATAACATTTATAGATATGTAGTATATATTTAATAAACAAAATATCCTCGTAAACGTGTGTATATATAAAAGAATACATAATTTACATAGCAATCGAAATAGACACGAATTTGTTTTAGATATATTTTAAAAATATACCATCATTAAAATACAAATTAATACATTTCGGAAATAATAATTTTTATATCTATTGTCTGTGTGTGAAAGAAAATGTTGATTTGTTAGGGAAACATTTACATTTCTAATTCTCCTTTATATTGTATTGTATTATAACTCTGTACACATTCAATGTTAATATTGAATTGATAATTAATTTAGTATATAAAATGGTAAACATATAAATCATTAAGTTTATCTATATGTATATATAGATAAAATATTTAAAAAATTTTCCAATGTTGTACGACTAATAATAATTTTGTTAAAAATCAATTTTGATATGATACACTAGTACAGACAATGGCTATGTTATTATTATTATTAAACTAAGAATAAGAAGATATGTAATGTGTATACATACAGATTCAATTTCCTGTACTCATAAGAAGATATAATCTCATTCAGGAAATTGCATATATATATACATATTGATTGCATTCTTTTGTTGAACAAAAAATAATAATAATTAAACAAAAAAAAAAAATTGATTCACAAACTCAAAATATATATAAGTATTATAAATATAATAGAATAAATGTCAACAACATCCATATTTTTGTTTTTTTGAAGCCATTTGAAGAGTCAAAAGTTATTTTATTTTTTTTTTTCATAAAAATTTAAGGCACGATCCAATTCCATTCATTAAAAGTATCATCGTTTCATATAATATTGTGTAACGAATACCCTGATAAAAGAAATAAAGATGAGACTTTCTTCCGTCAATATAATATATATAAAATTTCAATCGATGTATTTTAAAACACAAATAATAATAATAATAATAATAAAACAAAATTATGCGACAAAAAGCATTCATAAAGATGTGAATATATATATTTAAAATTCATTAAAGCGCATCATATACATATATATGTATAATGAAAACAAAAAAAATCAACAATACAAAACAACAATAATTGGAAAAAAAACAAAACCCATAGAACCACAAAACCGGAAAAATGTAAATAAATCTTTTCACATTATATATTCACACATATCCAATAGAGATACTATATGAATTCGGATTCATATGAATTTTTCTGCATTTGTGAACATATAAAATTGTACGTTATTAATATATTGCGACATGAGTGCGACAAAGGGATCTTCTGCAAAAATATATACATATATATGTGAATATTTATGCATATACAATTATATTTATAATATGTGCATTTTGTTGCAACTTCCTCATCTTATATATTTATTCGACATCAATGAAATGTTTTTTTTTATTTATTTTGTTTGTCATATATTATTTTCATACAAAACACACGATACATTATTATATATAGAAAATATAAAATAACAAAAATGTTGAAATGTTAAAGGTTTTGTTTTTTATTATATTTGTTTTACATGTACAGTATATTATATTGTAATATTGTGACATTAAAATAAGATATTTAATCCTTATGTGATGTATTTATGAATGATGATTAAATATAGAAGAAGATACGATGAATATATTCTCATATATTATTATACTACAGAGATTTTATGGGTGAAATACATATTTTATTTAATATACACAGTCAACCATAATATATTGATATATTATAAAACACCAAATAATTTCAATTTCAAAACAGTGTGTTCCTTTTCATTGAATCATTTATGTATACATAATAATATATATGAAAAGATAATAAATATGTGTTTTTTAAATTCAAAAATTTTCTCTATATAGTTTTATAATATACAATAGATCATCGCACATATAAATACAAACTTTATAGATAAACATAAAAAAATACGTATATATATAATACAATATACAGATAAAGTGTAAACAAATGTATAGATTATTTATATCTATAATAATGCAAGAACATGAATAAATACAAAAAACAAATGATTTATTTAAAAAATAAAATATTATTTGTTAAAAAAGAATATTGAAAATACCAAAAAAACATATCTAATAAATATGTTTTTTGACTTAAAAAACATTTTAATTTTTTAGATGTTTTTCACATTTTCACATCTTCACATCTATATATGATTTTCATTTTTGTTATTTATAAAAATCTTGAATATTTATTTGTTAATCACAATAACAACATAGACGGACAGAAGCCATATATAAAAAAAATAATAGATTTTTTATATTTAGAAAGATTTTCATCTATGAAAACTTTACATTAAATTTTGAAAAATTTTATTCGCAAATGATTTCTTTTCTTTTTTTTTTACTCATTATCGGTAATTATCCATTTAAAAAATTTACACTTTTACTTTAATTAAATTAATTTATCAAAAATACATATATATATATATATATATATATATATATATAAAATTCGAATATATATATATATATATATAATTATAAATACTTGCTTCAATATATGGTATATAAATAAAATTATATAGACAAAATTCTTGGCAAAAGATAATATATAGTCTTTTTATATGTAATAATAATATAAGGTGTACTTGAATGTAAAAAATTTATACTTAAACATATTTATTTCTATCTTTCAGTGTAATATAGCTACTAAAATTCCGTAATAATTTTTTTGAAAATTTTTACAAATAATAGATTTTTATAATATATTATTTAACGAATAAAAATATATCTGAGATATAGTTTTATAAAATTAGAACTGTTATAGATAATATTATCAAAATCTTAACAAAATCTTAACAAAATCTAATGCTATATCAATCTTATGTCAAACACAATTTCGATTTATTAATCAAGATATATCCTTCGAAATCTCAGCTATACAAATTTAAATGTTAATTAATGGTAATTGCTCAATTATTTGGATAAAAAAGACATGTTCAACATGCAAAACAGAGGATGAGGGTAAAGGACGCACAAATCAATATATATTTTTTTATTGAAAATTCGCATGGATAATAATCACAGTGCTCTATTTTTTACACTATAATTACCCGAAATATTAATTAAAAAACAATATAAATCTCAAATGTCACACAAGTTGATTTCATTTTTGTTGCCCTTTATATTTAGTTTGCATATTCATAATATTTATTAAATAGCAAAAATTTATCATTTATTTTAAACAACAACAACTCAGCTACACTTAGCGTGTGTGCTAATATTGCAGATGCAAAAAATTATTATTATTATTATTATTATTATATGTTTTTAAGTACATATATACTTTCTTATACAGAAATGATTAAACGATGCTGCGACGATACATGTTTTAATTTTCTTTTTTTTTATTATGAAATCTAATTCTATATATACGAGTTAGACAATAATTTAATTTACCATTTGCATTTTGAACAATTTCTCTTATTATTTATTTATTTATATATGAAATGATATTTTGTTTCTTTTTCTTTGGCCATAAAAAAATGAATATTTAAAAAAAAAATTCGTTTAAACGTAGAACGATTCATATATGTATATAATTTTAAGCTAATATTCAACTATCATTGATTATTTTATGTATTTTATTTTATTTTTTTTTTAAATACTTATATGCATAAACAACATGTATGTATATTAATTTTGTACATATATATATTTAAAATACGATAGTGATGAAAGATAAAAAGCAATCGAATATAAGATATTGGTGTTTTTTGTTTTACATTACATCGTGTCGTATATATGTACTTTTTTCATTGCATTTTGTGATACAAATAAACAACATCTCATGTGTATGAATATATTTATTTATATACCGAGGAGACGACACAATAAATTCTTATTATACAAGTTGTGTTGTATCATTGTATGTACAGTAGAAAATTTCACTTTGATTTTTCTTTCTTTTTTGTTTTTACTTGCAATAGACAATTGAAACATTCTTCATTTATATATGAATATATTATAAAGATAATAAAAATAATATATATTTTTATAAACAAAAAATATATGTATACTATAAGATCATCATAAAGTTGATGTATAGGATTTTGCCGGTATATTTTTTATTTTATTCTGAATCCATTTGGTATATGATGTATATAAAATCAAGTGCTGTTGATGAATTTTGTCATTATTTCGGCGCTTATTTGATTTAAACAGAAAATATTATTGTAATAAATTTCTAATAAGAAATGTAAACCTTTCTTTTACCGTCAAATATTTCTCATATATAATATTTTACATTTTCTGCATAAATTTTGTTCTAAGAAATGTTTGTATTTCTTTACTGACTTCTACCCTTCTACTTAATTCATAAAAACTTAACAATTTTTCCTTAATCATTCATAAATTAATTTGAATAAACAACATTTTATTTCAAATTGGTAAAAAACTAAATCTAAATTAAAAATCCAACCATGCATACAGATAATAACAATACATATACACAAATTAATGCCTGTCATGTCCTTATATGAAAAAAAAATAAATAAAATCGAATAAACAAATTGCCAAATTACAATATGTTATATTTATATATTTATAGATATATAATTAAGATAGACGTTTGTAACAATTCTATTCTAAATATGTAGTTTAATTGTTAAAATAAAATTTAATTTGAAATTATATTATTATATATACAAAAACCTTAATAAATGCTTACGATTACTAATAAAAATAATAATAAATTGTCAATATTATACACATTTAAAAAATATATACGTATTCTATTTTGTATTGTATATTTTCAAATAAAAAATAATAAGAACACACAAATTCAATCAATTTGACCTTTTAAATAAATTTGCAAAAAAAACTCAAAATTAAATAAACATATCAAATATTTATCATCATCAATATCAATATTTATATATTGAGATTGTCATTTATAATCATTCATTTGTGCGAGATATACAGTTTGTGAAGAACAAAAAAGATCATAAACTCATACAAAAATATACATATTTTTTATATTAATATTTACCATAGATTTATATTGTAAATATTTAAATAACATTTTTTTTTTATATTGATGATTATTGAACTAAATTGAAAAAAATACCATATTATATATAAGCTATATAAGGTGAATAGAAAAAAAAACCATTGAAATCTTCATAATTGATCTACATATTCTATATAATAATATAGAGAGATATTATATAGAATATGTAGATTATTATAGTTTATGCTATACGAAGACCAAAAATAATTGGTTCTATATCCGTTCTATTAAAGGTGAGATATCATTTGGATTGTTGTGATCAAAAACATTTCTATTTTATTCATTTTTTATATAGATCTTAATTAATACATGTTCGTGGTTTACATTTTGTATAGGAAAAAAAAATAACAAGTTAACCTTTGCGAGGATATAAATTTGATTAAAAAAAAAATCAAGATCAAATTAATATATCACAATTTAATTAAAACATTTGAAATTAAAATAAACCTGTTACGCGATAGTAAGTATGTATATTTGCTTCTTCTTTCGTATAACCTCTATATTCTATAGAGTTATTTCTTAAACACAAATTTTCTACACAATTTTCACAATAACATACGATCATATTTTATTAACACATTTTTCATTTTGAAAATAATATCATAAAAAATTATGTATATATATACAATTTTTTGTTTATTCAAACAAACATGTGATTATTTCAGTTTAATTTTGTTTGAGTGTTGTACAAAAAAATATTATAAAATGAATTTATTTTAAATTTGTCTTATTTGAATCTATTATTTGGGAAAATTCTATGCTTAAAAAAATGTTATTCCAAGGAAGTTTTTGGTTCATTTTAAGAATAAGGCAAATATTCATTTCTCTATCTGATTTCGTTTTCATCATAAATATATAAAAAAAACCTATAGAATACTTTTAAAACGGATTAAATCAACATTTATATAGAATATTTAAGTTGTTGATTGTCAAAATTTGTTTTGTTTTTTTTTTTATTTTCAATAAAATACATAAAAAAAAATATAAAGAGATGATGTCATTGAAAAAAAACAAAAATAATAAAATAAATATGTTGATTGATTGATGCAAACAAGAAAAATAAATATATTTCTATTTAAATTAGTTTAATAGTTTTTATATTTTTTTAATTTATATAAAAATTCATTCATGTTCATTTATAGGAGAAACTTTTAGTGAGATAAATATATTATATCGTAAATATAACCTAATTACAAATAAATCGATTTATTACGTTGTACCACAATTACATACAGTATTATATTTACATATAAAATACTTTAATTATTTGAAATGTATCACAATCAAGTACATGAGAGGTATAAAAATATCAATATAATCAATATATGAGCGCGTAATCATTTTAAAATTACAAAAAAAAAAAAAGAAATAAAAACCACATACACGTATATAAAAAATATATATATTGTTTGTAATAAATATAAAAAATATGTATATTTATAAATATAGAAAGTGTTGGTGTTAACGATCTCGCATCATATTTATTTTTTTTTTATATTATAATATATATGCATCTTTTTTTCTTTTTTGTTTGTGTATATGAAAATCGTGTTAAATATATTTTTAATGCGTATTTTTATTTATAGAATTTTTCTTTATAAATAACCATATTTATTTGTCTATATAAACATATACGTAAATATAAAATTTTTTATACTTTTACGCGTTTATTTAAATAAATTAAAAATGAATAAATACAGATGGTAATTTTTTTTTCTATATTCATATTAGTGTGTTTCTTTCAAAAAAGATTTTTTTAAATTATTGTCTTCTAGGTGTAAAAGCTTTTTGTTCTTGCTTGTTACATAGAGATATTCTTTACAAAATACAAAATTCATGTATTTTTGAATACACTTCGTTTAAATTTATTTTATTCTGTTTTTTTTGTAATAAACAAAACTATTTGTTATATATAGAATGGAAAATGAAAATTACCATAATAATAATAATAAAAAAAGAGATCATCAATTCATATAAAAAATGTAATATGAAATTAAATAATATAATAATAATAAATTACTGATAGATTATACAAAAAAAAAAAATAAATACATAACAATTTATGTTAATTCAATAATATGTATGGGTGAAATTGAAATGGTAAAATTATTATATTATTATTATTATTACCTATATTAATAACAAATTTATTCATTTATACGATCGTTTTATTTAAATATTATGAGTTTCATTTATTCCTTTAAATTATGTTCTATATATGATTTGACACATATTTAATAAAATACTATTGGATGCGGTAATCTACCATCATTTTATTTATCAATATTCAGATGTATGAATATTCAATATTTATAATATTAAATTGTAATAAAAAATGTAATAATAAATAAACGTGGATATTCTGACAAACTTAATCATATTCAGATACATTGTTGCATATATTATTGGCTATATTAATTTATAATGTCATATTTATGTACAATTTTTAGTTTTTGAAAACATATCAAATGATATGCAAAACCTAAAAGTGACTTTATGATCATTCTTCGAAAAATATTCCTTTTAATAAATAGAATTCAGAGAAAAATATCTTTTAAAATATTGTTTGGATTAAATAACATATAAAGTATTATGAAAAGAACTACTAACTCAATATATACGAATAAAACTGTATAAAAAGGATTTTTATATGCTATATATGAACAAGAATGATTCATTTAATCCCCGTTTTTATAATAAAAAAATGTATATACAAAATTTCAATTACATTGTATTGTTTAACAAAGAAAAATAAATCGCACCTATATAATTCACATGCATTTTGTTTAATAATTCCCAAACACGGATCTGAAAGACCCCTTTAAAGGGACTATGAATTGGAATAGAATTGAAAGAAATATTTCGTACATACTCACACATTTAAACGTCCCTTTATTAATTAATGTAACAACTCAATTTTCAATCATATTTTTTTTTATACATATCTAGATAGAGACCTTGAATTCTATATAATTTCTACTATGCATATATAAAAAAAATATATGCGGTAATTATTTTAATATACATTTACAGAATAATATTCTTCAATATACAATTTTTTTTTTAATATACATTTTAACAATTAATTATTTATGATGTGTATCGTGGCGTTACAATATTTTATGTTTCTATATAACTTTAACCATATACTATATATAATTTGTTCTATATAAATTAATACATAAACATATATAATTTTCGCATCAATGAAATTCAAACACTTAAATGTAAAAAATTAATAATAATAAAAACAAAAAAAAAATCCATATGTATATATATATTAAAAGTAAAATATTCATATTTAATTGATACTTTCAATGATATATGTCATTGTAATTGTGTCATTTTAATATTTATAGATGTACAAATGAAGTCAATTTATAATATTTATAACTATATATAGCATAATATATATAGAGTTCGATTATATTTATATATATATATATATATATGATTGGTTTGAAATAAAATTTTAATAAGTACTGTATGGTTAATAAAAAAAATGGCATTGATTTTTTTTTTTTTGTTTACCGAAGACTTTTGTTCAGAAAAATTCTTTGAATTTACTCTATTTGTTTGATAAATCTATAAATGCAATTGATTTGTAATCTGCAGCGGTAGGAAAACAGAATAATTTCACGAAATATTTTAAATCACCGTGGATTTAATTTTATTATGAAAAATTCTTAATATTACATAATCAATTTTAATATTAAAATCGTAAAGTTACATAAGAATTTATAATTTTGAAACATCACGACCTGATGATATTGAAAGTGAATTTAAGAAGCAAGTTTTTGAATTAATTTTTTACATCCGCTTACAAACAAAACATGTTTTCTATACATATCAAAATATTAAGATTCTTTTGGTTTTTTTTATATCATCCCCTTTGTATATTGTAGTATTTATAAAAAAAAACAGGTAAATATGAAACGTAAAAAAAATACGTATACTATGCTTGTGTTCTGTATAGAAATCAAATAATAAGAAAGAAATATACCTTTTCTGATAAAAACACAGGCATACATTTTCGTTATATACGCTCTTATGCGTGTTAAAACAGGTAAAGGAAAAATATCCATTGAGAAATGTCTCCTTTAATTTAGTTCGTTTATTTCTTGTACAGACACAAAAAAAATCAACAGAAAGATCCTTTTAAAAATGTCGTTATACTTCGAGAATCTATATATCGGCTTTTGTGTATGTGTGTAAAGGAATATATCTGTAGATAAAATGTACAAAAGGGAATTTTCTATAAATTAATATTTATTATGAGAACTATTTTTGTTGTCATTTTATGATGCGGCGCCATTGGCGTTTCATTAATGAAAATAATTTGCTCGTGTCGTATCTTGAGATTTTCTGATATAATTTAGACAAATTTCAATCCTCAATAATGCATATACGTATCAATAATGCATATACTATTTATAAATAAACAATAACTATAATGATTAATCAAATTGACTCCAATTCTGCAAATTTTTGTTACGTTAAGGTAAATTTATAAAGTATTCAAAATATCAATCGTTATAGTTTTTTTGTGAATTTCTCTTATACACCGTAATAACGAACACAGTTTTACTTGAAAATACATTAATGTTATTTAACAATGTCTTCATCAATGCGCGTTTGTCCTTACATTATATAAGAGGGACCTTTTTCTTTTTTTGGTGAAATTATTGTGCATATACACACACATGAAAAGGTATAGAATCTGTAGCAGTATACTATAATACAGGTAAATCTGGATTTATTTATATATATACCATTGTATTTTCCTATAGCATCATTTATATAGATTCCCGGTAAGAGTCTAAAACGTGTTCAAAATTAAATTTATCAATATAATCTATAGAATTATTATAATTTGTTGAGGATCGAATTTAGAATATTGAATTTTAATTTGTTTAAAAAGAATAAATGTATACAATAATTATTATAATAATGGATTGCCATATTTAGAGAAATACAATTATTGATTTTTTGCAAATTGATTTATTTTTGTATCATCACATTTTCATTTTAGAATATTTATATATATATAATAATAAATTACCTCTATATTTATCTAATTATATATTTATAAAAAAACCAAAAAAAAAACAAATTTTTAAATTATAATTACCTCTATAATAAACAAAATATATAATAAATATAATGAATGAATGATATTTAAATAAGAAAATGATTTCGCCTACATAATGGTCAAGGTTAATGAAAATATACCTATAGTAATATATATATATTATTTATATATTTGTGTTTGGTGTATTTATTTGTGTTATTATTATATAGAAGACAAATTTTCAACGACAAAACTTAGATAATTACAATATGTGGATATATAACCGCACAGAGTGTGGATAAACAAAAATTCTATTATTATATAGTTCTAAAATGTGTCCAAACAAAAATAAAAACTAAAAAAACCATTCATTAACATTAAAAAAATACAAAAAAATTATAATGAAAACACACACAAAATTTGTGTTTGCCGTATTTTGATTTTTCAATCTAATATTAAAATTGAATATGACGATTTTAATTTTTTTGGCAAAAAATAAAAAATGTTTACACAAAAACACAACAACAATACGCATTGAATATAAATAACACGCATAATTATTTATTATATAATTTAATTTTGAAAGTCAATGTATTTTAGAATTTAATTTTTTTAATTTCATGTGGTGTGATTTTTTTTTCTTTATGTTTTTATATATCGATGAATATAAATATGGAAAATATCATCCGGTTAAATTAAAAGATGAAATATGTGTTTTTTTTTTGTATCGTATATTCATATATGAATATGTGTTATGTGTATGAAAGCTAAACAAATCAACACCTACAATTTTCTTCTTTTAATAATCGCACATTTTAATATAAAAAGCAAAAATTTTCAGTTAGATTCACTCTATACAGTATTTGTGATTGTAATCAATGAGGATTTATTGTTATAATATCTTATATATTTTCTTATATATTCAGGAAAAATATCAAAGTTTTATTTATTATCTTTTTTATGATCATATTTTTTTATTTTTTTTTTGAATACAGAAAACTCATTAAATTTGTTTTAATTTTGTTTATTGTATATAGAATTGTTGGTATGTGCGGCTAATCCTCAAAATACGTTACCGTGAATTTTAGTTTAAATTTAGCACATATTTATTAATATACAAATTTCATAATGAATGCAATGTTTAAAAACAACATTTTTGTTTTGTATAAATATAAATATAAAATTAAATTCAATAACGCACTCGCCTCTTTTTATAAATTATATATTATACATCTAAAAAATTATTTATTTCACACACAAACAATATGCATAAATTATAGTTTATATTTTAGAAAAATATTTAATTACAAAAAAAAAATTAAAATAAAATACACATATGTATAGAGACAATTGAAATTATATTTTTTAAAATATAGAAATTTAAGAACAAAACACACACTCGCAGAAACAAAAATGGTTTTATTTATTTTGTAACACCTTATTATTATTATTATTATTATTATACATTTTTCTTTTTATATAAATATGACAAAAAAAAATATCTATAACGAAATTCTTTTATATACATTAAACAAATATTAAAAAAAAAACACCACTCATGTTTTATATAAAATCGCAATATAATATAGAAATATAATTTAAGAAGACCGCATCATAGGGAATAAAAAAAAAAATAAACGGAAAAAGCATATATATAATATAGAAAAAACGCATTTCCTGTATATTTCTTTTCTATATTATTTATATTGCCCGATTGATTATATACAATAAAAAAAAAATGATCACCTTTTAAAATTGTATTAATTTTATTTTATTACACATTTATTTATTATTTACACCATCAGATATACATAATTATTATTTTAATTAAATTTTAGAACAAAAATATCCACTTGTAAATTTAATAAAATTTAAATTATCATCACATTATGATATTAATATTTTTCGTTTTACACATTTTAAAATAACAAACTTAATTATATTAAAACACAAATCGCAATATAGTACGATTATATTATATATATTATATTAAACTATAAATAAGTAAAAAATATCGTATTAACGTTACAGCAAACAACATATCGTTATACTACAAAATTCATTGATATACTACCGCTAGAGTGTTATACGGTTATACTGTAAAGTGTATACTCTACTACTACTGGATCTCAATATATTTTCTGGTATAATAATTTTTTTTTTATACAATTTTATTTTAATATACGGCTGTTTGGATTTTCTTTCATCATATATTATAAATATATATATTTTTTTTATATTCGAACACATTCATATTGTAAAAATATTATACTTTATAAATGTATATATATATACAAATAATACACTTTTTTATACGTTTCGTCGTCGTCGTCGTCGTTGCCGTTGTATATTGTTGTTGAGTCACCAACAAAACAAGAAATATGGTTTAAAAAAAAAAAATTAAAAACATATTTAAATAGCGGCTCTCCGAATATATATAAAATATACAGACTGTGGTTTCAATAAATGGTTGGGTTGGGTCAATCAATTATAGCAGGAAGAAAAAGTATAAGATTACAATATTAGCCCGAAATTGTCATCCTAAATAGATTATGTTTTGGTTTGTTCTTTTTTAGAATTACTCTATGTATATGAAGCGATAATATAATTATAAAATCGAAAAAGATTAGAATTTAGAGAAGGAAATAAAAAGGATCTGGTAATAACAGATATAGAAATTTCAATAATAACTCTCTGTCACTGTCCTTTCAAAATTATCATTAATATAATATTAATGGTGAATGATTAAATGAAAATTATCTATTTGTCTGTATACTTAATTAATATATATTTAAAGATACGTTTGTTTACTCATTTTGTCTTGTAAATTCATTATACATATATATATTTAATAACATATATTAAATGGAAACTTTTTCTTTCTTGTAAGAAAATATACAGCATAGACTTTGTGTTGAATTCAAAAAATGAGATAAACGCAATTTCAAGCTCACGCAGTCATAACATCATCATCACCATCTTTATAAATTCATTCATTTTTTTAATAACTATATTATAAAAATGTTATATCAGAGAGATAAAATAAAATAAAAGCTCTAGAATACAATTCAAATTTTCCTTATATACTTGCAGATTTTCTTTAAAACTTCAACTTAATAAAAATACAAATAAAAAAGAAATGTATATATTATAGTGTAAAATTGTTATTGATATTGAAAAATTAACATTCTTTCTCGTATATCTCTGAAAATTTTTTATCAATTATTCGGAAATATTTAATCGAATGTCAAACAATATTTCTAAGGATTGTATAACTCTGTGTTGTAAATGTTAAAATGCCAACCTAAAATTCTAATGAAATTTTGGGGTCGTGGGTTCGAATCCTACTGAATGCATAAAATGTGTTTTGTGTTTTCGGTTATTTTTCGAATCTGAATTTTAATACAGAGTTGTATTTTCCGCTAACGATTGGTCGTACGGCTAATTACCGACATCGTAATATACACCAATTTAGAAACTAACAACAGAAGGCTGTTGTTGGACGCTAAAACCAGAATGGTGGTTGTATAGCGAAAAATTTATTTATATTTATTATTTCTAAGGATCATTATAATTTTAGATGGGTTTTTTATGTTGTACTTATACTATTAAATTTCTACGGTTAGAAATTAGAAAGACATTTTCCATTTTCATTATAATACACGAAAAATCATTGTTGGAGGATATTTTAACAATTCATCAATAAAATTTTGTAGAAATTACCATCGCAAATCATACATTTTATGTATATGAATCCTTTAGAAAACTTACAAATGAAATAAATTTTATTTAATACCGTATATACCCATGAGATGTATAATGTATATGATGAGAAAATTTTCATATATTTGGAAAATCGTTTTCTTTGAGGATCTTTTATAATTTTTCATACATATATAGAATATAAATATGCTTGTAAAATTAATTAAATTTTGTTTATACTATATAATTTGTCTTTCATCACCTAAAAATCTAATAATATATGGTGAGTGCAGAGTTTATTTTATATATTCCTTTCAAAACTGAATGAAAAACATTTCACTTTTCTTTTTTAGTTTATATCCATATAGTGAATCTTTCTATAAGTTTTTTGCTTAAGAATAACAATAATACGCATATATGATTTATTTGAAACGATAATTGTTATTTATATAATAAAAATTAGATATATACCGACCATGTGTTTATATATAGTTTATGGAAGAATATGACAACAACAAAAATCTTTTACCGTTTTTTTTTGAATACATACCAAAAAATGTATTTGTCAAGTGTGGGGCATATAGTATATATACATATATAGAGAAAAGAAGGTCAGGTCACTGTCATCAACAAATTTTTTTAATGAATATACTATATTACAGACATAAATTACTTTTTGTTTATATGTTTTATAAACAAACAAAAAATGAGGGGATATTCCAATTATATATAGTTAGACTAACTAACTCTATACTATCCCACTATTATATGTGTGGATAAATTTATATATATATCTATAGTTGATAAAAGAAAATACACACTTTTATGTGTCATATTTAATTAATTAAAATTAGTGGAGTGTCATATTTATTATATATAAAATAATAATGTATAGGATACTCGCTTCTTATGCGTATACATATAATGTGTGTTGTTATTATAATATGCATTTAAAAATATCACATATATGTACTTTTAATCTGAACATTATTCTGAATGAATAATATATGTACAATACGAAAACAGCATCTATCTATATTCTATATAGTCACTGCAGTCACTTTTTATAACAATCATATTATAACTAAAATTATAGTGCTGGGAATATTTATATATATTTTCAAATGTTTGAAATAAATTCTGCATTTAAATATACATCATATTATTATTGTTATTATATATGTATATTTAATATATTGTTACGTCTAGACATATAGTATTTAATATAAAAATATATGCCTATGTAGAAAATTAAAAAGGATACATAACTGTATAGAGAGTAAAATATTTAATGAAAATAATAATAATAATAAAAAAAAGAAGTATTATTTCACTAAAAAAAATAAATTACAAATCATATATGTATTTAGAAAATGTCATAAGAATATCTCTTGCATATATGAATTTATAATTAAGAATCTCTATACATAAAAACATTGCCTCGTCTATTTATATACTTTAAACTTATTTACACGACATATACATGAAAAGAAAATACAGAAGAAAATTCTGACATAAAGAGAAAATTTTAACAAACATAAGCAGTTTATTTTATTTTTCTAGTTTGTTTTTGAATAAAATAAAATAAAATGTTCTAAAAAATTATAAATAAGAAATTTTGCAAGATAGAATAATATTAAAAAAATAAAAGGTATATTTTTTTATAATTATTATAAAATTAAATTAAAGAAACCTATAAACAAATGACACATCACATTGAGAATTATATATGCGTGACAATATCAAATATATTGTAAATATAATATGTATATATATAGAAAGCGCATTGATTTTTATGCGGTATGATTCAACACATAAATGGACATAGAGGTTTTTACGATGATAGGATAGGATTTCCTGCTATGTATTACCATTGCAGGATGGGAAATTCGCTTTATTATATGGGTAACACCATGACAAAATGCAATTCACACATTATATTAAGAAATTTACTAATATATTTGATAATAGCCATATAACATGTGATTGTTTTTTTTATATATACAGATATAAAGATAATATTTGGGTAATTAAATTATATATTCTCGTGAATTTTTTCGTTTTTTACTCCAAAAACTAATAAAGTTTTGCATTTCATTGATAATTAAAGCAATGAATGTTACGAAAATAAAAAAAATTTGATTGAAAAATATTGATGGGCTGAATTGTGAATGCCGAATTATGACATTATTATTAAAATTACGATCACGATTTCGTTCCTCCTTGATATTTCATAAACCAATAATAATTTAATTACATTTAATTCATAATAAATTCACTAAAATTAAAATTTTTTTTTTAGAAAAAAAATAAGATAACACGCACACAGTTTTGTTATAATAATAATAGGAATATAATAATTAAATTATAAATATATAAATAATAAGTAAACCAAACAGTTCTGAATGGTAAAAATCGAATGGGGTGGGCTGTTTGTTTCTTCTCGATAATTTAAATAAAGTTACTAAACAACGATTGATATATATTTTTATGTTGTTTTTTTTTTTTTAACATACGACCATATTTTAAAATAATTTCTTTATGTTGCGCTGTTGTATGACTCTGTAATTTACTAAATTAACTTAACTATATATGCTTATTATTATCTTATTATATATACTCGCACTTACTCTACATATATATGGTATATATTTTAAAACACAGGTCATATTAAATATAAATATATAAGTACATATTAGTTCTGATAAAATAGTTCTGTATAATATATATATGAAGTTCATATATAAATATAGTTGAAATTGAAATTAAAATAGTGTGCATCATCGTATTTTTTTTTATTTATATCGTCATTTATATATAGAAATTTTTTACACCGAGAAAATCTATTTCCATAATACATTTTCTCAATATATATTTATATATATATATATATATTTATTTAGTCTTTTAATATATATATAGATAGAGTATTGAAAAACACATCACATCACATCACATCATATACAATTAAATAAATATACATATGTAAAATAAATTATAAACTCCATATGCATGGCAAAAGGGAAAATGTAAAATGTAAAATGATGATTCGGATATGGCACGCGTTTTATATAGACACATTATTATATTATTTTTTATTTTTATATAGTGTCGCATATCATTTGAATGCATCATATAATATTTGAATATACATGAAGAATAAATGATAAATATATACTCATTTTAATAAAATTTATTATTTTAGTAGATCGTTTCGTTATTCTATCTATAGATATATAGACATATATAGAGTACAGATAATAACTAACTAACTATATATACATAAATACATTAAACATTGTATATGAGTTTATTATAGATATTGTATAGTGAATGATGAAGTCAATTGAAAAAATTATTTTTAACTTGTTTATATAATTTTAAATCTATATATTTATGTATATTATATAGAATTTTCATAGAAACAATTAATCTATATACAAAAAATTCAATTGAAATCTAAATATATAATATTTTTGTAATAAAAAAAATTAAAATTATAATGAATTGTTGGAGAAATTTTTTCACATCATGTATTTTCTCTATCTATATAATATGCGTACATTTCATATACTATATATAAATACACATTTTTGTTTTGTCTTCTCTGATCCATGTAGATATTATTATTATATCAGTTTATATCGTTATTTTTATTATATTAAATAAGTTTGTTATGTGTGAGATGTGAAAAATTCATTGATGTGTATTATTAAATATAAATATTCAATGTAAAAGCATCGTTGTTAAACGAATGAATGAATGAATGATAACGTACATAATACATATAGATAATATACTAGTGGTGCATATAAGCGATAATATAAAAATTCCCTTTTAAAAAAAAAAAACAATTGTCTTTAAAAAAAACTTCCATTTTGTAATAGAAACAAAAACTAAAAACAATAAACAACGACACAACACGATATAAAATATAATGAATTTCTTTACATATTTATATAGCGTTTTTATAATTAGTAAAAATAAAATATAATCATATAATATAATTATTAATTTAAGTTTTAATTTTCAATGGATATATTATAATAAAATTTGATGTAAAAGAAAAAAAAATATCAAAACTTTCATTTATTATAATCTTCGCGTCTATATTTTCATTATCACATATATGAATTTAGTTTTTTTTTTTATTGAGGTTATCTTTTTTTTTTCTTCTCTTCTTCTTTTTTTTTAATATATATTTTTTTATTTGATTAATGAATATATAATTATTTTGATTCAATTGGTGATTAACTTTTTTTTATGTTATGATATGTCTTTATTTGTATAATATATGTTCAAAATTTAATCATACATAATTTAATATATATGCGGTGATTAGTAGATAATTCAAATATTTTGGGTTTTTTTTTTGTTTGTAGATTATTATTTTCATATATGGTCTTTAAGTGTTTATAATTTTCTTTCGGTGCTTTCTTTCGGAAATATGCATATAATTTCTTTCGTATGTAATGTAATTATTAATTTTTAAATATGCTTTAATATAGTTATAATTAAGTTTCACCTTTATCGTCTTTCGCTACCTTTAATTCATTAAACGCTTTATAGAAGAAGTAAAATACAAATTTTACATATATATATATATATTAATCATTTATGATAATTGCCAAACATAAACTTGTGGAGACAAATCCCTGGAATTTCTTTTTTTCTATAAATATCAGTTGATAAAGGATTCTTTCATCATTTTTTTTTTAAAAGTGACAAAATCAATCCATTACATAAACAGTTTATTTTTAAATGACATTATACAAGTTCAATACAAAATTACAATAATATGTAATAAATAATATGTATTAAATAAATTTTGATTTTTAATAAATATATGTATATCTATTTATATATCTAACAAAAAAGGTCTAACTCACCTAAAGCACTTCCTAATGTTGTATTTAAATCAATATGTTGTTGTATATCATTTCCATTATATAATTCATTTTCTTCGGGTACTTCACGTAACGTTGGTTGTGTATCGATGAACGTTTTATTTGTACGCTTTATCCGATCCAAACGTACTCGTGGTAATTCCGCAAATAATATATCTGTTAACTGTGTGTTTGCAATGAATAAATGAAATGAAAATCAATAAATTTATAGAATAGTAAATATAGAGATAATATTTGTTAATGAAAATCCTATTGAAAAAATATTAATTATACATATGCATAGTTTACCTTAACTTCTTTATTTGGTGTCGCAGGAAATATCTATTTATATATATGTACATTATTTATACATGTTAAATTTGAACATTTTTATGAATATTTAAAAAAAATGATCAAATAAAACGGATAAATACGCATATATACATATAGATTAGGTTAGCAGTAAAATTAAAAAAAGATAAATTTATTTGTGTTAGTTCTTATTCTTATGTTTAAAAACCATAAATATATACAGGTGTTATTAGAATTTATATACTACCTACTTATAATATATATATTATTTTTTTTTTAAATGTTTTATATTAAATATTTAATACTATATATAATCGGTTTTTGGAGAACTTACGGATAATTCTTCACTGCAATATGCAGTTAATGCTTGTTCATCTTGTTGAAGTACACAATAAAGTGGTCCCCATGGTAAATTTTTAACATTTGTTGATTGTCCTTCCACTTCTGTAAATTACAGGTAATAAAAGGAAAGAAAAATTGTAAAAAAAATGTGTATAATATTGCCATCTATATATTAATAGTTGTTTTATAAATATATATTTATGACGCGAACGATTCAAAATAAGATTAAAAAATTATGGTAAGAAATGAATCATAAATGAGAAAAGTCTATTTGGTAAAGCTTTTAGTATATATATATGGTTTATGCCTGTGCTTTCACTGCTTGTGCTTTTACTGCGAGTATGTTTTTGATTATCTAATAGATACATTTCGTTTTATTTACATATTTAGTTTAGATAATTTTTGCTGTATATATAGTATTTTTTTTTTTGATATTTAGAATTGATTCGATAATTTATTATTAACACATTGTGATTATAGATATAGATATTGCAAATTATAAACTATTGAATGAATGAATGAATTTTTCGCTATACAACCAACAATCTGGTTTTAGCGTCCAACAACAGCCTTCTATTGTTAGTTTCTTAATTTGTGTCTTTTACGGTGTCGGTAATTAGCCGTACGACCAACCGCAAGCGGAAAATACAACTCTATGTTAAAATTCAGATATTATAAACTATTATTGAATTAAATTGTTCAAAATTTGAATTCAATTTATATATGTGATGATTCAATACGATTTTATCAAAAGGTATTAGCTGCAATTTGCATATAGGTATAGATCAGTGCGTGGGCCACGATGTAACATATGGTTATGCTAACTTATATATGGTATTGCGTATATGACGAGGGATTCTTCCTAAATCGAATGATGTTACATTAAAGATTTGAATACATTTATGTAAATAATTCTTCTTTCTTTTTTTTTATAACAATTCAGATATATTTATTTATAAATGTTAATATAATACAATTTCTGTATGTATACAAATACGCAGAGAATAATTAACACTAAATTAAAAATAATAATAATAATAATAAATGACATTTTAAAGGGACATTTGCGGCTTTATTTTAATTTATGATAATCATTCTTTCACATATACAGATATTATTATATTCATATGCGTGTGTATATGTTGACATCAATAAAACATATATAATAAATAAATATACAAAGTTTTGTTCATGTATAATTTGTATATATAGAAAAAAAAAATTTCATTTTTCTTTAATTTATTATATGCACTTTTTATACTAATTTGTTTCTATATATATATAGTCGATGTACCAAACAAACCAAACATGCAATATTATAAGAATGAGCATAAATGATATATGCGGGATATTATCATTAAAAAAAACAACAGAAATACATGGTTTTTGTATTCATTTTTCAATATATTTCTTAGTTTTTACAAGTTTAAATTCAACATAATCATATGTAAATATTAATCTTAATAGCTTACATTATATAGATTAATCAGAGAAATACATTTTGTGGATATGAAGAAAGATAGCATTAAAATTGATATAGAATTTAGTGAACAGGGCAATACCTAAAAAATTCATAAACATAATAAAAATGCATTCATTAAACTAATAGTTCGATTTCAATTACAATTTTAGAAAATACATTTTTGAATAATCAATGCATTTAAAGCATATATAAGAACTTTTCTTAATACATTTCAAACGTTTTTGATTTTTATGTGAATTTCTTTTCATTTTTTTTATGCCCTGTTATTTATTATCATTTTTCTCTGCTTTTGCTTTCAATAATCGGTTGTATTAAACTGTTGTATTAAAAAAAAACATCGTTTTATTTAAAATAATAATGCTTTCTTTATAAATCTACAGACATAAGAAGATATTTCATGATCGCCATTAATTGAATAAATTTCTCAGTATTTTGTAAAATTTCATTATAACACGACGACGACGTATCACGAAACCAAAAATGACAATATGACTATAATAAACATTATTTGTCATTATGCACATGGGATGCGATATGATAATAAAAGATTTCTATGAAAAATTGAATTAATGATATGCGGGAAAATGTAAAGGAAATGTATATGATTCAAAATGTTATGATAACTATATGTGTTATTGTAATGAAACATTTGTAAAAAGTTAATTTTTTTAATTCTCAATAGTTAAAAATGTCTATATATAAATCTTGCAAAATACATAAAAAGTCATAAAAGCTTCTTTTTTTTTATTAATATTTGTATATTATTATTGTTAATTATCGCGTTGAAAATTTTACATATATTTTAATTATCATTAATCATTAATATTATTTGATTTGTTAGCAGCCGCTGTTTTGCGTTGAAATATAAGAGAAAGATTGTTTTATACCATTTCGTGGTGTATAGTTTTAAAGTTTTAATGGTAATGTTATTAAAAAAATTTTTTGTTAATCAACAACACGATCATCAATTATTGCGTATATATATACACAATAGCGGTGGTGATAATATTAAACAAAAATTAAATATTTTTTGTATACCTATGTATAACCTGTCGAGATTTTTAATTATATTATTTTTTTTTCATTTGTAATAATGGATAACAATTATGGTATTGCGTTTAAACTGCACACTGTTAATATACATAATGTTAATGAATAAGATAAATAATTGTTTACTTTTTTTTATTCCATTGATATTAAATATTAAAATATTTAAGAACAAAATACGATATGATTAAAATTGCATATTCAAACAAAAAAACATTGATTGATGAATTTAAAAATTAAATAATTTAGGAAACATTAATTTGAAATATTATATCTGTATTTAGTTTTTGTTAATACATTATATGAATGCTGGACAAGGCAATTCATCCCAGAAATCATAAAAATGCGATTAGGATAGTTTAATTGCTTATCTTCAAGATATCTGCATCAGATCCTAATGTTACGGCATTTACAAAACGAATTATAACTATAAAGTTTTCATTTGTTATGTTTATAGATAGAAATGAACAAACAAAGTTAATTTTACTTTATTCATTTTCCATTTCAAATTATCATTAACTCATTTGAAATAAATTAACACCAAGAATAATCATATGCAATTTAATTAGTTCAAAATAAATTTCTTGTTTTACTACATATATTTGAAATGAATATATACAAAATGTATTATAAAAATATGCAAAAATACTATGTCAATTTTTGCATTATATTTTTTTTTTAATTTTTGTGCAGGTTGATATTAATCTCTAATTTAAATTTAAATAATATTACAATATATAAAAAAAATATATAGATATAGATATATTCAGATCAATGTTGTATTTATTTTAAATTCATAATTAATTAAAACCAAAAAAAAAATTAGAAAATTTATGCAGTAGCAGAAAAAAATTAAATGATATTTTTTTTCAAAACAATACAAAATAGATTTGTTTTTGTAAAAAATTGTGAAACGTTATAATAATCATATAGTATTATTATCGTCATTTATATATCAATTATAGTTAGTCATCAAATTTAAACAAAATTGAATTCTGATTAAATTGTGGGTCTTTGATATTTCTCTATTATAGATTTGAATTTGAATATTTTGTTTATATAATTGTTTTAACACCTCCATAAAATTGACAATTGCAAAAAAAAAAAATAAAACGATTGTTTGTAAAATTAAAATTTTAGGTCAACATAAAATGAAATTTTAATTTAATATTAACCTTTTTGTTTTGGTTTTTATTTTGAAAACATCAAATAGAGGTTTTGTAAAACCGACGGAGTATAGTTTTTTTTTATTTTTACAATTCATCTTTTCCTTTTGTATATTTATATTTCTGACGATGTCTGACGTTATGATGAAAAAAAATAAATAAATGTTTTTATTAAAAAATAATTAACAAAAGCTATCGTTTAAGTTTTATAGAAGTGGTTATTGTTCTTTTTTTTTTTTAAAGTGTTTATCTATTAGTATAAGAAAACATTTATAACAATTCAATTCAAGTATATACCATACATAATATATATTATATAAAACAATATATCTATTTGAGTGGATGTAATAAATAAAAAAAATTTAAATAACAATTATTATTAAAGTTAATATTTATTATATAATATATTACCGCTTTATAATTGCTAATTTTTTTATTATTAAAATTTGACAGTTTGTAATTACAAAAAAAAAAAAAACTTTACCGCATACATTATATAATATAACACTTTATTGTTAAAAATAAACATTTAATTTGTTGTATTTTTTTTTGTTTTTCAAATATAAACATTCGAGTATATATATAAACAAATAAAGTTTAGATAAATTAATGAATCATATGATTGTATATAGTTGTTTAGTTGGACGTCAAATAATGTATTTAAATTTATACATTATTATAATAATTAGATTTTTCCCACATAAATCAACTTGTCAACATCCTTTCCTCCACCCTTTAACATCTCCTATATATAACCATCCAAATTTTATTAATATATAGCAAAACTGAATTCAAGCTTTTGTTTTACTTTTACTCTGCACAATATTACCAGATCATATAATAATAAATATGTATTTAAAATAAAAAATATTTACCTCATCATAGGTACGACAAAGAGAATAAATTATAATTATCTTGTAATGTATATACAAATTATAATTTTGTTAAAAGATTTTTATTTTGAATTTTGGAATATTGTTATAATATATTATAATTTTGGCTGGCAAAAGTCTTCATTATTATATATACACGTTCTTTTGAAATATCTATAAATATCGCGTCAATAAGAAGATCACTTTTTTAGAATATTATTATATTTATTTATAGTCGCACTTTGTACAAGGTATAATTAAACAATTTATTTAAAGATCAAAATAATGGATATATATAATTATAACATTTTGTTGTAGCAATTACAAAATTTTCATATTTTTTTCTGTTGTTGTTTCATTTATGTATAATTATAAAATTAAGTGTGTGTGTGAGTTGTTCAAAGCCGAATTAAATATTTACATATAATGATTTTGCATATGTTTAAAATTTGTAAATTAAAAAAAAAAAAAACCTTTTTATTTTCATAACTCATTAAAATATAATGTTTGTTGTGTGTTGTGCCAAATGAGGTGATGTTTAGTAATACAAATAATAATAATAATAATAATAAATAATAATAATAATAATAATAAATAATATAGTAAAAATAAATAAATAAAATAGAGATGAAAGATTTAGAAAAATGAAAAAAAATAAAAATATTATTATTGTATAATTATTTTTATTTAATTTAACGTTAACGGAAAAACTGTATAACGATATTAGATGTAAAAAATCTTTTCTTTTCTATTTTTTTTTAAAGAGTCGTGCTGTACCATTTTATTATTGTCCATAAAGTTAACATAATCTTGATCTTTGATATACATATATAAAGTTTATTGTACATAGTTAATAACAACATGCAAATATAGACATACCTCTTAACAATTTAAGATTAAAAACCCATTTTTAATCTATATAATATATATAATATAATAAAATGTCACGTTTATGTGATCTCATTTTTTTTTCTTATACTTTTTTAATTTTATTCCTATATATAAAGGTAAATTATTTTACGAAATGATCTTTCTTTTTTTTTTATATGCATATTAATTGGATGTAAAAAAAAAATAAAGAAAATTACATGATTTCATAATTGTTATTATATTTTTATTATTTTTTCTCTATGTAATTTAATTCCTATTGTAAATAAACAATTTTTTATTTTATTATATATCTATAAATAAATTTGTGTTTGTGTGCATTTTGTTTGTTAAATAAAATTTTTACCTTTCACTATCTGGACTATGAGAAAATGGTAAAAATAAAATATAGAGATATGAATTGAAGATATTTTAATATGCAAAATTTATGTGAAATTATTTAAAATAAACCACAAAAAAAATATATGTTTTCTGAAGGTTAATATTATTTATATACGCACACAATTTATTAAAAATGTCCTAGAATTTACTTTTGAATTTATTTTTTTTTATAAATATATATATTAATATTATATATATAGGACAAATAAAGCGTATATACAGTTTTTTTTTTTATTTTGTAAAATTTTGAGGGTCGAGAATATTATATGTGAGAGTATAATTACACAAATATATTATATAATAATAATGATTAAATAATAATATTTAAAAAAAAATATAATTATCACATTAGTTATTTTTTTTAATTATTGAATAATGAATGTTTATGGCATATCATTCAAATCTTTATATCAGGTCTATCATTTCTTGAACACAGTGCTACATGGTTTAGAGATTTATTATCATGTTTAGAATAACAGGAGGATTTTGTTCATATATCACGGTGGAGATATCGTGATGTTGATAAACAAACTTGTCTAGCATTATTTATCTGATTTTCATAAGCTATTTTAAGTATTATAAATAATCCTTCATGTTTTAAATAAAGTTATTATATAATCTAAAAAAAATGCAACACACTCACTTCGCTGATGATACAATAATTATCAATATTTTTATTATGTTTTATTATGATTCCTTGGGTTCGTGGATTCGAATGGGTTCGAATGGGTTCAGTGGGTTCGAATCCTACTGAATGCATAAAATATGCATTGTGTTTTCGGATATTTTTCGAATCTGAATTTTAACACAGAGTTGTATTTTCCGCTTGCGGTTGGTCGTACGGCTAATTACCAACACCGTAAAATCCACAAATTAAGTAACTAACAACAGAAGGCTGTTGTTGGACGCTAAAACCAGATTGTTGGTTGTATAGCGAAAAATTTATTTTTTTTTATTTATTTTATGATTCCTTGACCAACAAAAACCTCTATTCATGTTTTTTTCCGGTAATATTTCAATAAGGAATCTTTAATTTTTATATATGTCAAATTTTTTACATGTGCATAGTTTTGCTGAAAAAATATAGCGACTTATAATTATTTAAATAAATTATTAATCCATATGGAGTCTGTTATATATATTATTAATATCAATTTTTATTTATATTACTTAAAACGATTTTATTAAAGAATTATATATGATTTATTATATAAATATAAGAATATAATTCTATATATAGATATTATTAATGAAAGAAAGCAATTAAGAATTCCGGAAAACCGTATTTTTTGTTGAAAAACAAAAAAAGAATGTGGGTCAAATATTTTTAAATATATATTCAATACTTTAAATATATTTGGATTAATAATCTATTATTGCTATACTTTAATATGTTTTATTGGCTTCATATACGGGAATAAAAGATAAAAGAAGAAAAAAAAAACAATAAAAATAAAATATGAATGAGTTATACAAGAAGAAGTGAACAAAAAAATTACCTTGATTAATCAATAATACAGTTTTTTTTAATTAAGTAACGTATCATTTTTTGTTTTCTTTCTTCTGTTATATTATATTTTATTTAATTTGTTCGTTGCTGTATTATACATATATACAATTATTACCTCATAATATTTTAAAACACATGTTCTTAAACCGCGTTTAGCGGGCACGTACGAATATAATTTGCATGTTTAATAAAAATGAAAAAAAAAAAACTAATTTATATTAAAGAAAAAAAAAATACCAAAATTAGATTACCAAAAAAAAAAGCAGCGATTTAAAAATTTTATAATATTATTATTTAGTTATGAAATACAATTTATCATTTGAAACAAAATGTTATTTCTTTTAACGCATCATAGAAAATTAAAAAAAAATTTGTTAATGGTGTGATTATTAAAATTTTTTGTTATAGCTGAACTTTTTTTTAGTTAACAACAGAAACAAATAATCATTGAATTTATAATATGATTATCATCAAATTGTTTTTTATTTATGAAATTAACATAAAATTGCATTTCATTATTGTATATAAAATGGCATAAATTATATTAAATGTGATGTAATAATTATTTTGTTTTTTATTTACTTTTAATTAAATTAAATTTGTCTTTTCTTTTTTTTCTGCAGACGGTAGATTTTACGATTTGATGACATAAAACAAAAGAAAAATTTGTTATAAATCAAGAAGAGATTGACAAAAATTACGAGTAAGTTTATTTAAAATAATTATTTTTATATTGTAAATTTTTCCTTAAATCGTAATCCTATAATAAGATTAAGAATAAAGTTTATCTTTATGGATTATGAATGGTAATGGTAATGGATTTATTTTAAATTATAAAATATTATAAGAATCTTAATGAACATTCCATAATATGGATGTTAATATCAAATTTCTAATTGTAAATAAAATGTTTGATTTAAAAAAAAATCGTAAATTTTTTCGTTCTGCTATTCATTTAAAAGTTCAAATATTTTGTTATGAAATTATAATTATAATTTATTTCTGAGCAATCAAAATCAGGATGGCTTATATATTAAGCAATTTTTTTGTCATACTATATATTTATCTAGATTATAATTTCATTATAACCAAAATTTCAATTTCATTTGGTAATTTATTCTAATCCATACTCCATCTATATACATAATTTAGTGATAATTATCTTTTGATCTCTTAATTTATTAACAAATATATAAAAAAAAGAAACAATAAAAAAACCATCCCAATGTTTAAATAAAAATAAATAAATAAATTTTTCGCTATACAACCAACAATCTGGTTTTAGCGTCCAACAACAGCCTTCTGTTATTAGTTACTTAATTTGTGGGTTTTACGGTGTCGGTAATTAGCCGTACGACCAACCGCAAGCGGAATATACAACTCTGTGTTAAAATTCAGATTCGAAAAATAACCGAAAACACAAAACATATTTTATGCATTCAGTAGGATTCGAACCCACGACCCCAAAATTTCGTTAGAATTTTAGGTTGGCATTTTTAACATTTACACCACAGAGTTGTATTTTCTCAATGTTTATGTTTATGAATATATAAAATAAAAAAAAAAAACACGATTTGAAATTTATAATAAATAAATTATAATTTTTATCAGATGTTATTTCTCATTTTATTAACTTTGACAATATATATTTTATTTATATTTATTATTATTAAATAAAATAAATACACTCTATATATATGATAATAATAATATTTACGAACTTAACCCATTTCCGGCGTTGAAACATAAAACAAAATATTATAAAATTTAATATACCATTTAAAGACTTTTCCATTGGTAAATATAATTGAATAAAAAAATAAAATATTAAATGAATTTCTTTTTCTCTATATACTAAAGAGGAAAAGACCATTATTATTATTAAAAAAAATATCAAAACGTAAATGAAATGAGTACAAAACAGTGGCGGATCTGGACCTCCAAGGGTACTTGTTCACTTTAAAAACTGGTAAAGAACAAAAAAAACTACTAAACACCTTGGGGGTGGGGGGGGGGTGGGGGGGGGGACAACCACCTGGAATAATATGTAACTCTGTTATACAGAGTTAGCAATAAATCACATATTTTGGATTTATTAATTTTGCAATGGATTCAATTAAATCATTTTGAATGATTGGTGAGGTTCCACGAAACTGACCAGCATTATTTAAATGTTGCGACAGAATTGAATCATATTTGGCTAAAACATTCATCATTTCTATGAAATTTCCTCTATTCACCGAATCAGCAGTCTCATCATGCCCCCTAAAAGACAATTCTTGCATACCAAGGAAGCATGTCATATCAATTAATCTTCTCAATACCAAGCGATTTTTTGTAACATTTTCATTATGAGTAGTTACGGAATGTTTGAGTTGTGAATCCAACATTAAATCAATCCGAACATCACCAAAAGTTTTCATATCTAGTACAGCAGTTAAATGACTCATGGTTTTTTCATGATTAAAAACTGCTGCACTTAAATGATTTAAATCTGAATAACCAGGATTCAACCAAATGGTGTCACGATTTGGCAAAAAAAATAAACATGGCCAACAAAAAATTTTATTCAACTTATTGCAACCAGTTATCCATTCATGTTTTTGATAAATCGACACAGGAAATCGACGAGTGACTTCTCTGCCTTGAGTTTTGCATTGTTTCGTTAAATTTTGCAAATCCGGTTGTGGCCTTTCGAGTTTAACCAATATATTTTTTATTTCAACAGTTCGCCTTGAAAAAGGCGTTTTTAAAAACTGTTCAATAATGCATCCATCATTTGAATTACATTCATAAAAATTCATATTACAATTAAATGTGAAAAAAAAACAGGAAACTATATTAAAGAATATGGAATCAAACAATTATCAAATTATAAAGTTGCGGAATTTATTTAAATGTGTATTGAAATTGAAATTGAAATTATTTAATTGAACAATGTTTGGAAAAATAATGAAGTACGCATAACAAGCATTTGCGAAAGAATGAAAAAATATCGCATATAATTTTATATAGTAAATAATATCTATTTTTTATTCATGCCATATATAGAAATGAGAAAAATAAAAAAAAAACACAAAAAAAATATTTATATATTTTCTATGATGATATACACCGCAGCAGGCAGTATATGAGTATGCGAGATTTGAATGATAAAAAATAAAGCATACAAACAACCATACAGCATATATAAGAAAAAAGAAACAAGCATTTGTATTATTGTTCACAATTTATAGTGAACGAAAATTAAAATAGTATTTGTATTATTTGTATATTCGTATCCCCACAAACATTTCTTATCGCTGGTAGTACTGCAGACGATTCGCCTAGGCGATAAATTTATCGCCAAAGATATCGCATTTTTATCGCGTACGTTACTCCCTACGTATAGAGAATGGGATTCTTCCGCGATACATCTGAAAGATAAATTGACGATATCGCGAGGAAGATAAATTGGCGATACAAATGCGATATCGCCAGGAAGATAAATTGGGGATACTAATGCGATATATAGATTAGAATATTCTAAGGGAATATCAATGGAAGTTCAATGCTGTGAAATCCTGTGACAGCTCAATCCTGAAAATTATAAAAATTAAAAATTGTTAATATTTCTTCTTTATTCATTCGCTGTTCCATTTAAACTGTTATAATTTAATTTTATACTTAATTATTTACATACTTATCGCGAGGAAGACAAAAAGACGATATATTTATCGCGGATTTATCATCAAGAAGATAGGCAAGCAATAAATAATAATATATTATCGTCATTTTATGGGCTGGAAGAGAAATAGAAGATAAATGTGGCTCTGTATTTTCTTTTTATCGTCAAAGCGTATCGCCATCGTATCGCATTTTTATCTTCCGTACAATATCGCTCAACTGTTAAAACAACGATAAATTGGCGATATAAATAACTTTTTTTTTATCTTCCCCGCGATATCGCCGCGATATCGTATCGCCGATTTATCTTCCAAATGTTTGCTGGGTATATGCCAATATGCCATATATAGAAATGAGAAAAATAAAAAAAAAACACAAAAAAAAATATTTATATATTTTCTATGATTATATACACCGCAGCAGGCAGTATATGAGTATGCGAGATTTGAATGATAAAAAATAAAGCATACAAACAACCATACAGCATATATAAGAAAAAAGAAACAAGCATTTGTATTATTGTTCACAATTTATAGTGAACGAAAATTAAAATAGTATTTGTATTATTTGTATATTCGTATACCTCGCATTTTCGGAAAATATAAATGTATTTGCCATATACAATTAAACAACTATGTATAACAACAATATTTTTTGGTTCATTTAAAATTGTGCACACTATGGGAGTGCGATTAAAAAAATGCACAAAAGAAAGAGTATATATAGATTAAAGGTGTATGTATTTTTTCGTTTTCGTTTTTCTTTTATGCGACGTTTCTTTATATATATGATATATCATTGTGTTCATTATTTAAAATGAACCTAAAGAATATTATCTCTTATATTTTTTACTGATATAATGATATAAATAATCAGCGCTGCAAATTTTTTGGGACACTTAATATTATTTTATTCATCAAAAATTAAGAAAAATATTAAAATCTGTATTTTCTTAATTATTTATCAATATTTTTAGCAGGTGGTTCACTGAACAGAGTGAACAAAACCAAGATACGCGTATGGTACAAAAAGATATTATCAATATTATAAGTATATATATATATATATATAGAAGAAGAAAAAATTCGTTTCGTTTGTACTTTATACGAAAAATATTAAAATAAAAATTACTTTTATGTATATATGAATAAATAAAGCACAAAAAAAACATAATTGAAACAATCGTATTATTTATATGATATATAGAAAAAAAGGTTGGAAACAAAAAATATTATATACACACACACGAAAGTCACATTTTATATAATAAATCCATATATTAAAAAAAAAAAAATAACCATAAATATTTATGAACAAACTTGGAGTACAGTAAAATATGCAAAATGCATCTATGCATTCATAATTCAAAAAGAAAAAAATTATGAGATTTTTCTTTTGATATATACACATATATATGTTGAGATTTTCATGTTTTTCTTTTCATTTCAAATCTATATATACCATATACGTATAACAAAAATAAAAAAATGAAATAACTAAAAACATGCGGGCAGAGACGTTTATGAAATATATATCTATACGGTTACGAAATTTCATCAAAAATCTATCTGCTTATGAAGTATATATTTGGAACATTTAAATTTAGATTTCCATTAATGAAAATGGTATTGTATAATTTATATATACAACAAAAAAAAAATAAACAACGAAAACATAAACCATAAAATATTAAAAAATAATACTAAAACAGTATTTTCACATATACTTAATTGAATTTTCATTTTGACCCTTTTTTCTCTTCTAATTTTTTTTTGTTTATATACAAACTTGCATACAAAAAAAAATTATTAATTTTTCTTTTTTTATTGCATAATGTCTAAGTGGTTTTTCTTTTAGTGCATTTTTAGTACGTATAGAAAATATTATGATTTGTTTGTTGTTTTGTTTTGTTTTGTTTTTCATCATTATACTTTTATATTACGTCTGCGACTATATATACCGTAGGTTAAAAATGTTGAATTTTCTTTCATTATTTAGACAAATTGAACATCATTTTTGGATTAAATAAATCTTCTATAGTATTTCTATAGATTTATTATTTAAAGATTCGTGTTTATAAACTTTCGTATGGTTTTAATTAGAATTTGTGTGTGTGTATTTTGAACAAAATTCAGAAATAGAACTTAACGACAGCATTTCCATTTATTTATTTGAAAGAAAAAAACACTGAATATGAAAAATGAAAAACGCTTTAAATCATATACTTAATAAAAATAATAAAAGAATCACAACAATTATTATATTTAAGTTTTTTTTTTCTAATTAAAATTTACTAAAAATAAAAAAAGGTATGTTAATTACATAGATATGTGTATTTATAATATGATTTTCTAACCAATTTTAGAAATTATACCCATGTAATTTCCAAAATAAGAACATACAATGCAGAAAGTAAAAAGTTCTTCAAAACTTTTTCAAATTTGGTGGTCATTTCCTTTTATCTATCTAATAATTACTTTAGTAAATAAAATTTCTACTATATAAAATCCATCGCATTACCATACATTTCTTTTAATTTTTTCGTTATCAATAAACCGTAGACCGATCTGGAAATTTTGCGGCTAATCTTACCTTTCGGATAAGGTACATAGTTCGGTATAAGATTAAATTGAAATGGAAAATTGTGTTAAAAACTATAGACACAAAATATAGATTAAATATTTAAAATTTCAAGTAATTCGAAAGAAAAATTAGATATTGGTAAAAAACAACGCACAGATCGTTCTACTGTCAAGTTATACAAATATTCGTATATAATCCACAATATATATAATAATAATTTCCTTTTGTGGACTATTTATTCTCAGCAAAAAACACAAATTATATTTTCAAATTTGTATATACAACACGCATATTATAAGAAAAACATATTTTTTTTTATCTTAATTATCTATATATATATATTAACCTTCAATATGTGTACATATAAGATGTTTTAAGCTTGAATCTGTATTATTATATGTATATAGAAAAAAAAATTGCAACCAAAACAAAAAAAAAACACAAATTAATTTAAGCGACACGCTATAATGTTAATATATTGATTGAATGTTATTATATACGACATGATGAATAAATTCGCATGCATATATTGAAAATATAGAAGTATAAAAATAAATACATAAACAATTATTTGTTATATTTAGATATAATTGAAGGTATATATATGCACATATGAAAAATACAACTTAAATATATATATATATATATATATCAATATATAAGAAATATAAAATATTGCAGTCAGTCAGTCAGTGGTTTGACCTGATTAGTTGCCATTTATAACAGTGCAAAATTATATTAAAATATGGTCTGTAGTATATGTGTATATTCAATTTGCAAATAAATATAGTGTTTGTTTATATACGATACAGCGTGATCCAAAAACACATAAATTAATTAAGTTAATAATATCAATTAACAGGTAGATTTATTATAAAATATATAGGACCTTTTAATTGATTGTATATAATAATTCATGTAGATTCAAGTAAATGACTGGTTACCGACAACGTAACACCAATTTATATAACAAGCATTTATGAAACTAACAACAGAAGACTGTTGTCGTATGCGGTAAAATAAAAAATATAATCGTTTTGTAAAGTAGGTTCTTGCATTGCATCTTGCATTATACGTTTTAAAGCTCGAAACCCGCTTTATCTAAAAAAAACTTCAGAAATATTTTTCATGGTTTTATGGAATATCCATAGAACATTCATCAAATTGGTATAATGTTAAGACGTTTCCAATGCTTTTTAACACATCCATTACGTTTTGTTTAGGTTAACTAACAAAATTTTTGTTAAAATTTATGTTCTTGTTAATTCTATTATTGAATATCTTATATTAATCTATTAATATATAATTAATTTACCAGCCATTCTGTTAAAGAACAAAAAACAAAAAACAAAAACCTAAAAAATATATATGGATATATTCAAAAGTACATATTCTTATTTATTTGCAATATATATTATCTTATTTGTATTATCGGCATATATAATATATAAATAAAATAAATCCTATATGGATATAAAATTTTATGAAAAGCATTGGTGCAGCACAATATAAATAAAAAAAAAATTATGTTTATATAGCATGATCGAGGTATAGTACTCGATCGGAACACATTGAATATACATGAATATATATAGAATAAAATAGAATACAGTTTATGACCTTCAATATGCAATGATGCATTTTATATATTAGTATTATAAATGCAATGTTTACGTATAAATATTTATGTATATTTGAAGTTATTTATAGATATATATATATATATACCGAGAGATACCCTATATGGTAAAAGTTGATGATCTCTATATATATTCTTTTTACTTCTATATATATATTACAATATAATGCACATTATGTTTATTATAATTTAACGTATATATACAATACATACGTATTATTTTATGCAAATGATAATTCGTCTGGGATATTCTCAATAAATATATGCAACGATATGCAACGATTCAACAAAATATAAAATGATTATATAAATAAAATAGGAAATGTTTTTATATATAAATACAATATATTCTTATAAATATTTTTTAGTTTCATACCTATATCCATATAAATAATAATTTTTGATATTTTCGCAATATAAAAAATTCTCTATTGAACAAAAAAATATGTTTTTTTTTTAATCAAATGTGTGTTGAATAAAAGTTAATGAAAAAGTATGACATTAATATCTTGCAACCTCCTCTATATCATTAAATATATTGCATTGAACGTTTTTTTTTATAATGTGACATCATTGAATTTCGTACGTATAAGCATTTTAAAACAAAAACACACAAATTAAATTTACACATTAACATTTGTAATTGCATTTAAAAAGTAGTATTTATTATTAAATTCAATATAGTATTGTGTAGATGTGTGATGCGATAATGTGAGATGTGATGATGAGATGAAAATAATAAATTAACGCACATTTTCTGTATATAAATATAATAATAGTGGGGATTTCTATGTATGTATATTTAAAAAAAAATTATATTAATATATAAATAATATTTAAATGATGACTAATACACATTAATTTTTTTATGTAAATTTTTAAAATAAATAAATAAATATACGGGAGAATTATTTAATTATTATTTATTATTTATATATATACTATAATAAATGATAATAAATGTTTTTTTTTCGTCTTCTGAATAATTATATTAATTGACATTGATTTAATTGAATAAAATAAGTTCTCTATATATATAGATAAATTTATATATCATATATTTATTTATAAAAATAATAACAGTTGTTATACGATGATGATTTCAGCAATAATATCTGTTATCTATCTATATAAATATATTACGTGATATATTAATTTTTATTTAAATGCATTAAGAATTTTTAATATAAATTTTATGAAATGGTAAATTTTACTAAAAATACAAAAATCTTCTCATTAAACATTCATAACACGTATAAATAATGCTGAATTGTTTTTATACATTATGGAATACCAAAATAAATTTCAAAAAATAAAGAAATGCTGCCCAGGTCAATATACATTGCATAAAAAGTAAGTTAGTATAAACTTTAAAACCAAAACCATATTAAAACATTTAACTTAATTCGCAAAAACACCATTGGATTCGTATGGGAGGGTATGGAAACGATTAGATTAGATTTTTCATTTATCATCGCAAACATTTAGATCGATAAAATTTCAACTCAATACGTTAAAACCATACCGTGATATTTAATTTATCAAAAATTTTTTTTAAATAAATATATTTAAATTTTTAATAATTGAATACATTTTTGTATAATAAATGATTAAATATAATATTGTTATTTAAATACACTCCACAAAGTTAAAACACCAAATGAATGAAATTTAACGTGCTAATTGAATTAATTATAATTGATTGAATGTAATAATGATATACATATATATATACACAAATATAGAATTGTCAGTTAAAAAAAAAACTTTGTTGAATATATAATCTGATTACAGTATAGAAAATAACAAAAAAAAATCTGTATGTATATATATTAAAATGTTTAAATATATTTTTATATGGAGATGAGATTAATGAAAATGAAATTCTATTCATATAATTAAATATCGTAATATTATTACCAATTTATATTATTAATAAGAAATCCATAAAATAAGAGGATTAATTGGTAATGAACAATCCACCTACTATCTAATTTAATTAAATTAATTTATATATAAATATATATTAGCTTTTTAATAAATAATTAAGCAAGCACACGTACGTATAGTCTGTTACTTATTGGTTTAACTTTGGAGAATTAAAAATGTATTTCCAACACTTTTTAATATTCTACATGTTTCACTAATTTTTTATATATCCAGTTTTTTTATTTATGTATCTCTATTTATTTATGACGTATTTTTTATGTGAGCTGTGATTAATTTCGAAGAATGGGATAGTCCAAATCTAACCCCTTGAGGATTTTTCAATTTAACACCACTTCTTCCCTTGGCCATAAGTACACACTTTCTATTCTAAGTGTTGACCTGGCACCGTTTATTTTTCTTTTTATTTTGCAATATTTATAGAAAAACAATAATCTGACTTCTGTATATGTATATAATATAAACAAAATAAACAAATGAACTGGATAATTAAATTTGTGATATATTATCTATATTTTAATTTAATTTAATAATAATACTTTTTTTTTATGGGAAATTGTTAATTAGTAAATCGTAAATATTTAAATATTATGGATTTAAAAAATAAAAACACCTTCATTCATTTCAATTCGACGAAAATCTATTTATGAATGTCAATTATAATTATTTTGATTTCACATGTATAGAAATTATTGATCGTTAGGGACTTACAATATTATAGACAATATTTTATATGAAATTTGCATATGAAAATCATTATTGACAGTGAAAGGGTGAAATAAACTCAAAATTAGAATTTTTATTAGATGGACCACCCATAAGGAATAAAATTCACCCGACACCAATCACAACCACCCCAGGAGTTATCAATAAACAATAAATTAAATTCGATATAATATAATCAAAATAATATTATACATATGTATAGCATTCATGATATGATATAAAACCTATATTTAGATGAACGAAGTCCAATGAACCATCGCATTCCGTGTGTCTTTTATGTGTTATATTTTATTATATCTCAACAGTAGATTATATAAAATATTTAAATAGATGTATATGATATATAGGAGAAAAAATGATATTTACTAAAAAAAAAGAAAAAAGATAGTTTTTTTATCATCAAAGATTTATGTATAATCTGTATAAAAAAAAGAAGGTATTACAATAAAATAATTATATTTATTTTATGTTTTCTTTATATGAATAATTTGAATTGTTATTTTTTTTTATTTACCTATTTTTTTTTTTTTTGTACTTTAACAATACAACTCTATAATATAAATAAGAGATGATTAAAGTTAAATGATGCGTACCCAAAAAAATATGGTTAAACATTTTCATTATTATATAAATATATATGTAATTATAGATAGATAGACGTATACGTGTTCTAATTATAAAGACAATATAATTATATAGATGCTCTCATATCATCATCACTGTGGTTAAATTACACGTATTATTTCAATAACATATTATTTTGTAAACATCACATATTTATGTAATATATATCTTTTTTATCTTCATATAGTATGTATGTAGTTTAAACATTTTTATATAAAACTATTCATCGTATATACATATTTCATTTATAAATACAAAAGAAATCTTTTAAATCTATGCTCCGTTCACATATCTATTTTTTTATTTTTTTAAATATTATATATTGTAAATTGTAATAGATATATATATACCTAGATCTATAATATCATCTATATTCATTACATTACACAGCCCATTTTTATTTTTATTTAAAATTTTACTTCCGGGCTACATTCATTTGAAATTCATTTACATATATTATTTACTTCTATATACAAATTATATGCATATGAGGATATAAAATATGTAATATAGTAAGAAGAACAGTAAGTAAAGTTATTATTTGTTTGTATGCTTGTAATATTATGGTGTTTATAAATCAATATATAGAAAAAATGTATATATATATATATCCATAGATCTATAAATGTATACTTTAGCATATAATATTATTAATTCTGGAAAAGAATGGATGACGATGCGATGAACGTGTTCATACTGTAAATTGTAAACTATAAATTTATTATATATATGGCAAATGGAAATAAGTATATATATACGAAATAATAATATTCATTTTATATTCTATATATATATATATGTATTTATACTTAACTTACTGACTATTCGTTTTGAAGAAGAATATATACTATATATATAATAATATAACGGAAAGATTAAATCAAAAGAATTATTATTATTATAAAATAAATATTATATAATTTTGTATATATGGTATATACAAAACAAATGATATGCGGCGCATGGTGTAGGAAGAATTTTGTAAAATATTTAATTGAATACAATAGTACAAAATATAGATGTACGATTGGAACATATATATATATATACAAAAAACATTATATATAGATAAAACGCGTACGTTTTAATAGGTATATATATATATATATAACATATGTATATATGCATAAGAATGCCACCATATAGACATTTATGAATTATGCGTACGAATTTGTATATCTTGTTTTGTTAGAGGTATACGATACAAACACACGATAAATAAATAAATAAAAAATAAATGAATATTATAATCGTTAATTAAAATTTTTTCATATAAACATTAACATTATATATGTTAATTATTGTGCAACATATAAAAATGAATATGTATTCATTAATGCAGGATTTATAGTGAAAAATATAATTTCTTTTGATTTATTATATTGTTTTAAATACTGATTTAATTAATTTTAAAGCTTATAGAATTATATAGATATGTGAGTTCTAATCTAAACGACATGAAATGTTAAATTTTCGTTTATTCATCATCATATTTATATGATATATATATTATTGAAGATATTTGGTAATAGAGCACAGAATTATAATTGTATGTTTCCGCCTATATACATCTTACTATATAGTTTTATGATGTTTTGGCCCTTATATTTAATATTTATATGAAAGAAAATCAATGGTTGAATCGATTAGCAATTTTCGAAAACCGTTTCTCACATTCCCATATAATATTTTATTAACCGTATTTTCCTATAACCATTAATCGACTGGCTAGACGACGTTTTAAGTTGACTAATGTTGAAAAAGTATTTTAATATATACTTAACAATATAATAAAATATGAATTTTTGTGATTTCCAAAGCATTGATTTCGATTTTAATTTGGTATCATATTTCTTAAAGGTTTAATTTAAATTTTCTATATATTTGAGATAATTTTTTTAATAACTTATCAATTGAATCCAATCAAGTGTATATTTCAAGCAGTTAAATAAATCAAAACTATAATTTATGTTGTGGGTGACATTAATAATAATAATAATAATACAGAAAGATACATTTGATTATTACAACTGCACGAGTAAAAAATAAAACAATACATATTAAAATATTAAAAAGATAAATTATTATTATTATTACATATACTTATTACATTACACATTATTATTACATATTCTATTACATATACAGATATTTTGTTAGAAATTTATTTTGAAAAAAAAGCATAAGCAAACGAAGAAAATTAATTAAATTACTGTAAGTGTGTCTGTTTTTCATATATATGTATATAGTATTATATTTATGCATAATCAAAGAGAATAATTCAGATGCTATCTTTTTTTTTTTTTTTGTTAATAAACTGCGGGCGAATTCAAACCACAACAAAGTCAATAAAAAAAAAACGTATAAGATATATGTTGTTTATGTTTACATTTTATGTTATATGCGTATATAATATATAAGTGGATCACGCATTTATTTAAATTGTTTATGTACACATTTAATACCTATCTATATACATATATTTATAAGCTGCGGCATATAAAAACAAGACATTTATGTATATATGCGGTTAATGCGTAAAATTGCAAAATATTCAGTTTTTTTTAATACACATATGGTGTATGTATAGCATATACATGAAATGCGTTTGGGTGTGAAAGATTATAATCGAAATTAATTTATAATGTTTAATAGAGGTTACTCGAAAAGTTTTGTTTCAAAAGGAAGCGAAACAATATTAATTATAAACATATATTCAAAATATCAGTTACTTTTCAGTATTAAGTTAAATGAATTTTTTACCTGTAGTCTTATAATGATTTTAATCACTTTATGATTGGTTTTATGCTGATGTAATAACCTCACAACAGCTCTATAACAGATCATATAAAGTGATAAAACTAAAAGCGTTTATATCAGAATATAATAAATATTCCAGAACGTAAATCTTCATTCAAGTCATCACCTTTTGTACGACAATGTTTAAATTCTAAATAATCGTATGAGAATAAAAGCTTAAAATTGACATTTCCTTACAGTATATACTGCGCTCAAATAAAGGTTATACAAGTTTTAAAAACTTTTTAAGTAACCTATAGTTTAACACTGCATATGGATATAGTATATGGTATATATAAAAGAAAATAATCTACAGATAAAATATGTATTATATATAAAGTTTTTTTTTCATTATATATATGTCCTAATATTTTTTATATTGAACCATAAAATATTGATTATATTCATACATAATAAATTTGAAACAAAGTATTTGAAACATTACTTACTTTTTACAAAAGCGATCATATATATTATATTATATATTATACTATATTGTATACAACGGCGGATATGAGGAAATATAATCATTTTTTGTTTTAATAGGCACGCACATTTAATACATTTGATCTACTTTATATAGATATGCATATATATGAATGTACATAATAATGAATTAATGTCTATATAGAATATTAGAATATTAAAATTTAAAAAATTTTATAATTTTAATTTTGGCATCGTCATCCATATAAAAAAACAAAGCTGTAAGGGTAAATTTTCCCTTATATAATAATAATATATTTTAATTGTAATTAAATAGGACATCTTTCAATCATCATAAAAAAAAATAAACAAATAATGTCAATTATATCAAAGTCATATTGATTATTGAATAATATGTGTCAATTAAATTCCGTTTTTTTATATACATATATACTATATAATTATATATATAATAGTATAAATAATATAATAAGCAATGGATTTTCTATGTTTTCTAGATAAAGTTAAGTAATTTACCATCGCCATTTCGCTTATCCTTTATATATTTTTATATGTTTATATAAAACGTCTATCTATATATTTATAAATAATATACATTATACGTTGTATAGATTATGGATCGATAAATCAAACAAGGCAAAAGAAAAAAACCAATAAAATATTTAATTTTCACAGTATGATACATTAATTTACTAAATAGAAAATCATATATTACATTTATATTTAATATCATCCTGCAATCAAATACGTTTTTTGTTTGTTAGCTGTTATATGTATAAGATTTTATATAAGATTTTTCTTTTATCTTTTATACACACCAATAAATACGCAAACATTTTCTCGTTATTAATAGAGATGATAACATATTTATATGCGCTTTTGTTGTTAATAGTATATTTTGAATATTTGATGTTTGTATATTCAAATATATAGTCAAATAAAATCACATAGTATATATATAGAAATTGTGTTTATATATAGAAATAGAGAATGATATTAAAATTGATTTTCTTTATGCTTATATAGATTAAGATATTTTAAACAGCATCCCCTTTTCTTTATTTATATATATACCAAAATACAATAAAAATAAATATAAACATAAATTGTATTTGAATTCGAAATTGTATATATAAATGTCGTTTTTGTATTATTATTATTATAAGAAAATTAAAATGATTTTTTTTTTCGTCACTTTTTATACAAAAATGTGTGGATATTTAGTATGCGTGAATGAATTAAAATGTTATAATAAATATGTTGTTCGTTATATACTCACGTGCACATATAATAATATACACGTCATTTCAACCCTCATTTTAATTTTGAAAATTTAGACGCAACCAGAAAATATATAAACATTAATATAAATTTACTTCTCAAACATAAGTTACATATAATCTATTTCGTGTATATACAATACATTATGAGAGATACTATTCTTTTCGTGTTTTATCTTATCTATCTGATTTAGAATGTATATATAATAATAAAACTAAATCAGATATAAAGTAAAATTATTCATCATCGTTTTTGTATATATCGTAAAAATAATATAATTTGAAGGATTGTGCACTGTGCGTGTTATAAAGCTAATATTATACAATATATAAAATCAAAACACTCGTGTGTTTCAAGTTGAAAACAATCTAAAAATATATATAATAAAATAAATTGATTTGTAAAATAAGGGAAATAAGGGAAAATTAAATTAAATAAGACTTTTTTTTATATAAGAATTGTATATATTTAATGAAATTATCTATATATACAATATATATGATTATTATAGTCACAATGACATAACACACTCACACTTGACATTTATTTATTTGCATATATCATTTGTTGTGGTTTTGGACACAAGCACCAATCAATAATTTACCATTATATCGTGTATAAATAAACATTGATTTTTTTACATACAGAAAACCTAATTGCTCACAGCAGAATCGGTTTAGCGGTTTCTCTCACATGAAAATGATTATTTTATCGGTACATGAACGCGATTATTATTTATATTTTGTTATATGATTTTCATTATAGAAATTATATATTAAATTTTAGATGACTGGTGAACAGAGGATTTAAATAACTTTTTTAATAAGTTCATTTGATTGTTTAAATCGAAACTAATATAAAGGGAATATTCTCAGAAAATCAGAGTAAAGAGATAATAATCGGTTTGACATTTTATCTAATTTTCCATTTCAAAAATGAAATTTAATTAACATAAATTGTCAATATCATAAGATTAAATTTGAACGGATGATTATTTACCATATTATAATAAATTTCATAACGATTTATTAGTCATTAATATCCATTTAAATACCTTTCCGAAAATCCTATTTCTTTATAATCTTCCTGTGGAAAATCGGAAAATTTATTGAACTATTTTACATATCTTGAAAATTTATTGGAAAAATCGGCAACTTTTTTTTTTAATCTATTGAAGCAATTAAAGCTAATCGAGTACAATTCATCATGATATGACCAAAACGTTTTGTGTGCAAAATGAACAAAAATTTCACATGAAAATGATTGGGAAATATTATGGTATATACAATCGCACTATGAATGTATTTTATTCACATAGTGATTGTTAATCATATTCACATTATAAATACTATTCAATATGTGTATAACAAATTCACAAGATTTAAACCTAAATGAGGAAAATGAAATGAATAATTAAATATATAATAACTATATATACAATAGATGTAAACAAAATATAAAATAGAAATAAAAAACAATTGCTTAATCCGTTTATAAAGAAAAATAACAATATACAATGATATATTTTATGCAATTTGCATATAAGTACATAATGTAAAAAATTCGTACATTATTCACATTTTTTTTAATATATATGATTTTAGACTTTAGTTATAATATAATAATAAGTACGTAATTAATTTATATATTATTTGTTTTATTTTATTTTTTTACATTATAATTTATTTTATAATGAAAAAAAATATGTACACAAAATGGTTTTATTCAGTCACAATGGCAAAATGAACATATCAGTTTCATATATATATATATTAAAAATAAAAAAAAATTTGGATTGTTATACGGCCAACAATGACTTTGAAAAATAAGAGCATAATAGCATAAAAATTCCATTAAAAATTCATTTTTTTCTTCTAAATATATTAACTTAACTTACATGTATATGAAAAAATTATACTTATATTTCTTAAAAGTCACGCAATGACATTTTGCAATGGTTTTTTTTTCCTTTTTTTTTGTGTAAATACTATACTATATATTATAAAGATCTTTCTTATATATACACATTAACAACAAACATGCTATGTGTATGGTGGCTTAAAATGACAAGAATAATATAATAAATTTTTCGATTATCTTATAATAATTTAAAATTTGTTTTTTTTTTGTATAAGGGGCATTGTTTCTATATCTATGATACATATACGTGTAGAAATATAAGTATATAAGATGATGTAAGTTGATGAAGAAGAAAAAATATATGAATAAATACACACCTTAATCTAATTGGAAGTAAAAAAAAAATAATTTGCAAAACAAGTTCATTATATATACATATTTTGTTGATTTCTTAAAAATGATAAAAATGTTCAGCCGTATATGAATTTTTTTTTAAAATAATGAAAGATGCAATTTTTTTAATGAAATTTTACATAATCATCCTTGAATAATGCGGTATAAAAATTATATAACATACTTCAATTTATAACTATATATAAACTATCTTAAGCTCACAAAATCCATATTATAATTTGCATTGTGTTTATATCTAAAAAAAAAAAAAAAGAAAACAAAACTTTTTCATAGAAAAATTATATAAAAACTATATATACTAATAGAATAAAATCATCACACCCACGCATAGCTAAACTATATATATATATATATATATATATATATATATATTACCGTATCGTATTTATTTTCTTGTATTTATTTATACATAACATATCGTAATTATTTTATATAAAAAAATATTGATCGTATATATTATACATAATACACCTGTAACATATTTTGTTTATACAAAATATATCTATATATATAAAAAATAATACATAACAAAAAAAAACCTAAAAAAACCAAACTAAACTAAACTAAAAAAAAAAGAAAATGACCATGAGAGAATTTATTGATTTTAACATAAAATGTTTTTTTTTTATTTTAATTTATACAAAACGAATACCGAATTAACGTTTTGTTTTATAATTTGTTTGTATATATATATATATATATAAAATACACAATGAAAAATGTAGCTGATATAGCGATATAGATATGTTATATTATTTTCAACATGAAATGAATATGAAATAAAATCACCTAAGTTTTCAGCACTTCATCTATATATGTATATATATACAAACAAATCCTAATAACATTATTATTTTTCTCTATATATATATATATATATATAAATATTTTATTTATTCGGAAAAATATACGGCGATTTTCTTATAAACTATATGGAAAATAATACAATTTGATTTATTCCATTTGATACAATTTCTATATACCAAGTGTATAAATTTTGTATATAATATAAATATTTCTTATATGCACATATGAAATTTCAAATATTCATTTATTATATATACAAATCTCCTATATATAATATAGGTGTGATATGGAACAACATCCATTAAGTATTTATATTTTTCTTTGTTGAATTTTTAATTATTATTATTATTATTATGATAAGTGGATAAAATCTTTTACGTTGTTTTTATATTATAATTTGATATATATACGATCGGAAAATTTTTATTCTAAAATATTATACAGTTTATTGTAACCAAAATGAATTCATGTTTGATACTCTTTTATCATTGAATGTGTGTCTATGAGATAAAAACTTTTCAAATTACCCTAAACTGTAATAATAATATTCAAATATAGGTATAATATTTATTTAGTATATATGTTATTTATATTTATATATACAAATATATCAATATATAATTCATGTATTGTATATTTTATTAGTCCAATTAATTATAATGAAAGATTAATTAAATCGATAATGGATATAACAAAGTATATATTATTTTATATATCTATATAGTTATTGAATTGGATTAGATATACATATATATTATAGGTCAAATACTTTACTTTATATTGGTATATACATATACTTATTATATTACTTTTTTTTATATCGATTACATATAGTTAAATATATTGTTAAGAAATTCATTACACTCATATAAAATATATGTATAATAAAGATATTCAATTGAAATATATTATTGTGATGAATAAAAAATTGTATATATCAATTTTTTCAATGGATTTTGTAATTAATGAATATAAAATACATTTCAACTATTACTTATTTATTTAATGTTTAGCTGTTGGTGAGGTACATTGGCATAGAGAACAAGTGCAAGGGAACTCTATAATTGTAAAACGTAGTAATTGTCTTTAATTACTACCACAGAATATGTCTCTGTTGTGTAAATGATAAAAATTCTAACCTAAAATTCTAACGAAATTTTGGGGTTGTGGGTTCGAATTCTACTGAAGACATAACATATGTTTTGTGTTTTCGGTTATTTTTCGAATCTGAATTTTAACACAGAGTTGTATTTTCCCATTGCGGTTGGTCATACGACTAATTACCGACACCGTAAAACCCACAAATTAAGAAACTAACAAGAGAAGGCTGTTGTTGGACGCTAAAACCAGATTGTTGATTGTATAGCGAAACATTTATTAATTTTTTAGTAATGATCTTTAAAACACACTTGTTTCTGTAAAACAATTATTGAATATTTTCACCCACAATTGAATATTCTTTTACTTTAATACTTTCCCTTTTACATTTATCAACCATTACCATTAGGACGTTACAGTTTTTTTTTGAAAATCAATTCCCTCTATAAATTCCTGTAAATATATATTGAATTGTAAATGCTAAAATCCCTTTTTAGTTTCAGAAACTAAACAAACAAAAAAACGAACAAGTGCAAATTTTCGCCTACATATATTTTTTGTATTCGAAATTCAGATCAATATATAAATAATACCAATATATAAATACAAATAAAGGCCCATTTATATAATGTATATTTTGTTACACTCATTATAACAGATCTCGCATATATTTATTTATATTATTGTTGTTGTTTAAGTTATATTATTACAGCATCACAACACGAATATCCGAATCAACAAAAAAGTTAAATTATATATAATCATTTTTCCATCATCAACTAAATTGGATCCATTCATATATGTATATATATAAAACTCCCATCCTCATCCATATGTTAAGAAACTCACAAAACATATAGGGGAAAAAAGAAAAAATAATTCTTAAAATATATGAACATTTTGTTGTATTTATACCCTTAATATTCAATTCATCCATTCAGCAATATAATATATCCATGCGTATAAAGATTTATTCATCCCTTCAAAAAGAAAAACCAAACTTTAACAATCTTCTTATATATGTACAATACCATTTACCATAATATATGAATATAAAAATAGTAAAATTTCGACAATTTATTTGAAACTATATATCTATCTATATATTATATACATACATATAAATTAAAGATTATACATTTTTATGTATATTGAGGGTGAAAATATTCTAGATATAATATAAAAAATATTTGAAAATACAGAAATGAAGATTAATAATATGGTATATATATTTGGAATTCCATTATGCACTTATAAAGCAAAAAAATATATCTGAATAAATCCTCCCCTATCCATATAATACATATTAAAAATTAACAGCAAATTTCTTGCGATTTTTTTTGTATATCAAACAAAATCCAAAAATATACCAAAATATATATTTTATATAAGATAAACAATTTCAATTTCATATTTTTATTTGTTTTTTTGTTATTATTTTTCCAATTATATAATATATATTTGTTAAATTTTATATAACATTTTATTATTATTTATGTATTTAATCAAAGCCAATCAAAAAATAAACTTTACTATAAAATATTATTTATTATTGATTAATTTTGTCTCGTTTTTATTTGTTTATCATTTTATTTAAATTTTTTCTATCAATTCTATATATAAATATTACTAAATTATCATATGTCAACCTTCTCATATATACAAATTAATTTATATGGAGTAAAGCATCCTAATTTTGTTATTGAAACAATCGATCAATCACATCTATATGTATAATATAATAACCTATATATTGTGATTTTCCGCTTGCGGTTGGTCGTACGGCTAATTACCGACACCGTAAAATCCACAAATTAAGTAACTAACAACAGAAGGCTGTTGTTGGACGCTAAAACCAGATTGTTGGTTGTATAGCGAAAAATGTATTTATCATTTTTTATATATTGTGATTAAGCTTAAGAGAGAATAGTAATGGATGTAAATGAATCAGAATTGTTGGATTAAAAAATGAAATAAAGTTTCCGTTTTAAAGTAGATGAAATCGAATAGAAAACTGAGTAAAATGATCTTCAATTACCAAAAACTATTCCGAAAAGCGAAATGCCTTTTAAGAAGGAAGGATTTCCATATCCAGTTAAACTAGAAGGGGGTTTACTGTACAATAAATAAAACGAAAATTACAATATAGATGATGTAGAATAAAGTAATTTAATGTATTTATTTATTTTTTCTTATAAATATTTATATAAAATAATAATACGATAAGATAATAAAATAAAATTGTTGGTAATTTAATATTCAAAAAATATATATTTTGGAGAAATGTATGCTAAATACAATACAATATATATAAAAATCAGCAAAATTGTATTTTATTTATACAATACACATATATATTTTATTATTATTCTAATAATGTCTCAATCGAGATCGTATTTGGCGTATCTATGAAATAGTAAATACATAAATATATTTATTTATCTATATAAATAAATGACAATTGAAATGGTATTTATTTTCATTTTTTCCATAAAAATAAGTAGTTGAAATTTGAGTAATATTGATAATATTTAATAAACATATATACATATATATTAGAATATAAAACACCATAACTTAAAAATATACAAATGTAAAACAAAATTGAAAGAAGCAAAAACACATAAACTAATTTTAGGGGGGGTTTTTTTTATAGTGACTTCTATATATTTTTGTTTTTACATATTTTAAATATGCAAATTTTATCGATTGTTTTTATAATATGATTAATTCCCTCGAGTATACTATATATAAAAAAATAACTGTTTTGAAGAAAATTTACATACAATAAAAGTTTTATTTTAATATATAAATGACATCGTCGTCATCGTTTATACACGTATATATTATATATGTATATAGTGAAAACTTTAATGCCAACGTGTTCTTGATGAATCTTTTTCCCTATTTTTTTTTAAATAATAATAATAATAATATTCTTATTGTATATATATATATATTAAACATATATATGAATAATCAAGACGCGTATATTAAATGTGAATGTTTTTTGCTATATATATAAAATGAAAATATAAGAAAAAAAATCTAATTCCAAAATTTATTTGATGTGGAAATTTTACCCTTCTCCATCCGTATATATTATAATATATACATGCATATAAGCATCTCAAACAATTCCTTTTATGTCTTTGCAATATATGTATATATTTAATGATGGAGGAGTGTAGGTACTATTTATGATGTGACGCATTTCATCTGCAATTCTGTTTTATTTATATATATATTTTTTTTTTAATTTTAAAAGTTTCTCATCTCACCACAATAACATCAGATCGCACTTATACAAAATAGTTATATAGTTATGGATTCAGCATTCTAGTATATATACATATAAGAATTTTTGTTCTTATAATATGATTTTATGTGTATCCTTTAGTTTATATCAAAAGGTCCTTTTATATATAGTTTTTTTTTATTTGAGATATAAAAGATTAGTTCTATAGTTCAACTTAATGTACACACGACGAATATATTTACATATTAATAATTTTTTTAAAGAGAATATGATCCACATAATGAATATAGATGATAATCTTTTATTACGAAAAAATCTATCATAACGTAAAGATTCTAATGATAAAAGTTAAATCTGCATGTATTATTTCATATTTTGTGATTATATACGACATCAATCACATAGTTCATTTTTTTCCCACATATGATGTTATGTAATATAATTTTGAAAATACAGATGATTATATTTACCAATCCATTTTTGGCCGATATATAAGAAAGAAACAAATCAAAGTGTGTGTATCGCATCATCACAAAACTTACCTGAAAATATATAAAAATAAAAAATAATATTTAATATAAAAAATTATTTAAAAATCAAAATTTTAATTATCTAACTAAGATTTCTATAAGTATAAAATATAATTTACTCAGAAATTATATACCTCTGGATATATTAACATATATATTACTAAAATAAGTAAAAATTAAATTGAGACATTCAATTTATAATAAAAAATATACTATAGTATAATTAACGATAACAATATATATAAATATATTTATATTTTACAATGTATATATATTATCTTGTCTATATACAATACACCCTCAATATATATTTTTAAATTATATTATATTTAATACAAAAGAAGGAAATGAATTATAAAAATTAAAAAAAACATTTTTTTTAATTCAAATAAAAATTCTAAATCATATTCATATGTTTTTAAGTACATCCAATTATAACGTATTTATATACAACAAAAAAAAACAGGTCAGAAAAATAAATGGGCTGAAATATAATATTAAAAAAAACATTATTAAAAAAAAATAAAAAAAATAAATGATTAATTTATTCATTATATGCAAATTTTTTTATTTTAAATCTCATAAAATATATAGTTTTTTTTTTTTGCAAATATTCGCACCTTAAAATGTAAAAGAATTAAGAATTATATATAATGGAAGACGTACTTTATTTAAATTTTTTTTTTTGAGATTTAAACGCACGCAAAGAATAACTTTTGATTTACAATATATGATTTTGGATGATGATCAACAAAATATTAAACAAAAAAAAACACAATTTTTTATGTCAAATCAATTGTTTTTTTTTTGCCTAAAAAGTAATTCAAAATAAAAACGCAAAATAGGTTTATTTTAATACAAATTTTTGCTTAGAGAATATATTGTAATATAAATTTATGCCACCTTATATTTGGTAAGGTAATACTATTTTGCGATCTATAACCCTAAATTAGCCATATTCATATGCTCTTTTGTCGGCATTTAATAGAAATATTTGTAAACAAATTTTTGGGAGGATACAATACGCAATTAAATAATATATGAAATTCGACAGATCCATATGAATAATATAATTTCTTTAATTCCATTTTGCAATTTTGTAACGTTTAAATCATTGTGAAATGTCAGATTTAATCACAGAAAAATAATTTATATGTATAAAGTACAAATTACTTTTTCAAGTTTACCTTATTCTATAAAAAAAATCTCTTTTCGGGAAAACATTTAAAATGCATTATTGTTTTATATTTTACCGCATATATTTTATCATCATCTTCGACCCATAATTTTGTTATATATATACACGATACAAAAATACAAACTTTAAAAAAAAACTCTGTACAATATACAAAATAAAAAATTAAATAAACTTTCTTATACTTTGTATTTCATTAAAACATACTTTGTAATATGTTTTAATATGTAGAAAGAAATACAATACTTATTTATAATATTAATTCATCATTAATTCTTTTCCGCTGTATAAAAAATAAAAAAAAATATATATTTAAAAAAAATTCAAAAAATTAAACAAACAAAAAAAAAATGTTATTATATCAACAACATAAAGCGATTGGCATATATCATATAACATTTTTTTTGGTTTGAATATTGCAGCAGATATTGTTGATTACAAAACTATACTGCAGTGATATTTTTCGTCCTGATTTGTTAACTGATTTGATAAAATGAATAATTGAAATGCAGATTATACAGAAATTTAAAAAGCTAAATTTGTAATGGGTGGGGTTATTTTACTTTAAGAATTTTAGAAATTAGAAATGCATAAACGAATTGTTGGTTTGGATTTCTTAAAGAAAGTTGAGTTCAATGGACATTGCTGAGTGGTTCTGCTTCTAGCCCAGCTAAGAAAATCTTATCCAGTACAGTTTATAAATTCTACACCAACGATAGAAATAATATAGGTTAGTTCAGTACCAGGTGTATCATCAAGGGGTAAAGAAAAAGAATCGAAAAACATACGTAATCTATAAAGGTCTTTTTAATAAAAATTAACGTACCCTGAAATTGGTTAACAAACAACACCTTATTTTTGTTTTATATATATTTAGGTATATATTTACGTAATATCAGTAATATTAAAAAAAAAAGAGATATTTTTGCAACAATTTTAGACTTTATAGCCTGATTTATATACATCTAGTATAATATGGAAAATACCATTTTTATATAAAAAAATTGCCACTGTATAAAAAAATAAAACTATATATATGCATGCTTTTATTTTATCAATTTGTATTGGGTTAAATTAAACAAAAAAAAATAAACGAACACGATAAAAAAATAACTTGTTTAAATAAAAATATATTTTATACCGCGAACGTCTGAACGCCATAAAATAAAACTAAAAAATATATATTTAATATTTTGGTTGTATCTAAAAAATCAAGGTAAATACACAAAAAAAATGTTTATATAAAGACAGGCATAAATAAAGAATATATCTCCTTTCTTGGATATACATTTCACATTATTTATTTATAGCACATGTATGTAAATAAAATATATGTGTATATATTTATAAGAAATTAAGAAATTTGATTCATATGTTGTGTGTGTTGTTGAATAAATATATATATACATATAAAATGCATATATTTGAGATTACGATATTATATCTTTCTGTTGTGCATAATATTTTGAAATACAGATGTTTACAGTTTTTTTTTTAATATAATGAATATTTAAAATTGTTTATTGTTTAATTATTGTTTTTTCGGTTTAATATATAAGTATATATATATATATATATAACTCCTACACATTTTTCGTAATAATAAGTTAAAACATTTTGAAATAAGTTTACGATTGCAATTTATGTTTACATATAGATAGATGATGACAATCAACGTTGATGTTGAGATGATAGCTAAAACCACTAAAACATATAACAATTATTTTAAAGACCGCATGTTTTTTTTTTCATTAATCAAATATAAAACTTCAATACTTCAACAATTGAAGTTCCAATAAATTGGTCAGCATTCACTCGGAGCTCGTTATAAAATAAAACACATACTTGATATACAAAATAATTTTAATGTTTATAGACGTTTTTCAAGTCCAAAAAAAATCGTTTGAAATCCAAATATGAATAATCTTATCGATCGTCGTTCATAAGTAGTTTAAGAAAATAAAACAAAAAATAACTTATTTACATTATTAGTGTTTAATGAAAGTGGATATTCGTTGCTTGCTTGTATACATATAAATAATAAATATAATAAATTTATATATGAATGAATAAATAAAATCACATTTCAAATATATTTTCATACATATAGTATAGTATAATAATAAATATGATACATGTTTATAATTTATATAAAGTTTACAATTACATAATTTTAAATGGTAATTTTGAACGCAGTGCTTTGAATTCGAGTTTATTGTTTGAGATTTTTATTATATATATATAGATAAATGCAGTTTATGATAATTTGTATGTGGAAAAAATATATATGATAAGTATACTCAATAAAAGTTACTATAGAAAATAGACAAACATGTTATGGATTATATTTTTAATTCAAATTGGATATCTTTAATTCGGTTAACATATCCGAAAATTATGTGAAAATACATTCATAATTTAAGATTTATTGACATGAGATAAATTTATTGTAATATTGGATAAAGAACTGATCAATAAATTCAAATTGAATGTATGAAATCTATAACCGCATCTATACAATACATTCTCTAGATTAGTTTTACAAATTCATTTATTCATTTGCATATCAATAAATAAGTTTTTTGTTATTAAAAAAATTATTCAACAAAAACACTTTACCGCAATTATTTTTTTTGTGATTAACGCAAACACACAATTAAAAAACATTGACCCAAACTTTAAGTCACTGTATTTTATATATCTATCTATAGACATATTTTGGTCAATGGTTACCGGTCTTTATACCAATCAAGTTATATATAGATAGATATATACAGAAAATATATATATAATGAATGGATTGAATATGAATGATTTATAAATGGTGTGTACTTGCACAATTACTATAAAGGTATGATATACATACATAAAAATTCAATCACATTATAATAATAATATAACTGTTGAATTTTTGTATATATGTAATATAAAATTAATGCGTAAATATATATGAAATTTTTTTTAAAAATAAATGCGTTATTGCTTGTGCGACAACTTTCTAACTATAATTTAATAATACCATATATTATAAATTTTTTTTAATATTATACTTTCGTATTGTATAAAAGTATAAGGCTTTTTTTTATATCCACCACTTTAGCATTATAAGTACGCACACTTTTTTTTTTTTGGACTAATAATTACCTTTACATTTCAAACAATATTTTTATTATATGTACCAGTATATATTTTGTATATCTATATCGCAAAAGGTAATGTTGAGTGAGTATATATAGATAAAATCTATTTTGAATTGCATATTCATAATTTTTTTCTTCTTCTATACCTTTTATGAAGTCACATTTTAATTATATATTTGATAAACGTATTTGATAAAAAACAATGTAATTAATTATATGTACGCAGTGTACATGTGTTTTTTTACTTTATAAATACATCTCATAGAGTTATAATTTTATTAAAACATTATTTGTTTATAATATTTTATTTCAATAGAATATTAAATAATCCTCATCGTGCGTATATAATATTATTATATTATTTCACTTCAAAAAGAGGCCAAAAAGAGGCCAATTTGTTGGTATAATTCCATTTTAAATATAGTTTTTCAAATATTCCGACTATTGTTATTTTGTATATTTAATTTTCTTAAATATCAAATAGTTTTATATGCAGTAAAGCACATCGAAACCATTTCTTTACTATATATATCTTATATATCTTTAAACTGAATATTTTTTTCTATTATTCAACGGAAAATGTGTGTAATGAATTCAATTTCACATAAAACAAAATTGCAATTTATTATAGTAATTATAGATAAAAAGTCATAAATGGCTATATTATATATGTGTATATATACTTATACTTACATTGTATGTATATAATATACGTTAATTATTTACGAAAAATTACATTTCCTTCCTGTGTGTGTATATTCTCACACAAAATTAATTATTTATTTATTTATGATTATTTTTATTATGATTACATTCGACTGTATATTAAGCGATTATTTTACTTATTAGTTTAGTTTTGGGGAAAATGGAAAGAAACATGTTTTTTCATTAATGTCTTCATGTGTTTTATGGATTTTTAATTAACCTTTTCTGATTGGAAAGTACATTCGATCGATATCACTGAAATTTTCAAAGTATATCTTAACGAATTTTAAAGGTATATACTTGAGGGTTCGGTTACCGCCAATGTGGAAAATTTCATTCAAGAAAATTCCCATATATCGAAGAAATCCAAGACGATTATTATAGAAATTTATTATTGTTGTTTCTAATCAATTTACTTGAAATTTTGGATCTATTTAAGTTCGGGTTTGGGGAACTTTGCATGACCCCCCCGCTTCAAGCCTTTGTCATAAAAATTCAAAGGTGATTTTGCGAAATTTTTTATAAAACACAATTTCCAATTAACAAATTTATGAGAAGTTGATTGCCGATTTTACCGTTGAGTACTTTTTCTTCAAATTCATATTTTTAATTTTATTTTAATTATAACAAACAAACGAATAATAAAAAAAAAACAAAAACGTATAACATTAGTAATGTGAAATAGTTAAACATTAAAAAAATTGTTTAATTCATCGTCACATAAAGTTTTTTTTTCAATTTACGTTATCTTTCGTATCGTCAATCAAACAATCACATACAATTAATTTTTTTTTTGTAAATATATAATACAGGTGAAATTTAATAACATATATATTTATTTTTTTCCTTTATTTATTTAAAGATAAATATATAAAAATAATCTTTTTTTTTTTGTTAATCAAAATATAATATGGCATGATAATAATTTTTATATATTATTAATATTTAATTGGAGTTGATTTTTTGAGTTACGCATAAATAATTATTAATAAAAATATATGTATATAGGTTCATATATATGTATGAAAATTAGTATTTAATAATTTCGATCGATGACCATATATATATATATATATTTGAAATATATTATTAGCTTTTAATAAGATTAATAAGATTTTATATTTTATTTTTTTTGGAGATTGATTGATGATTATTATAGTAATTGAATTTTATAGTGAAAAATTGTTAATAATAATAATAATTATTATTATATGTAAAATTTTTTATATACAATATAATTATTAAGATATATATATGATGAAGATTGATGATGATGAAGCGGATCTTAATCAGATATATTTTCTCTGTATATAATAAGTCAAATTAATATAAGATTGGAATGGAAATGTGAATAAGAAAATTCACAATATACCATATAGATGTTATTTTATTTCAGTTAGCATTAAATTAGCCTTTTTATTTTTTGGTTAATACTAATAAGTTTCTTTTATTAAATTATAGAGTCAAAGTGAGCAAACCTCAAAATTCTATTATATTATATTTGGTTAACATTCAATTCAATGTTAAATTATGGCAGTTTTAATAGAATGATGCTGATTCTTATTTCGAACATTCTCATGAAGATATATATAGAGCATTCATTACATTAAAGTGATCAACTTAATTTATAATCTGTTGTTTAATTAATTCATTAGTTAAAAAAATTGATATTTTTTATCAATAGATTATCTATAGAAATAGAGGAAATTACAAAAAGTATATTTTTTTTATCCATATTTCGAAAGCGTATATGAAAACACAAAAATTGTGAGATATTTTTTTTTTATTCATTTCTGTATTAAATGTCATCCAATTTTATAATCTTTAAAAGTTTTTATATCAATCGTTAAATACATATATTATATATGAAATTGTCTCTATCATATACGACAAAAAAACAAACATACTATTAATAATAATACTATAAATTTAAACTACATTTTATAAAATATCATCGATTACATAACAAAATTTACAATATTAATTTTAATAGTAATAATAATAATAATATATTATATATATTTTTTTGTTAATTTTTTATTTTTTTTCAAAATCTTATTAACGATATTACAAAATTACTATATATAATAAATTATAAATTATAAAAAATATACTTATAAATGTGCGTATATGTTGCATTTAAACGGGAAATAAATTAAAATGTATTTTTATTATTTTTTTTTTTAATTTTATTTATCTATCGCGTTATGAGATGTTGAAACACAGACTTCGTTGTCGTTGTCTAGTGTTTTTTTTATTTGCTTTTATATTGGTATTAAAATTATTTGGTATTATTATTGTTATTGACGCGACTATATAGTAAAAAAAATATATTATTTGTTTAAAAACTTCCAATTTATTTCAATTTTTGATTAATATTTATTATAAAGATAAATTGCTTATTATCCATATTATATATATTTAGAATTGAATTGAATTGAATTCAAAATAGTTGTATAAGAATATATCTTATATATGGTATATTTATTTATTATTATGCTTATAAACAAATTTGATATATAACAAATCTGAATGAAGAAAAAACTATAGAGAAACATTAACATCAATAAAAATTCGATCCATCTCCATATGAATAGAGAAGAAAGATATATAGAATATCATTCAAAATTAAAGTTTGAAAAACGTGATGAATTTTTTTTTTTTTATATTAAAATTTTTACAATTTTAGAATGGAAATCATAAAATATACTAGTTGATATACACTCAGCCAAATAGAAAAGCAAGTAATAGTACAATAATAATACAAAAATAAGACAAATATTCGTGCGAAGATGAAAATAAATAAATAAATACAAATAGTTAGAGTTACTATATATTTCAAATATACAAAGATGAATATGTAATCAAATACTATATAATCTTATTATATATGAAAATTGTTTATAATCATTTTTTTTCTTTTATTGTATTTTATCTCAATGAATGGTGTATAGATGCTTATACAAAACCAAAATCAAAACCTATTTACGACTTTCTAAAACAATATAATACCAAAACCGATGACGCGATGACGACAACAACGACGACTTATAAAATAACCAGTATTATAAAAATATAAAGTATTATTATTAAGTATATATATATATATATATATTTTGTAATAAGAAGTTTAAAGTAATAAATTATATATGTAATATTTTTTGCTTTTTCTTATAGTATTTATTTATTTATTATTAAATTTTTAGATTTTTTTCATTTATAATCTTCAATTGAATGATATAAAGTATTCGATTTTAAGATATTTATTTATCATTCATTTATTTAGTATTTATGAATATATTGGATCAAGATCTCTGTGATTCTGTGGTGCGTATAGTTGATAAAACACCAACCTAAAATTCTTACAAAATTTTAGGGTCATGAATTGGAATTCTACTGAAGACTTTAACAAATGTGTTTTGTGTTTTTCTGTTATTTTCCTGAATTTCCACACACACACAGTTGTATATTTTCCCATGTGCGGTTAGTCGTACGGCTAATTTTTCGCCATCCGTAAATAAAAATAAATTATATGAAACCAACAACAGAATTGGATGTATTTGGGCCTTCGAAACGAAACGTTAGTTGTAAGCATCAAGATCTGAATTGAATACATTAAGACAAAACCAATGAATTTGCATATACTTTTATCAATTCGCTTCTGATATAGAATTATATATCGAAGTACTGCAGGTTTATTATTATTTTCTTAATACTTTTACGATATTTTTAACAACATATTAAATGAACACTACAGCCTTTTTTTTTAACATTAACAACAAGAAATAATAATAATAATATTTTAATGTTAATAATCTCTTAAAAAATGTTATTAATAAAAATTATTGTCTGTGTGTGCGTGTGAGGTATTTAATTTTTATATTAAATGCAAAGAATTTTTATAGTCTGTGTCAAGTCTGCTCTATTACTATATACATACATTTAAAAAGGTATATATAAAATATTTTGTATACAAAAATTATTAATATAAAAAAAACGAATAGTCATATTTTTCATGCTTTATATTAATTTCGAATAATATACCAAAAGATAATTATACAAAAATTTATACATCTATTATAATTTATAGATTAATAACATATATGATATGAAATAAGGTTTATTTGATTGGTTTTTTAAATGCTCAAAGTAATAAATAAAACCAAATATTTAAACTAGGGCACATCATACATTTTTGTGTTTTTTTTATTGATTTTATTTTTCAAATTCGTATATTTTTATAATTTTTTTTTTATGATTTTTATTTGCGTATATTTTACAATATTACTATTTTCTTTAAATATTTTCCGAATAAATACATAAAATTTAAAATGATAATAAACAAATAATTATATATGTGTATAAAATCATATAGTAAAATGTTTTGTGTATTCGTTTATTTGGAAAATGAAATAAATATATATATAGTAGATGCATTTTTGTGTATGTTTATTATATCATTATATTGATTTAAATATAAGGAAATACCATTTAAATGAATTTTTATGTTATGTTATAAAATTTCTTCATTTTATAACATCTATATTATTATTATTATTATTTTATAGTTCAGCAATGGTATGAAATGCAGAAATATAATCTTATTATGAAATTAAATTCTTTAGGTGCGTATTTAATTTTTATTATGGTGTTTATACTTTTATAATATTATATATATATATAACATTTCTCATTTCGGAAGTTTGAATTTTTATTATTTACATACATCAAAATATACAATGTATTATTTATATTATATATGAATTAAACACAATTTTATTTCTAAAATGCATAATCATCTTTGAAAAATGCACATCTTATATATTTATAGTTTATTTTATTTTTACAATATATTATAAATAATTTAGAAATTATAGTACAGTGTTTTACAAACATTTATTGGATGATTATTCTTCTTGATGCTATTATTGAATGATCAGTTTATTGTTGGAAAATTTCATTCTTGTCACAAATAAACGATATGTATTGTAAAATTATTTACATTAAAACAATTTTTTGATAAATATTTACCATATACATATATATTTAAACGAAATTAATGAATATTTAAACATAATATGCTGCATAAGCCGCATTGATCTTTCGTATTACAATCATATATATAAGCGGATATTTACTTATCAAATGTACATTAAATAATTAATATTTATTTTATTATTTTTTATATAATATTTATAATATAAATTGTATAAAAATAATACGTATATAATTAATATATTCATAAAAATTCTTTAAATTTATGAGTTTATGTTTTTTTTCAAAAAAAGATATTTATTTAATGATTTACGGTTTTTTTTTCTTGTATTTTTAATTGCATAGATTTCTTTTTATGTTTACGTTTGTTGTCACCATATAGATAAGATCTTGTTTAGATATGGACAAGAAGATTATAATTTTTTCCAACTCAAATCAAATATTTATAATCAATTATTATAACCTGTAGCACAATTAATCAATTTATAATGTAAGTTATTTTACAGAATTTTTTGTTTTTATGTCAATTTGGTGCTTGTTATAAATAATTTTTGATTTGACCTAAATATAATTGGACGAATAATTAAACAAATTAATAAAAGAAATTATCTTTCTGTTTGATAAATTTAATATCTATGTAAATATAAAAAATTGCTGATCAAAATCTTGCATTACAAAATGTGACTATAGGCTTGGTAAGGCAATAAATATTAATTATTAATTTGAATTATGTAATTTTTTGGGGGGTAAGCAATTTTTTTTATGCAATTATCTAACCATAAAAAAATCTCAATTTACAATCACCTCTTTTCCTACAAATTACGTATAGTATTCAATTTCTTTGATGAACTTTATCTATATTAGTGATCTATCAATTATCAATTTTTTCTTTATAGACACATTTATTATATATTATTATTATTATTTACACGTATATCATGTATTATATATATACTTATGTAAAATTTCATTTCATATGTTATTTGTATATATCATCTGCATAAAGCAGAAAAAGTTATGTCATAACATTATAAGTTTATTTTTTTATTATAATCAGTTACATATAAATATATACACGCGTTGTATTATACACATTTGAGATTAAATCAGTCCTACATAATCGCACTTATGTATATATTAATATTATTTGAGATTGCGATAATTTATGTATAATAGTTTTTTTTTTAAACTATTCAGTATTTTATAACGCATTTTATAAACAAATAATATTTTGCATTAAAGATCAATATATATGGTATAATAATTTGATGTTATATTAACATTTAAAGTTATTTTAATTTTTTCGATTTTGAAAGATAAAATCATATTTATTTTTTTTATGGTGATGATTGATTTGAATTTTTTTTTTGTTGAATATTTTAATTTATTTAATAATAATAAGAGAGAGAGGAAAAAAATGGGTTATTGATTATTTAATAATTTTAATATGACTGTATTTAATACTTTTATTTTTAGATTACGATTATAGTTATTTATAATATTGACTTAGTTTTTTATTTTATTTTTATATAGTCATAAACTTACATATATATAATGTGATGATTTTTATAATGTTTTGCAAATATATATAAGTTTATTTGTTGATTAAAAAGAAGTATATCTAGTCTATTGTGTAAATTTGAAAGTTTAGTAAACTATCATGGTTTTTTTTTCATTTTCTATATTTATTTTTATTTTTATTGCTAAATTATACGAAAAAGATGGAAAACATTAATTTATAAATATTGTGCTACGACACACGGCTATTATTGTTATTTAGAATGAGGGATTGGACCTTGTCTGTTTTGTTATTTATCGTAGATGTGAATAATTTTTTCAATTTAAATTTGCAAAAACTAATTCTCTTTGACACAAACTAATCGGTTGACGATTTTTGTATATTTAAATATAAATAAAAATAATGATAAATTATTCAAAAATAACAAATAAATAGAAACGAACTAGCGATTATATTATAGAATTTAATGAACAGATCACTGGAAATATTTTCTATTTTAGAATTATTATAAATTTCCTTATCAATATATAATCAGTACTTTGATTATTATAGCTACTTCCTATATAAAATGTTTAAAGCTAAATACAACGATTAAAAATCTAGAAAAATAGCACGTATATCAAAGAAACAGGTTATTAAATTGCAATATCAATAATGATGATCATAAGAACTTTCACGAAAAAAAACCATATATATTTAAATTACATTCTTGTAATTTATGATGATTTGTCATCGAATTTAAATATGCTAATGATTTTAATATATATAGTATATTAAAAAGAAAGCAAAAACATTTCGATTTTTGATATAATAAAAAACGAAAAATTGTACCAAATTTCTAACATATATGATATAAAAATAAACATTTTTTTTTTTTGAAATACTATAGAATAAAAATAGCAATTAATCGGCGCGCAGGTAGATAAACAAAACACGTTTATTTATTTTTGTATTTTTAATTCATCAATTATTGTTGATCTAAATCACAATCCCAATTAGAATAATATTTTATTTGTTATTCATTCATAAATTTAATTAAAAATTTTACATATAATAGACATCAATTTTTGGTATATACAAACAAAAGCTAATCTATCTATCTTTGGTATATATAAAAACAAACATAAAATTTAACTTTCTCAAAATATTTATCATAAAATCATTTCGATTTTTAAATAAAATAAATATTTTTCTTTTGACTATCGCGTATATTTGATTTAATAATAACATATAAAGATGCTTAAAATGAATATATGAAGAATTAAAAATAAAAAACCCCATTAAAATGCTATTTTTCTAGGTTTGGTCTTAATTCTTTTTTTATTTGTCGTCATCGTTATATTTTTCTATAATCTTATCTTTTTTCTTTAAGTTTTTTTTATGTTATATTTTGCGTGTTGTAAAAACATTAATTTATTTACCATTAATTTAACAATGGATGGAGGTTATAAAGAAGAAAAACTACGATTTTTAAATACATTTAACACAATCAATTTTAATTTTCTTATCAACCAAATTTTATTTATAAGGAAATAGAGAAATTCACACACACACAAAATAATATTTAACGGATAATTTAATAACGTTTTATATTCTTTTTAGTATATAGGGTTCAGTTTGTATTTATGAACTGAGCTAATATACTACGATATGTGAATTTGCGAAAAAAGTTCTCAAATGAAAATATAAAAGATATGATCCTTAATCATAGAACATTTGTATAATAAATTATTTTATGAATTACGTCTCTTTGTAATTTTTCGTTTTTTTATCAATAAATAAACTTCCCCGAAACTATATTATAATTTGTTTGTATAATATATATATATAGATAATATTCATTCCAAATATAAAATAACATTTTATCTATATAATATACGAGGTTACATACAAAAAAAACACAAATGTACGTAATACATATATTATAATAAACATGAATGAATTAGTTGTTTTTTTTTTGGAAGAAAGATAACAACACAAGAAAATATATTTTTTTTATCTTGTATATATAAGCGACCCATCATCTGTTATTCTGTGTTGTGTATGGCATGAAATATGACAACAAAACAAGACTATATGTGATAAGCATTTAGTTCTTATATATAAATGCTATATATTCTAACTTTTCTTTTATGACTGCTGCCACCGCCGCGCTATAGCTTCGCTAAGCTGACTAACTTATAATAAAGAATTATTTTTTTAAGCATAGATATTATTCAAATATATGCGTTTTATATACAAAAAAAATAATATACCCATTATAATATAAAAAATAAATTATCAGATTACATTTTATATGTTATTTATATTATTTTGGATTAAATATCCTATTTAATATTTTTTTTATATACTATATATATACATTTATATGCGATGAACGTGATGGATATGAATTTTTTAATAAAAAAAAAACTAACAAATTACTAATATTTAAATATAGAAAATATATTCGGTAAATTATTTAGCAGCATATAGGTAGAGGTATATATGTTATAAAGAAATAAAATATTAACTTTAACGATTTGTGTATTTATTTATATATCCGGATTTATTTGTACACTTTTTGAATTAATTGTAAACATACATACATATTTAAATATAGAACACGACCTATATTTATTGATATTATTATTATTATATTTACAATATGTTTATTTACTGTGTTTATATTTAGTTAATTTAAGTATATACATATCTATCTGTTTTTATATAAATATAAATATATTAAAACATTTTAAAAGTATAAAATCAGTATAAACATCTTTTAATTATATTGAATTAGAACTAATTTTGGAATAATTTGTAATGGAAAGAACATTATTTCGAAATTTGGTTTGATAACGAGTGGTCAGTATTTTTAAAGTAAAATTTACCTGATTAAGTAATTTCATACTTAAGCTCACCGGAATAGAATTTCGAGGTTTCATGGGCGCTGCCATTCAGCCGTAGTAACGTACAACAAAAAAACAAAAAACAAAAATTCATATTTTATGATAGTAGATATTTTTTTACTATTTGATTATAAATTTTGAATGAAAGACAAACATTCAAAATGTTTACAAATGCATTTAGGAAATTAAATTCCAGAATGAAATAAATTTTATTTACAAATGAATATTTTATGTAAATAAAATAAGATATTTCCTTATGTATATATAAGAAGATATTATAAGTGAAATATAAATACATTTTAAAAATATGCACATATAAATAGAATTTGCAGGTAAACTGTACCGTAAAAGTGTATAAAATAAGATATTTATATAAGATGATTCTCAAAAAAAAAAAAAAGAAAAAAGAACAGTATAATATATTGAGAAAAGATTTTGCATTTTACATTTAAATTCAATTAAATTAAATTACATCCCTTAACAAAAAATAGAGCATTTTTGTTTAATGATCTAAAACGAATCCGAACTTATGGTCGATGGTTAGATGTATATTATATAATTATATTAATAGATATTATTTAATTTGTTTTAAAATTTTACGTGCGGGTACTCCCGAATTATCGCAACTCCAATAAAATAATAATATGTTATAAGAATATTTACACCATTTACATATTTCGATTATGATGAGATTTCCACAAATTATTAATACAGTACTTTATAATAAATTACTCATCATTGACTAATTTATTATAAATGTAATTTATTAAGGGTTGAGAATTGCAATAAAATTACCACATATACGCATCAGTACAGGTGTATTTTATGATCGTTTTTTCTTCTTTGCCACCCTTTTGCTTTTACCAATGAGTCTACATCAGTCTATAACAAAATAATGATATGCTATATAAAAACAAAGCTCTATATATGTACGTGACGACTAAGTACTTTTTTATACAACGACGAATAAGATATTAGAAAAATATATGTGCATATCAAATTAAAGTCCATAAATACATATATTGAGTCATCTTCCATATATATACCTTTTATATTATCTTTATAAATAAAAACTCAATATATATATAGTGAATGAATTGAATACATATATATTAGAATAGAATCATATATAAAATAGATTTTATATAAGGGGGTTATACAGAACATATATGTATATGAAGTATATATAAGTTTAGTTTACTATATATTTATTTAACGAAGAATTTTTTTTTTTACTTTATAGTCCATAGTATAACATTGTAAAAAGGGAGCCAAAGTAAAAGCAGTCATAGATGTACCATATTTTTAGATATATATAGAAAAGAAAATCTTTTTTCTTTCCTTTTTTTTTTTAAAATAAAAATCAATCTTTTTTTAGTTCTATTATTTCCTTTCGATAAATATATAGATTTCTTCTCTACACGATAGATATAAAATAAATGTTCATTCATTATTTATTTATATGTGTGTTATGTGTATACAAAACGATGCCCATTTAAACTATTTATCTTTCTCTATATATATATATATATATTATTCTATATATATATTTATATGAATTGAATCATTGAATATATTAAATACGCTGTAAAAGGAAATGCGATATATTGAATTCAACAAAGAATCAGATTTATATAAGAAAATAAAAGTATTCAATTTGTATATAGAGAATATATTTGAGGATTTGATCTTATTATTTATTAAATACGAATCTATATCCTAATAACTATAACCGTATTATATGGGTAAATTTTTAATAAGATGGATTTTCTTTGGGGAAAAAACATGAACGGATATCTTATAATATTAATAATAATGCAGGAAAATTATATATAAAATTAGATCGATTGGTTATAGAAGAATACAAAAAATAAAAATTGTTTGGGTCGTACCGTCGTACACATTCATACATAATTAATGATCCTTATTTTTTTTTAAATATCCTTTAACTTTCCTAAATAAAACTCTTTTTTTTTATATAGAGATTTTAGCAACACAAAAAAGCTTTATACAAAAAAGGGTTTTAACTTTTAGAGTATATTTAATTTAACTTTAATTCAACTAATACGTTTATATAAAACTAAAATAAACATAAAAATACGTATGATTTTATTTTATTTTCTTAGCTGTGTATATGTTTTATACATATATGAAATATTGATTCCTATATATATTTGAATATAATTCAATGCATTTTTTAAAGAAAAATCTATTTTTTTTATATAATCAATTAAAACTTCATATTAGATTTATTTTTTTTTTAAATACAAATAATTTATTATAGCTATATTAGACTGATTAAAGGGAAAAAAGAATCATATATGGCCGGCATAAACCATTGTAACATTCTATATATTTTATATGTTTTATATATAAAAAAGCCATTGTATGCGTATATGAATTTTGAAAAGTTTTCTGAAGTACCTATGTAGATAGAAATATTTTCCACTATAGTACAATATATTAAAGAAACTATTCGTTAAAAAAAAAACTATTTTTTTCACATGATAAATTATACATTCAAGATATAAAATAAAAATGTTATTGAAGATTATTATTATTATTATTATTGTTGGCACGGAAAAATAAATGGGTTGATAAACCCTGAAATTCATGCATAGAATGCATATGTTAACAGATTAAAATCAGGTTTGAATTAAACTGTGTTAAAAATTATTGATAATATTCTATGCGATTCGACGAGGTTCGATATGTTATTATTATTGTAATTTTATAATCGAAACTGTACGGATATATATATATAGATTGAATTATAATATTGAATTGAAGTGAAAATATGATAAGAACATTAAGAATACTAAATTTGTAGTTATTTCATTATTATTTTATTTTCATAGTTTTTTATTGATTATTTTATGGATTTATTTAATTATTAATTTTGTATATGATTAAAATGTACTTATCGGCTTAATAACTATTGTACTATATATTATATGAAATTTAAACAAAAAATAAAGAAGTGTACAAAGAATCAATTCTAACGGTGTTTGAAATTATTAATATTAATAAACTCACAAATTTAAAAGTTCACAAGTTTACAAGTCTACAAATTTACTTAAATCAAAATTCACTTTCAACAACAATGCCTACACTAAGATCGCCACCAAAACAATCATCAAATAATCGCAGCACAACCAGACCTGACAACAGTTGCGAATTGTGTACAGATGCGGACAACGAAGAAATGGTGCAATGCGATAAATGTGACCAGTGGTACCATTTCGTTTGTGCAAACGTAACTGATTCCATAACTGAAAAGGAATTTATTTGTACCAAATGCACAACGTCATCACAATTCGCAAAGGGTGTGAAGCCATGCTCAAACGCGCCTTCTGTGGATTGTTCAGCCACGTCATCCGGACGTCGTCGACTTGCGCTGGAACGCTTAGAGGAGGAAAGAAAATTAAAGGAACAAAGGGATAAGGAGTATCTTGACAAAAAATATCAGCTACTATCAATCGAGGATGAAGCAGATGAGATTAACTCACAGTTGGACATTCACGACAAAATGAATGCTGTTCAAAATTGGGTAAATATTAAAAAATTAAATTCAAATACTAATGTGCATCCAACAACCCAACAGATCACAACGTTTGCAAGTCACCTGCCGCATACAACGATTATACCAGCGGTAAATACGTCTCAACTACACATTCATCAACAAAATCAACAACAACCGGTAACAAAAAACGTGACGATGTCATCGACAATGATGGGTAACGACTACACGGTTTCGGGATTCCCATGGCATACAAATATGAATCAAATACAATGTCCTGGTACTTCCAATCCTATACCGCAACCAACCTCAATCCAGCCAACTTGCCAACAGGGACGGTTACACTATCCACCAATTCAATCGGTACCAATAATCCATTCCGCGGCTCCAACTACAATGCCGCAAAGTTATAACGTGTCAAATATATACGACCAACATTCGGCAGCACAACCACCACAAGGGCGACCTATTGCACATCAACAGACAATAAGTTCCGCTCAATTGGCGGCCAGAAATGCTGTATCAAAAGATTTACCCACCTTCACTGGTAAACCAGAAGAGTGGCCATTGTTCATAAGCGCATACGAAAATTCAACGCGTATGTGTGGATTTTCAAATGAGGAAAATCTCAGTAGGCTACAACGAGCACTAAGGGGGGCTGCGTTGGAGGCCGTCAAATATAGATTAATGTTGCCACATACTGTACCAATGGTGATAGAAACCCTACGCACACTTTTTGGTCGGCCAGAATTAATAATACACACGCTGATTCAAACAGTAAGGTCACAGCCAACGATACGACCGGATAAATTCGATATGCTAATGAATTTTTCACTAATCGTTCAGAACCTTTGTGCTACGCTTGAAGCATCGGGTTTGTATTCGCATTTGAATAATCCAATGCTACTTCAGGAATTAACAGATAAGTTGCCTTCACAAATCAAGTTAAATTGGGCTATTTACAAAAAGACACAAAATATGGTAACGCTGTCTACATTCAGCAGTTGGGTCTTCGAAATAGCTCAGGCGGCAAATGAAATCACATTACCACCAATACGCTCCACTACTGCCGAACACAAAAATAACAAGTTCGGTGGAGATCATGGTTATTTACACGCACATACTGAAAATGACAACAACCCGGGATTTAGTCCACATACACGGGGTAAACATGAACATAATTCAGCCAAATGTGTAATATGCAGCAGCAATCATGGCGTATACGAATGTAATAAGTTTAAATGTTTAAGCCTAACCGATAAATGGAACACGGTTAAAACAAAGGGATTATGTAGGAAATGTCTGCGTCAACATAATCAATTTAGATGCAAATCCAATAAAATATGCGGTAAAAATGAATGTTTGTTCAAACATCATCCGTTGTTACATAATGATAGGAATGATGAACACAAACAGCAACAAAACGGCGTACAACAATTGGCATCTACTTGTAACACACACCAACAACCGAACCAAAGCATTTTATTTCGAATAGTGCCCGTGACACTATACAATGGTGACATTAGGGTTGATACCTTTGCGTTTATCGATGAAGGATCGTCGCTATCGCTTATCGAGCGTGGCTTGGCACATGAATTGCAATTAACGGGGACGGCCGAAAGTCTATGCCTTAAATGGACTGCGAACACCGTACGCAACGAACCGAAATCAGAACGAGTATCATTACAAATTAGTGGCATCGATACAATCGCTCGACGGCATAAGTTACGCGACGTTAGAACCGTTGACAATTTGAGTCTACCAATGCAAAGCGTCCCGGTCAACGAAATTCGACAAAATTATCCGTATCTAAGGGATATTCCTCTTCGAACATATCATAATGCCATTCCAAGGATACTAATCGGTATCGACAATTTAAGAGTTGGCATTCCATTAGAAATTCGTGAGGGAATAAAGGATCAGCCCGTCGCAACGAAGACTAGATTGGGATGGATACTTCATGGACTTTGTCCGTCTAACGTAATACAAAGTAAGCCACATTATGGTTTCCATCATTGCGAATGAAAATCCGACGGCGATCTCCATCAACAAATCAAGGAATTCTTTTCAATTGAAAATATGGGAGTGTCTACGACAAACTTGGAATCAAGTCGGGATAAACGCGCAATCGAAATCATGAACTCAACTACACTAAAGGTAGGTGATCGTTACGAAACCGGATTAATTTGGAAATATGATCATATTAAATTGCCAGACAGCTATAGCATGGCATATCAACGCATGGTTTGTCTGGAGAAACAAATGTCGTCGAATCCAATCATTAAAACCAGCATTCAACAAACACTCCGGGATCACATAAATAAGGGATACATACGAAAACTAAATGCCGAGGAATGTAAAATTAAACATGATCATACATGGTACTTGCCAATATTTTCAGTGTCAAATCCAAATAAGCCAAATAAACGACGTATCGTTTGGGATGCGGCGGCAAAGGTAAATGGAATATCATTAAATTCCGCTTTATTATCCGGGCCGGATCAAATGACACTGTTACCAGAGGTACTACATCGCTTTAGGGAACGAAAAATAGCAATTACCGGAGACATTCGGGAAATGTTCCATCAAGTATTAATAAGAGAACGGGATCAACATTCGCAAAGATTCCTGTGGCGTGAAAACCCCAATGCCGATCCCGAAACATACGTTATGCAAGTAATGACCTTCGGGGCAACGTGTTCACCAAGTTCTGCTCAATACGTAAAAAACCTAAATGCGAAGCAGTATGTGAAACAATTTCCTAGGGCCGTTACGTCCATTTTAAATAACCATTATGTCGATGATATGATCGATAGTGTTGACACCATTGCAGAGGCCATACAACTCATCAACGACGTTAAGCTTATTCACGCTAGCGGCGGGTTTGAAATTAGGAATTGGACATCAAATTCACCACAGGTGCTTCGCGCCGTGAATGCTGATCCTAGTTGTGAACCTAAGAGTATCGGTTGTCAAGCTGCCACGGATCAACAGAAGGTTCTTGGGATGTGGTGGTGCACAGAAGCGGACACATTCACGTATTCTCTGCGGTACATAAAACTGAATCGTGATGTAATATCCGGAATTCGACGGCCGACAAAGCGCGAGGTATTACGAACACTAATGTCCACATTCGACCCATTGGGATTTTTATCTCCATTCCTGGTATGTATAAAAATTCTGTTACAGGAAATATGGAGGTCCTCAATAGAATGGGACGATGTTTTGACGGATGCATTGAATGAAAAATGGCTGAAATGGTTAAAGATTCTACCATTGATCGAACATGTTCAAATCCCAAGGTGCTATTCCATTCATCAATCAACGAAATTCATTTCTGTCGAACTTCATACGTTCGTCGACGCAAGTGAACATGCATATGCGGCGGTATCATACTTTCGAATTGAAACGGTAAACGCGATCGAATGTGCATTGGTGGGTGCAAAAAATAAGGTGGCACCGCAAAGGCCGATGTCAATACCTCGTCTGGAGTTACAGGCGGCAATATTGGGAACCCGCTTGGCCAGGTACATTCGTAACAGCCATACTATCGAAATAAAGAAAAATGTATTTTGGACCGATTCACAAACGGTTATTCAATGGCTTAAATCAGATCCAAGGAAATTTAAACAGTTTGTTGCATTCCGGGTGGGAGAAATTTTAGAGACCACCAGTGCGAAGGATTGGCGATGGCTATCCACAAAGGAAAATGTGGCTGACGAAGCCACCAAATGGCGGGGCCTAACACCATATCCCATAAGTAAGCGATGGGTGAACGGTCCGGCGTTCCTAAGGGGACCAGAAAATGAATGGCCACATCGTGAAATCGACGGTTCGTACGCCAACAGTTTAGAGGAGGTTCAAATGAATTGCATGCATGCAGACGTAATACCGTATGAATTTATTGATGCCAATAGGTTTTCGAAATGGAGTAGAATGTTACGTACCATGGTGTACGTCATCCGGTTCACATTCAACATTAGGGCGGTGATCGCGAAAACGCCGAAACGGATCGGTGCGATTACCCCGGAAGAATACAAGGCGGCCGAAAGTGCGTTGATGCGTGCATGTCAGGCGGATAGTTATCCCGCCGAAGTACGGGCCTTCAACCGGAAAAGGGAACAACCAGGTGGTCAAAGGGAAGTATGTACCATACCCAAATCAAGCTCCATCTACAACCGTTCACCATATATGGACCAGGCTGGAATTTTGCGAATAAGGGGCAGAATAGATGCGTCAGTGGACGCACATTTTCAAACAAAACGGCCAATATTACTTCCGAAGTCACACAAAATTACGGAACTCATCATAGACCATTTCCATCGCAAATACCACCACCACAACCACGAAACGGTCGTAAACGAAATACGCCAAATGTACGACGTTCCGGCCCTAAGGGCGGCTCTAAAGCGCAGGGTGAAACAATGTCAAATATGCAAAAATCACCGGGCTTCACCTATAGCACCAGAGATGGCTGAATTGCCCCCGGCTCGACTGGCAACCTTTACCAGGCCGTTCACATTTGTCGGTGTTGATTATTTTGGACCGATGTTGGTCGCCATAGGGAGACGGGTGGAAAAGCGTTGGGGCGTGTTGTTTACCTGCATGACAGTAAGGGCCATTCATATTGAAATCGCATCAAGTCTATCGACCGATTCCTTCATTATGGTTTTGCGGAATTTCATCGCTAGGCGGGGAACGCCGATAGAATTATTCAGCGATAATGGGACCAATTTTAGGGGTGCCGACGTAGAGTTGCGGAATGAAATTAAGAAATTAAATCGCGACGAAATGGTGGAAAAAACGTTTCCACAGGCCCAAATAAAATGGAGTTTTAATCCGCCAGCGGCTCCTCATATGGGTGGCTGTTGGGAAAGATTGATACGGTCTGTCAAAAATACCCTAAGACAGATTAAACCGGAACGTATTCCAAGCGATGAATTGCTGCGGTGTATGCTGATGGAAATTGAAAATGTGGTGAATTCAAGGCCATTAACGTACATCCCCATAGATACCGGAAACGATGAGGCTTTGACGCCAAATCATTTTTTGTTGGGCACATCGGGAGGAAGCGCGTGTCCTGGTCGGTTCAGCGACGACGTTTATGTCCTCAAAGGAAACTGGAAGATGGCTCAAATAATGGCAAATCGCTTCTGGAGGCGTTGGATACGGGAATATCTTCCGGACTTGACTCGGCGTACCAAATGGTTCGCCCGTAGTGAGCCGATAAAAAAAGGTGACGTGGTGTTAATCGTAAATGAAAACGAGGAACGCAATTGCTGGCGTAGGGGAATTGTTATCGACACCACTGCTGGAAGAAGTGGGCAGGTTCGTAAAGCGGTAGTACAAACGGCGAATGGAGTTCTCACCCGACCAGCGGTTAAACTTGCGGTCCTGGATGTGGGGATTTGTCCAGATGTTGGTAAATCGATCAAAACCGATCGATGTACCGGGGGCCAGGATGTTGGCACGGAAAAATAAATGGGTTGATAAACCCTGAAATTCATGCATAGAATGCATATGTTAACAGATTAAAATCAGGTTTGAATTAAACTGTGTTAAAAATTATTGATAATATTCTATGCGATTCGACGAGGTTCGATATGTTATTATTATTGTAATTTTATAATCGAAACTGTACGGATATATATATATAGATTGAATTATAATATTGAATTGAAGTGAAAATATGATAAGAACATTAAGAATACTAAATTTGTAGTTATTTCATTATTATTTTATTTTCATAGTTTTTTATTGATTATTTTATGGATTTATTTAATTATTAATTTTGTATATGATTAAAATGTACTTATCGGCTTAATAACTATTGTACTATATATTATATGAAATTTAAACAAAAAATAAAGAAGTGTACAAAGAATCAATTCTAACGGTGTTTGAAATTATTAATATTAATAAACTCACAAATTTAAAAGTTCACAAGTTTACAATTATTAAAAAAATAAATATATAACTTTATGAATAAGCTACCATCCCATAATATATTTTTGTATATACCTATCCATTTTGTTTATTAATAATATGAATTACAATAATAATAATAATGATAATAATATTCGTAATCATAATCATAATCATAATAATAATAATAATAATAATGTATGAAAAGAAAAAATAGAAAACATTGAAATAATCACGTACAATTTTTATTTTCTATTTTTTCCTATTTCTTTTTATTTGTTAAGTTTTATATCAATCTTCTTCATTGTTGTGCGCGGTTACGTCTCTTGGATCATTTTTGATCATCATTCATTATATAAAAAATAAAAAAATAAATTATATACAATTTAAATAGTTGAAAAATAGCAATGCATATATATAAATTGAATAATATATTCTCCATCCATATATTGATTGATATATTCAAAATAAAATGAAATATATTATAAATTCTTTTATTTTTTTAACCAATTCTTAATATTTATAATATACTAAATATATATACAAAACAATCAGAAGAATCATATCCATATGTAGAATTTGAACTTCACAAAAACTAATAAACAGAAATACGCGATGTAGAAAATATATTTATTTTTTATATCTTATTGTTACCGTGTTCAATTTATTTGTTTATTATTTTTATTTTGTTTAGATATTTCTTATGTTTAGATTTTTGTTGTTGTTATGTTGTTTGGATATATTGGCTTTTTTATCTATACGCACGCAAAACAACATTCCATTTTCACAATGCAAATCGATTTCTTATTCTGTTTCATATTTTTTATTAAAATTTTACAATATACAAAAGTGTTTTTGAATATATAGAAATAAATACACAGTTTTTTGGTTTGGTGAGAGTAGTAAATTAATTTTATTTATTATATTTAACCAATCATCGGATGATCGGTGATTTTTTTGACAAATTTGATTTGGTGTAAATAACGTTTTGATTAACAATTAATTAATTGGATGATAAGTAGGAAAAATAACCCTTTTGGTTGATTGATTTCGGTGAGGTGCTCGCGTTTATCTATAAAAAAGTTAAAGACGATGTAAATGCATAAGACGATGTAATGCACCTTGGGTTTGCCGTCCTATACCATAGTTTTTGATATTCATGATTTAAAGAATATTCGCAAATTGTTAAAATATCGCGTAAAATAAGTTTTTCTATAGAATCTAGTTTCAATGGTTCAATAAGTTCATGATCGAAAATAGTCGAAATATGTTATTGCAAATTCTCAAGTAATGATTGATTCTGTACATGACATGTTTTTCTGAAGATATACAATCAATTAAATTTGTTTCAAAAATAGTTTAAATTTTTTTTACTATATAAAGTTTTTCTGAAATAAAATCGAATCTTCACAAATTTATATTTGAAGTTATAGTAAATAAAAAAAAAACTAATATATTTCTATTTAATCCGTAAATATATTTGTAATACCAGTGTAACATAAGCATTTATAATTATTATTATTTTTATTATTCGTAAATCGTAAATATCGTTTTACGCGATTTTACTGAAAAATTAAACAAAACAAATAAAAAAAACAATTAAGCACTTATGAGTATCTTGCGGCTAATTGGTTTAGTTTTAGTTAATTTAGAAAAGTTTAGTTTTAGTTAATTTTGTCGTTTTTTTTTATTTGTGAGCAGCTTAGTTCGAAGAAGGGCTATTTATATTAGACTTTTTGACTTAAACAGGAAAATCCCCTGGAACATTTTCCGATTTTTTCGGGTTTTTTTTCTTTCAACTTTTCTAACAACTTTTTGCATACAAAATTCAAAGGATTTTTACGTAGATATCTTGGTCTGTTTCAAACTGATTCACCTGAATATAGATTAAGATGTAAATTAAAATTTCATAAGAAGTTGAATTGGTGATAAATGTCTTGTCCAACACCCGCATGGTCATATACAAATTCTTCCCTTTCTATGTATTGTCCTATATGAATGATTTTTTTTTTAAATAAAGATCTATGCATAAATAATTTTGTATTCTTCCCTACTCCAAACAATAATAATAATATATGTAATAACAAAGCACATAACCTTGACTTTTCTTCCGATAAATGGTTATTTTTTTACTTTTCTACAAAAATATATAAAAGAATATTAAAATAAACAATTTATATTTTATCTTTCTCATATTACAACAATAATACATAAAAATATAATACATTTTGCAAAAAAAAAAGGAAAACAGAAAAACTTGTTAGACCACCGATCCATGACGTTAAATTTTTTTTGCGTTTATTTTGTGTGTTTATCAATATACCTCTATAATTTTATACATAATATATACCATCATGAAAAAGCAGCGATGTCAGACCACCTATTAATACCTATAGAAAATACTGCTGGAGGGCAGAAAAGTTCTAGGTGTGTTTTTTATTTTTAAAACAAAAGTTTATTCATGAAATAAAAAATAAATATAAACAAAAAAGTTAACTTCAGAAAAAATATCATTTAACAATTGTTAAAAACAAAACGACAAATATGGACTGCCCGAACGTCATCACATATCTTATATACATAACATATATATATATATATATAATTAATAATAATATTCATTTGTTTTATTTCTTATTGAAATCTTATACCATTCTTTAAAAAAAAATTTTTATTGAAATCTTACGATATACAAAACAAAACATGAAAATATAAAACCAAAATATGAGGTAAAAATTGTTATGTGAAATAAAAATACGTGATGGGAAAAATTAATATTCCATTTATTATTATATGCGACACAGATTTAAAATTAAAATTACATATTTGAATATTTGTGTATTTGTGCATTTAAAAAAAAATATATATATATATATATATATATATATATATAGATAGTTATAATTTGAATAAATATGATATAATAAAATATATGTACATAAATTATGTTATATTACACTATATATATATATAGCTACCTGTATGTATGTATGTTAAAATGTTAAGGCTATCAATATATCGTAACAAAAACTTTTGTATAATAAATATAAATCCTGGCCACTGCATGCATATGATGATGTTATTTAATTTTCTTAATATTTTTATATATACACAAATTGTAAAATGTATTTTTAACATTTTTTCTTTTCTGTATTCAATATTTGTTTTGATTCGCGTTTCTCTTGTTGTGATTGTATCATAAATTAAAAAAAAATGATATCATCATTTATCGCATATCTTATATATATATAATAAATAATAATATATAAATATATATAAATATTCTCATATGGAAAACATCAAATGAAAAAAAAAACAAAATTTACATATTATATTATATGTTTTTTTTTGTTTACACAAAAATAAATACACATGACACCATACTCGCAGGTTCGTGGTCATAATTATCAGGAATTTTATTTATTTTTATTTTTGGTTCTTCACATTATTATTAATAATATAAATTATATAAAAGTACAGAACTTTTATATATATATATATATTTATGTGATTTTTAAAAGTCAAGATTTTATAAGTACTTATATCCTATATATAACAATAAAATTTAATATAATAACATATATATTTTATAAACCAATAACATTGAAAAAACTTTAAATATTTTTATTGTTTAAATAAAAAAAGTTTATATATAATAAAACCAAAAAAAAAAATCAATTACGTATGTAATATGAAAATAATACATTGATTTTTGTTTTTAAACTTAAATATGTATTCATTTTCTGGTATTTCTATGTATATATAAAATATAAAAAACAAAACGAAAGCTTTTTATTCTAAAATTTTCCATATATATTTTAAAATATTTAGTACACAATAAATATTTATATATTGATTTGATTATTTATATGTGGAATAACATTTGTATTAAAATTGATTTTTTGTTTATTTTGATGTTTTTTACGGTAGAAATGTTTTATTATAAATTTTTTACAAACATTTTTTTGGAGGTTATAATATTAAGTGAAATGTATTTATTGTATATACAAAAAATCAATATAAATAAATAAAAAACTGAATATATAGTTTTAGTAAAATACTGCAAAATTCAAAGGGTTATAATCGTTTTAAATTTAAATTGTTATGTTAACAATTTAAAAAAACTAGCAAATTGGTAATATTTTTTAATTTTTCTTGGTTTGTTTGTAAAGTAATCGTAATATAGATATAAATATACTATCTAAAAGATTCTATCAGACCTTTTCCTTAAACCGCTTTTAACTCATAAAGTTAAAAATTGATTTGTTTGATTATCAATTTGTCTATTTCTATACAGGATTTATTTATTCATTTGAAATGGAAAAAATTAAAAAAAAATTAAAAGTCCATATAATATTTGCAAGATTACGTGATTTGAAAATTTTCTTTCATGGCTTCGTCGCTGATGATATACTGACATTAGAAAGATTAAAAAAAAAATAAATGTAATAATTTGGTATGAAAATATATCATATTTACGACACTCGCTTCACCATTATTACCGCACTAAATTATTTACATCCATATAAAGGATGAATTTTGTTCGTATGAATACGAATGCAATTACATACATATATATATATAGAGATGACTGGTTTATATAAAATATAATATGTCATAGAAAATTATTTATATATCTGTGAGGATTATTTGAAAAATCTTTATACAAATTTTTGTATATGAAAATACCAAAAAAAAAAATAAACTGTTTGGAAAATAGGAAAATTTTTTACAAACGCAAGTGTAGTTGTGCAAAAATCATTGTTTTTTTTCTATTCATAAGCTTAAATACACATTTATATTATTATGTTTTTTTTTCCTTATCGCTTTTAAAAACACATATACAACTCTATCTATCTATAAACATAGATTTTTACATTTATGTATATATATCCATATAATAAATCAAAAGCATTAGTCATACCACGATCAAACAAACATATAATGTTATATTTTATTTAATATATTTATATATGTATATATAGGCGAAATACTAAACTTCAAATATATATCAAATGCAAAATAAAACCCGTAAAACGTTATTTGTCGTATCCCCCAACCAAAACTCCATATGAATTCATCCCCAATTCGCATCGCATATACAATATCGAGTGTATGATGTGAATATAAAAAGAAAAAAAAAATTACAAGGATAGATAAATATAATAATACCGGTGGTGGTAATGGTATGATGATGATTTTATATATATGATTTTGCGAGCTTTTGATGATGATGGAATGAACTGAGTGGGTGGTTGAAAATGGATGCTGAATCGTTATATTTTTATTTTTTTTAATGATATTTTGCTGATAAACCAGCAAAAATATTCGTATAGAAAATAGATTTTGTTAAAGATTCATTTTACTTATAGAAACGGATATTATATACGCATTTATATAGAAATTTTATAGCATTGCAAATGACAAAAATATATAAATATGTATTATATTTCTATATCACTTTTATATGAACCTTGAATTTATATTTCTTTGTCCTATAATTCCATAATCCATGTATTTCCATTTGATATACATAAATTAAAAATTTTTAGTTAAAATTATCGATTAAATTTTGGTTTTTATATATATATATTTCACATTCACCGCGAGCAATTTTATGAATTATATACCAAATACCGCACATTTTAAATGAATTTGTTTGGCAAAAATATATATAATAAAAAAAATATATGAAATTAGAATTACATAAATTGTAATAAATTTATGAGGGTAGAAGTATATAAATAAATATGTTTGTATATTCATTTTGTACAAAATTTTTTTTTGAAAATGTAAGCAAAATAAAAAGATTGTAAATATTATATATGAATTATGAATGCGAGGTTGCGATATATCAGATATATGTATAGAAAAGATTGAAATACAAATGTAAAATTGTTTTAAATTGTATAATGAATTGAATCATTTTGAGGTTGATAGAAAACTGGTAGCTAAAAAATTTCTTAACAATACTTTGGGGTTGTTTGGTTTGAATCTCATATGCGATTGACTAAATACCGGCACCGGTAAAAAGAAATTATAAAACAGAATGCTGTTTTTCGGTTGGACGCAACTCTAAAATCAATCGTCTGTTGTATTCATAGTGCGACAATTAATATTCAGGACTGGTCCTAGGAAATACATTAAAAACACGATTTCTGAAATTTTTTTTCTTTATTTATTCAAAATATTCTCCTCCTGATTCAATACATCGATCTGTTACATCGATTTTATAATTATTCAAATGCGTGTTCCAGCTCATTTTGTGGTATTGCCTCTAGTGCGCGTGTAGATGCTGTTTGAATGGTTTCAATATCCTCAAAAAAACATCCTTTCAATTTCATTTTAAGTTTTGGGAAGAAGGAAAAGTCAAATGGTGATGAATCAGGTGTATACGGTTGATGATTTATCACACATACTTGATTTCGAGCCAAAAACTGACAACCATAAGTGAAGTGTGATTCGGTGAAGTGTGAATCGCGTAACAAGCACCAACTATCTGATTCACGATATTCAGGTCGAATACGACGAATCCTGTCCATCAAACGCTTCAAAACTTCGATGTAATATGCGCCACTGACTGTTTGACCAGTTGGAACGAATTCTTTATGGATAATTCCCTTGCTATCGAAAAATGTTACGAGCATTGTCTTGATTTTCGATGGAACTTTTCCTGTTTTTTAGCTTGTGTTTTAGCCATCCACGAATCGTTTATACCACTCAAAAACTTGTGTTCTACCCATACAATTATCGCCATTAACTTGATGCATCGATTTGAACGTTTCTGTTGCAGATTTACCAAACTGTGCGTTGAATTTAATTACTGCTCTTTGTTCCATGTTAAAATTTCTACTTTTGTCAACCAAATGCAAGCCAATTTTTACAGACGATAGAGAAAACATCACGCCTCAAAACGCTTGTTCCACCACATAGATCATCCCACTAGTTATTGAGATATGGTTTGAGCCCGGAACATTAATTGTCGCACTGTGTATATAAGCAAAAGTTATATACATAAATTATTACCTCTAAAAAACCTATATTTTTTAATTGTTTTTATGTTTATCTTTATGATTTATTAAATAGTATATTAAACATTAAATATGTTGACTTTATTTTAGTCATATATTATTTATTTTTAATATTTTCAAATAAACAAAACATTTTTTTTTAATTCATTGGTACTTATACATTATTATAAAAAAAAAACATTATATTAATTTTCTTGAATATGAAATAATAAAAAAAAATCTCATAAATATATTTTCGCGTTCAAAATGTGAAATTACCGTGAGATTATCAATTTTCCGTATTATTAATTATTCTTTATAATTTGCTTTACTATAAATACAATACTTTAATATAGCAAAATAAATAAATTCCATATTAAATATGAATATAGCAAAAAAAATAAATAGATTTTAACATTGTATTTTTATATATCTTCAATATAAGAGACTCTGTTATATTGTCGGTTATTGTTTTCGTTTTCGTAATATATTCTATATTTTTTTTTAAATCTATTTGGAAACATACATCAATAATAATAATAATAATAGTTCATAACACTTAAACCATCTTAAAGTTTAAAAAAATAAAAAAAGCTTGTATACAAAACATTTCACAAGTATTTTATATTTTTTTTTTTTTTTGTAAGTATTCTTCTTCTTTTGAGAATTCCGGTTGACGGTTGTTAAATAATAATAGAATATCTATAGTTTTATATGGTATATACACATTACACACGTCTCTAAAATAGAACAGTGTGAATATCAATTTTTTTTTTATTTTTTCATTTCATTTATATAGTTGTTAAATAAACATAAATTATTGTGTGAAGATTTGCATTTTAACATATTAAGAAAAATTGTATATATATATTATATTGTCACATACACGGACAAATATTGTATATGGTATATAAAGTAGAAAAACCACAATTTATAAAATCGCTTAATTTCATATTATACTCGCATATACATAAGTGTATAAATACAAAATACATAATAACTCAACCTCCATCTTCTTCTCTCGGATCAATACAAAATCAATCGATACTTTATTTATATATACATAATATAACACAATATAAAAAATAAACAAAAAGATTTAAAGAGGTATATATATGCAATATTAAACAAAACATGTAATAAATTAATGAAAAAAAAAATAAATTATTATATATATATGGTTTAAGATTAACACAATTTTTTTCAAGTAAAGTAGTCAGTCATAAAGCGGTTATAGTTTTTTTTTTTGCTCGAAGATATATTCCATCAACAAATATCTGACCAAAACATATATATTATATTATTAAATACCTTCTTTATTTAGCCTATATAATATTATAGTTTTTTATTTATATAGAGATGAAAAACTATTTATTTGATTCAACAACGCGCATTTTTTATTGATTTCATTATGTATTAATAAATTATTTCGTTGAGAAAAAAAAAATACAAAAAAAAAAACTGGTTCGCAAATCAATACGTTAATTTTTTTTTACTTTTCTTATTATTAAAAACCAGCGAACGTATTTATTTATTTTATAATAATAACAATAATGGTTTATTTCTTACTTTAAATTAAATTAAAATTCATTTTTTTGTTGTTTTCGTGCTTATAGTTCAAAAATAAATAACGGTGCCCGGTTAACACCTAGAGCAGAAAACGGGTACGTATATTCTGCGGTATGTTAAGGTTGGGGAAAACTTTAAATTATCATAACTCAACTGCTCATAAAAATCATGCAATACATGCGTTTAATAAATATAATGTCAAACAAATATCCTAAAGAGAACTCTCCGATTCATATAGGCGACGTTGGCAAAGATGGGACAAAAATGAGGTTTTATTTTGTGAATATTTTTGGAGTTCTATTTTTCAGCCCATTATTCCACCTATACAACCGTCTCCCATACAAAACAAATGATATTTTTGAGATATTAATGTGACACATCACTATATATGTATTAAAATTTTATGAGAAGTTGATAAATTTAACTCCACTTTCATCTTCGCCGGTTATATTAACTTATACTTTATGTGCTAATTGTAAGTGTTGGACTTATTCCAGCATATCTTTTTTATAATTGTTATAATTTTTATGTGTATAGGAAACATTATAAAAGAATTCACGCGAACAGTATACTGAAAAAATTGGGTATAGATTGGGGTCATAATTTGACTATAGATATTATTTTGATTTTTTTTTTTTTGCCTATACAAATGTAGATTTGTATTACAATTAAAAAAAATCTATGATCATATGTAAAAAATTATAATTTATTATTATAAATTATAAATTGTTTTGTATTATATTGATATAATTATTATATGTATATAATATCTTTGACGTGTTTGACATAAAAAAATAAAAAAAGTAAAACAAAACCATAACATATAACAATATAATATTCGCATTGTTTTAATAGAAAGAAGAAAAAAAAATCACATATATTTAAAAGTAACTATACTATAAAAAATGTTATTATATTATGTTTTTTTTTTGTTACATTATCTATTTTGTCATTTTCATTTTTATGTTATAATAACTGCGTGTCTTTAATTGCAAAAATAACCTCAATTGTTTGATGTACTTATAAATATTTAAATTATATATATAGATATTGTGCATTGTGTAAATGTATTCATGATGTGAGGTCTTAAATTACTATAAATACAATTTTACAAAGTGATACTATTTTTTGTTTGCAGATAAACGTTTTGTTTTTGATATTTTATTGTGTAAAAACATATAATAACTCGACTATATATAACCTGTATATAAATTGAAACTATATTAACCTATTTTTTTTTGATAGTTTTAATTTTTGATGTATGGATTTTTTATAAAATAGAATTATATGCGGTAGATATACACAGTGAGACAATTAATATTCCGGACTGGTCCTAGGAAATACATTAAATACACGATTTTTGAATTTTTTTTTGTTTATTCTTTCAAAATATTCTCCTCCTGATTCAATACCACTGTTACATCGATTTAATAATGATTCAAATGCGTGTTCCAGCTCATTTTGTGGTATTGCATCTAGTGCGCGTGTAGATGCTGTTTGAATGGTTCCAATATCCTCAAAAAAACATCCTTTCAATTTCATTTTAAGTTTTGGGGGACAAGGAGAAGTCACATGGTGCTAAATCAGGTGATTACGGTGGATGACTTAACACACAGACATGATTTCGAGCCAAAAACTGACGAACAATAAGTGAAGTGTGACTTGTTGCATTATCGTGTAACAAACACCAACTATCGGATTCACGATATTCAGGTCGAATACGACGAATCCTGCCCATCAAACGCTTCAAAACTTCGATATAATATGCGCCACTGACTGTTTGACTGTTTATAACGACACTGATTGTTTGGAACGAATTCTTTATGGATAATTCCCTTGCTATCGAAGAATGTTACGAGCATTGTCTTGATTTTCGATGGATCTTTTCTTGTTTTTTTAGCCTGTGTTTTAGCCATCCACCAAACGTTTATACCACTCAAAAACTTGTGTTCTATCCATACAATTATCGGTATTAACTTGCTGCATCGATTTGAACGTTTCTGTTGCAGATTTACCAAGCTTCGCGTTGAATTTAATGACTGCTCTTTGTTCCATGTTAAAATTTCTACTTCAACTAAAATATTGTTTCACAAGAAATGTCATAACTTTTTTATTTGTCAACCAAATGCAATGAAATTTTTACAGACGATAGTGAAAACATCAAGCTACAAACGCATGTTCCATCACATAGATCGTCCCGAACCAGAGATATGGTTTGAGTCCGGAATATTATTTGTCGCACTGTGTAGTTAACACATTTTTCTGGTTTTTTATAATCATAATGGATTTTAAATGTTTAATCAAAATATTTTTACATAATTCCATATTGTTTTGGACCTATATAGCTTATATTTTGAACTTATTATAAACTGATAGTTCCTTATTAAAATATATATATATATATAAACCAAAAACGCTATTAAATATAGAAACCATAAAAGGTATATTTATATTTAAGAATTTTCTATATAAAAAATTAACCAGAATCATTTGCCATTTAATATATAATAAGATTATCTTCAATATTATATATATTATTAACCTTCACCATATATTATGTTTCTTGTATTGTTTTATTTGTTATAATAAGTTTCTTTATATATAAGGAGAAATTAAAATAAATAAATATTATATGAGATGACTTTATGATTTTTATATTCATATACATTTGTTTTTGTTCAATTCTTATACCTACCAAATTCAATATTGAAAATTTTCAATTCAATATATTACACTAACATATTTAATTTTTTGTTTTTTTTCTGAATTATAAAAGCAAAATCATGACGCGGTGTTTAACATAAAAACAACGTTTTTTATTTCGGTTTCTTTTATCATCATTTCTATATTTATTATATTTTATATATATTCTTATTAAATCTTATGTGACATTTTAATGTACATTATTATATTTGTATATAAGTACACATCAGCAACATAATACCATTATTGTACAACAGACAAGACAACATAAATTACAAAACAGGTTATTTTATTTGTGTAAAAAAAAAATAAATATGTAATATGATAATAATTTTAGTAAAAAAAATAAATAAAAATAATGTCTATTTATATACGTTATTATTATAATATATAGGGAATTGGGTTTGTATTAATATGAAATTAGAGGAGAGGTAAACATAAAATAATTATATACCAATGATGTATTATCATATAGCAAGAATATATATATATATATATAGGTATTTATCGAAGGTATAGTAAAATAGTACTAATACCAATTTGTCTGTATATTCTTTGAAATTATATGGAACACTTAACGTTTGAATGAATTCTTAAATGAATTAAGAACATATAAAGATTTCGTTCAATTATAGAGATTGTTAAAGTTCTTATTGCAAATTTTCACAATAAATATTTTGGTATCATTGAATCATCATAGTTATAATATCTTCACATATAAATCATCATTAACACTATTATTACCTAAAAATAATCAATTATGAAGAATATACAGAAAATTATTATTCTACCGATAAATGTAAATGTAAAATAAACAATATAATACGATTTAGTTTAAGAGTTAATTTCTTTACCGAATATTTGATTTTATATATACATTGGTATATTGTAGATAAATAATGATTATATATAGTAATCAAATAAATAACATCTTATTTTGAACGGAAGCATTAAATTTTATTATAAAATGCGTGTTAAAAAATAAAGAATTTTAGTTTTACTGTACGGTAACTTAATTTTAACATTTATGTATATTGACATAAAGATTACCAGACCTTCATTGAAGACTATATTTATATATGTAATACACCATGTACATTTTATGGTCATTACATTTCATTTTTTAATAATATAATTACACTGGACTGGATATATATTTAACATCAATTGTAATAGTGATATTACTTTATATTATATATACGAACGAAGTTGACCCATCACCCATTTATTTTCTTCATTCATTGTATGTTAATTTGTATCAAGCACTATCTCATCTATAATATTCTTGTACTTTAGATAGGCACTTATGTATATATAAATATTTTTATTTTTATAACACATAAGATTATTATAAGATATTTAAGATATAATAACAATAGAATAAATATTTAAGATAATTTTAATAAATAGATTTTCTAAATAAAAAATATGTTTTAACCATTTAGTATATGTATAAATATGATTATCATTTGAAAATTTCTTTTAACTATATTTCATATATCTATATAGTATAATTCTCGATTTAAGAATAGGTGTGTCATTTGGTAATATATTTATATAAATTCCTCAATACCATAATTCAAATCCATCTGAAATCATCAAAATCATTAAATTTTAAATCTATAATAAATAAATGTATAAAATATATATTTAGGAAGAAAACAAATCAAAGTGTTAATGAAATACACGCGTATGTTTATAGAGATAGATTTTAATGTCTTTGACATGCCGTCAATTTCAATTATCATGTGTGTTTATTGCAAATATGGTAAAATTTTTGTTAATTCCCAAAACATTTCTATCGTTAATGTATATAACAACAAAAAAAAAACAGACAGGATAAATTAATTAATTCATCATTTTAGATGTTAATTTAATATTTTTAAATTTGATTCTTATACATATGGTTTTATTTTTAACCACATACAATACTTTAAATTGATATATTACGTATATTACCATTTTTTAAAAAAAATAATATTATAAATACAAAAATAAAAAAAAAACACCCGCACAATTATAACAACAGAAATATATGTTTGCTTTTTTTATTATTATACAATTTTTTTTATATGTGATGAACTTCATCATTTTATTTTCGGCGGTATTTTTTGTCTCTTTATATAATGTGGTAATAATCAATTAAAGACTTAATAAACATGTTTTATTCATTAAAAAAAAAGCATAAAAATACAAATTATATAATATAATATATGAAAAAAATAAAGTATATAATAAATTTTGGAAAATTACAAACAAACTCAAAGCAGCCAAAATACGACGAGTTATACAACAAAAAATAAATTATTGTATATAATAATTATTATAATTGTAATTAAAAAAAAATTATTTAATTAAAAAAAATGTATTTAATTAAAAAAAAATTATATAATTGTTTTTATTTTTTTTTTTTGAGTACGTATATAATTGAAATGATGATTATATACGTCATAATTGTTCAGTTTCGGTTAGTGGATCTTTTTGTTTAATTTTAATAAATTATCACTTACATATATATATATAGATAAAACAGGTCATTATTATTTAGTATTATTTAAAAAGATAATTTATTGAGAATTTGCGTGTGTATTGTATTTGTATATATTCACAAAAATTCCTCAAAATAACCAAAAAAAAAAAACATTATGAAATCCCATATAATGAAAAAAGTTCTATAAATATAAAGTATATATAATATAATATATGATTAATTAAATTAATTATATAAAAACGATATTAATTCCAATTTATATGACATTTGGCAAATGGAGGTTTTTCTTTTTCTTTTATCTTATACCATCATACATGAATTTTTCAGTATAATACCACATAATCATAATCCTATATAAAAAAAATGTGTTTTTATATTACGAATAATGTAATTTTGTTTGTTATTTTATTGATTTTTTTTTTCAAAATGTAATTTTTTATTTTCGGTTTTGTTTAGTGTCATATTTAATCAGGTTGAAATAATACAAAAAAAAAATGTTCATGTATATATTAAAAAGAATATAGGAATCGGAAAACGAAAAAAAAACAAGTATATATATGTATACGTAACTTTAATTGGCATAATGTTACTAAAAATAGTCCCCTAAATTTTACTGATTTTATTTAATATATATAGTTATATTAATATATAACAAATTTTTCCTTGTATAACAAATCGAATACTATATGTATATTGAATAAATGGATGGATATAAAAAATAACTATTTATAGATAAACAAAAGGTTATTATTAAGGAAAAAAATATTTTCATTTAATAATTATAATTTTTTTAAAAACACTTTTATATCAAGGAATATTTCCTTATTTATATGTTTATAATGTCCTTATATTTTTATAATCGGTGATTTATTAGGTTTTGAGAGTCCGACAATATCCTTTTGTGTTGTTATTTTTTAAATAATTATGATTGTTTGATACGGTGTCGGTAATTAGCCGTACGATTAGCACCATTTTGGAAAAATATGTAACTTTGAGACTGAAATTTTCCGATTCTAGATTAACAGAAAACAGTAAAAACTCGTATTTCAAATGAAAATGAATACATCGCAAATTCGCAACGCATTGCGTGCGGACAATTTGTTATGCAACCTCACCAAAAATACGATATACATAGACAAATTATAACGGATTCGTTCTTTTGCAAATCATTCAATTTCTATACACAAAGAGAAACAATTCAGGTATTATTATTATTACCCTAAGAAAGATCAAAGCAAATTTAAATTGAATTTAATTTTTTTCCCATCACGTGAATGTATATTTAAAAAAAAATTAACATAAATTAATATATTACGAGGGCGGATTGATATTGATCCGGTTTCTAAGATATAGCGCTACTGGTAATCAAATGGATATTTTTTCTATCAAATATAATCTGTTAGAAGGCTCCCTGTAAATTTTTAGAGCGATGCGTTATTTAGTTTTGGTTTGGGAGCGGTAAACGGCAGACAACTTTTGATTTTTCATAAAAATGGAAAAAAGTGGATATCGAGCATTGATAAGCCATTACTTTTTGCATGGAAAAACCGCAAAAGAAACAAAAGAAAAGCTTGATAAGTATTATGGCACATCTGCTCCAGTGAATTCAATCGTAATTTATTGGTTTGCTGAATGTAAACGTGGTCGTACATGCATCGAAACAATACCATCAGCGGGAAGACCTAAAGAGGTGATAACTGAAGAAATGGTCAACAAAATCCATGATATTGTTTTGAGTGATGGTCGAGCGAAGTTGAGAGAGATCGTTTACATCGTAAACATCTCATATGAATGTTTATTCAACATCTTACACAAACATTTGCATATGAGAAAGCTATCAGCAAGATGGGTGCCGCGTTTACTCACAATCGAACAAAAACGAAATCGTGTGATCACTTCAAAACAATGTTTGGACAAAATAAAGCATAATCCAGATGAATTTTGGCGTTGATTAATAACGGTTGATGAAACATGGATTCATCACTATACACCTGAACCAAAAAAATCAATCGAAACAATGGATAGAAGCAGGTTGAAGTGCTTCAAAGAAGGCAAAGACGGTTAAATCAGCGGATAAGTTAATGGCGACTGTATATTTGGGATGCGACCGTATATTGCACATCGACTACCTTAAAAAAGGAAAAACCATAACAGTAAATTATTATGCTACATTATTGGATCGATTGAACGATGTAATCAAGGAAAAACCACCACAAATGAAGAAGCAATCAACGAAACAAACGCGTATTTTTCGCGCGGAGTTCCGGAAATCGTATTATTTGAATGGCATAAAAAAGTTGGAAGATCGTTGTAATAAATGCTTAGAGCTAAAAGGTGACTATGTTGAGAAATAAATTAAATTAGAAGGAAAAAATGTTTTTTTCTTTGTTAGACCGGATCTTTATCGATCCGCCCACGAGGGCATATAACAAAAATTTAAATCAATAAACAATAAAATAAAAAGAAATCTGTATACTTAAAAATTACTCAGAACATAAAGTAATAAATTATACGCGTATGGCCAGATAGTGAAAGGACGCGGTTGTATTTATCACCAATCTTCATAACTATAATATAAAATAATACTACTGAAAATATTCTTACAATGCAAAATATTTATATCAAATATAAAGATTCAAAATCAATTGAATCTGTTATAGAAACAATTTGGTTGCCAATTTTCCAAAACTAATCTAAATAACTCACACTCACATATTATATACAATACAATAAATTTTAGTATTTTTTTTACTATGCAATATATATCGGAAATGATAAAATTTCATTGAATGAAAAACAAAAAAAATATCATCCCTTAGAGAATGTGTTTTTGTATATAATAATAAAATGAAACTCAATTAGATATTTTTGTTCTGGTTCTATAGTATATATTATTCAGATTGATAATGAAACTGATGTCATTAAAAATTAAATGAAATGAAATGAAATGGTCCAAAGGGAATTGACAATTGATGGTTTCGTATTTAATAAAAGCAAAAGAAAGGAAACAAAAAATGAATAGGGGTGCAATATTACAAAATTATTTCTAAATATACATAATTTGAATATTTTAAATTCCAATTCACAATATATATAATATTATTTCTTTATTGAATGTACAAAATAATAATAATAATATTAATAAATAATATCATAAAATAAAATGAAAATCATATATAAATTAATCATATAATATGATAATTTACTACTTATAATAAATTATATACAAATAAAACACGCGAGACAAATTAAATAAATAATAATAATTGAATTCTTATCATCATTACGCATTTTATATAATATTTTATTAATATAACATAAATAATAAACATAAACTTTGCTCAACCGCACTTAGAACAGAAAGCGTGTCTATAAAAACACCATCAACGAACCTCTATAGAGATCTAAAATTTCAAGCAAATTTGTTATAGAAACTGTATGAGATTTTTCTAATGAAACCATGGATTTATACGAGATCCTGGATGGGATAGAAACGGAAAAAAAATGTCCGGAAAGGGACAGGGCGGATTGTCTGACATTTCCCATGAAGTTAGCACACATTATTGGATTTTTGTTTTTTGTAGATAAAATTCGAAAACTCATGAACCATGGAAAATCTGAGAAACAATTTTAATTTTTCCACAAAACTAACTTAATAAGGCACATTGACGAACACACGTGTTTAATAATATACATTTAATATTTTAACATATAATGATAATAATGATATGATGGTGATGTTCATTCAAAATGCTATCAATCTTGACATGTATATTTTATTAAATATAAATTATAAATAATTTGTCAACGATTATACCTCCATAGTATATATAAAATATTGATTGAACTTTATATGGTTTTATTTTATAATTGCGATAAAATTGATAATAATAATATATTTATATAAAGCTTGTCACAACAATTCATATATACTTTTTTCAATTCATATATATTTTTAATTATTGTATTTATTGTATGTCAATATATCGGATTATTGAAATAATTTCTATATAACATAAATTACAAAAAATATTTTTATATAATTGGAACAACATTCATTCATTGAACAAAAACCAAAAATCAATTATATAAATATGACATAAATACAGATAAATTCTCATCTGTCTGTGTGTTATTAAACAATAAATCCATTACGTGATTTCATTCAAATTTTATAATATTTTATTATTGATCTGTATTGAGTTGTTTTTTTTTTATATTCTTCATATAATATATTGATTGAATTTGTTTTTTTTACTATACAAATTAAAATATTTATACAAAAATCTAAAAAAAAAAAATTGAATTGTTTGTTTCAAATAAACAATAATCAATTGCTAAATACCAAAATTCTATATTTAACAAATAACCAATCAGTTGATTGTTTTTGTTTTTTTTTTTTATCAAAATTCTTCAATTCAATTTCACGATTTTTGCTTCATTCATTAAAAAACATTAATTATTTTTATGATATTATTCACATCGCGTAAAATTCAATCATTTATTACTAGCCGTATGATATTTTTTTTTTATCTCTTTCCATATATTAAAATGAAAACAAAAAAAAAAAAGAAATATAAATAAAAAAAAAACCAAATAACCACAAACAAATAAATAAAATATCTATATTGTATATTAATTTAACTGCGAAGATCTAAAAAAAAAGATACAATAATATTATATATTTGGTTCATTTGTTTTTTTTATATATCAATTTGGAAATGAACAACCAAAAACGGAAAAAAAAACATCAAGTTCAATAAACTGTGTTTATGGTTTTTTTATGGATAGAAAAAAAACTCATCTTATAATTTTTATTTTATTATATTATATATGCGTGAAAATAAATAAAAAAATATATAAATAACATAAAATTTAATTACAATATAATTAAGAGTTTTAGTTTTTAATTTTAATAATTTAATAGATTTATTTTTAATTTTTTTCTTTCTTTATGATATATATTACTTTATTTATTTTTCAAATACAAGTGTATACAACATAAATTTTAGTATTTAGTGATTTTATATTGCGGTTTTTATTTTAAGAAATATATTTATAAAACCAAAAAAAGTTTGCACATTCTGTTTATATTTAATTCAAATTATAACATAAAAATGTTTAAATTTGTCTGAAGGATAATTATATATTTTTAAAATTTAGAAATTATATGCCATCATAAATAAAATGAAGGAAAGATTGCATAAAATTTAAACGCATTATATATATACTATGTATATATAAATTTGTATTGTGTGAACACTTTTTAACAAAATACATTTTCATTTTAGTTTTTTTTTTTTTTTTTTTTTTTTACCAAGATGTGGGTCTATATTACACATAAATACACTTTAATGTAAATTACATATATGTATACTGAAAATTGAAAAATATATACATATTATATGGTGTTGCGTGCAGTTTGTTATCATTGTCTGAGTCTGCCAATTATAATAAAACAAAAAAAATTACATTCATTTTAACTTAACATATAGATAAATGAATAAATGTATATATATGATATATAGACAGACAGATCAATTTTAGATAAATGAATTTAGAAATCATTTGGCAATTATCCAATATGCTATATATACTTATGCAAACTGCATATATGTTGTACATATACTTTGCGTAAAACAAACTAAAATTCAAATTAATCAAGAGTTTTTAATGTAATTTATGTAATATGTTAAATTTATTTGTTATATATAGAAAAATTTGTAACAAAATAAATGTTTCTGTTTGCTTTTATACAAGTATAGTAATTAGCATATATAGGATACATTTTTTTCTATATATTTTATCATTTACAATACGATCGTATAAGAAAATTAAATGATCTTCCATACGATACGATCGAAATGAATCTAATCTATTAGTATGATTCCTAAAACGAATCCCAACTATGAGATTTGGGAAGTTAATAATTGAAATATTAAATTAAATAACATATTTATCGGGTTATTTGTTAATCGTAAAGCTCTTAAACTATAGAGAATTTAAATTTGCCATATAGTTACTTAAAATTATTTGAATAAAAAACACAAGTTGAGTCAAATTTGACTTAAAAATCAAGGCCTATAATTTTATGGGAATGAATTAAACAGCGTGTTTTTCTGTTTATCACCGGTATATGGCAATAAAGATTAGTTTTTCCGCACTATAAGAACATATGCGATATTAGAAATTTTGTGAAACTATACGACGACGGGGTTATTTATTATGAACGTATGCATTTAATTAATTTGATCTGTTTTTGTTGAGAAATGTAGCAAATTTTTTCGATGATGAGGTCTTAAGAATTATTTTTATTCTTTCTCTAGAGAATATAATATCTGAAAAATGCTATTTTATTAAAAAAAATAGTGTTTCTTTATGCGAGTTCAAAGCGTTCAAAAATAACATTTAATTATAATTTATTATTTGGATTGTCTTGAATATTACATATTATTGAAAAAAAAAAACAAATTAAATTGTGCCAAACTTGTTTTAAGGATTTTTGTATAGTCTTTGCAAATCACAACGTACAATTAAATCAATATATCATAATCGCAGTAAAGACGTTTACCGATAAACATATCATAATAGAAATATTTGATAAAATATATAAGGTGTTTATCGTGCAATATCGTTTCTAAATCAATTTCCATCCATAGTCCGCAACATTATAGTACGGATTATTGATTGCCATCAAGCCATTTTTGATACTTATTGTATTGGGATCGCAGAATTCAGAAACACAAAATTATTTCATTGATGTGTTAAACCAGTTTAAAAACCTATAGTTTGACAATTAATAGATTGTAGCACTATACAGGGTGTCCCAGTACAGGGTTCCAACCGGAAACAGGAAGGATCTACACCTCATTTCGAATCAAAAAATGTAGTGCGACCCCATGTGTATCTCCCTTGGGTTTCGAGCTAGCCCGAAAAAACGATTTTGTTGAACTTCAAGGTAGTACATGAATGTTATTTACCATATCTCAGCAACCACTGATTGGAATCTAATAATTCTAACCTTGTAAGAAAGGTATTTCAACGATCTTTAACCCCTCCTTATAACATAAACATCAGCGACAACCGGTTTTCATGGTATAGCTGGTCAAACACAAGAAATTTCAACGGCTTCAAATATTTTTGTGAATTTGCAAGCCTAGAACTGTAGGACTTTTAGGTTTATTAGTGGTCGGTTTTTAGGAAAACTTCTTTGATGTTTTAGCTTTAATTTGATGTACAAACTTTTAAAATCCGTCGACTCGTTTTAGAGATATGACGACAATAATATTGAAATTCAAATTTTTCAAAAATTTGACCAGCTATAGCATGATAACCAGTAGTCGCCGATGTTTATGTTATAAGAAAGGGTTAAAGATCGTTAAAATACCTTTCTTACAAGGTTATAATTATTAGATTCCTATCAGTGGTTGCTGAGATATGGTAAATGACATTTACGTACTACCCTGAACTTCAGCGAAATCGTTTTTTCGGGCTAGCTCGAAATCCAAGCGAGATAGACATTTTTTGATTGAAAATGAGGTGTAGAACCCGCCTGTTTCGGGTTGGCACCTTGTATATATGGAAAAACTTCCACAAATTGTTTGTTAGAATATTTTCGAATGCCCTTTACACTGGAACGTCATCTTATACATTTTAATGAAACGTTTTTTTTTATTCCTTTTCAATATTTTTGAAATGTAAATATTCCTAAATTATGTCTATATATTTTTTTTATGCAGACAGACCAATATAATAATATTTATATGAAATCATAAAATATTCTCTATATATCAAACAAACAATATAATATTTTTATTATAATATATACATATATACAATTAAAATATAAAAAATAAAAAAAACCAAAAAATTTAACCACGCACAAAAATGTTTTGTCTAATTATAGATTAAAAGAAAAACACAAAATATTTCTTCTTATATAGTAGGTATATATAAGAAAAAATACTAATTTTATGTTAGACATATATGTTCAAGAAATTCTTTATCGTTTTTCGAATATCAACAGAGGTGGCACAAAACATATAAATACACACACAAAAGAATTTATTCAATTTTTAGAAAATTCTTAACAGTATTTTTTAGTCGAATTTTTAGGTTATTATCAAAAAAAGGTCATGAATTTATATTTACTTATAAGCTTTGGTTGATTGTCATAAATCCCTCGTAAAATTACCCTTTTCTATATATAAATCCAGCAGGTATCTTGATTTTGACTATTATCCGCACGTCCAGAAGATAAAATTAAAAGATTCTTATTCAAAACAGGATCCGCACAGTTTGATATTATTCATGTATTTATATGTTTTGTGTCGACGACTGTATATTATTAATGTTATTAAATTTGGTAGGGTATTTTTAAAATTTGTTTTTTTTTTTTTGTTTTATTTAAGAATCTATAAACGTATATTATTTTTGTGTTTATAAATATATGTTTTATTATTATTAATAAATTCCAAATACATTTTAAAGATATGGATTACATTTAAAAATATATGCATTTTTTTTTTTTTTGGTTTTCATGCTTCAGTGGCGCTAAATTTATTATTATAATCTTTTAAAACAGAAATTACGTGTTATAAACATAATTTATTTGTGTTTCAAAATGTGATATATTTATTGATAAATGATAGAGTTTTTGTTTTAGTTGAATTTTAAAGATTTTTGACAGTGAAAATTGATTATATTTTGTATGTTTATTATCATTATTAATTGTAATATTAATATATTTCAAAATAATATGATCTAAATTTTGTAAATATTAAAAATTATGTAAATATACAAATAAAAGGGAATAATAATAATAATAATAAAATTTAATTTTATAGGATATTTAAATTAAAAAAAAATAAACTTCAAATTAAAAAAAAAATATTCAAAATTATTTTATTAATGCGTCAAAATTAATAATATTATAATTGATACTAAAACAATTTTTTTTATATTTATCTGTATTTAAAATGTAATAAAATTATTTTGTTCTTTATATACATTAATAAAGATAGAAAACAAAAAATATTTTATTATTATTACATTTAAATCTATAACGAAATATACGAATAAAAAACTTATTTTTGTTTTATATTTTATATTAATTATAAAGGAGTGTTCGCATATTTTTTTTAATAAATGCTTTTTATTTTTATTATTATAATTTTTCTATAACAATATCTTATTAATAATAATAATATTAATAATAATAATAATAAGCTCTATATATACAATAATCATCATCATTTTATCTTCATCATCATCTCCTCATCATTATATAACGCATTATAAAAAAATATATTACAACAATTTAAATATGTTAATTTAACATAAAAACAAATGAGTGTATAACCCCCAATAATGAAATAGAATAAATGAATGAATGCATGTATATAGATAGTGTAGGTTAGGTATATTATTATTCAAATTAATATATATATATACAATGATTGAATGATCTTGAATATATATAGAAATACATAAAAATTCATTAAAATAACATACATTTAATTCAAAAATTATAGTATTTATTTAAATGTAAAAATAATAAAAAAATATAAATTTTTCGCTATACAACCAACAATCTGGTTTTAGCGTCCAACAACAGCCTTCTGTTGTTAGTTTCTTAATTTCGGGCTTTTACGGTGTCGGTAATTAGCCGTATACGACCAACCGCAAGCGGAAAATACAACTCTGTAGATTCGAAAAATAACCGAAAACACAAAACATATTTTATGCATTCAGTAGGATTCGAACCTACGACCCCAAAATTTCGTTAGAATTTAAGGTTGACATTTTTAACATTTACACCACAGAGTTATATATTTAAATGTATATAGGAATTTGTTTTTTTTTTTTGCTATATAACATTTCTTATAATTTTGCGTTTGTTATACAGTCGCCCATAAACAATATATTTAAAAAAAAGTTATGATTATAATAAATGTTTTAGTATAATTAAATAAGTTTTGTTTTAACTATGTGTAGATTTGATAATATATAGAGATAGACAGGTAATAATAATATGTGTAATAGTTGCTCATAGCTCATATATACATATATAAATATCATTTTAACAAACATATAAATAATTTAACAAAATTCTATTTATTTCAATGGAATAACTATATATTTTGTATATCATTTGTTATATTCATATTTATTACAATTTGTATACAATATATTATTTATTATAAAACATCAGCATTATTTTGTTTTTGATGTATTTTCAGCATTTTTTGCAAAAAGTTATATCTAATTTATTAAAAAAATATATTATTATTATTATATTTTAATTTTACAGAAACCTTTTTATAAATTAAAAAAAAACCCAAACAATTTTTAAAAAGTTTGCAAAAAGGCAATGAATCATTATAAAATTAAATTTAAACATTTTCAGAAATTATTTTATGAAATCAATAAAACGGAAGGTTAAACCTCGACGTGTGATTTATTATGAAATACACGCGGACTTATTTCGGATATATAGATGAGTTTTCCGGGTGGAAAATCTAATGAAAATATTGAAGTAATAATAAATAAGGTGATTTTAGAGATATGTTATCAATACCCAGTATATGCATCCAAACTCCCCAATCAAGAAGACTTTTCATGTTTATTTCTTCGTTCGAAGATCATAAAATGTTGATAATTTTGATATATTTTCCTTATTATCTATCATGTATAAAAAATAGCTTAATTTTCCTATATAAAATATGCAAAAATATTCAATTAATTATAGGTAAAAATTGTCGTTTTTTGTTTTGTTGCATATACTAATTACAATTAAACCGATATGATTTCATATAAAAACCAACAAAATTGACTGCCTTTTTGAACATGATATCATGAATTCCTTAAAGAACGAAATGCAAAATGTTTATTTTATTTTTTTTTCCAGGATATGTATTCATTATCAAATTAATTGCAGATGCAACTCATCACAACTCACCCACCCCGTTATTTATATATTATATCGGTTCAATAAAAGAATTGATAAACAACACAAAAAAGACATCACAACATCCTGAATATGAAAATATGTTTTATATATAATAAAACCACCTTATAAACTATATAAAATGTTCTAAACAAATTTATCATTCGAAGTTATATATAATCTTATATATAGTAGATAGGTGATGATGAAATGTGTGAGTTTTTTTTTTTTATTTTAGTAAATTCAAGAATTAATATGACAAAAAATACCATGAATTAATAAAAAAAAGAATTTTAATTTTTAACATATTGCGATATATACATCGGCATATGGTTTTTTTTTTAAATAAAGATATATAGAGGGAAGTCACATAAAAAAAAAAAAAAACGAGACACACAAACGCATATATACTAATGTATTTATATTTTTTACACAGGTAAATTAAAAAAAAATATACCTGTAAAAAGTTGATGGTGTTGTTTTTAATAAATAAATTCATTCAATATTTTATTTTTTGTATATAACTAATATTTAAAAAAAAAAAAAAAAATCAATCCGGTTTCCGGTTATTTGTTTTCCTATTCTATATTGCATATAATAAAAGAGCTAATAAATAAATAATTCTATTTCTATATCTATAAAAAAACAATAATTAAACCTTTTTTCGACTTTTAATTAAAAATTCATTAATAAAATAAAGATCCTGTTTTTTAAATTTGTTTATTATACTCTAATAATAATAATATAAAATATAATTTAGTTTATAAAAAAAAAAAAAAATTTATAATAAAAGTGTGTAAAAACAACCGACAAACAAATAAGCAGAAAATACAAAAAAAAAAAAACACTAAAAATTGAGGTGTATAAAGTGAATATAAATATATATTGAAGTGATGAACTAATTTCAATTTTCTATAAATATATGTTTACTTTGCATAAAAAATAATATAATGATAATATAATACAATAATCAGAAAACATACAAATTGCACCTGTTATAAGAAGAAGAAGAAGTAAAGGGTGATTTTTTAGCTATTATCTTTTTGTCAACACTGGTTTAAACAGCTGACGCACGTTTTGTGTTTTGTTTCATTGTCAAACATCTTCAGTTTGGTCTATAATTTCACCATGAATCGTCTTACAAACGAACAACGCTTGCAAATTATTGAATTTTATTATCAAAATGCGTGCTCTGTTAAGAAAGTTCATCGCGACGAAATTGTGTTCAGGGACGAAGCTCATTTTTGGCTCAATGTGTACATAAATAAGCAGAATTGTCGATTTTGGAGTGAATATCAGCCAGAGGCATTGCAAGAACTACAAGAGACGGTGCCACATACCATACAGCACGCGAAACAATGGACTTATTGAGAGACGAGTTCGGTGAACATTTTATTTCACGTTCGGGACCGGTCAATTGACCGCCTACATCGTGCGATTTAATGCCTTTAGACTATTTTTTGTTGGGCTATGTTAAAGCTCATGTCTATACAGACAAGCCCGCTTCAATTGACGCATTGGAAGACAACATTGAAGCATTTATTCGCGAGATACCGGCCGAAATGTTGGAAAGAGTATACCAAAATTGGACTAAGCGGATGGACAATTTGAGACGCAATCCAGGTCAACATTTGCATGAAATAATATTCAAACATTAAATTATATGGACCGTACTATCGATTCAAATAAAGATTTCATGCACTTTTCTGAATTTTATGTGTTTTTTTTTGAAAAACTTCCCTATAGATTTTAAAAAATCACCCTTTATATGAAAAAAAAATAAAAATATTGTACCTAACTATAAAAATTATTCTTGTATATTCTATTTTCATTTCATTATGAGTCTATTATATATTTTTTTTTAATAAAATATACAAAAAAAAAAATAAACCATATCTCCTTTATTTTATATATATATATTTACTTAAGTGCGTCTCCACATAAATTTTAAGTTATTTTAAGGTTGAATGTTATTGAATATATGTATAGATATATATCGTTAAGAAGAGTTTTTTTTTTGAGGTATGGTAGCACAATAAGTACAGTATAGTAATAAAGAACGAAATAAAAATATAGGAATTGATAACAGGAAATTAAACAATAATATACATTTATTTTTTTTGTTAGTTTGTTTGTTGTTGTTGTTGTTGTTGTTGTTCAAAAGTAATTTGATATAATATAGAAATGTTTTTTTTTTTATTTTTAATTCTTTTTGAAAGATAAATATAAATTATATTTAATGTGTGTGTGTGTGTGGTTTTTTTTTTCGTCGAATAATAAAATAATATATTTTATAAATGTTAAAAATTTCTAAAACAGAATAAACTAAAACTTACCACAAACATCAAGCCATCCTTCAACACGACTTGGATAATTTATTGCACATATTTTATTAAAAGGACGTCGTCCCATTTTTCTATATTATTTTTATTGATTCCAAATCAAAATCCAAAATCAAACAAATTTTATATGGGTGTATAGTGCGATGATTTTTATTATAAATATATTAGATTTTTGTCTTTTAAATTAAATTCATCATCATAGTTTCACTAATTATTATAATAATATATATGTATTAGATTAAAAATCTAAGCACTAATCATATTTTTTAAAACACTTTTTTTTTTTTTATAATCGCATAAACAAACATTTTTTTTTTTTAATATCTATATATAAAACTTCATTCATACACTAATATATATACGATACAAGAAATTGAATATAAAATATATAAAACAAAAACACACCTTAAATATTTCAATTAAAGAAAAAAATAATAAAATATCTGTTGATTTCACTGTTGCAAAAAAAAAAAAAACATTAAATAAATAACAGGTAAAAATTACATTGTAAATAAATTTTTATTTTTTTTTTAAATAATTTCTATATATCTATTAAACTATTATTAAAACTTTAAATTATTGTTTTAGGAATAAAACTCATTCGAACTTAAACAAATTTAAAAAAAAAAAAATCAAATTTATAGTTTATTTTTTAAGAAATGTCCATATTTTATAAGAAAAACTTCTTTTTAAACTTTTTAGATACAGGAATAAAAAAAAAGCCTTTTTTTTTTTTTTTTATTTATTATTTATAAAATCAATATTTAAATTCCCTGTTTTTCAGGCAAATGATACACACAATCGATTTTGCAAAGTGCTTAACTTTTTAAAAAAAATTTTTCCTTTTTATTATACATATATATAACAGTAAAATTGCAATTTTCCAAGCGGGCGCAAATAACAAAAAATAAAAAAACAACGGTTCTTTTCACATTATTCGTAATTAAATTCGGATATTAGCAAAAAAAAAAAAAAAAAAAAGGGAAAAACCGAATGTAGGGAGATAAAATCTCATGGATTTATATCTCTTTGATAAGTTTTTTTATTATTAAATTTTATTAAATATAAAATAATTTTTTTTTTTTGATTTTTTCTTACAAATCTATTTTTTTTTTTAAATACTTGAATAAACTATACTAAAAATGAAATCACACATTTATTTTTGAATAGACAATTAACCGACTGTAACTTTACCGTACAACAGTTTACAATGAACTAAAAAAGTAAAAACAGAAACAAAAAAACTAAACTGAAAACTAAAATCATTCATAATATCACGTCGTATATATTAACAACATAACAACTATATATATATATACGAAACGAATGATGATGATATATAAACTAAATGGTGGGTGGGTGGGTGGTTGGGTGAAGAAAAGGAAAATTCATAATATAATTTGTGTGTATTAAATGAAAAACCATATACATATACAATACACTTATACATAGTAAAGAAAATGATCATCGAGTATTTTTTGATATTTTCCTATTTATTGCGAGTGTGTGAGTGTATAATATATGAAAATGAATGAATGAATGAAAACTGTAATATTAAATATATGTATATTGGCAATAATTAAAAATGATACATACGCGATGATGAATTGATGCTGTTTTTATTGAGTTTTTTTTTCGGATGATGTTTGGAATAATATTATAATATTGAATTTTTGAATACAAAAGCGAATGAAAAAGAGTTTATTTTATGTTGCTAATGCTAATATTGCTATGCTAAGAGATAAAAATTCATTTGTATATATAATATATTTACCTGTATGAGAAAATTAACTTTTTTTTTACCTGTTTATTTATTACTCAAAAAATTTAAGATAAAATTATTAAAATAGGTAAAAAAAAACAAATTTCGCAAGCGAAAAGCAAAACATAAATCAGGGCTTTTATTATTTTAAAAAAGTTAATAAAATTTTACGTTTGTCTGCTCATTCGATTTGTAATGGAAATTTTCCTTTTTGTATATGGGCATTTTCCTTTTTTTTTTGTGCGAAAATTTTCTATTTTCTATATACGAATGATTCAAAAAAAAAAAAAAAAATACTGTACCTACCTTAATTAATAAATAATCCCATAGATTATATGAACACATATTTTATTTTAACAACTATACCGATATATATATTATTTGAAACCAAATTTGATTAGTTAATTTTGTGATTTATTATTATAAAAGAGCCCCATGCAAAAATCGCCCGTTTTCTGTACCTGGATTCTTAATAGTTTTAAAATTATATGCCAAATGGTAAGTTATGAAAAAAAAACTCCCCTAACATATTAAGTTTCAATATTCAAATGAATCGCATGCCCTTTTGTCGTCCATATTGCATCAGCCGCCATTTTGAATTTTGCAAAACTGATACCGCAGATTCATAATCAGCAGCCAATAAAGCACCGTTAAAAAACCATATATCGATTTAACTTTTCAGATATTATTAGCGTATTATTTTACCGTAAATGTGATGCTGCTGGTGATGTAATTTGTTTGGACAAGGGGTAAACTTTGACCCCCGCGATATATCTCTTAAACCATGCTTATGGTTATTTTGAAATTTTGTAGTGATTATTGGATCATAAATAACTAACCTTTTGGAATAATAAGTTTTAACAAAACAAGGCACAGAAAACGGGAGTTTTTTGGCCGAAGCTCGCTTTCATTTCGTAAAATGATTAAATATAACAATTATGATAATAATAAAAAACACTTATTAAGGACATTTTGATAATCTGAAGAACAAAATTAAGCCACATAACTGTTGGACATTAGTTTAGTTTTGGAAAATTGATCAAGTGTTTCCTGTTTTTATTATTGGGAGTATATGCATTAATTTATGCGGTTTTTTTCTCGAAAATTAAGGCTTGATTGTGAAAAAATGGTTATACGCAATCAATGATCAAAGTATTGTCCACTGGACGCTACAACATTTGCCCATCTTTCATGGCAGTTTGTGGATTCCATCCCAAAAGAACTTCTCCGCCCTGGTGGTGAAGAACGAATCAAGCCAATTTTTGATACCCTGTTCTGAAGTGAAGCGTATTCCGGTGAGGGCATTCTGGATTGATCTGAACAAGTAGTAATCAGAAGGGGTTATGTCTGGGTGGTTATAAGGCGGGTGAGGTAGAACTTCCCACACACTGTTTTCCAAATAGTTTTGAACCGGTCTTTAAACATGTGACCGAGCGTTGTCATGATGGAAAATTATGGATTCGTGTCTGGTTGCATATATTCTGGTCGTTTTTCCGCAATCGCTCTCTTCAAACAAATTAATTGTGTTCGGTAGTGGTCCCCCTTTGATCGTATGACCCGATTTCAACAGCTCATAATACAACATACACCCTTCTGATCTCACCAAATACAGAGCATTACCTTGGTACCATGAATATTCGGCTTTGCCGGGGATGTTGATGGTTGGCCGGGCTTCACATACGATTTCTTGCACTTGGGGTTATCGTAATGAATCCATTTTTCATCATCCGTGAAGCAATCGGATGCAAAAATGACTTCTTTTGTCTGGAAATGGTTGCTTGATCAACTCCTAATGATTTTGTATGATCTGGTTGGGTTTGGCACGCATCTTCATCAACCAATGCCTCCAATTCTTCATCTTCAAACCTTTTTGGCTGTCCGGGTCGTTCATCGTCTTCCAAGTCTTCTAAATCGCCACTTTTAAATCGTGAAAACCACTTCTGGCACGTTCTTTCAGCTAGAGCATGTCCACCATAAACCTCTACTAAAATACGATGACTTTCGGTAGCACTTTTCTTCATGTTAAAGTAATGAAGAAGAACTCCGCGCATAAACACTCTCTCTGGCACAAAGTTCGACATGTTTCAATGAATAGAAAAAAATGTTGTTTACGGTTCAATCAAATGACATATACTGAAAAAGACGCACAATAACAGTAACTTTCAAATGAATATAGTCACGGATGAACACGACGCGAAATAATACTAGTAACGCCCACTCTTAGAAACCCGCACGAATTAATGCATATTTTTCCATAACATTTTTTCAACAAGTTTCACAAAAAAACCTCACCCCTTCAACGCGTTATCGTAAAAAAAAGGCAATTTTCTAATGAAATCACACCTTTACTATAACGAAGTTTTCCGGTCGCCCGTTTGGTTATCATTCACCTTTCCTCCGAAATTACTATTGAACGATTTGGTTGATATTTTCAACATTTAAGCTATTGTTTTTGGTTTTTGTTTATGAGCTGGTATAGTTAAGTTGAGGGATTTTTACCCCGAAACTACAATATTGAACGATTTGATTGAAATTTTGCACATATAAACTATTGTTTTTTTTTGGGTATACGAAATGTTTAAGTAAAGTTGAGCCCCCAACCGTGTAACACTTCATAATTTCACATACAAATCCGATAGGGGTTTTTTTTTTTGTGGATGTTAATTGAAATACTATTAAGAGTTGATTGATTTTATTTAAGTCCACCATCTCCTCCTGTTGCCTATATCCGCATACATATTTTCTATAGGTAATGACCTAACACAATTTGTTTTTCTTTTAATTTAATTTAATATAATACCATAAATAATAATAATAATAAAATTAAATTTATATATATTAATTTATACGTTAAATATATATATGAAAAAATTGAAATTTTTTAATTATATTTTTATTTTATTTTTGTATTATATTATATATAAGTTTATATTTTATTTATTTTTATTCAATTTTTTAATTTTTTAATTTTTTAATAAATAGCTTCTTTTTAAACATTGTCCTGGTTGTTTTTTTTTTAATTAACTATTAATTTTTTTAAGTACATATTAAGTTTTTTTCTTGGTGACATTTATAAATAAATCAAAAAAAAAAAAAACGTTTATTTATTATTGAAATTTATCGTGAAGAATAAATAAAAAAACAAATTTCATTCCGTTTTTCTATTTTTATTTTTATAAACGATTATTTTTTTATTTATTTGTGTGAGTTAATTTTTAATAAAAAAGAAAAGAAAAGCGTTTTAATGTTTTATTTATATACGTTTTTAAAAATTAAAATTTTTATTTTCACAATTAATTATATATATATATAAACAATATATATTTGTTAACAATCAATTTTTTTTAATGTAATTTTATAAATTTAATTATTTGTTTTTAAATAAATATTTAATAATTATTAAAAATCGGTGTCAGTCAGTAATTCTGGGGGGCGTTTTTTTTTTTTGTTTTTCTTCCTTCTTTTTTTTATTAAAAAAAATTAATAGATCAAATTGAAGAAGAAAAAATAATTATAGTAAAAAATGAGTACTTTCCTCTATAATTTGTGTGGTGTTAAGATAAGCTGCAGTCTTGATTTTTCTTTTTTTATTTTGTAATTATTGAAGGACAAAAACGATTGATAGATAAAATCCATTTTGAGATTGAAAATCTTGAATTGATTTTTAGGGAAAATTTTATTGGGTAAATTTCATTTGAATTATAATTGGTTTATCTAAATTTTTGTTAATCAAAACGGATGATGGATTGATGATGTGAAAAAAGGGACAAACAACAAAAATAAATGTATAAATAATTGAAAATAAATTGTATTATGTTAAAAAAAAAAAAAAAAAAACTAAAAATTATTATTATTATTATTATTAATATTCATGTTTTTGCTCTATATAATGTCAGTTTAAAAATTGTATATTATTGTATAGATTTTTTTAATGAACATATTTTAATAAAAATTATGCTGCGATTATTTGAATTTAATTAATTAATTATTTTTTTTTTTGCTATATTTGCTTTTTTATTTAATGTTTTTATGTGTGTGTGTGTATGTGTGATTTGATTTAATTTGTGAATGATTTTTTAATTATTATTATTATTATTATTATTAGTACTATAAATTTTCTTAAATATTATTTTATTCAAGTTCGAACACAATGTTATTTTATTTTAATTTATTTTCTTAAATTCTATTATACATACATATAAAATAAAATACAGAGGAATCTTACAGCGAAAAGTGATTTATTCGAAAAGTTATTTACTCCCCGAGGTCAGGGGAGAGGGGTTATTCAGAATAGATACACCTTTTCTCTTTTTCGGTTCTTTTTGGGATTACAATTAAATAAGTTTATTGTAATAGCGAATATTACAAACATATATTGGGTATAATTAGCAAAAAAAAAGATTAAGAATTCAACATCCATTGTATTTTTTTTATATTTGCCTTTCCATCATTTCATTATATTAATTATACAAATACGGAAATAAAAATTCAAAATAAATATTTTAACCGTAATTTATAATAAAATGTGAGATCAAAATAAGAAACTCTATATTTCATATAAAATTCAATTTATCATAATTCTCTGCTGATAAACGTTAATTAATTATTAACCTCTGTTAAATAGAAATCTTTTCTTGAATAAAAAGAATATATATATATAAAAAAAAAAAAAAAAATTCAAATTTAATTTGATCACTTTCGCTGCCGAAAAAACTGCGATTTTTTTTTTTTTTTTTAATAATTAAATTAAATAAAAAATAATTAATAATTCTAACTATATATAAAATAAAATAAAATAAAAAAAAAAAACTCATTATAATTATAACTAAAATAATGTAATATTGTTTATATATTATTTTTATTTCTACAAATGAATTTATAATTATAAATAAAAAAAAAAAAATTTATATATATATATATATATTTATAAGTTTTTAACACTAGTGTATAGAGAATGTGTTTAGTTTAATTTTTATAATTTTCCCCTTGGATTATATTATTTTTAATAAATGTTTTATATATTGTTTTTTTTTTTTTTTTTGTAAATTTAATTTATTGTGATTATATTTAATAATTATTTATTTGTGTGTGTGTGTGTGTGTGTGTGAATTTATATTTTATTAAATTCAAATAAAACAATTTTAGAATTTTGAACTGAAGAAAAAAAAAAAAAAATTAAGACACACAATTTCTTGAAATAGAAATAGAATGTGCGGTTGTAGTAAAACTTTTGATGGAATATTAATTTTAATTAATTTTTTTATTATAATATTATTTTATATATATATGTATATTATTCTATTTTATTATGTGTGTGTGTGTGTATTTTTATTTTTTATCTTTTAATTTATCATCATTTTTAGGATGATTATGATTATGTTGATGATTGGATGTTGTCATTTTCGTTGAAGTAACCGAAGAAGTGGTAGGAGCTGTTATTGTAATACCACTTCGTTGATGCTGTTGTTGTGGTTGTTGTTGATTACTTACAATTAGATTTTTATTAGATGACAATACGGATGATGGATCTATTGATTTTGATGAAGATGATGATGATGATGGTGGTGAAGCTGTCGGTTTTGATGAATAATCTAAGTTATGTGAATTACCACCTAAATAATAAAATAATTTTAATACATTTTTATTTATATATTTTTTGAAATAGAGAACTTTCTTATTATTTCGTATTTCTTTTTTAAAATACCATAAATGAATATTGAAAAGGTCATTCACATTCAGATTTTTTTTTAGAATCATCCTTAACGAAGATTATTCTTAACTAGATTAATTGAATGGTGGTGGTGTATCGGAACTATTTTTAATATATTAACCAACAAACAAATTTATGACTTGGTGATGCCGTTGATAAAGCATCCAACCCAATTGCGGGTGGTCACGAGTTCAAATCTTAGCCGGAAAATTGTTTCTGTGTTTTTTTTCTGATTTGAATTCATGAACTAAGTCACCATTTATTCATTGGGATCAAATTAATGAATATCTTTGGTATATTGTGTCGGACGCAGCCAAAGATTAACAAAGTCTATACACACACACACACACACACACATACTCGCAATTATATATGAGAAAGTATATAACAAATACTCATATTAATGATTTATAATTCCCTGGTAAAAGCCAAAGGCCCTGGCAGCCGCCATAATGCTTATTAAAAACTAATGTTGGTAATCAAAATGTAAAATAATTTACCTCTAATATTATTAACATTCATACCACCGCCGGCAGTACCAGGACCACCGCCACCGTAATAATGTTTACCACTGTTTACCATTGCTGAATGATTCATTAATGGTTGATTAATGTTAATAGTACCGGGATTCCCACCGATAATACAACCACCAACACCGCTACTATTACTGCTCGCACTACTACTACCACCACCACCAACACCAACACCAGTATTTCCATTTCCATTTCTTGTTGAACGTCCTTGTTGCAGTTGCTGTTGCTGCTGTTGTTGTTGTAATAACGTTGGTAATTGCATTATTGGATAATTTGTTGGTCTTTGTATTGGTGATGGATAATGTTGGGATGCTGCTGCTGCTGCTGCTGCAGCTGCCGCAGCCGCAGCCGCTGGATTCATTCCATTTCCATTACCCATAGCATTTGTTAAACCAATTAAACGTTGTGTTGTACCCATTCCCGTAGCATTAACTGAACCATTTGCACTTATACTAATACCATTTCCCATGCCAGTTAATGGATTTTGTGCAATACCAACTGTACGATTTTGTTGCAACAATTGATTTTGTAAATCCCACTAAAGTCATTATTTTTTACATTGGTGGCGAAATAGAATAGAATTATATAAGAATTCACACAAAATAGTAAATATCGAAACTAATTTTTTTTTTAAGTTTTAAACTACTTACAGCTGTTATAAAATTTGCATGATGATGTGGTGGACTTGATGCTTGTGAAGGTTTAGCATTTATTATAGCTCCATCAGAAATTAAAGGACTTTTTAATTGACGACCATTCTATTGATTGATTGATTAATGATCGATCAAGGTTCATCATCATCAATTTTAAAGTGTAGACAAACACACACATTTAAATATATAGGAGAAATCAAAAAGAAAAAAAAAAAGAGAAATGAAATTAATAATTAAAAATAAATAAAAAAAAAAAAAAATAATTGAAAATGAGAAAAAAAAAAAAAAAAAAATTTAAATAAAAATAAAATATAAAAAAAATAAAAAAATATATTTGTTTTTTGTTTTTTTTTTTTTTGCTTGGTTTTTCTTTATTTTTAGTTATTTTTTTTTTTTTTTTTATTATTATTATAAATAATTTATTTATTTAAATATTTTTAATTATAGATTATATATTTTTATTTTTATTTTTTTTTGTGTTTTTATTTAATATTTTTAATTATTTATTTATTTTTTATTATTATTACAATTGCAAATCATCATTTAATTTTATTATGTTTATTTTTTTTTTTTTTTTTTTTGCATAAAACTTTTTTAATTTCACGTCTTTAAATTTAATACAAATAATTTTAATATATAGTAAAAAATAAAAAATAAAAATTTAAATTAATTTATCTTTTATTACATTATTTATCCAATAAAATAAAATAAAATAAAATAATATAAATAATTTAAAATCGCGTATCATTTATTATTTATTTATATATATAAATCGTGATTAAATAAAAAAAAAAAAAATAAAAAATAAGAGAGTGCAAAATAAATTAATAAAATTTTTTTTTTTTTTTTTATTTATTTTAAATTAACTGTTTTTGTTCAATTAAAATTTAATTTTATTGTGTGATGGAAACAAAAATTAAATCAAAATAGAAAAAAGAATGTTTATTTTATTTATTTTTTTATGTCAATTTTTAATTATTTCAGAATTTTATATTGAAAAAAAAAAAAAAAAAATTTTAATAAAAATAATAGAAAAATACTAGTTTTTTTTTTTTTTTTTTGCGGTTTAATTTATTTAACAACTACTAAAATATTGAAGAAGAATAATTAATATTTATTTTTTTTTTTATTGATTTAAAAAAATTTTTTTTTTTTTTGTTTTTAATTAATAAAATTACTATTTGATTGATTGATTGGCAATATTTAATTTATATTTATTTAGTATGTGTTTATTTTTTTTATTATTTTATTAAAAATTATCTACCAATTTTTTTTTTTTTTTTTTTTACTAATTCTACACAATACAAAAAAAAAAATTATAAAAAAATAACCAATTGCAATTTCAACAACATCAACAGAACTAACAACAGAAACAACAACATGCATAATTTAATAAATCAAATAAAAATTAATTAAAAAAAAAAAAAAAAAACAAAAATTTGTTCATTTTCATAAGGTTTTTTTTTTTTTTTTTTTTTTTTTGCGCCGATAATAATTTCTGTTTGGCTTTCTTTTATATAAATCAATTAGTAAATTATTATGATTAATAAGGTCCTTAAATTTCATTCTATCCAAACCTCTTCAATTTCATTATACCTGTGTTTTTTTTTTCATTTTCACTAATTATTTTTTTTTATAGTCAAAAAAGTAATAAAATATCTATTTTATAAAAAAAAGATAAAATTCGAAATTCATCGTCGTCGTCATATAAATAAATGGTCTAAATAAATGATCATAAAATAAAAAAAAAACATACAGGTAAAAATTATTAAAAGCACACACAACATTCATTTCCATAATAATATTAATAATAATTTAAATAATAATAATAATAGTATAATACGGAGATGGTCAGTCACATAATTGTTTGATTGCTCACATTTTGTTGGGCGTCGTTTTGTGTTGTGTTGTGTTCTGTTGAGAAGTTTATTATTATAAAATATCTTTTGATATAATTAAAAAAAAAAAAAAAAAACAATTAATTCTAATTTATTTATATTTATATATTATTTTTGTAATAAAACAAAATTTCATTATTATTTAATGATTTTTTTTCCGCGGCGCGCCCCTTAGTATCGCTTTCATCCTTATAATATCTCATCATCCTTGCACCCACTATATTTATATTTATCTTCATCATCATCATCATCATAGTCGTTGTGTGTATTTGAATAAAATTCAATTCAATTCAATTCAATTTTTTTTTTTTAATTAAATCAAAAAAAGCATTTATTGTTTTCTTTTGTGATAGCGAGCGAGCGAACGAACACAAAAGTTTGTTTATTTATCTATACTTTTTTTTTTTTAGGTTTTTTTTTTATTGTTTGTGTGTGTTTTTGATTCGTTCTATATAGTTTTATTTTTTTTGATTTTTTGATGAATGTTTTTAAACTTTTTTCAGTTTTTTTATTTTTATTTTAAATATTAACTTAAAAAAATTTTAATAATTAAAATTGAAATGTTTTTGTTTAATATTTTTAAACATCTAAAATAAAAAAAAAAAAAAAATAAAGAAAAAAAAAGAAGAAAATTATTAATAAATATTTTTTTTGTTTGTTTGTTTTTTTTTTTTTTTTGTAATAAATATTATTTTTTTTTTGTTTTTTTTTTTTTTTTACGAGTAATATTTTATATAATATATTTTTAATTTTTAATATATATATATAATACGAAAAAGTAGTAATTAATTATTATTTTATTTCTAAACTACATATTTTTTTTTTTTTTGGTTATTATTATTAATATTTAATTCCTTAATAAAATTTTGTTTTTGTTTTACTGGTCTTTTGTTTTTATTTAAAAAAAAAAAATTTTATTAATAGTATTTTTAGTTGTGATTTTTAATTTTTAAGGATTTCGAGTGATGATGATCGCTCTACTAGAATTTACTAGAGTTTTAATAATGTTAATGATATAATGTTAAAAGATGAATTATGAGAACTTATTATTCATAAATTATTTTAATTTTATTTAATTATTGTTTTTAATGATTAAAAGAAACTTTAAACGTAAAAACTCATGGTATATTGAACATTGACATTGAACATTGATACATTGAACGCGTATACCACGCGGATGATAATATTAGTAAGAAGAACCATAACTAGAATCGTTTAACCCTGATGATTCATTGTTTTTCAATTTTTTTGGGTTTGGGTTGGTGGTGGGGTTAGGAAATCCTCCAAAATGATTTATTTTAGAAAACGCGATATGAAATTCATGAAATCTACTAATCAAATGATTTTAATTTGGTGGATGTGGATGAAATGATCAAAAATTTATTTTAAATTAATAGATTATTTAAAATACAATGGAAAACTGCTTTTTTTTTAAATCCAATTGAAGATATCTTAACACAAAATAATTAATATATAAGAAATTAAATAATATATTAATTTTTTTTTTGATTGCATCGATAATAAATGAATATGATTTTGTGTTGATGAGGGATGATGATTTATGGTAAAGTGAATTTAAAAAAAAAAAAAAAAACAAACAAATAAAGACGTTGGATTTCAATCGAAATTAAGAGAGAGTGTTTAAATATTCCAATTTTTTGTTTGTTATATTAATAAATTAATTTATAAGATTTTCATTTCACTTTTATACAGTTTTTTTTTTTTTTTTTGGAAAAATTACATTTTTAAAATGCAAAAAAAAAAAAAAAAACAAAAAAAAACATATTTTGCTTGATTTATATAAATTTTTTCAAATATCGTATTTCGAATAAAAATAAAAATAAATTTTATGTGATTTTTTTTTGTTGTGAATAAATGAATAAAAAATCTGATGTGAATAAAATTATTAGATTTTATTTTTTTTCCCACTTATTTGTTATTTTTTTTCATATAAATTAATACAAAAAATATAAAAAAAATTATTATCTTTTTTTTTGTTTTTTTTTTTTTATTTTGGATCAATAATAAAGAAAAACATCTCACATACTTTTTTACTTGTTTTTTTTTTTTTTATTTTTAACCATTAATTGTTAAGAAAATAATTGATTAAATGAATAAAATAAAATGCTATGAATTTCCATAATTAGTGAATTTTGCAAGTTTTTTGTGGATGTGAATTTTTTGGTTTTCTGTCACTGACTCACTACTGTGTGTTTCAAATAATTCCCAATCCAATCAAACGTGGTATAAACAATTTTAATCATTTGAATTTGTGAGATGTTTAATTTATTTCACATTTTACATGTTTTTTTTTTTTTTTTTTATATCATAAAGTATAAATATAAAAAAGAATCTTTTTAAAATAATTTAATTTTTAATGTATTATTTGTTTTTGGAACACCAAAAAAAAAAAAAACTAATAATTAATCAAATAGAAATTATTTTTTTATTTATTTAAAAAATAGTCAATTAAAAAAATTAAAAAAAAAAAAAAAAACTACGAATTTTATAAATAAAAATAATAATAACACAAAATCATCATCATCAACATCATAATCATAATCATCATCAACAAATCATTCTCACATCAATATTATGATGTTTGAAGAATGGAAATAAAAGAACCATATATTTTAATTTAATTTAATTAAATACTATATAGAAAAATAAAAACAAAATTCTACTTCAAAAATAATCATAATAATAATAATTTTTAATTTTTTTTTTTTTTTTGTTACTATAAAACAAGGAACTACATAAAATATTTTTCGTTTTGATTTTGATTGCTTTCTTTTTCATTTTAATAAAAAATTACAAAATAAACCAATAAAAGAAAGAAAAAAAAAAAAAAACTACAAGAGTCCCATTTACAAAAGAAAAAAATATTTGTAATAAAAACAAAATTAATTAAAAAAAAAATAATTTTAGTATTGTAAAATCACATTTCTAATTAATTTTTATTTTGTTTTACATTTTTTTTTTTTTTTTTACGATCATCAAGAAATTATAATAATAATAATAATAATAGTAATAATAATAATAACAATCATAATTATGATAACTACACAAAATTAATATTGAATATATTATAAAGAGAAAAGTGAAAAAAAAAAATATATATATATATATTATAATTTTATTACTGAAGAAAACAAATAAAAATAAAAAAAATTAAAAAAAAAAAAAAAACAAATTTTTTTTATTTGTATATTATTTAAAGAAAGAATTTGAACTCACTGAATCTTGTACGTGAGATTGTTGATTTGATTTCATATAAACAGCTGCGGCGGCAGCTGCTGCTGCTGCTGCTGATTGTTGCTGCTGTTGTTGTTGTTGTTGTTGTTGTTGTTGTTGATGTTGTTGTTGATGCTGTTGTTGGGGTGTTGGGCCACCTTGATACGGTCGATTGATAACCAACGGTGAATTAATATACTGGGTACTATAATTAGCCACTTGTTGCTGTTGTGGTGGCCCCTGTGGTCCTGGTGCCTGTTGTGTTTGTACACCTGGTAACGGTGGTGGTGGGCCACCATGTCCACCAAACATACCGGCGGCCGTTTGTAAATTATAACTTTGTGTTGCACCGGGCGGCGGTGGTGGTGGTCCGCCGGCTGTTGGTCCAAAAAATCCCCCTTGTCCACCGCTTGTATTTGAATAATAACTATTATTTTGTAATGCGGACACCACCTGTGGAGGTCCGGGCGGTGGTCCAGGTGCCTGCTGTTGATAAATATTCATATATTGTTGGCCATATGGACCGGGTGGTGGTGGTGGTTGACCAACGGCACCGCCAGCTTTCGTACCGATTGCACCGATTTGTTGGGCGGCCGGTTTTACAGCTGCCGACATTAATGAATTCGATGTGGACGATATCAATACGGTATTCGGATTGTTTATCGGTTGATTTTGATTGTATGGTGATTGAATTCCCGCACCACCCATACGAAATTGATTTAAACTTTGATACATGTCTGGCGTGGGCGCTGTTTGCATATTGGTTGGCGTTTGCATATACGCATTATAGGGTGGCGGCGGTGGACCACCACCACCGCCATAATGACCGGAATATTGTGAAAATTGTGAACGACCCGATGTATCAATTTGGAAATGTCCATAGAGGCTGCCTTGTGATGCCATCGGTGATGAATTAAAAAGTACAGCCGGTGGTGATGGAATCGCTGACATACCACCAAATTGTGATGGATAATAAGCGGTTTGTGTAACTTGACCCGTTGGTCCCTGTTGCATCTGCGGCGGTGGTGATAAACCCAATGATGATTGGTGTAGTGCTTGTTGTGTTGGTTTCACTTTACATACATTCGGATTTGATGTACCATTACCACCTGCACCACCGCTACCACCACCACCCAACGATACATCATGTTTCATATTCATATTTTGGTGATGTCCACCATGTGAATGACTACCAATATTTTGCTGTTGCTGTTGTTGCTGTTGTTGTTGACCACCAACTAAATGATGCTGTGGACTTGGACTATAACCACTTTCAACTTCCATCATTTCTTGTTGATGTTGTTGTTGTTGTTGTTGTTGTTGCTGCTGCTGATGATGTTGATGTTGTTGTTGTTGATGGTGTTGTAGGACAGCATGTGGATGTTGTTGATGATGTTGAAGTGATTGTTGTTGTTGCTGCTGATGTTGCTGTTGTTGTTGTTGTTGTTGATGCATATGCTGTTGCATAGATGTTTTAACGAAATGTTGTTCTAGTACATTTACATCCGTTCCGAATGGTGTTGAATAGACTGGACCCGGTGATAAAGCATGTTGTACGTGTTGTTGTAATTGTCCACCATTTCCATTGTTATTATTATGATGCATTGAATTGTTAGTAGATGCACCGCCACCATTATTACCACTGCTAACAACAATTACACCACCGCTATTATTAACCATAGCATTACTACCATGTGGATTGTATTGATGTAATTGATGTTGTGTATGTTGTTGTTGTTGCTGTTGTTGTTGTTGTTGTCCACCAGAATGTGCTTGATGGGTAGTTACATATGTATTACCACCTAAATGATCGTCAACGGGTACGGGTGGATGTTCCATTAATGTTGGCATATTTTCCCATACTTTTTTAACACTCGCAATTTTCATATTTAAATCGGCTGTTGATGGTGATATTGTGGTATTCGTTTGTGAACTATTTACTGAATGCATTGATGAACGCGGTGAAGGTATGCATAAGCTACCTTTTGGGGCTGTTGCCTTTTCATCGGTCAATTGTGATATTTCACTTTCGACAAATGTAAAGGCCAATTTCATATCCATTTCATCCTTTGGGAATGACATATTCGATAGAGCCGATGTTATTGCATCTTGTTGTTGCTGTTGATGTACGACGGTTACCGCAGATTGTGATGGATTATCTGTTAATATATCTTGAAAAGAATTAGTTTTTATACTTTTAAAAAAATCTTTTGATTGTTGTAAATGTGACGATTGTTGAATATTATTATTACCTGTTGTTGTGGTTGTGGTTGTGTTTGTTGATCGATTGCCTGTTGGTGTTACTGCCGATATTGCTGCTGAAACTGATGTAGTAGCGTTAGCAGTAGTAGTGGTTGAAGTAGTCGATATATTTGATGATGTTGCGGTTAACGTAGACGATGCCGAAGGAATAGATTTAAAGTTTGTATTTTCAAATATTATTGTATTTTTTGGTGGTGTCGTACCATCTAAAAGTTGTTTATTTATATCGCACTTTATTGAATCCGCCGACTTATCGTTAGCGTTTGTACCCGGAACTCCTACAATTGCAGACGTATTAACTGATGACGTTACCATTAAAGGTGATACATTTGATGCCGGTATTGGTGTACTGCCTGCGGTCGCCTTTGATGTATTATTATCATTATCTTTGATCATTGATGGTTCGGTTATTGAACGAGATGAATTTGATGCGATCGTTGGTTGTTGTTGTATCGGTGGCGGTAGTGTTGATTTATCCCAAGAAGAAGAAGATTGACTTGTTGATGTGGATGAATGTTGAGTACGTTGTTCACGTTGTTTGGCTAATCTTGGTGCCAATGCACTGGATCGATTATTGTTTGTGGATAAAGAGGGTGTTGATGTTGGTGTTGTTACGGTGGATGCCACGGGATTTCCAAGTTGTGGTTTTATTTCCGATGAAATTGGTTCATTTGATTGATTAACTGTACTGTTGGTTGGTTTCGAAATTGTTTGATTCATAGTTGTTTTTATTGAATTTGAACGATCATCTCTTGGTTTGTTTCTGTTACTGGAAGTATTATTGCCAGTATTAATTCCACTTGAACGCTGTTGTTGACCCAAAGATATATTGGATTGCTGATGGTATGGTTGATTTTGTTGATAATGATGTTGGTGCTGGTAAGAGTTATTATGCGAATAGTTTTCATCTTTTCTACCAAAAGATTTTTTATCATCCATAGATTGTTGAGATGTTGTTGATGATGTTCCGGTGGTTGGTTTGTTTTGATCATTTTTAGGACGATTTTGATAATAATCATCTCGTTCGTCCCGTTTATTCATGTTGGATGCCGATGATACTGATGTTAAATTTTGAGATTCATTGCGGCTATTTTTGCGTGGTGGCTGTGGCCCACCAAATGATGTTGGTTTAGGAGATATTTTTGGATCTTCTATGGATGTAGATCTATTATTTTTATTATATACGTTATCAGACGATGAAGATGGTTGGATTTTTCCACTGCTACCCGTGGACGACACACTCGTCAATTGTTTTCGATTTTTTCCATCATATGAATCAGAATGTTCTGATGTACTTTCATAAGACGTTTCTATTGTTTCATTCGGTTTGCCTGGTGGTTTTAAATTGTTAATGATGGATCTTGATGAATGAGACTGTGGTTGTTGTTGTGACTGTACCCGTGTTGGAGATGTACTTTTTTGCCTTGACAATAATCCTGCATTTAGTGCCAATTGATTTAAACGAACACGTTCATCGGCCGTCGTTGTCTTGGATTGTGGTGATGATATTAATGATGATGGAACTGTGGTCGTCGTTGTTGTTATTGCCGTTGTCGTTGATGATATTGTAGTGGCCGTTGAAATTGTTGTCGTTATTGCCACGGACGTTGTGGCATTTGATTCGCTAGTGGCTTTTGTTAAACCATCTGGTTTCTCATCGCTGGCTCCAAATGGACTCTTTGAACTGGGTGGACCGTAGTTATCAATACGTTTTGGTGGTACAACACCGCCTCTACGAAATGCAGGACCACCACCTCGACCTCTTCTGGATGGTTCACCGCGTGGCATAAAACCACCTTCCTTATTTGGTGATGCGGATGATGTGGATATATTACCGGTGCCACCACTCATTGTATTTGATTGTCGTGAGGATGAATCAGTTTTATTGTATAATCCACTATCACCTCGAGTACTACTAACATTACTACCACCACTATCTTTTCTCGATAATTTTTGATGTCTATCCGACGATCGTGCACCTGAATTATAGTGATCATCGTCATAAGAACCATCACTGTCTGTTCCATAATCATTAAAACGATTATTAGACGTTCGGTTCATGCCGGAGCCGCTTCCATTACCTCCACCACCGCGTCTATTCCAACCACTGTTATTATTATTATTGTTGTTACCACCTCTGTTATAGGAGCTATTATAGTTGCTCATTCTACCATCATTTCCTCTGGTAGATGATGGATTTCCAATACTTCTGGTCATCTCTGGCCGGCCCAATGAACTTCTCGTATTAGTGCTGTTAATATTGGGCGATGACCGTTTATATTTATCATCATCATATGCCGTAATCCCGAATTTTTGTGCAGAATTTTGCAAAGATTGGGCGGTTCCCGTCGTAGTGGTTGTAGTTATGGACTTTGTTGTAGCTGCTTGTTGATTTTGTGTCAACGATTGTTGGCAAGCAGTGTTCGCTATGTGAGGCTTTGCGTTTGTAGATTGTGTCGACGATTGTAAATCCGGTTTGCTTACGTCAAGTAGATCAGTGATATTCATTTTTGATGCGTCCAACTTATCACATCCATATTTAACAATCCCGTCATAATCGTCAAAAATGCCTTGCATCATCTTATTCCGTTTTGGCTTTAAAAGTGTCGAAATTGATGGGGGTGTAATCGATGTCGATGATATGTCCGATAAACTTAAATCATCTGTTAATCTAATTGCAGATTTATTGATTTCAGTGGTTTCTGGTATATAATTAATCAAGGATTCTGGAAGTTCGATAGCGCACAGGCGATACAACTCTGCTGTTGATGATTCATTGGATCCAGTAACAGATTTCTCTATTGTATCTTTGTCTTCCGAATGTGAGTCTCGTTCTTTTAATGAATCTATTGACTTGTTCGGTACCGTCCTTTGCAATATATGTTTTGGTTCATCGGCAGTGAAATCATTTTTTGCTGAAATTGAAGACGATTGTGCTGCTGCTGCTATTGGTGTTGTTGTAGATACCGGAGATACCGAGTTTCTTTCAGAACGTTCAAGTTCCTCAGCCCATGAACCACCTTTATATTCATATCGATCTTTACGATCGCTAATTGATGTTGATTTTGAGGGATTGTCTTCGCTTGAAACGCTTGTTTTTCGCTGGGACGATTCCGAAATGCTTCGTACTAATTGTGGTGTACGTTCACTGATTGAATTGCGACTAATTGAATCCCGTCCACTACCACTGTATCGATCTTCTTCTTCTGAGTCAATGCGTTTACGATTATTATTCGTTGGATTATCCATGGTACTACGATCAGTTTTTCTATTTGCTGTGGTCAATTCATCTGATGGATTACGTCTCATTGGGTAATGATGAGTTGACTGTGCCGATGATGATTGCTTATAATTGCTGGGTTGTGAGTATATATACCGCTGTGGTTGTTCACTTTGTTGTGCGCCTGTATTATTGTATGGCTGTTTTTTTTGGGAATCGTAGGGCATATTTCTGGTCATTGCATTGCTAGCAGTATTGGCGTTATACGCATTATTATTATTATTATTATTACTACCACCTCCTACACCGTTACCGTTATTATTTGTATTATACGTACCAGAATAGTTATTATTACCTCCACTAGAACGTTCATGCTGTTGTTTTAATAAACGAGGCGGTAAATTAGATGGATATCCAACACGATAAAATGACGATTGCGACACGGCTGAACTATCTCTTGAATCTCTTCCATCACGACCCTTATCTCGTGCATCTCTTCCATCCCGCCCAATATCTCTCATATCTCTTCCGTCTCGGCCACCCCCATCACGACCGCCCTCTCGTTCACGATCACGGGTTATATAGCGATCACGTTCTCTGGAACTTAATTCCCGTTCATATTTATCATATCGATTGTAATCTCTATTATCGTTGCCACTACGTATTTCACGTATAGCTTCTTTAACACTTTCCACATTTCGTTCCATTCGATTTCTTTCGGTTGAATCACGTCCATGATATCTATCTCTGTCCGTCGAACCAATGCTTACGCTATCGCTACCACTTTTACTACTTCCTGTACTATGCTGTGATGTAATTAATGGTCGTATATCACTCGATGATTTTTGTTGATCATTAGGTGTAGTGCCAGGTATAATAATTGATGCTGCTGGAACGCTCGTTGATGAAGTTGCAGCAGCAGCAGCAGCTGCGGCTGCTGCTTCAGCTTTTAAAGTAATTTTTTTTTCCAATTCTTGCAATTTTTTATGTGCCCCAGAACGTTGTTGCCTTTCAAGTAGATCTTCTTCTTCTTGTCGTTGCTTTACACGTTCGGCAACCGCAGCACCTGAAATACGATGCCCATTAACTTGAGGCCTTATTTCACTGCCTCGTTCACGTTCTATGTCTCTGCCAATATTATTACTAGGCTTCATTACGTTATTATTATTAGTTTTAAGATGATTATGATTATTATTATTAATATTATTTTTATTATGAGTTTCACGTAGCTCTTTTTCATTTTCGCGTTCTTTACGTTCACGTTCACGTTCATTTCGTTCCTTTTCATTACGTGCATCATTTGCATCTGCTCGTAATTTATAAGCTAAAAATTGGGAAAATAACACGATTTAATTGATAATTTATAATGAATTTGGTGCAGTTTCATAAACAAAAAAAAAAAAAAACAAATTGACCAAGCGTGCTTGTGTTAAATTGATTATGAAACGCATATATTAAAATCTCTGAGGTTTGGGAACATTCGTCCAAAATATGAGAAATATCATTGCATTGTGGATCACATATTAATTATTACTAAACTCTACCAAACAAAAAATACCTTAATTTTTAACTATACATAAAACCACATAAAATAATAATCAACTTACCAATTTTACTCTCCTCTTCTTTTTCTCTTTGAGAAGCAAAATTAACTTTTTTCTCATTTTTGGATTGCAACGGCGGCGATGTTTCTTTTGTTGGCGAATCCATATTTTCGTCATCGGAAAATACCAATTTTTGATTATAATCGATTTCGTCTGTTTTTGCCCAACCATCATCTCGTGCTATTGTGTTCATTAATTCCAAATCTGCTTCGCGTATGATGGGCTGTTGTAGCATTGCTATTTCTGGTTCAACAAACGGTAATGATGAGTCCATTCGATTATTATTATTATTATTATTATTACTGCTTGAATTAGGTCTATTTCCTGATGGTGGACCACGACGTGGATACGACAAACGGCCATCATCACGACGATTTATCATCATCATTTGGTGTTGTTTCATTTCGTCGTTGTACATTTGTGGACTTCCTGACCCATGTCGATTTTTCATTGCAACGCCCCCTAATGTGTGAAGCGATGGCATTTGATATAATAAATTCGATTGCTGTTGTTGTTGTTGTGGAAGCCCATAATGTTGTTGTACCAATGATGGCAAAGATGAATGGGATGATGATGATTGTAGTGGCGGTGTTGTTGTATTTCGATATGCTGCACCATTTCCACCACCAGTTATGCCATTGCCACCACCAGTGCCGCTGCCAATATCTCCATTGGCTCCACGAATAAATGCTGGCATCAAGGCATGAAATTGTGGTGGTGTTTGTTGGCGGGCCCGGGCCTGTTGGTTTCCCTGTGATTGTCCACCACTTTCGGAACGATTTCCGCCACCATTTACGTTTTGTTGTTGTTGTTGTTGTTGTGGCGAATGTTGATGACAGTTTTGTTGGTGCTGCTGTTGCTGTTGGTGTTGTTGTTGTTGTTGATTTTGTGTATGTTGCTGTTGTATCCAATTTCCCACATCTGCTTGGGATCGAGCATTCATCATATTCATAGGTTGACCAGAATTCATGCCACCACCCTCGTGATGTGTATGAATTGTAGAATTGTGTTCGTTGTTCTGCGCTGCATTTATACGATTTCCTTTTGTTTGTTGTGGTGCACTGCCGTCCAGTGACGGAAATTCGTTTTGAAACTTTTGTGATTGATATACTGGGGGCTGTGGTATTTCTAATGGGGCACCTGTTGCAACAGAGCTCCATGATGTCGAATTTTGATTATTATTCGTATTACTGTTATTATTATTATTATTGTTATTATTATTATTATTGTTATTATTATTATTGTTATTATTATAATGATGACTATTTCCTATTGATGAATTATTTGGATGGGTTGAATTGTTGTTAATGTGATTATTATTGTTAAAATTGCTATTTGTATTTGAATACGATGTTACTGTGGATGTTGTACCGACAGTAACTGAAGATATTGAAAAATTTGATGATGGTGACGATGATGAAGATGTTGTTGATGATGATGATGATGATACAGTAGCTGTTGCAGTTGATATTGAGGTAATAGTATTTGTTGAATCACCCCAAGTGGAACCAGTTTGTTCTGACGTTGTTGATACTTCCGCTTTTAATGATGGTAAATTTGCTGGTGGGCGACGAGCCGATGGTACTTTCCCCAAAATTTGCATGCCATGCTTCCTTGGTACGGTATTTTTTTGTGTTGATGGTTCAAGAGATTCACCCTAAATGATTAAAATTAAATAATATCATTAAATTTTACATTAATATGATATCCATTTTTTGTTTTTTGTTTATATCAACGAACAATACAATAAAATAGTCAAATAAATAAATTACATGAATAGTTCTGTGTAACGTGTTAATATCTAACGCGGCATATTTGGTCTTGGATGGATGACGCTCCCCCTTACTTCCTCCCAGTGTGTTCATGCTGCTGCTGAATACTCATCAGCAAAATTACACTCTTTACCACAGACTCAACACACTCACGTACCGTATGTTTGTTAATTTTTAAAATATATATTTTTTACAAAAATTTATCTTTTTTTTTAATTTTATTTTTTTAACGTGTAATATATAATTATTATTTATATTTTTATTTATTACAAACAAACGTTTTGTGATTGATTGTGTTGTGTTGTTATTGTGTCTGGTTCTATCAATTCAATTATATAGTCGAATTGATGTTCTGATATTGTGTATTGTTCGAAAAACACAGATTTATATTATGTTTTCTTTTTTTTTATTTGTTTGCTTTAGTAGTTTTTCTCAAAAGAAAACTAACAAACAAACGACGACTAAGAGGATGAATGCTAAAATTCACCTTCTTCGTCGTCGTCGTCGTTTTGGTTAACGTTTTGATTTATACTTTTATTTTAATGTTTTAATTAAACCAGTTGTGTTTTTAATAAATATTCAAAATATACAATTTATGAATATATAAATATGTTATATGTAAGCGAAAACTGAATAAAAGGCCAAATATTATGTGCCCACGTCAGTAATTTGTGATTCTTTTTTTTTTTTTTTTTTACTTTACTTTAAACACTAAAACGATAGATACAACACCACAAATACTTATTTAATTTTTTTTTATTTACTTAATTCTTTAAGCAAATACTATTATATGGAATAGTTTTGTAGAAAATATTATTGAATACAAAAACAAATAATAATTTTTAATTGATTTTTTATAGAAAAATTCAGTTTTTGATTTTTTTTTTCTTTTTCAATGTGATTCGATTCGCTAATGTTGAAGTGATTTCTTTTTGTTTTTTTTTAATTTGTAATGAATTATATATTTTTAAACACTATTATTGTGTATGTTTTTCACAAATAATCAATTATAAAATGTACAAAATAAAAATCCTTTTCGTATAAATTATCCGTTTAATTTCCCTCTTAATTTTTTTTTTTTTTTTAATTTCTTTCTTTGATTACTTCTATATTGAACTTCTGAAACTGAAATGAAATAAAAACAAAAAAAAAAAAGAAAATATTATTATTAGTTATAAATATAGCTTAAATATTGTTTAAGGAAAATTCATAATAACTGAAATATAATAAGTACACATTTATAAAAAAAAAAAACTTTTGTATAATTCACTTTTGTAATATTATATAATAAATAAAATAATGATTTTTTATAAGTAAGGACTGAAGAAATCATTTTAAGAAATATTGATTATGGAATTAATTTGCAAAATGGATAAACGGAAACAATAAAATGGGTTACTTTAAACAGTTTGCATCCGAAATTGTTTTTAATATACTTTGAATTTAAGCAAGGAATCACGTCTGAGATACGCCTTTCGGTTACAAAGAGCCAAAGCTACAACAATTAATTAAGTATAATTAATAAACCAAACAAAAATAATATATATATATATAGGTTATTATATGATGATTTTTATGCATTTTTGATTTACTCTATCAATTATTATCTTATTTATGAAAATGTGTGTAGGTTTTAAATGTTAATTTTTCAATTAATTATTACACTACAAATGGTTTGGGGTTAAATAAAATTGTCATATCCTTTTCAAAATTAATTAATTATCCATGTATTCGTTTAACTGTAATTACTATAATTGTCGTCTCCAAATTCCGTAATCCCTTGTAAATTGTTACAAAAAATTATTGTATTTTTGATTTTATTGTAAATTATTTACAACAAATGCAATTGCTTCATTAGGGTTATGCTTTTTGGTATTATATTATATATAGACAATTATTATATATGTCAAAAAATTAATTTTTAAATGAGTTCAAGTATATATCTAAAAAAGTAAAACAAATAAAACCAAAAAAATTTAATCCATTTCCTCATGAACTAAAAACAATTATATGTGATTATGTAAATTGTATAAAATTTTAATAAATTAATTTATATGTTGCAATTGAAATTGAATAATATATAATATAATAAAAAAAAAATAAATAATTTATATATAAATATACTGCGATTGCAATTTATGGTAATTAATTTAAACAGTGATTAAACAATGCGTTTTTTATTTGTTATGAAAAAAAAAATATAAAAAATAACCTGCAATTGTATATGCTGATTATATGACACAAACAAAATGGTGTTAGTATATAAAGTACACATGTGTCCTTATTATTTATACCCCATTTTTGTTATTCAATCAATTTTTTTTTAACTTGAATTTTCTATATACATTTTGTTTTTATTCAATTATTTTTATTTTTTTTTTATTTATCTGAATTAAAATAATAAAAAATTATTTAACATAGTGGAAATAAAATTAAAAATAAAAAAAAAAAATTGAATCAATAATTTAATACAAATGGCGGTATGAATGAAAATTCCAAATGCATTAAACAATAATGAACGCACACACACACACACACACACCAAATAAACGTAAACTTAGAACATGTGTCAGTGTATTTATTTTGTGTATAAAAAATGGAAGAAGAAAAAATTCAAAAATGCAGACGCAAACCACAAAAATTATATATATTTTATTCTTTATTATACCCACACAAACGCATACAAACCACACAGCCAACATACTCCCATAAATCTGTTGTCAGCAGGTCCACAGTCCACTACTTGACTATATATATATATATATTTATTTTATTTTATATACTTTTGCTTGACTTGACTATGCTCTATGTACGCATGTGTAATATATAAAATATTTGTATATAAAAGTATATTAAAAAAACTATATCCATATATACAATACAATGTGCAAATTTCAAGCCAAAAAAAGAGAAATAATTTCATGTTCAATTGTATTTGTGTCAAACACAAAAGAATTATATATGAAAAAAACAATGAATTAAAGAAAAAAGAATGAATACGCAAGAACTGAATAGTGGAAAATTTAATTATACATTTTTTTTTTGTTTTACAACAATAATCGATACATTGGAAATTATGTAATAAACTTAATTAATGTAATTATGTAAATAACCTAGATATTTTATTAAATGACTTGATAAACTATAGTATTATGTATTTATTTTTTTTATCTTTTGGTATTCCCCAACACATTTTCCTACAAAGATGATAAAAATAAAAAAAAACAAACAAACGTTAATGACACACGCGACAAACACGCGAACGAAAAAAAAAAACACATCCAGACTTCCGATAGACAAAAAAAATGCATATGCACTGACTGAAGCAATTCGTACGAAAATGGAATTCGCTAGAATAATCAATGATGATGATGATTACTATTATTATTATTATTATTATTATTAAATTACACCTCAATAACAATTTAGATTTTGGGTCAAAGTCTCCATGTCCGCGATCAAAAAGAAAAGGGGGAAAGATTTCATGCGTTTATTCATTTAATATTGCACATAATTTCTTAAAGGGCATTTCCCTTAATTTAAAACAAAATAATAAAAAAAAAATTTAAAACTCATTGACCTTGAAAATTATTTATTTTAATTCAAGGAATTTATAATCAAAATGGAGTTTATTAAACCATACTTTTTTTTCTTAATAATCACAGCATTCATTTAACACACACACACACACACGTTCGCATACACAAATTCCATGATTTAACATTAATTGGACCATTATTTTATCCTCCATAATCGTATAAAGCATAGATACAAAAATAAAATAAAATAATTTAACTCACCCATGTATTATATAAAATGAGAGGAAAATCTGAAAATTTTTTTTTTTTTTTTAATTTTCTTTGGAAAATTAACTTATTAAAAGTATTTTTTTTTCTTTTAGTTTTTCATCTACACACACACACACACACCCACAATTGTACTCGCGCATACAGTTGTTAAACTTTAAAAAGTTAAAAGGCAAACATTCATACAACATTCAATACACGTGAAAAAAAAACTAATTTTTTTTTTTCCGTCAGCATGAGATAGTACTGCAATTTTTTTTTCTTTTTCCTGTATTTTTTTTTATATGCTATATGTACATTAACAATAACTTTTCTACACAAATTGTTTTTGTATTATATATAATTATAATAAGCACTATATATATATATATATTTTCTTTGCACACGTACAGTACAGAAACTACAGATACAAAAAAAAATAAAAAATCATTTAAAAAAAAAAAAAAAATGTCGACGAAACTACAAAAAAAAAAAAAAAAAAAAATGATAACACGATGATGGTGATAAATAAGAAAAAAAAAAGATTTATTTTTTTAACAAGTACATCGGCGCCATGGAAATACTACAAAAAAAATCCCTATTTTTTTTTCGTATAAGTTTTAACAAAAGTTGATTCAAAGATGATGCAAAGAAACAATCAGATGATATTGAATAAAAACAAAAGAAATTTTTTTAATTTTTTTTTGTAATACAAACACACGCACACACACAGCAAAATTCACTTGCACACCATGAAACAACTCATAAAAAAATATTTTTTTTTTCTTTTGTGAACTATACTTTTTTTTTACAATTTTTTTCACTGTTTTTTTTTTTTGCGTTTAAATAATACACTCACCTAAAGTTCAATAAATAGTATTATTAATTTTATTTTATTATTAATAATTAATTAAAAAAAAAAAAAAACGCCACACTTTTAAACCACTCGGTTTTTTTTTTATTGGGACGGATGATTTAATAAAATTAAATTTTTTTAATTTTCCTTTGAAATAGCGAACGTTTTCTTTTCAAAGAATTTTTATTTTAACAAAATGGCGTACAAGTGCCACAGCAGAACTTCTTTGCTTTTTTTGCTTTTTTTTTTTTTGAATGAATGCATGCGAAAAAAAAATCTGAAGAGAGTTTATTAGAGCGTAAACGCGAATGGACGGCGAATTGTAGAGCAAAAAACTGAACGACAACTGAATCCAAGTAACTATTATGGAATGTTTTTTATGAGTAGAATATTTATGTAATTATTTTAATTTTAGATATATTATTTATGTAATTGTTTTATTTTATTTATTAAATGCACTTCTTATTATGTATTTATGGTATATAGTTTATATTTTTTTTAATGTAATAAGGTATATTTTAATTGTAAAACATTGCTGTTATATGTTTGGATATTGCATATTGGTTGAAATTTTAAACAATATTTCCGCTTGGGATTATACTACAAAAACGGGTTATCGGCTTGCGTTTTTACAGTGTATACCATCAATTGTCGGTCAGTTTTGTTCAGTGGCGGCATCTATAATAAAACTTGGGTATTTTCAAATCGATTAAATGTATATATATATAAATCGATTTATTTAATTTTATATGTAATTTAATATTCAAAAATATTTAACTAAAAAATGATTTTTAATTATTAAAGCAAAAAAAAAAGGACTCCTAAAATTCACTAAACACAGATTAAAACGCATATTAATTTAATTAAAATGTTATTTTGTTATATTTTATTATTCACTTATAATTTTATAAATAATATTTATATATGTATAAAAATCAAAATAAATAATTGCAAGGCACCGTTTATAATTTATTTAATATTATATGCCAATATATTCGATGATGATGATGAAGAATAAAAAAAAAAATAATTAAATTAAATTAAATTTTAAATATATATATATATATGAAAATTAAATTATTAATCAAAAACAAAACTTAATCCAAAATAATTATTTATTTAATTTTTTTAGATATGTATTTTTCATTATTCTTTTAGATAAAATATATATTTTTAAATAAAACAATAATAAAAAAAAAAAAAAAGAAGAAATAAAAAGGCACGAAATTACTATAATAATAGAATTTATAAAAATCAATTAATATGTGTTTTAGATTCATCCGATAAGAAAATTTTTAATTGTAAAAAAAAAAAAAAGTCTCTAATTAATGAATTTATATATTAGTAAAATCAGTCGGTATTTTTTTTTTCTTTTTAGAATATATTTAACAATTTTTTTTTTTTTTAATATTCAATTAATATATTTTTTATATATATATAATAAAAAATGGTTTTTTTTTAATTATTAATTATATTGTTACATTGGGACTATAAATCAAATGTTTTTTTTTATTTCATTTCATTATATAATTAAAAATATACAGATCGATATATAATTTATTATTATTTTTACATTATTTTGTTTTTCATTGTTTTATATCACAATTCTTAATTATTAAATTATTATTATTATTAACATAAAATTTAATAGATTGTTTTTTTGTATATAATCTATTTTTATAGTTTTTTTTTTTTTTAAATTTAATTTATATTGAATTTTTTGGTTTTATTTTTTGTTTGCATATGCAAATGAAAAAAAAAGAAAATTATTCATAATTAAATTATGAATAGGTTTTATTTTTTTATTTTTGTTATCTGAGCCGTTGAAATATAGAAATTATAAGTTTTAAGTATATAGTTAATTAATTAAAAAATGGATTTTTTGATTTAGATGTATTGGATTTTGTTGTACAAAGTATTTGACGTTCTAAATGGAAATCATAATCTAATTGTTGAATGGCACTTTTTAATTCAATTGGTGGCATCTGTAAAATATATTAGAAAATTGATAATAATTAAATTAATAATGTTATTGTTTAATATACAATTTTTTTTTTTACCTCAAATATATGTTGTGTTAAATTTGCATTTAATACAAATGGTATTCCTTCAATATCTGTATGGGTACCGCATAATGTTCCACCCAATCCCGGTGTATATGAATTTTGTCGATTTGTTAACGGTGGCTGTACAAAATTATGATGATTTTGATGATGATGATGATGAGGTTGATTAATTCTCATTTGTTCGACGGTTGAGCTTTCTCCTGTTGGTAACTACAAAAAAAAAAAAAAAAAAAAAGAAAGAAAATATCAAATTCAAACAATTGATCAGTTACAATTTTAATATTTGGGTTATTATACCACAGTTGAATTAATGTTAAATATTTAATCACTTACAGGACACGGTGGTTTGGCACTAATATTTAAATAATTTAATGATTGTTCTAAATGATGATTGGATTGATGATTTTTTGATGGTATCGGTGGCGGTGGAATTTGTGGTGGGGCTCGATGAGCAATTGCTCCTAATTTATAACAAACTGCAATTCCATTAATATCACTGTAATATGAAACATGAAACTTTTATTATTAATAATTTTTCATTACACAAGCAAACAAACAAATAACATAATTAAAAATTTAAATAGCCAATTAATGATCGATTTTTGTCACTTACCCAGCTAATAGAAATCCTTCGGGTGCCATTTTTGATTTTAAACATAATATAATATCGGTAACTGCCTGGGTAACAGCACCACGTTTTGTTAATTTATACGTAATTTGTCGTTTACGCCATGCTTTTTGTTCACTATCGGCTGTCCGTGATAATAATGAAAAACCTTCTGGTGGTTGATCACTTGTTGATATTACACTATATATATATATAAATATAATAATTTTAATAATAATTGATTGCGAATTATGATAAAATTAATTACGTTAATGTTTCAATTATATAATCTTGTAATCCTTCACTTTTCGATAAACATAAATATCTTGGTGTTCGTTTACCAAATAAAATTGTTGTTTCACGCCATAAATCAGCATCTGTATCTTGATCATACGTTCGGGTTATTGGAAAAAAATTTGTCGGACAACTGGAAATTAAATAAATAAATAAATATATATTTAACCTTTAATTTAAATTAGTAACGAATATAAAAGAAAAAATAATAAATAGGTCAATAATAATAATAATAATAATAAAAAAAAATTATATATGCTTAAATTTTGTATATTACAATATAATAGAATTCAATGTTCCGGTGTTGTTATGCCCTCCTAATGAATAGAGACCTTGTCTATTTTATTTTTTCTTTACTATAAATGATTTATTATTAAATCGATAAAAGAAGGAAGCCAACATTTACTATACGGTCTTTTTTTTTTTTTGTTATTATAATAATATATTTTATTTATTTAAATCAATAAAATTTATTATTTTTTTAATCTAAATCCAAAATATAAATAATTGAAATGAATAATTTTTAGGTATTATCATAGATATAAAAATGATCTCCGCATGGATTGTCCTAATTTAAGTTAATATCTGCATGGAAATCCACTAATATTTATAATAACACATGTCGAAAAAGCCTCCAGAAACCAAAGCACTAAGAACCTCCAGTTTCCCGAACCACGGAGGACCCTCTGCGAAAGTATTAGCATTACCATAGCAAGAGGGCTGATCAACTAATCCTCATTTACCGGTTTAACAACATTATGTGGACTCCAATAAAACAATATCCGTATCTAAACGTATCAAATGAAACAATGGTCGTTTACCGTTCCACATTTTTCTATGAATAATTTTATTTTATTGGGAGTATACATTAATGCGTGCGGTTTTCTAAGAATGGGCGTTACTAGTATTATTTCGCGTCGTGTTCATTCGTGTGACTATATTCATTTGAAAGCTACTATTATTGTGCGTCTTTTTCAGTATATGTCATTTGATTGAAACGTAAACAACATTTGTTTCTATTCATTGGAACAAGTTGAACTTTGTGCCAGAAAAAGCGTTTTTGCGGGAAGTTCTTCTTCATTACCTTAACATGAAGACAGGTGCTACCGAAAGTCATCGCATTTTAGTAGAGGTTTATGGTGGCCATGCTCTAGCTGAAAAAACGTGCCAGAAGTGGTTTTCACGGTTTAAAAGTGGCGATTTCAACTTAGAAGACGATGAACGAGCCGGATAGCCAAAAAGATGATGAATATGAAGAATTGGCGGCATTGCTTGATGAAGATGCGTGCCAAACGCAACAAGATCTTGCAAAATCATTAGGAGTTGATCAAGCAACCTTTTAAAAGCATCGGGTTTCATCCAAAAGGTGGGAAATTGGGTGCCATAAAAATTAAAGCCAAGAGATATCGAACGCCGATTCTGTATGTCGGAAATGTTGCTTCAACGCCACAAAAACAAGTCATTTTTGCATCGAATTGTCACTGGTGATGAAAAATGAATTTATTACGATAACCCCAAGCGCCAGAAAAAGTATGTGAAGCTCGGCAAACCATCAACATTCACGGCAAAGCCAAATATCCATGGTGCCGCAAGGTAATGCTCTGTATTTGGTGGGATCAGAAGGGTGTGTTGTATTACGAGCTGTTGAAATCAGGTCAGACGATCAAAGGGAACCTCTACCGAACACAATTAATTCGTTTAGAAGCCAGCGATTGCGGAAAAAGAACCAAAATATGCAACCAGACACGAATCCATAATTTTCCATCATGACAACGCTCGGTCACATGTTTCAAAACCGGTTCAAAACTATTTGAAAAACAGTGGGTGGGAAGTTTTACCTCACCCGCCGCCTTATAGCCCAGACATAGCCCCTTCTGATTACTACTTGTTCAGATCAATCCAGAATGCCCTCACCGGAATACGCTTCACTTCACTTCACAGGGTATCAAAAATTGGCTCGATTCGTTTTTCACCACCAAGCTGGAGAAGTTTTTTTGGGGTGGAATCCAAAAAACCGCCAGAAAGATGGGCAAATGTTATAGCTTCCAATGGACAATACTTTGATCATTGATTGCGTATAACCATTTTTTCACAATCAAGCCTTAATTTTCGATAAAAAAAAACCGCATGAATTAATGCATACTCCCAATATAATTTTACTTTATTGTATTTAAAATTAGAAATATGATTCATTTATGACATTAAATTTAGTATTTGGTATTTTGTACTGCGATTATTATATAGTTTTTCTTTTGTCTTTCTTATCATTTGTCTTCTAATCTTTTTATTTTTATTTATTTGTTGTATATGAAAATTTTAATTTGTTTTCGTTTTTCATTCATTCATTCATTCATTATCTATATAATAATTTATAGGATATTAAAATTTTATGATAAATTCTGGTCAAAAAGATAAAAGTTTTAATAGTTTTTTGGGTCATGATAGTGCATAAATGACCGCGGTCTTTTGTTTTTTGTACATTGGATTCTTCGTATTGGATACTTAAGAACTTTTAAGAATTTAAATGTTTTTATACTGTAATCAAATTCATTATGGAACAGGGTACTTTAAACATAATCTAAATCGTTGATTGTATTACGTTATTTGATCGATTATATACAATTAGAAATTTTGCAATTCGTCAGTTATACAAAGATTCCCAATCATTTATATTCATATCCATTGGATTTAAATCTCTCATATTTCTTATTTTTAAGCCACCAATTCGGTTGTATAACTAAAAATCTAATTTATTATGTTGTAATTACAATAATAATTATAATCTAATCTTAATTAATGTAACAGGATATAACAAAAAATGATGCGATAATCATCTTATAATTAAACATTTTGCTTTTGAAAAGTCTTCGTTTATGTTGTTGTTGTTGTTGTTGGATTGTTCAGATTCTTCAATTGTTGTATTTAAATCATCATATCTTTATTTAAAATTAGATCTCTATTTCTTTAATTAAATATTTAATGAATTTATTTGCAAAACATATAACGAAAACAGAAAAAAGATATATAACGAAAAGACGTAGAAGACAAACAGACCCTTTGTTATTATTATTCTTTTTTTTATATAATGTTGAAATTATTATAAAAAGAAGTAACATTTTTATTCATATTGTACATAAAATCAATTAAATATAATCAAGCATAGACAGAACTTTTTTGTTAAATGGAAAACCAAATGAATGAATGAATGAATATTAAATTGATTTGGATTTTTTATGTTTTATAAAAAAAAACTAAATAAATTTAATTTAATACGCGGCAAGTAGTTTTTTTTTTTTGTTTACTTAAAATGTTTCCGAGAATCTTGGCAACAAAACGTAAAATGATTTTGATGAAAAATATGGTTTTTTGTGAAACCGGAAGTTAAAAACGTTCACCAACACCCACCCAAACAGAGGGAAGATAATTTAATTGTCTATCTATAGTAGTTAATTGAGGGCAACAAAAGCTGGCATAAGAAGACATTCCTCCTCGTAGGAGGACGTCTGGCCTATAAGCCTAAATTTTATCAATTATTTTTATTACCTTTACGACACACGTACGATTTAATTTTTTTATATAAAGTAGAGTTAAAAGAATTTTTTTTTTGTTAAAAAAAAAATAGATGATAAATTTTTTTAAATAAATTTCAATAAATCTTTTCATTTTACGATGTTGATATCAATTAAAAAAAAAACAGAAATATTATAAATAAATACAAAAGATAAGAAATTTTTTAATTATATGCAAATATTTTTTACTATCTATGATAATAAAATTTTATAATATCGTGTGGTTTAAACTTTAAATTAACCTTTAGAGGACCGGTGGAAAATCATAATCTATAATCTGAATGTCCCCGTGATCGATCCATAATTGTATAAGTTAAATATATATAATACAAGATAAACATTTTGACTGATTAAAGAATAAATGGTACTTCAAAATCACCGGCCCGGCCCCCCTTTAAAGGAGGTTAATTAAAGGTGTGTGTTTTTGTATATTTTTGAATCAAACACAATTCCACAACAAGATTGTAATATAAATGATGTAATTTTCTTTTACCTTTTACGTATATAGAAATCACAAGAAAAAAAATCAAGTATTTCTGATGATAAATGCGAGATGCTTAAAAAAAAAATTATTAATTTTTATTTTCCACTTACTTTACATAATCTTCAACAATTTGTAAAGATGTAATTGGTCGATTATCTGGAAATAGTTGCATTAATAAACTTTTAACTTTATTTTTAGACATGTTTTTGTTGTTTATTTGATTGTTTTGGTTTTTATTTTTGTTTTTGTTTTGGCTATCGAACGAATTACAATTGTAATTAAAAAAAAAAAAAACAAAATATCAAAATATTTAACTATTTCACAAAAGTAGCACAAACAAAATTCACCTTAGTTTTAAGTGAGTGTAAAATTACAATTACAATTATTTTATATTATTAAAAAAAAAAATTAAACACGTTTTAATTGGCACAGTAAAATTTCCATAAATACTTCATAAAAAAAAAACAAATCGCGTATGTAAACAAAAAAAGGGTTTTAATTTTTTTTTTTTTTGTTATTTTCACAACGATATAAAATTTGGTCTACCAACAGAACAAACAGCTCACAGTCGTGCTTAAGTTTCTTCTTTTGTTGTCTTTATTATTTTTCTTCTTTCTTTGCTATCTATTATGTTATGTACCACCAATCATTACCATTGATTGTAGCCCAGCCAAAAGTTTATTTTTATAATATATAGGATACCTTTACGTTGTTGTTGTTGTTGTTGTTGTTAGTTTGTGATTTTTATATAATGATAATAAAAATAGTCTACAAAAAAAAAAAAAAAAATAGAAAAGATAAAAAAAGAAATTTTACTGATATTATAAAATTATAGAACAAAGATTTTTTTTTTTTTTTAATAGATTACAAATTATGATGATGGCAAAATATTTATTGATTCATAGCGGGTTTATACAATTTCAAATGGTATTACCAAAATGATTAACGTATTTATTTCTTTTTTTTTTTGTTTGGGTTATTTATCTATATAGTGTTTTGTTTTTTGCATGATTCATTCCCTCACTTCAACACACAACTCAATCAATAGGTAATTTTTTTAATTTTTATGTTGTTGTTGTTGTTGTTGTTGTTATTTAGCAAATATAAATTCTATTTTTATTTATTTTTATTGGTCAATATAATAAATAATTTTATGTAAATGAGACAGTAGAATTCAACTATATAGTGGGAAAATTATACATTTTTACAAGATTACACAGAATTTGATACAATTTACAGAATTAAATGGCTTCAATTTAAATTATTTAAAATGTATTTAAAAAGAATTTATATATTATTTGTTTTTAATTACCGTATAAAATTTGTTTTATTTATTTATGGCAAAAAAAAAATCAGCTGAATTGTTATTTTTTTTGTTTTGGTCACTTGTTTTTATTTTTTTGCACTACCACACCACAAAACGAATTTTCTAAATGAAATGAATTCTAAATTATTTATTATTATTATTATTATTATTATTATTATTATTATTATTATACATAAACCATTTATAGATTACATAATTAATTATTTATAAAAATTAATAAAAAAAAAACAACCACAAAATAAAATTTTTATTTATTTATTTTTATGTACAATTTTCATAAACGAATATTTTAACTTTTTTGATGATGAAGAAAAATGAAATGAAAATGAAAAATTGAAATTCAAAGAAAGAAAATAAAAAAAAAAATACCGACAAATTCTCTCATTAAAAAAATTCGAACGAATGGACGCCGAGCCGACTGCCGAGCCGATAATGGAAAAAGAAGAAAATTTCAAATTCTCTCTTGTTGCATAGTTGCCATTTTGTAAAAATTTAACGAAATTTTAATGATTTTCATTTTTTCATATCACGACGCGATGGCCATCTAGAGGAAAATCTTTAAAACTTATTATGATGATTTTTTTAAAGGTTATTTTATTTGTTTTTATTTATATTTTGTAAACAAACAAAAAATAAATAAAAATAAAACCACTAAAATAATTCATTTCTGTGATAAATTTAATTATGTTTTATAAAAAATTAAATAATATTGTAAAAGAAATAAATAGAAATTTATTATTTACACAATTAAATTATAAATATTCAACAACAAACAAACAAATTACCGAAATAAAAAAACCATTAATTTTGGGTATTGAAACATCTTGTGATGATACGGGAGCCGCTATTATTGATTCTAATGGTACAATACATGGTGAATGCTTAAATTCTCAACAAAATATACATTTAAAGTAAGTGTGCGAACAATACGGAGTTTGTATTAAATCTACATAATTGGAACTCTTCTTGGATTCGGATTTATTTTATATAATAAATTTCACAGATTGGTTATAAATCATCGTTTTGTTTTGTTTTATTTATTTTTTATTTTAGATACGGTGGTATAATACCACCAAAGGCTCAACAATTACATCGTAAAAATATTGTAAAAGTCATTGATGATACATTTACGGTAGCCGGACCCCATATAACATGGAATGATATTGATGCAATAGCTGTAACAAATCGACCGGGTCTTGAATTAAGTTTATTAATTGGTATACGTTATGCAAAACATTTAGCACGTTTACATGGTAATAAACCAATAATACCAATACATCATATGGAAGCACATGCATTAACAGCTCGCATTGAACACAAACACTTGGAATTTCCATTTTTATGTTTATTGGCAAGCGGTGGACATTGTCTATTAACATTAGTCAAAAATGTTTCGGAATTTTTGTTATTAGGTGAAAGTTTAGATGATGCACCCGGAGAGGCATTTGATAAAATTGCACGTCGCCTAAAATTACGTAATATACCGGAATACGAATGGTTATCCGGTGGACAATCAATAGAAACAGCCGCTAAACAAACAACAAATACAAATGCATTTGAATTTGCATTACCACTGGTACATTATCGTAATTGTCAATTTAGTTTTGCCGGTTTAAAGAATATGGCCCAAAGAGAAATTATAAAAATTGAAAATCATCGACAATTGGCACCCGATCAAGTGATACCCGAATATCGTGAATTTTGTAATGGTTTTCTTAAAGCAATGACCCGTCACATATGTCATCGTACACAACGTGCCATTGAATATTGTTTATTAAGAGATTTATTTAAATCCAATAGCAGTAATAATAATAATAATAATAATAATAATAATAATCCATCAAATTTTAAAGGAACATTAGTTGTTTCTGGTGGATGTGCATCTAATGATTATTTATTTACTGCATTACAACAATTAACAGAACAATTTGATATGAATTGTTATCGTCCAAATAAACGGTTATGTACAGATAATGGTGTTATGATTGCATGGAATGGAATTGAACGATATTTGGCAACAAACGGACAGGATTTATTATTGGATTATAATGAATTAGATGCATATCCAAAATGTAAATTAGGTATTAGTATGTTAGATGATGTAACGGAGGCAAATATTAATTGTAAATGGGTTAAAATACCAATTTTAAGGCAATAGATTGTAAAATGTGTATATATATATATGAAGAATATTTTTTTATTACATATTAGAATATAATGTTATTTAGTCAAGGATGTTAAAATTTATTAAATTAAAAAATTTGAAACAATAAAGTAAAAATCGTAATATAGATTATTTTAAAAATTAAGTTTTTTCTGATAATTATAGAGGGTAGAGAGTTCCGCAGCATTATGTAAATGGAATACTTAATATGAAGTGTTTGTCTATGTTTTAGGTATTTATTAATACTTAATTTAAAAGGATTAATTTCCATTTAAACTTTAAATCCCCAAATTGAGAATTTTAATTATATTTTTGTACATTATTCATTTTTTCTGGTTCATTTCAAATTGTAAATAATTGTTTTTAATATATCAATTAATGATTGGTTTTTTTTTATAGCAAAAACCCAATGATTGTTAATTTTATAAACTGCGAAATTACATAAAAAAGATTCTTCAATTAAAATTGAATTATTTCGTTTTGTTTTTGTTCAATTTTTTTAAATAATTTTTGGGTTCGTCGCTTTTTTTTTTTTTGAACTCTTTTGTATTTGTATGACATTTTTTCGTTTTTTTTCTTTAACAATTTTTGTACATAAATATATTTTTGTTAATTTTTATAAGATTAATAAACACGATTGTTTTTTTTTCACAAAACAATTTTAACTATTAATTTTTGAAATTTTGAAATTATATTGAAAAAAATCTATGTTTTGTTGCGTGTGTGTTTAAAAAATTTTTCTGCTGAATTGTTTTAAATTTCTCTCAATTTGAATTTTTGTTTATCACAAAAGTTATAAAAAATCTCTTTAATATATACATTCTTTTTATCATTTAAATAAATAACACACATACTAGAATAGAAGTAATCATAATAAAGTAGCAATATATAGCAATACCTCTATGTGAGTTGTCAGCAATTTTTACATATATATATACAAAACACACAAATTTAAAAGATTTACATGTGTTTAACTACTATATATAATATAAAAAAAAACAGGTAAATCAGGTAAATAGGTAAATCGCCTGTATATAGTATAATTATTATATACCTGTTGTTGGTTGTATGATGTACCTGATGATGAATGAGAGATTAGTCGCTTTTAGTTATTCAAACGAATTAGACATAAAAAAATTATAATACCTTTTTTTTTAGTTTTATCAAAGTTCAACAATTTTTTTAATTTTTTTTTATTAGTACAACAAAAAATCGGGGTTAAAATGTAAAAATCATTTTATTATATATATATATATAAACAAAATATAATAAGGTATTTTATCCTTTAAAAATCTTAAAGTTTTTTAATAAATATAGAGGGCAATAACTTTTTTTTTTTTTAATCTTATTGTGGTAAATAAAAAATTGTTATAATCAAATCTTAATTTAATGAATTTTTATATATATTTTTCAACATCATCATCATTATTATCGTTGTGTTTAAAAAAATCTTTCACTATTATTATTATTATTTAATTGAAAATTTATAAATATTATTATTATTATTATTATTATTATTGTGAGAGCATGGAATGTGATTGTTTAAAATTTATATATGGGATTTGTTCTATATATAAATTTTGCAGATAGTTTTGTATTCGGATACAAAAACAAAAAAAAAAAAAACAAATAAAAAATGTGTAAATAAATTACAATTTTAAATACAATTTTTTTCTTTCAATAAATATAATTGATAATTTTTACAATTAAAGAATTTTATATATACAAAAAAAAAAAAAAATATATTAACATTCCAAAATATATTTTTATTAATTTACCAGCCATTTTGAATTCCTTTTCTTTTATATATTCAAAAAAAAAAAAAAAATAAAAATATTTTTTCTATTTTTTTTTTTTTTTTTTTTTTATATATATTTTAAGATTCAAGAAGTGTTTTTTTTTTCTTCTTCTGTCTGTTTAAGAGCATATATATAAAAACGACGATTATATACACGTTTTGCATTCAAGAAATATTTTTTTATATATATATGTATTTGTGTATGACTACTTTTTTATTACAAGAAAAAAAATCAACTGTATATATATATATATATATAAAATAATTAACAACATCATCATCATCATCATCGCAACAATTAAAATCAACATTTTTTTTTTTTTATTTTATTTTATTTTGAGTTGTTGTCAATACAAAAAATATAAAATAATAAAAAAGGTGTGTGTGATTGTATTTTATTTTTTGTTTTTGTGTAATTGAAAAGGTATTTTTTATTATTTTAAATATAGAAATTTATTATTTTTAAATCAATCAAAAAAAATTATTATAGAAATTAACAGAATATATATGAAGAAATATCGTTATATATATTATTAATTGTATAAGAATTAAAATTAAAAAATTTTATATATTTTTTATATGCGTACTATATTAAAATATAAATTATTGTGACGTGACAATTTTTCATCATAATAATATATCGCATGTTTTTTTTGCAAGTGTGTTTTATATCTATATTTTTAATAAAAGAAGAACGCAAAAATATATATGTATGTATATATAATGAACAGGTGGATGCGTGCGTAACTTCTTTAATATATTCATAATATTTTATATTATATTATTTGTATGTTTAAGTGCAAAAAAAAAAAAAAATTAATATTGCATTTTGAAAAAAGAAAAGAATTTCTTATTTTAAAAATAAAAAAAATTGTGTGGATTATTTCTATATATATATATAAAATACAGAAAACAGAAAACTTATTAAACAACAACGAAAAGCAGTTTGTAGGTGAGTGATTATATTTATGCGTTTATGTAAATTAATAGATTAAAAAATAATATATATATATATATCATTAATCATGTAATGTGGTTAAAATGTGTTTGTAATGCAAAAAAAAAAAATCTTAAGAAAATAAAATATAAATATTATTAAAAATGAAAGAAATATTACAATATTATTATTATTATTTTATGAGTTAAAATGTGTGAAAAGTAACGTCGCATATTTTATATAATTATATAAAACCACTCCTGAATTTTTTTTTATTATTATTATTTGTATTTATTATGCAAAAATATTTGTATTAATAGCGAAATTCTTAAGTTATTACTATACATTTATTTTTTGGTATATCAAATAATGTATATATATATATATATGAGAGTTAAACAAAATTTATTCAATAAAACTTATACTTTCAGTTTGGTTTACTCAACAACTCTTTGGTAATAATAAATTAATGCGATTCAGTAGCTCTTGTGAATTTTTTTTATATATTAGAATTGGTTTTAAAATTATTATAATATTAAAAAAATTCCTTAATTTAATTAAAAACTAGCTTAAAAATATTATTTTTACTATGTATTTTTACTATATATATATGAAATATATTACAAAAATATAATTAAATGTTGAATTTTATGCATATTTAGTTATAAAATTTTGTATAAATTATAACTTGTTACTTATTAATATACTATACATGTTAAAAAGAAAAAGAAAAAAACGCGCCTACAACATTTTTTTCTATATAAAAAATTCTGTATATAAAAATTTTTGAATATGAAAGAGGCTGCGATATTATTAAAAAAAAAAAACAAAAAAAATATAAACAATAAAATAATAAATTCCAATCTATCAAATATGTTTTTTTTTTAAAATATATTTTTAGTATATCACTAAAACTATATATAAATATAATAATAATTTCTCATGAAGGCAGTTTAGTTCCACGCGCGCAATATATTTATTATAATATAAACAAATCAAAATATTATATAAAAAAAGTTTTTGTAATAATACAATTTTTTTTTTTCAAATAATTTTATATTACAATAATTTTTTTTAATTTTGTAATTATTTTTTATTTATATATACAAATTTATTCTGTTAAAATTAATCTATTTATTTATTTATAATTCATTGTTTTAAAAACTAATAATAAAAAATATAATATGGCATAATATAATGAGAAATTATTTTATTTCTTCTTTTTTTTTGTTTTATAATAAACCATACACATTTTATGTGGTAAGTCTAATATATACACAGTGCGACAATTAATATTCCGGACTGGTCCTAGGAAATACATTAAAAATACGATTTTTGAAATTTTTTTTTTATTTATTCAAAATATTCTGCTCTCCTGATTATAAATACAACTGTTACATCGATTTAATAATGATTCAAATGCGTGTTCTAGCTCATTTTGTGGTATTGTCTATAGTGCTCATGTAGATGCTGTTTGAATGGTTTCAATATCCTTCAAAAAAATATCCATTCAATTTCATTTTAAGTTTTGGGAACAAGGAGAAGTCGCATGGTGCTAAATCAGGTGAATACGGCGGATGATTTAACACACAGACTTGATTTCGAGCCAAAAACTGACGAACAATAAGTGAAGTGTGACTTGGTGTATTATCGTGTAACAAACACCAGCTATCTGGTTCACGATATTCAGGTCGAATATGACGAATCCTGCCAATATCAAACGCTTCAAAACTTCGAAATAATATGCGCCACTAACTGTTTGACCAGTTGGAACGAATTCTTTATGGATAATTCCCTTGCTATCGAAAAATGTTACTAGCATTGTCTTGATTTTCGATGAAACTTTTCTGGTTTTTTTAGCCTGTGTTTTAGCCATCCACGAAACGTTTATACCACTCTAAAACGTGTGTTCTACCCATACAATTATCGCCATTAACTTGCTGCATCGATTTGAACGTTTCTGTTGCAGATTTACCAAGCTTTGCGTTGAATTTAATGACCATGCTCTTTGTTCCATGTTAAAACTTCTACTTCAACTAAAATATTGTTTCACAAGAAATGTCATAACTTTTTTATTTGTCAACCAAATGCAATGAAATTTTTACAAACGATAGAGAAAACATCAAGCTTCAAAACGCAAAAAACGCATGTTCCACCATATAGATCATCCCGCTGTTTATTGAGATATGGTTTGAGTTCGGAATATTAATTGTCGCACTGTGTATTTGCGATGCGATGTGATGCTTGCTAAATATTTTAATGTAAAAATACAATCCACAATTTTTTTGTTGTATATTTATATAAAGAAAATATTTTATTTTTATATATATTTTGTCGTTATGCAATGAAAAAAAAAGATGCAAAAGATGAGTTAAATAAAATATTTAAAAAAAAATATGTTTTATATGTTAAGATTCCGTTAAAACTTATCTATATAATTGACAAAATAATTTTCGATTAAATTATCATTTATAATAATTTATTTAAAATAATAACCTTTATATAAGCATAAATACTTAAATAAATAAATGGGTAGGTTATAATGCCGCTTATGTTTTAATATATAAAATTTATCAGAATTCGTGAATACTCATCAAAAAAAAAAATAAAAGAAAAAGATGTTACAAAAGATATAAATGTCTTTGATATATGACATTTAATGCGCATTTTTTTTATATATGATAAATAAAATTTGTATTAAAAAATAAATGTTTTTATAACTCTGTGGTGTAAAAAATACCACAGAGTTGTGTTGGTGTAAATGTTAAAAATGCCAACCTAAAATTCTAACGCAATTTTTGGGGTCGTGGGTTCGAATCCTACCGAATGAATAAAATATGTTTTGTGTTTTCGGTTATTTTTCGAATCTGAATTTTAACACAGAGTTGTATTTTCCGCTTGCGGTTGGTCGTACGGCTAATTACCGACACCGTAAAAGGCACAAATTAAGAAACTAACAACAGAATTAAGGCTGTTGTTGGACGCTAAAACCAGATTGTTGGTTGTATAGCGAAAAATTAATTTTTATTATTAAAAAATAATGTCCGTATATTTTATTATAACTATATAAATGTATTGATATCGTGATAGGTTTTGTAACTTTGCATTTGGTAGTTAAACCAGCCAGAAAATGATATTTGAAGGTATTCAAATTGAAACAAAATTTGAGATTTGAGCTGGAGATTTGAGGCAAAATTAATCTTAAAATGTGAATTGGCAATATTTATCATTTCATAATAATAAATTTTCGCGTTACAACCGACAAATTTAGCGTAGGACAACATCCAATTCTGTTATTGGTTTCATAATTTGTTGATTTTTACCGTGTCGTTAATTAACCGTACGTTCAACTGCATGGCAAAATTTATCATATACAATTACGAATCCCGTGTGTGAAACATTTTAAGTTCATGTTTTATATAGGATTCAATCTACCGGAACTATTTATTAGAATGGGATACAAATTTGAAGTAAAACTCAGCTGCGATTTGGAACAAAAACGTCGCTTTATAGGAAAATGCAATTCTCTTTGTTGAGATATTAAATCTGTGATTGCCTGAACAATTTTTTTATGTGAATACAAAAATATTTGTTTTTAATATTCAAATATATTTAGATAAATATCCACATTCGCGTCCAGATTGATTTTGCTAGTAAAAAACATTTTTTGTAGAAATGTATAGAGTTGAAGGAAGATTATATGATATATATAATAATATTCTACTACCGCACGCAAAATTTTCAACAAAACTTGATTTAGAAACGTACGAAGATTCTCTGAACTGCAAGATATAATTCCAATGGAAACCTTTCATATATGCAGGAAACAAGATTTCTATATACCAAACTATATCATACATTTAAGATTCTATAACACTATATCAAGGACGATTCCTAGTATTGTTCAAAGTGTTCTAGAACGCCCTAGAAATCTCAAGAATAACGTCCAAAACATCCTAATAATATCTAATAATATCTATAATATCCTAACATTTTAATTAAATTATTAATTCATCCATTCAATAAAAATATTAAAAGTGAACATGCATTTTCTCGGCATACTGTATAGATATATAGCAAATATTTGAGAATATACAATTGAATACTCTGATGTTCAAGAAACACAATGAACAATATAATATGTAAAAATTCTCCTTTAAACCATTAGAATTAAAAATAGAAGACGGACTAAATACATTTAAAATACCAAATCATATGTATTTATATATACTGTGCCGATGTTCATAAATTTGCTTGAACAACACTTCTATATGCGTGCTTGACTGCCTGACTGTTTATATTTATATTTGGTTTCATTATGTACTACACTCGCATTCACCATAAAAAAAAATCGTCAACAATTCCCCTTTCACTGTGTCGTCTTTCGTCTACTAATCTACTATGTACTATAATTTGTGTTAAATGAATTGCTTGAACAATCATCGTAGTGTCGCTGATATATACTTTCATATATAGCACAGAAAATGCGAATATATGGAGGTATATAAGCGCGATATATGGGCCGGTATTGTTCAAATTTTATTTGAACAACATTATTATTTATTTCATTTCTCCTCCAAATTCATTCTTTCTATTCTATTCATTCAAACAGATGATGTGATTTTTTTATGCAAAATTAAAAATATAGTGTTGGATAAAAAATTCTATTTACATTTATTCATTTATTGTTAGACGTATTTTATTTTTTAGTTTCATAATTAATTATCGTCGCTCGTCCTATACTAAAATCATATTTTATTAGCTTTTTTTATCTTTTAAGTTATTACTTCAATTTTCATTTTGAATATTGAAATATTTAAAATCTAAGCCGCAATTCCACAAAGCGGTCATAGACGAATTCGTTAAAACAACTCGAAAAATGGAATTGGTTTATAAATAATGTTTCTAAAATTACGAATTGATTTCTATTATTTAAAGAACACTGAAAACACTAATTGTAAGTAGTACATAATATTAACATATTTATTTATTACATTTGTTATACGAAACATATTTACCTCTTTTCACATATAAGAAAATTGAAAATTTATGTACAATATGTTAACACGAGTTTTGTGTAGCTATGACCTGATAATTTGTTACACATGCTAAATGTTTACATCGCATTGTTCCATCAGAACGAAACATACACCAATATAAGTATTTTTTCTATCAACTATCTGTTAAAAATTGTTTCTTATAACAAATGTAATAAATACCAACAAGTTACTAAAAACTAGTAAAAAGGCCAGGAAAATCAGATTACAGCTTAACGTTGAACGTCCACCTATGCCTTCCTATTTTCGTGCATGCACTATATATATATTAATGAGCAAATCATAACAAAATAAGATAAAAAAAAACACATTTTTATGTTAAGTTCTAATTGCAAAAAAAGTAGAATATAGAATAAATTATGAAAAAATCCGCACCATATGCGAAATAATAAAACTGTATTCTTTTTTTTTCTTTTTTAGCTAACCGAAACAACAATAATATTTCTATATATATAAATATTAACATATATAATAACATTTAATATCACGTTAGTTCGTTTTCAAAAGCCGCTTAAGCAAAACCAAAAATAAAGTTTATATTATCATATATAGTTTATTATTAGGCGTAGGAATTAATAATGCGGATTTTTTGGCTTGAAAATTGCATTTATTTGTATAACAATATGTAAACGTTTGCCAATGGTTGTTTGGTCGACATTCAACGCCATTGCAAGTTCATGTTGCGTAATAGACGTAATCTACACGAATTTTCATCCCATAACGCTTGCAATTCTTCGTCTTCAAATTTTTTTGGCTGACCTGGCCATTCTTTGTCTTCCAAGTCAAAATCACCATTTCGGAAGCGTACAAACCATCGTTCACAAGTTGCTTGAGCTGGAGCATGTCCGCCATAAGCTTCAACCAACAAACGATAACTTTCATCAGCGGGTTTCTTGAAATTAAAGAAAGTTATTAAACTTCCCCGCAAAAAGTTGTTTTTTCAGTTCAGGCATGTGTTTCGACATATTCGAAGCAAAAAAAAAGCTTTGTTGTTTACACTTCAATGAAATAACATATACTGAAATTTATAGGCTAATGACAGACAAAAAAAAAAAAGAAAATGACCGCGGTGTGTTGCGATACACTCAACGCTAGTTGCGCCATCTGTTATCTAAATCCGCATTATTAATTCCTACACCTAATATATAGTTAATGCGGAGATAAATATAATATAATAATATAACAATAAATAATCAGAAAACCAAAACATCTTTTTTTAAAGATGTATATAGAGGCATTTTTTTTTGCATTCATTTAGGTTATATATATAAATGTTTCTAGCACGTAAATAGAATACAATAATAAATTGTATGTATTTAAATTTATTTTGCATATATGTGCTTAATATGTCTAATCTATTTTGGCTTATAATCGACCATTGGTTTTAGCGTCGTCCGATAACATTCTGTTAATGGTTTCATAATAGAAAATCCAGATTCGAAATTAATAGAAAAAACATAAATGCAAATTTTTTTTATGTCTTCAGTAGGATTCGACGATCCCAAAATATGTTGTAATAGTCTTTAAGTTGGCGTTTTTATATCAACTATACAGCGAGTATTGTAATAATGTATTTATATATCATACGTAAAAACTATTCTATACCAATTAAAGAATTTATAAATATAACCATATGAAATCTATTTATATTTTTATATATATATGTATATGTAATGCCAACGTAAATATAACATATATTTAGAGTGCCGCAAAATCAACAGCCATGATAAAAAAATAATATATTTATCATATAATATATTTCATTACACAAAAAAAATATAAATATATAAAACAATGCATTTTAAATTATATTTATCTATTATATTTTCTATATAGTAAGTAATAATATACCTTTCGTTTATATTGTTTTTATTCAAAACAAATAACTCACTGAAAACAATTATTATTATTATTTATTATTATACAGTAAAATCTGTATAAATTGACCACTCATAGAACCATCAAAGGGAAATCATCATTAAACTTATTGTTAGACAGAGGTGATCATATATAGGTTATAGCAGTTATAGTTTTTAAGAGAGGTTTTAATGACATTATATTGATCTGACCGGGACTATTAACATAACAGAAGTCTTCAGCTTATAGAAAATATGATCAAGTTCGAAAGATTTAACTTATAAATGAAGTTCAATTCTATATTCTAAAAAAAGAAAAAGAAACTTTACAGATATAAAAGAACAAGTTTCTGTTTATTATTCCGCAGAAATTTATTAAAAAATAATTATTCAAAAATTATATGAAATTTCATAAAACATATTTTTCATTTATTCAAATAGAGTTTTTTTTACGTTATTAACTCCACTACTGCTGCTTATTATATAATTAATACAGTTATAATTATACATATTATAAAACAATTTTTATGTTGTAATATTTACATTTTTTTTAAACAAATATTCATTCATAATATTCATTATACATCGCCAAAGGTATATGTATTTTATATAGATATAGAACCCTTTTTTTTTTAATTGTTTTGCATTAAAACAACTTGGCTTTATTTTCGTGTAAAGGCAGACTATAGAAAATTATACAAATTGTTTATATTTTTATTTACCAATTGATGATGGTTGTATTTTGAAAAAATCAGTAGACTATAAAAACACTTGTTCAGGTATATTGAAATATTGAAATGTGACCCCCTTTTTTTAACAGCAAGTGATTGGGAAAAGATGGAATTGTATTATAATTATTAGATTTAATCCACAATATGTTTTGTTATTCTGTTAATGTGCAAGTAATTTATTTAGTTATTGAACGAATTATTATGTCTTTGGCGGGAGAATCAATCTCACATAGATTAAAAAATAAATCAATAAATATAAAATAAGGTTACATTTTTTCAATATATTAGGAACTTTTATTGCTATAAAATTCTGTTCTTCTTGTTATATTCAATTAAATTCTTCCATTCAATTAAAATCTTCCAAAACAGCTATAGTAACCGCAATAAATGGTTGATTTGATCATAATTGATAAAGTTAAAAACATATAGCTTGAAATAATATTGGAATTCTTTTGAAAAAATTACTCTATAGAAGACGTAAGATGATTTTTTTATGCTCGTATTATCAAAATAGTGTATAAAAAATATATAATTATTTATTTGGAAAATGTTGAATTAAATATATAAATTTACACCTGTGCGATTAATTACCCCATAAATGATTATTATTGTTATTATTGTTTAACAACATGCTATGTATGTAAAATGCCAACATTAGTTTTTTAATATAAGCACTGGGCTTTAATTGCCGCAGGGCCTGGGCTGCCTTTTGCTTGTACCGGCATTAGAAATCATTGATATTAATTATTTAATGTAATTTAAATAATGATGATGATGAGATATTAATTAATATGATCCCAAAATGAATAAATGGTGACTTAGTTCATGAATTCAAATCAGAAAAAGCCCGGAAAAAACAATACTACAGCTAGGATTTGAACTCTTGACCACCCGCAATTGGGTTGAATGCTTTATTACCCACGGTACCACCAAGTCGTTTTGTTATGTGATTAATTTGATCGTCTGTTTGTGATCTTATAGATAATTTTTGGAGGAATCGACACTTAAACTTATACATCAACATTATGATGATGAACAAAATAATTATAGTAAATATATTACCTAAATTTGATAATGGATGGAATATTGGACAGCGTGATGCTTGGAAATTGTATTTAACTTATTGATTTTGTTTGAGGCTAATAGCCTACGATGAGTTGACAAATCATTTTTAACATCAGAACGAAATACAATTGCCCAGCAACACTTTGTCCAATATCCATTATAAATATTTATAAAAATCAAAACATCCAACAAATATTTCGCAATTTTAAAACTCTCAAATATACATCTTTAAAATCCTTAAGATAAATAGTATTGCGTATTGCGAAAGTTCCATGAAAACGTTCTATTCTTTAAAACATTTTTTTTAGAAAAATATTATCATTTATCGTGTTAAAGAGGCGAGCTGAGAGGAGGATGACATTTACCTGTATAGTAAAACATTTATAAAGAAGAAAATTCCTTTATACTTTATAATAGTTTTAACAATATATATATAAAGAAAACCATAATTTTTAGCGACACATCAAATGACTAACCGGAACTATCCTAAATCTGAAATTTTAATAATTTTAATTTCTTCCATAATTAAATATTTATTTATATTTTATACACGAACAAAAATTTTATATAAACAATTAATTTTTGTTCAATATTTACATATCATATAGAATTATAAAAAAAAAAAATATATACCTCTAACTTCTTTTTTTTATTTTTAAAGTACCTATCGCTTTATTTTATATATTTATTTTTTATATATAAATTTATATATTTACATATATATAAAAATACGTTATAAGAATATGAATATATTTTATTATGTATATATAACTTTTCCTTTACCACCACCACGTCCGAATCACGTTTTGATTATTTTTTTAAGTATAAAACTTTACTAAATACACTATCCGCCATATATATATATATAAAAAATAATTTAGTCACATACATATTCGTAAATTATATAGAGAAAATATGTATGTACAGTATCAATAGCCATATAACTGATGGTATATAGCAGATAAAACTATATAGAAGTTGAAAAATTGAAAAAATCTAACATTTCTTTCCATTATATATTTATACATTTATTTCTGTGTGTTTTCAATATTTCAATACACACCTCAGCGTAACTTCTTTTAATCAAATTAAATCTGTATATACATACTTCTTATTATATATTGTTGTTATTTTATAATATAAACAGTTATATTGATTTTTAATTAATTTTGCGTACCAATCAGCGTATTTCTTAAACAAAATTTAAAGAGAATTAAAAAAAAAATGATCAATTTATCTTCTTTTTATATATTGTATAAAATATTTTTGAATAGCATTGACAATCAAATTGTATAAAAAAATGTTATTGAATAATTAAGCAATTGTATTGAATAAGAATAAAAGATTTTAATTGTCATTTATTAAAAAAAACTTAGAAGATCTTTTGAAAAATAAATGAAATTTGAGAGAAAAAACAATTTAAAAAAAAAAAAACATTATTTTGGGTAATTTTGATATTGAAAAATCAAGCAGTTTTTTTTTTTTGTAAATTAAGGTCATCTGAGGTTATTGAAAAATGTCCTCATCTTTACGATTTTTGTCTATTGAGGAAAAGAGTTTTTCTTGTCGAAATCCTCATATTCCCGAATTAAAATTATATTGAACATTTTGTTCACCTTTTGTCTAGATATAGAATTGAAAAAAAAATTATATAAAAGTTCTATCATACATTTTTGTAGAACAAATGAATCGATAATTGATTGGTCTTATAAAAACGAATAGACAAATTTTGTCTTATTTTAAGTTTTACCCGCATCTTAAAGATTTTCCATTTTCCGAAATGTATTTTTGAGAAATTATTGAAAATTTACCATACATATATTAAAATAATTGTATATAATTTCCGAATGGCAGTTAATCAATGTGAACGAATGAACCACCGATTGAAAGGTTTTTGCCATGCTCTAGAAAAATAAAATAACATATTAGATGGAACTTAAAAGAAAGGTATAAATATTGCATAAAGTCAAATTACTTGTCAATTTAAATTCAAGTTCATTTTCATTTTCTTTTTCTTCAATCCCATTTAGAATGGCTTTCATATTTGAATTTTCCGAGATCAATTTCCTATATTTTGTATTTAGAAAATAAGAAAACGTTTTAAAAATTAACAGAGGGCAGGACAATTGAGGACAATTGATATTTATTGTAGTTTTTTTTCCCAATTATTGGCTTTTAAACCATTTAGCTTTTGTACACGTTCTCACTTTTGGTCGCGGAATCGCAATATTTACTTATGTGAGTGATAATTCAACTTGTGAGCTTTTATTTTTCACCTCACCGTGTCACGGGCACTGATAAAAAATTATTCTTCTATAGTTTTAAAACCAAAAACCGTGTTCTTACCAAAACCTCTTGTTTTTCAATATAATTTTGAAAAATATCCTATTTGAAAATGAATAAAAAATACAATACGATAATGACCTTTCTATATTCTATAACATTTTCTTATATGCATTGTAAAACCGAAAATTTGTTGAAAAAAATAATACTAAAGTTTATTTGAGGAAATTCAAATTTATTTGGCCATTTATTTTTCATCTATAATTAATTTGAACCTTTCAGAGAAAATCGATAAAAAATTAATCATCTTTTAGTTATTTATTTGTAGAACTTATTATTTTAATATGTTAAATAAACTTAAATTTGAATTTATATTCAAAAATATTACATGATTTTCTTTTTATACGTTTTAAGGTTTAAGGATCTTTCTGTTCCTGTTCTGTTCTGTTCTGCACCTGTTGTGAATTTTTTTTTTAAATCTTTTTTTCGATTGTTACAAGTTTTAATCGGTGTGCTTATATTGATTATCCTAAGATTCTTTCAAATCTTCTATTTCAATTGCACTTTTCAAACGGTAAAATTATTTTAAATAAACATTAGTACAACAAATGCAGAAAAATAAATTGTATATTAATTCATTTCAAATAAGCGATCTATCAATTGTTTTATTCTTTTATATTCGGATTTATAATGAATAATTACCTATATATTTATATTTATGGATATATGAAAAACAATTTAATAATATATTTGCAGCAAACTTTGTACATCATATGGAGAGAGAGGAAATTATTATAACTATATATGGAAATAGATATTTTATCGCATATGCATTGTAATAAATATTATAAAAATAGTAATATATTTTATAAAGATAATAAATATTATCTATATAAAAATACATTTGTTATTTTTTTTAATAAAAACATTGCACAATAAACCTTCAGATAATTTTTTAATTATTTAGGTTTTAATTTTGCATATACAAAATAAACGCAAAGAAGTTTTCTTATATATCTCTTAAATACTTTAAAAAAACATAATAACATTGCATTGACCTAAACAACAAAATTATCACGTCGTTTTTATATTTATAAGATTTTGAATGCGTTTAAATTGTTATTATTACATTCCGGTTATTCTTCACATTTATAAATAAATAATTAAAGTATTTATATTTTGTTTAAGAAAACATTAATTTATTTATACACAGTGCGACAATTAATATTTCGGACTGGTCCTAGGAAATACATTAAAAACACGATTTTTGAAATTTTTTTTTTTATTTATTCAAAATATTCTCCTCCTGATTCAATACAACTGTTACATGGATTTAATAATGATTCAAATGCGTGTTCCAGCTCATTTTGTGGTATTGCCCCTAGTGCGCGTGTAGATGCTGTTTTAATGGTTTCAATATCCTCAAAAAAACATCCTTTCAATTTCATTTTAAGTTTTGGGAAGAAGGAGAAGTCACATGGTGCTAAATCAGGTGAATACGGTGGATGATTTAACACACAGACTTGATTTAGAGCCAAAAACTGACGAACAATAAGTGAAGTGTGACTTGGTCCATTATCGTATAACAACTATCCAACTATCTGATTCATGATATTCAGCTCGAATACGACGAATCCTGCCCGTATCAAACGCTTCAAAACTTCGATATAATATGCGCCACTGACTGTTTGACCAGTTGGAACGAATTCTTTATGGATAATTCCCTTGTTACCGAAGAATGTTACGAGCATTATCTTGATTTTCGATGGAACTTTTCTTGTTTTTTTAGCGTTTAGCGGTTTACCCATCCACGAAACGTTTATACCACTCAAAAACTTATGTTCTACCCATACAATTATCGCCATTAACTGGCTGCATTGATTTAAACGTTTCTGTTGCAGATTTACCAAGCTTTACGTTTACGTTGAATTTATTGATTTGTCAACCAAATGCAATGAAATTTTTACAGACGTTAGAGAAAACATCAAGCTTCAAAACGCTTGTTCCATCACATAGATCGTCCCACACTGCTTATTGAGATATGGTTTGAGTCCGGAATATTAATTGTCGCACTGTGTATACAAAAAAATTAAATTACAAAACTATTTGGTGCGGTGGTGCGCGCACGGTGACACAATCGCCAAGTGAATATAATCATCATTTTTTTTTTAATACTAATTTAATTATATACTTGCAATTTATTTTTTTTTTAATTAACAATAATAATAATAATAATAATAATAATTTTTTAATACTTTGTATGCGTGATTGAAACAATCAAGCAATGGAAAATACTATACTGCATGTATAAGAAATGTATATATATACGCTCATCGCAGGGGGGAATTAGCATTATATACACTTTTAATAATAATATTTCATTACGATTAGGTAATATCAGAATGATAATTCAATTTTTTTTTTATTCAATATCATATAATATTTACAATATCTTCTTTAAACAACTGTGTTAACAACTTCTTTAAATGTGTGTTTATTTTTTAATAATTTTTTTTTTCAATATAAATTCCTTTCCTTCTCATGAATACTTTGATAAGGTAAGTTAAATAAGCTAAGTTAAAAGATTTTTGTATGATTCTCGGATCCATGCCAAGGAAATTGAAGAGAATTACATTAATTTAACAAAACGCTGTTTTTTTCCAATGGTCACCCGAGGTTCGACGACGAAGTTCTTTTCTTTCAAAGCCTAGCACCGTTTATTTGTCTTTTTTTAATTTAAATATATGGAACAATTTTGAAATCCATACAATATTTTCCGCCATATAGAGATTTTCTGTTTGATAAAATTCAAGAAAAAATTGAAATATTTCTTATTTTTTTTTGTCCATAAAAATGTTATTGTTTTAAATATTTTTATTTTAAAGATGAAAGCAAGAGGATTGAATTTAATTTAATAAAAACGTGTGTTTGCGTATTATACGAAAGAAAATATGCATTTATATATCAATATAAAAAAAAATTTAAATAAATTTAATATCACAAAAAACAAACCAGAATAGAAAATCAGGAATTTTTCTAATTTATTTAATTTATTTTTTCTTATATATTCTTAACCAGTTCTTTTTTTTTTTGTTTTGTAATATGCATAAATAAATAAAAATATATATAAAAAATATTATTGTTAATTGTAGTGTGTTCATTTTGTATTTTGTATTTTTTTTTTTATTATTTACCTGTTTTTGAGAGTTTCGTTAATAATATTATATTAATAAAAAAAATAAATACAAAATATTTCTATTGGATTAAATAAAAAAAAAAAATATGTTATAATTTTTTTTCTTCTATATTATGTATTTTTATATATATATTCATAATTTAATAAAACTTACAGTTTATTTTTTTTAATTGGAAACAGAATTAAAGGTCAAATTTAATATTTTTTTTCTTTAAAAAATTATGTTGGTAAATAAACTGTAAAATAATTTAAAATATACGTCTGAACCGTCGAGTTATGCATATAAAGAAAAATAAAATTCTATATTTAGTATATTAAAAAAATAAAATAGAAAAAAATCGATAATCTGTAAAATGAAGAGATCTTTTTTTGTAGGATTTTCTGATTTTTTAAATGTTTATTGTGGGAAATTAATTGACTTTCAAGATGACTTTTGGGAGTGTTTCTTAATAAATTCTATATTTTAACGTGAATAATTTATATAAGAATTAATTTGTCTACGCGAGTTCAAGGGGATTTAATTCTTTTTATCATTTTATTCACTTAATCGATCCTAAACCCCCTTTGCATTTGCTTCAAGGAGATGCATTGAACAATACGATTTCGAGGAATATTCATTATAAATATAAGGAAGAATTTATTTGTACTTTAAAATGATCTTAATGAATAGTTTTGTTTATATTAATTTTTAATTTTTTTTATCAAATAAAAACAAACAAACAAATAAACAATATAAATAAATATACATAAAAAATCAATATAAATGAAAATTTATAAAATAAAATTTTTTTCTTCTCTATTTTAATAATAATAATAAAATAATAATAATAATAATAATAATAATAATAATAAAATAATAATTCAAATACAAATACAAAACTTCAAAGTTAAATCCAAAGATACTTAAAATAAGAAATATTTTCATTTATTCACTTTTGTATAAAAACAAAAAAAAACTTTAATTAATATGATCGTGTGTGTGCTTTTGCTTTTAAATATAAATATATAAATGATTTTTTTTTATTACTAATAATCATTTTTTGTTGTTGTTGTTGTTGTATTAAATAATTTAAAATATTATTTAGATAATACAAAAAAAAACGTAAAAGAAATAAATATATGTGACCTTCGTCATCGACGAAGAAATATAAAGTATTTATGAACACATAAATAAAAATAAATACTTCTTTGATTGTTCATTTTTTTAAACAATTTGGAAAGGAATTTTTATACTTTTAATCTGATTTTTTATAATAAATTGTTAATAAATACATTTTATTGGTTTCAATTTTTTGTATTTATATATCAAAATCAATTCAAATCTTATAACAATAAATAATTATAATTAATATTGAACCAATTAATTCATTTAAATTTAGCTACAATTTTCATATAAATACGATATTTTTGTCTTAATTTATCTATTCCGGTATAATTTCCTGTATTGTATCATGCAAAAATTATTTTTAATTTATTATAAAATATACGGAAAAATTTAAAATAATCTTTTTGGACACCGCAAAATCTATGAATAATATCTATAACATTAATAAATTGTGTCATTTTAAAATTATATAGTGTTAAGTCGAATTTATGCGATAATCGGATTGAAATATATATACGATTATGATGATGTCAGTATATATAAACAATTTATGAAAGCAAAATCGGTAAAGATTGGAATAGGAACTTGAAATTTTTTTTTTATTATTCATAAAATATTGTGTCTATTTAATTAATATATATAAAAAATAATGAATCAATTTTATATGACGTTCAAAAACTTAAACTATTTAAACTTGATAAATATATTTAAATAAAATCAAATAGATCAAATAGTTTTAAATACAAAGCTATATAAAGAAAAAAATTCACATGATTATAAATTTCCATATATTATATAGACAAATATGTTTATGTAAATTTCATTTTTTAAATGTAAAAATTACTATAACTATATACATATTGTGGAATTAAAGTTGATGAACCAAATCATAAATATGTGGGTATATATAAATAACACAAAAAAAACAATGAGCCATAAAATTCTTTGGTTTCTGTACATTTTTTTTTTTTTTAGTTTTCAAAGTTTATATTTTTCTATACACCGCAAATAAATACATTTTTGTTTGAAGAAAGTTTTAATAATCATAATTTATTCGTATTAATATTTATGATATATTGCAAAATAAAAAAATAAACCGACCCTCGCGGACATGCAAAATAAAAAAAAATTTATATGAAAGAAAACCAAAATGTTTTTTTTTATTCACACGCATTAAAATTATGAATTTATTAATAATAAAAATAAAAATAAAAAAATGTTTTTTTATGAAAAGAAGTTGATGATTAATACCGAATATTGATGATGACGATGATGATGATGATGATGATGGTATTTCGGATGGACAATGATAGAGATTTCGTTTTTATTAGCTTTTAAATTATCTTATTCATATTTGATATAAAAGATCATTTTTATATAAGTACGCATAGTGAAATGAAAAATTCCCTGCCGCGTATTTTAATATTTTTAAAATATAGACAATTATCTTTTAAATATACAAACCACAAAAAAAAAAAAATTAAAAACAAAAATTGTATTTAATAAATGAAAGTATAAATAAATGTTTTGTATATATATAGTATAATAATAATAATAATATAAATCAATCATCATAATTAAAATTATATGCGCTCTAGAAAAATATTGGTAAAAATCTTATCTTAAGGTACATTTTCAGTCTCGTCTTCGTATAAGCCTCGGCTTCGTCTTTTTTTTATTGTGATGTTTTATTAAAAGACACAGAAAAAGACACACCATTTTCAGCCCATTCTTATAAGCCGCGGCTTAAAAGTTTGTGTTTGTGTTTATATTTATTTTTGTATATTATATGAATTTTCACAAAAATGGCCGCTTAAGCCTCGGCTGAGTCTTAAAAAGACACAGAAAATCCTCAGTCACGGCTTATAAGACTCTCTGGACAAATAATCGATTTTAATTGGTTGATTTAAAAAAAAAAAGACGAAGCCAGGGCTCATAAGACGAGACTGAAAATTAACCTTTATCTTATATACACAAAATATATGGTTTTTCTTTTTCTTATATATTATAAGCGCGAATAAAGCATGAAAATCTAAATAAATGGTATCTAAAGGGCTTGTGGAGTTGGCACAATTTTTCATCGACTGCGATACCAACTCCGCAACGAAAGCTTAAACATCGGCTGGGACTCCACTAATTCCAGCTCCAGAATTATAATAGAGTTTTATTATATTTCAAGTGAAATAAATGTTAGTTAATAATTTTACAAAATACCTATTTGGTATATGTGTCCAATTTGGTGCAGGTAAACACAAATTTGTTAATAAAACACTTCGGAACTGAGTTCATGATTCACCCGGTAGATAATATGGAAAGAATGCTTATTATATACCTTTAATAAGCGTTTTAAAGAAAAACGATTTATTTAATTTAACAATGAATGAGATTTAGAAAAAAGATTTAATTTTATAATTAATGTATGGGAGTCGTGAAGTCGATTCAAATATATAGACTTCGATTCCACTTAAATATCATCAACCTCTGGACTACGACTTTCAGAATCCTGATATGAGATCATTGACGTTATCAACGGCATATATATGTAAATAATTAAAAAAATTATAAATTAAATTAAGTTTTATGCGAAATAAAAACTAAATAATAAACACTTTTATAGATCTATAATCGCATATTTGGTAAAAAAAAAAAAAAAAATTTAAATATAAATGCGACAAAATTGAGGACATTTAAATTAACCTGATCATTTTGTTTGGTATATCATTATATTGCATTAAATATATTGTCAAAAGAAAAAAAAATGTCAAGCGTGCATTGAATATGCAATATATAAATAAAATAAAATTATTGTTAACCTAAACTTTGTATTTCTTTTACAAGTTCTACATTTTTCTTTGCATCAATTTACTACCAATCACTATATTATATTATATAGTTCCTTATTCATTTTAAATCACATAAATACGTGTATATATTTTTTTATATTTCCAAAACACTAAACATTTATTTATATATAGAGATTTTCCAAATTCTTTTGCATCTATACGTGAATAAGTATATGTATAGAAATTCGTTCATGATTTGTACAATAAAATAGATATATAGTATATTGAATAAAACAATTTACACTTTATATCAAAATAAACAAAACAACGTATGTAATAAAGTCAGTCCGTCCATATATACGTGGAGCATGTGTTCCACTTTAATATTTTATTATTTTTCATTTATAAATATATATGATGTTGTATATGTCAACAAATGATTCAATGACATTCAATAACAATTTATTTTTTGAAACATTTTTGGTCAATTTTTATGTTGTATTGTAATATATTATTGTTTGTATATTATTATTGAATCCATGAATTATATCTATATAGATATACATCAGGTATACAGAGAAGTGTGACAAATTATAATTAGTGATATATATATATTTAATATAATATATAAAAGCTAAAAATATATGATAATTGATAAATATACATAATAAAATGTTCTATATATAAATGAACTAAAAGTATATATTTTTTTATTTTTGATCTCATTTATGAATATATTGGTTTATATTTCAATAAAAAAGGTTTAAAAAAATTATTTGTATATATTTGCCAGGTTTGCGTAAACATATTTCTATCGTTAACAATTTTTTTTTGTATATATAATGACATGAACGTATATAGTATTGGTTTGTGATATAGTCTATATTGATTTCTTGTGAGATATTATATCGAGTTTTCAAATATTTGTTAATGATTTTATTTAAATTTATTCTATTATACGGTATTGATTGATACCGCGACAAATGGATTGACCCAATGAAGTCGACTTGTTGTATGTGTGTAATTGTGGCGACAAAGAAAAATATCCATAACACTGGAAATCACAATCAGGGCCCCAATTCACCAACCACGTTACCCCTTTATAATTTGCAACCTTTCAACATATCATTGCAATTTGTGTGTCACCAACAGCAAATTTGAAAAGTGAAAAGTATTGTTTTGAAAAGTGTAAATGATGGAAAATTTGCAAAGAATTTTATCATTTGGTTTCACCAATCGCCTTATCTTTGCACTTTGCATTTACAATTATGCAAAATTTTTCAATAATATGTAAAGAGAATATTTTATTTGCGTTTAAGCATTCAATTAAATAAATCAGAACAATTAAAATATAACCATACCCCATTATAAACTATACAAAAAATATAAAACCGAATATATTTAAATAGTTATTTTAAAATAAACAAAGTATTAATATTAACTTCTTTTTGAGTACGTAAGTTTAAAATATTTACCGGTCAAATACACAATAATTATAAAGAATGATTAAAGAATGAATTGTTTCGAAACATTATTTTAAGATGAGGCAAATGATGGTAGAAGACAGAGAACGGCAAAGTTAAGAATTAATTTCGAAATTATAAATAATAATTTAACGATAGAAAACTTCCGTTTACCTAGAACTCAGATCGAATTAATTTTGGGTAAAATTGGACAAAAGTTACAATGGGATAGCCAAAGGAATAGTTGAGTGAGTCCTTACCAACAACTGTTATGCACACTGTTGGTAATGATGTTCAGTACCATGGTATCGCATCTATGCATATATAAAAAATTGGAAGATACTTAGGTATACTTAAAATATATTTCATAAAATCACTTTGCAGTTTTGCAAAACACTATATAAAATGTAAAGTATAGTTTTTAATTGGTGAAATACTTACACTTTTCACTTTTCAACATAATATACATAGAATAGAATGTAAAGGGAAAAGTAGTAAAAGATGTTCTAAAAACTTTGCATTTTCCATGAAACACTTCGCACTTTTACTTTGCAGAAAACTACTATTTTGATAAGTTGCAATTTGAAAAGTGCAAAGTGGTTGGTGAAATGGGGTACTCAGATCTTTGTTCAATAGTGAAAAATGTGGATTATGGTTCAGATATGTTTTATGTATTGGTTGGGATGTGTTTTAGATAACTTATTCTTGAATGACAAGAATTTCAATAATGCTGCGGTATTGATCATTGATCATTTATAAAATGTAATTGGTTTTATTTATCGATAAAAAGCAGACATTTTGAATGAACCATATTGAGATTATGAATTATGGCGATCTCAAAAATATATAATTGAAATTCAAATTGAAAACCTTTTGAAATTCATATTCGTTTCATCAAAATATTGTGTTACGAACGTAAAATCAACTAATTAAAATTAAATTCCAAGCCAATTTATAATTTGATAAGAATGAATATAGTTTTTATATAACATTTAAATATTTTCTATATACATGTTAATTATTTAAACACAGGTATATATAGATTTTAGTTTTACGCGTATTAAATAATTTCTATACATATAATATTATATTGTATTTGAAATTTTAGAATTAATTGATGCGTGCGTAAATCTAAAAAAAAAAAAGCAATTAAAATAATTAATCAAACAATTTTTAATTATTATTTCTATATACGCTTTTACACAAACAAAATTATACGTTTTGAGTTTTGCCTTCAAAGAATGTAATATGTTAATTAAATTTCATTATATAGAATTTTTTTATATATAATATTGATGTTAGTTTTGTGGTTTAAAAGATCTTTAAACTCTATTATATGTATTTGGATTGAATCTTGAATGTATAGTATATAAATTTATTATGCAAATTCAAATAACATATATATATATATCCATTTTACTGTTAATTCAAAAAAATTCTCTTTTCCATTTACTATATAAATTTACACATTTTCAGAGTACAGCAAGTTTGATGTATTCTTGTTTGATGTATAATTTGGTATTCATTCTTTATAAGAATAATAATCAAGAAAGTTACATGTGGTACAGTAAACATACGTATATGATGAGTTGCATTACGATATATAACATATATAAGATAAAATAAAAAAACTTATATATAATACAATTTTAGTTTTTTAAACTCTTTTGTATTGTAAATATTCAAAATCTTTTTAAAATCTATTTTTTATTTTTTGATAGGTATTTTTTAACATTTTCTTAAATATATCAAATTCAAAAAAAAGGGTTTATTGGTTTTATTTTAAAAAGAAAAATTAAAAATCTTTTCATATCACAAGATGCGTCGATGTGAATTAAATTGAATATATTAAATATATTTACAATTTGTTTTTACATTTTACATTTAACATCTTGAAGATTTTCTTATAGATAAAACAGAAAAAAAAAGTGCTAGACTATAAATTTTCTTCTCTGAAGTTTAAAACAAAAAAAAAACGATGAAAACCCGTTTATATAATTATTTTTATGTATGTATACGCGATTTTGATGTTGCGATGTTTATAAGATGGTTTGCGGTCTTGTTATGAAAAAAAAAAAATCTAGCAGAAAAATAAAATAGATTAACACAAACAGTTGCTTTATTTTGTTTTGTTATGATTTGTATATTATATAGTATTTTAATTTTCTTGGTTTGTATTATTATTTTATTATATATATAGAAAAAATATGATTTTTATGTGATTATAATATAATCATTTTTTTTTTTACTATCAACAACTATATAATGATATGAATATGTAAAAATATTGTACAGGTACACGCAATATAAAATAAAAATACGATTTGTTTAGGTATATACAAAATTACAAAGTTATATATGTGACATGTTACATATATAATATTTTATTATATAATGCATAATTATAATATATAATTATTTGTTGTATGTTGTTTTTTTTTATTTTTTAATTTCGATGAATGGAATTTAATAAATCCATATAATAAATTGTTTGTTGTTTGTTTATATACCAACACAAATACCAATCCCATTCACTTTTTTTTTCTATATATAAATTTATTTATTATGTTATATGCGATTAATAGATCTTTTATTCAGTAAAATACAGTAAAATCTGTAAAGTTGACCGATTTTAAATGGTTTCGAGGTTCTGAATTAATGGACATGTTTACATTACCAATTTTATTCGCAGACAACCGCAGAGTTACGTCTATGAATTTGTGTGAATTTTCAGATATTTGCATGTAAAGAAAATAAAAGATAAATCAAATCAGGATCGGTCCAAAAAAAATCTTTATTAATCAAACGAATTTGTTAAATTATGCCTGTATTCATCATTTTAATCACGTTTTTAGATGTAGTTTTAGAGTTTATTTAAAATTACTCTTGGAATGACAAACAACTAACCATTTTTGAATAACAAAATAAACCATGAACAAATATTATTAATAATAAGAGAATGAAAACTGGAATTGTTTTTGAAAAAGAACCACAGTGGGGTTCTTTGAAATCAACATGTAAATGCATTTAATACATTTTAATTCCACATTTTTCCTCTAAATCTATATATAATCTGCCTACCAAACTTGAACAATCTCAGCAGAGTCACACGAATGGCCAACTTAGACAGAATTTACTGTATATGAATTATATTTATAAATTTTTTTTTTACTATTACAAAATGTTCAATCAAAATGTATTTACATTATAATTTTACCCGTATATATTTGTATATTGGTAATTTTGTTAATAACAAATAGTGGAATTTATACTATCTAAATAATGTAAATGAAAAAATATAGCCTCGATTATGAAAGGGAAATCATATATAACCGGATGATCCCTAAAAGTGTGTGTGTGCATGTGTGTAATTCAAGAAACAATTTTTTTTTATCAAAAAAAAAAAAAACACCTAATCCGATTAGTTTGAATTTTGACACGAAAGATAGCTAAACCATGAAAATTTCCTGTATAGCTAGAAGGGAATTCCATTTCTGATTCATGAACAAAAAATTTTCTTTTACATAAAGTATATTGTCTAAAAGGGTACGGTTTTTATCAAGATGTAAAGCGCAAAGTTTAAATATCAAATTGGAAAATATATATGGAAAGCAATAATGGCTCGTGATTTTTTATCAAACTGTGTTTGGTTTTGCAATCACAATTGCAGTTCGGTTAGAAATAAAAACTTCTAGATTGAGGTCAGCAGTCGCAAGAGCAATTGTCAACGCAAGCAAAAATGTGAAACGAATTAATGTATACTTCAATTCAAAATTTGTAACATTTTTTATACAGAATCATAATTATAAATATTTTATTGTGTGTGATAAAATATATATAAAATATAAAAATATTGACTAACAATAGGTTGACAAAGTCATTTTTATTTTGCTGTTCGATAAGAATAACACAAAAATTCTCACAAATTTTGGGGTTATGGGTTCAATTTCTACTGAAGACATAAAATATGTTATGCTAGTTTTTAGGTTATTTTCGAATCTGAGTTTTCATAAAAAGTTGCATATTTTCCCACGGCCATACGGCTAATACCGACACAGTAAAAGCAATAAATTGAAACCAACAACAACTGTTGAAGGATGTTGTCGAAAGCTAAAACCGATTTTCGGTTGTGGATTGTCGGTTGAACATTTTATTTTAATTTTTGATCAGTGCAATTTGCGCCTTGTTACCTTATATATTGTTCAAAAAGGTACAAATGAATTAATAATAACCAATAACAATTACAAATATAATACAATGAAGATCACTTTAATATATATTAAAGTTTCCAAGAGTCGAATAGAAAAATTTTAATATATATACACCTGTTAATTATCAATTATATTATGAACATAAATATAAGTATAGAAAAGTGTTATTATATGTCAATCTATATAACAAAGTTGTATATAAATATAAGATTTGTTTACACTGAAAAAATTTCAATTATTATATATAGAAACATTTTCAATAGTATTCAATACATTTAATTACCATTACCAATTATAACATATATATAAGAAAGGTATATGCAATACACGTAAGATGCAATTAAAACAAACTATTTATAATAAATATAATGTGTGTGTATTTATTACTATTTTTATATGTATAACATATTTTTCTAATATAACAAATGATGAAAGGTGTTAACATACTTATTTTTTTTTTCTTTTTTGCTGTAAATAAATGTTGGTTTTTTTTCTGTCTTTCTTTTTTTTTTTTAAATTGTATAGAGGTATATAAAATCAACTATTGAAATATGTGGTAAAGAGATATAGATAATAATTTTTTTTTGTGTCTTGTTTAACTTTATTTTAAATGTCCATATTATATTTTGTTCATTTATTTATAATAATTATATGTATATATTAATAATAATAATAATAATAATTATAATAAAATAGATTTATTTTATGAATTACATTCATGAATATATATAGAAAATTGTTTTTTTTTTTTTAATTATTTATATGGACATATCATATTTTTTTCTATATATGACAACTCTCGTTCTTCATATATTTTTTTTAAGCGTTTTTTTTTCACAGTTTATACCCATTTAATTAATCACTTTTATTTTGTATTGTTATATGTAAATGGAAGTTTAGGGTTTGGAAACTGTAACATTTTTTACAATTTAAAATTATTATAGTTATCTGATAAAATCTCTTTGGTCAAAAAAATCTTTTGGTATTTGACTCATCATAGATAACTGATTCGAATAAAATAAAATTTAATAAACTTTTAATAAAATAATAAACTTATTATTTGCCTAAATATCTGAAAGGGAATTTAATTATTTAACACCAACCGATAAAAATTTATCTTATAATAATATTTTAACTTTTATGGTGCGAACAAAACAAAACAAAAAAAAAAGAAGTATTTCAATGTGTTTTTTATTTTATATTTTAAAAAGAAATTTGTAATTTTAATTGTTGTTTACCTATATATATATATATAAATTTCTTATTCATTCATTCAGCGCATTTAATGGAATTACATATATTGTATTTTATTTATGTATATATAGAAGTTGACATTTTATAGAGAAAATATATTTTACTTTAAATTATAAGAAAAAATAAAAATAATAAAGGTGTGTTTCATTTTGTAATATATTATAAATATATAGTATGTGTATATATTAATAAATTTTAGTACAGAATGAATGAATTTATTTTTAAAAGAAAAATACCTTATTCGCTATATCTAGGTTCAATAAATATATACATTATTATTTATGTTAATTTTTTTTTTCATTATTATTATTATAATTGAATATCTAAATATTTAATATATTTATATATTATATATAATATAAATAATTATAACCTCTGCTTTGATGTAAAGAAGAAGTAGTAGAAGATGAAAAATTTTTATTATATGATTATTGATAGATTTGATTTCTGTTTTTTTTTTTATTGTAACCTTTATGATGATGTATTTAAGTAAGAAAATTAACATATTCTATTAAATTTTTCATAAGTTTTTATGATTGAATTGAATATTATATGATAGAAAAATGTTTTTTTGTAAATAGATAAAATATTACAAAATCATTTATTTCATATTAGTTTGTTAATTATACATTAAATATAATGATTTTCATTTACGATTACAGATTACACCTTGTAATTTATACAAGATTTTCAACAGTTTTTATACTGGATTTTTAAATTGAAGCTTTTTATATTAAATATTTTGAATGTATATGTTATGAAAAAATAAATTGTTATAACATAAACATTCCAAAGATTAATCAATCAAAAAAAAAATAAATATATTATATAGATTTTCTAATTCAAAATAATCACGTGCGTTAATGAAGCATAAAATTAATTATAATACAAGTTATAATATAATAATAATAATAATCCACTTCATAAATATTTTATGAATGAGAACTCAATAAAAAAAAAAATTTCATTTCATAATAAAAATAATGTAAGACGCGCGAGCCAATCAGTCTCTGATGTCAGATATTATATTAGTAAAAGCATGTGTGAAATGAGACAAAAAGGTACATTATAATTTGATATTTATTGTAAAAAATAAAATTCACCTACACTTTTATAAGGTTGTTTATTTTTTATAAATTAAATTATATCACAAAAATTTTGATATATTACATTACAACGAGTATGTATTAAGAAAAAAACTTATATACAGTGAAAGTATATTTATTTTTATTTAATTTATAATCTTTTGTTTTTTTATGCAATTTCACGGGAATCAAAGATTTTTTACAATAAAATGTATGACATTATTACATAAATTATGAAAAAAATAAAAAAATTGCAAAACATTTTTTGCTTTTTAAATATAATAATAATTTTGTTTTGTTATGAATTTTAAGTTGACTTTAAGTTATATATAGTCTTTAAATTGTTGTTTTTTTAATAATAATAATACTTGCGGATTCATAAATCTCGTCATAATTGAGATATGATGGCGAAAATTTTTGGTTTAAATGCCGAAAATATACTTACTTACTTAAACGCAACCTACAACGTACAATTGGTTGTGAAGTCCATCAACAGCCTCCTCCAACCGGGGCTATTTACCGCCAGCCGGAAACGCCGAGGGCCCGAAGATCCGCTTCCACTTCATCCTTCCACCTATCCCACGGTCTTCCCACACTCCTTGGTCCGCCCGGCTTGCTGTCCAGCATTTTTAACTGTATACGATAGCTATCCATTCGTACCATATGACCAAACCACCTCAGGCGACCAATCTTAATGAATCGAACGATGTCGGGTTAGTTGTACAAGTTATATACCTCAAAATCGAACGGCCTACGCCACCGTCCCCTTTCCTTTGTCGGTCCAAGTCGCCGTTTGTTAGCCCGTGTCATGCACCACGTTTCAGAACCGCCGGTGACAATTGGTCGAACCAGTGTTTGATATAATTTACTTTCAATGCCGAAACTATATGGAGATTAAATGAATTGATATTTAAATTTGTTTTTTTTTGTTTGTTTGTATGCAATATTTTAAAATGAGAAAAAAAACATGCAAAAACGGCAGAAAGTTCTTCAAATCCATATATTGAAATCATTCAAAGCATTAAAATCATTTTCATTGGTCACAATAAAGTACATTTAAACAATTTTGAATCAATAATTCTGTAATCTATATATAATGAATCTGATGATAATCCAAAAAGAACTCTATTATTATAGGATTTTCCCGTCAAATGAAAACCTTTTCGACACGAAACGAAAATTTTTCTAGACTAAACAAAACCTTTTTTCCATACCAAATTAAACCTTTTCCATACCGAATTAAACCAATTCCAGACCGAACGAAACCTTTTCCATACTAGGTTTCGTTTGATGTGGAAAAGCTTTCGTTTGGCATGGAAAAGATTTCATTTGACCGGTAAATCCCATTGAAATACCATTTAAATATATTCATAATAAAAAAAAAAAAAAACGAGTACAAATCTTAAAAAAAAAATCATAAATAAAAACAAAATGATATTATGAATAACTATATAACTCGCTATATATAAAAACATAAACAATTCATTAAAATACGCGCACCTACGCTCCTAAATTTCATTTATATTGAGTACAATCAACTTAAAATTGTTATAAATAAATAAATAATTTGATGGTTTTTATCTCTTATAGTTTTTATTATTTGTTTTTTTTTTATATTTTAACTCGTTAAGATATTGATTGATTTTTGTTTTTATTTATAAATAAATATTTGTAATTTATGTTAAAAACAAATGGAAATTTTACGGTTAACGAATAAAACAAACAAAAAAAAAATCTATATAAAGGTTAAGGTTTTTTTTTTTTTACATAGTTCTGTTTTTTTTTTCTTCTGTATATCTATACATTTTTTTTTGTTTCGTTGTTGATTTATAACGTGCATTGATTAATAATATATATTGTTTTATTATAATATTGTTATGTTAAATTATATATACATTTGAATTAATAAACTAAATAACTTTGCTGCGTATAAATAATAATAAAATAAAAGAAATTTTGCAAACATTTTTGCTGTATTCTTCTTATTAATTTAATGCGATATTCGTACGTGAAAAAATTTTTTGAATCACATTTTTATTTATTTATGTAGTAAATAAATTATAGAACAATGTTCGAATTAATTTGTAATATGTATATTCATATAATATTATTGTTAAATATTATAGTTGATCTTATTTGGAAATGGAATTTCAAAATATTTTATAGAGAAATTCTATAATGATTTTATTATACTAAATTTAGCTATAAAATTGAACAAATCTTGATTAGGAAACTTTATAAAAAACATAAATCTGTTTTATTCCAAAACGTTTGGAATTTTTATAGGCTGAAACTACAGAGTTTAACGACAGTAGACAATTGATCTTTGAAATTGTGTTCAAACTGTGATCTCATATATTCAGAATGAAGGAGATGTTTTTTATTGGGTGACCGCCAAAAAATAAATTGTATTATACAAAATCAAAAATCTCAATTTATTTAAAATTCCGCATACAAAAATTATTATATCACCGAAATTTTGTAACAAAATAAAATACAATAAAAATAAAATCTCTATAATTTACTATTTATATATAATAGTAATAATAATAACAATAACATATATAATTTACAATAACAATTTATTATACAACACATTTTTTCACACATTATTATTTATCTTAAAATAATCACACATCCCTCAAAGTTTTTACTTTACACAATATTATATTTATATATGTTTAATTTAAAATGTTGTAATATATACTTAAAAAAAACATTAAAAAAAATATTCACATAAGTAAAAATAAATTAAAAATTATTTTTTTTCTCTATTTTTCCACCTGTAGATATGACAAGATAACAAAAGTTATATACTTTCATTTGCATTTTTACAATTACATGTACATTTGAAAGATTATTATAATAATAATAATAAGAAAAAAAAAACCAATACATTAGGAAAGATTTTAAAGAATAAAATATACAAACACCACCAATAATAATGGAGTGGTCTGAAGGTGATCTTGTATGGTTTGATCCAGGATTAGGTCATCCATTACCTGGTGAAATACAAGAAGTTCATCGTGCCGCTCAAGTTATAATTGTTCAAGCGCTTATAAATGGAAAGGTATGTATGATTTATTTAATATAATCATTATCATATGAATTAATAATTGAAAAAAATGTAATCAATATTTTAATTTGAATTACGTATACGAATAAAACATAATTGGATTTCGTGTTTAATTAATATATATATATTTATAAAACATTATAATTATTTTGCCTTATTTAAGCTCCGCTTATGTACTACATTCAACGGAATGTTAATTGTCGTGTATATTAAAAGATAATATTAATCGGTTTTGTATTAAAAAGTAGTTAAATTTTTTTTTTCATAAAATAATCAACGAAGCATTTATTTAATTTTTCTTTTTTTCATTTAACTATTAAGAGTATAATTTATATATAAATTATTATGATCTATCATGATTCGTTTTTTTTTTCTAATTCATTTTAAATTATAATATTTTAAGAGTATTGCAATATGTTAAATACATAAAATATATAAATTTAATTAAATCATTATTGTAAGATTGGGAGTATGCATTAATTCATGCGTTTTTTTTTCGAAAATTAAAGCTTGATTGTGAAAAAATGGTTATAAAATCAATGATCAAAATATGGTCCATTGGAAGCTACAACATTTGCCCACCTGTCTGGCAGTTTGTGAATTCCATCCCAAAAGAACGTCTCCGACTTGGTGGTGAAGAACGAATCGAGCCAATTTTTGATACCCTGTTCTGAAGTGAAGCGTATTTCGGGAAGCTCATTCTGCATTGATCTGAACAAGTAGTAATCAGAAGGGTAAATGTCTGGGCTATAAGGCGGGTGAGGTAGAACTACCCACCCACTGTTTTCCAAATAGTTTTGAACCGGTCTTTGAACATGTGATCGAGCGTTGTCATGATGGAAAATTATGGATTCCTGTCTGGTTGCATATTCTGGTCGTTTTTCCGCAATCGCTCTCTTCAAACGAATTAATTGTGTTCGGTAGAGGTCGCCTTTGATCGTCTGACCCAATTTCAACACCTCATAATACAACACACCCTTCTGATCCCACCAAATACAGAGCCATTACCTTGGCACAAGGGATATTCAGCTTTGCCGTGGATGTTGATGGTTGGCCGGGCTTCACATACGATTTCTTGCGCTTGGGGTTATCGTAATGAATCCATTTTTCATCACCAGTGACAATCCGATACAAAAATGACTTGTTTTTGTGGCGTTGAAGCAACATTTCCGACATGCAGAATCGGCGTTCGATATCTCTGGGCTTTAATTCATACGGCACCCAATTTTTCAAGCTTTTGGATAAATCCCGATGCTTTTAAACTTCTGAAAATGGTTGCTTGATCAACTCCCAATGATTTTGTAAGATCTTGTTGTGTTTGGCACGCATCTTTATCAAGCAATGCCTCCAATTCTTCATCTTCATCATCTTTTTGGCTGTCCGGGTCGTTCATCGTCTTCTAAGTTGAAATCGCCACTTTTAAACCATGCAAACCACTTCTGGCACGTACTTTCAGCTAGAGCATGACAACCATAAACCTCTACTCAAATACGATGACTTTCGGTACCACTTTTCTTCATGTTAAAGTAATGAAGAAAACACTTCCCGCAAAAACACTTTTTCTGGCACAAAATTCGACATGTTCCAATGAATAGAAAAAAATGTTGTTTACGCTTCAATCAAAAAGACGCGCAATAACAGTAGCTTTCAAATGAATATAGTCACGGATGAACACGACGCGAAATAATACTAGTAACTCCCACTCTTAGAAAACCACACGAATTAATGCATACTCCCAATTGTTTATTAAAATTTGTTTTTCGTGTTTTTTGAATATTTATAATATGAACGAAAATGATGACTGAAGTTTTAATTTTTGCCATTTATAAATTCTATATAGCGAACTGGTTTCTTAATTGAAAACAAAAATTTACATTATCAAAAGTTTATGCCCTTTTATATAAATTATTGTTTTATAATCTTTTATCTATAAAATAACGCGATTTATTCAATCTGTTTTATATGGATTTTTTTTAATACTTTTTAAAGATCGCACGTTAACAGAGGTAAAACTAAAATCTTTGCTTTTAAAATTCCAACAAATGTATAAATGTTTTTAATCATCTGAATGTTATACGTACGTAAAAGTGACTTGTTAATTTAGTTGTGGAATATTTTACTTGAAATATTTTAAATTTATCTACACATTTCATGTGTTTTGTTATCACAGTAAAAACAAATTTCTATTAATTTTGTCAGTTTTTCGGTTGTCTACTACACATTTTTTCGGAAACTATAAACAGCCGTCGAATTTGGATGAACACATTTACGCGTTTGCATTCAATTAGACTGTGAGAACAGGACAGATAATAGGGTTAAATATGTATCATCAATCCACTATCACAAATATTCATTGAATTAAATTTTAACGGCAAACATCTTGGATTTGTTTCGGGGTGGAAGTGTGGAAGAGATGAAATTAGAAAAAATTAAGCCAAAACTTTTTGCATTATTGGAATTTTTAATCCAATCTCAAAAGGCAGTCTCAAAAGCACATCTTGTATTTCTAGGGTATTTGTTTCTCATATTAATATAATATTTTATCTATACACAAGACATTAAAAATAATCTATAGACAGGTTTTTTTATATCGTTTTTCATATATACCTACTACTTTAAATATACAAATGCAACTAAATAAAATATTATATATGTAGCTAATTTGCATAATTTATATAATAGTATATAAGTATGGATAGCAGACGAATTTATGAAATTGTCAAAGATAATAATAACGTTTTATTATCCATCTATGGCATTTATTCCTATATCTATATATATAATAGTATTCCTCAACAAATTATTCTACCACTTATATTTATCTTGAATGCTATAGATAGATGATAATAAAAGTACCATATCGAAATCATTTTTCTGATTCATTATTATATCTCGTCTTGTATATTTTTCAACAAAATAATATACAATAACCATAAAACTTGAAATACAACATTCTGTATAATATGTTATTTTTTATTAAATTGAAAATTTGTATAGTATATAACATATAGTGAACAATAAATATTCATATATCTAGCAATATATTAGATACGAGCAATAGCGGAGTCAGTTTTATGTTGTAATAAGTTGTAAAAAAAATTGTGTTGATTAAATTTTCCAAAATATTCTTTGAATTCAAGTAAAAAAACTGTTCAGTCATTGAAAAAACTGTTCAGAATTGATTTCAATACACCATGCAGTGGTGTAATTGATCACAAAAGGTCAACCTAAAATACTGAACAAATTTTAGCACGGACCATTAACTTTTAATTCATAAACGCAATAAATTATGGAACCAACAATAGAACGAAGGCTGTTGACGGATGCTAAAATCAATAATCAACGGTGGTGTAAACGAAAATTAGATATAAAAAAAAATTGTTTAATAGTTTTTCCATATACTGACTGTGATTTTATATGAAGTCATTAATAGTCGCGTTCCATTCAATTACCAGGAGTAGGTAAGAGTAGGTAAGAGTAGAAAAGAGTAGATGTTTTCTACTCCGAACTACTCTTTGCTATATTACGGAGTAGTTCGGCATAGAAAAGAGTAGATGCTTTCTGCTCTTATCTACTCCTACCTACTCCAGCTAATTGACTGGAACGCAACTAATGAAGTAGTCTGAACCAAAAATCCTTTAATAAATTGATAAAATTTGAATTCTGTACTCATCAAAACTTCGTACTCATCAGACACATTCAAAATATACATTTCTATGATTATATGTTATCTCTAATGCGAATTTATTAAATATATTATATATAGAAATTTGAAATCTCTTAATATATGTAAAATTTTCAAGATATACACAGAATATATTAAATAGTAAATTTCCAAATGGCAAGAAGATTTTTATTATTATTATCCATGCGGTGGTTGGTATGTGTACGTGATGTGTGTGCATTAGCTGGATACATAAAATTATTATTATTGCAATTCAATTTATTGTATGATATTATGCATTCAATAAAAATAAAATTATTAAATTATTTCCAATGTAGATTAAACATGAAAATATATATTATTCTTATATTTACTCTTTGGAGGATGAACAAAATTTTAATAAAATGTATTACAAATTAAATCAATAATTTATTACATTTATAATATTTTTTAAACTTCTTCTATATAGGTACATATTGAAATCTATAATATATTTATATATAGTTGTAAATTTAAACTCAAATAGGAAACAACAATCTGTGCGAATGAGATTAGAAAATTTTTTGCAATTATACAATTAAAACTAGTATATTTATATATAGAATATAGAAAATATATATATGTAATGTAATTTCACTCGCATTTATCGCATCCATTTATCGATCAGGCAATTTTTATACAAGTTTTTTTTGATGTGTTATTAAAGATAATAAAATTAAATAAATAAACTATGTCAATTCAACATATATATACGTTTTTTATTATAAATCTTATAGATTTTATCAATAAAAAAAATGATAGTGAAAATATTTTTAAAATGAAACATAACATTGTTGTTATATACATACTTTGTGTCGCTATTTATGTTTTGTTAAAATAAAGTTATCACAGTTTGAATTACAATTATTCTTCGTAACATATAGTAATATAAATAAATGCGTATTGTTCGATTTCATTTCGAACCATGGCAAAAAGGTGGTTCTGTAACATCTAGTAGTATTTATAGTTTACCTTTATCATCGTCATCGCCATCATCTTCAATAATATTAATTTTATCACCAAAAATTCAACGTAGACAACGAATACCTTCGAATGTCGGTATAACAATAATTGATGATGACCAATGTCAAATCAGTGAATATAATTTAAAAACGAAATCAAATGAAATAAAAAAGTCAATACAAATTCGTAATCGTTCTTCAAAAATGATTCTTAAAAAATTAACCCAATTATGTATTGATGTGTTAATGACAAATAATGTAACATATATATAAAAAATAAACAATTTTAATTTTAATCTCTCATAAACTCTATATATGTAAAATGTAGTAATTAATTAAAATTTTTCTTTTCTTTGTTTTTCTATTTCTATTTATGTTAGCCACAAACGTTTACTTTACAAGCGGGCGAAGGAACATTACGATCACGTCAGGATTTGGGTAGTAGTGGCGTTGAGGATATGACACAATTAGAAGATTTACATGAAGCATCACTGTTATGGAATTTACGTTTACGTTATGATCGTGGTTTAATATATACATTTGCTGGTAGTATATTGATAGCAGTAAATCCATATAAAATGTTTCCGGATGCATACGGTTTGGAAATTGCAAAACAATATGCTGGTAAACCATTAGGTATATTACCACCACATTTATTTGCAATTGGAGCCGCAGCTCATGCAGCATTACCATCACCACAGGTTGTTGTGATTTCGGGTGAATCGGGTGCTGGTAAAACAGAATCGACAAAATTGGTAATGCAATATTTGGCGGCTGTTGTACCAGGCGGTGGTTCAGCATCAGCCGTTATAACCGAACAAATATTAGAAGCCGCACCATTGTTGGAGGCCTTTGGTAATGCACGAACAGCACGTAATGATAATAGTTCAAGATTTGGAAAATATTTGGAAGTTTATTTTAAACAAGGAGCAATTGTTGGTGCTAAAATTACACAATATTTATTAGAAAAATCACGTATCGTAACACAAGCACCGGGTGAACGTAATTATCATGTGTTCTATGAGTTATTAGGTGGATTATCCGAACCGGAACGTACAAAATATGGTCTGTTAGAAGCGGATAAATATTTTTATTTAAATCAAGGCGGATCAGATTGTACGCCTGGTGGTCGTGTTGATTGGTCATCATTACAAGGTGCTATGCAAGTGCTGGGCGTTAGCGATGCTGAACAAGATGGAATCGTGCGTGTTTTAGCATCTGTTTTACATTTGGGTAATGTGTATTTTCATCGTAGACAATTGCGACATGGACAAGAAGGCGTTGAAGTGGGTTCAGATGCTGAAATAAAATGGGCTGCACATCTATTACATATTTCAGCCGAAGGTTTACATTTATCGTTGACCACTCGCATCACAGAAGCAAGGGGTGAACGTGTACATACCCCATTGGGTATCGATCAGGCACTTGATGCACGTGATGCTTTTGCAAAAATACTTTATTCAGGACTTTTCAGTTGGTATGTTCATTTTTATATGTTATCATTAAAAATTTTATTGAATATTTTGAAATAAATTAATATATATATATAATATTGATTCGATATAGGCTTGTGTCACGTATCAATTCAATTGTACATAAAGGTGGAACTCATGATGCACATCGTATATCAATATTGGATATATTTGGATTTGAAGATTTGGCCGAAAATAGTTTCGAACAATTGTGTATAAATTTTGCAAACGAAAATTTACAATTGTATTTTAATAAACATGTTTTCAAATTGGAACAAGCCGAGTATGCCCGTGAACGCTTAGAATGGACGGCATTAACGTGGGAAGACAATTTACCGGTTATTCATTTGTTGGCTAAAAAACCGGTTGGTATTTTTCATTTGCTCGACGATGAATCGAATTTTCCACGTGCCAGCGATTTAAGTTTTTTGGAAAAATGTCATTATAATCATGCATTAAGTGAATTGTATTCGAGACCACGAGTTGGTGCACAAGAATTCGGTGTAACACATTATGCGGGACAAGTATGGTATTGTGTTGAGGGATTTCTGGAGAAGAATCGTGATGCATTACGTCAAGATGTTTTGGAATTGCTTGCATCTAGTAAATTGGGATTGATCGGAGATATGACTAGGCAATTGCGAGCGCAACGTGACATTGGTAAAACAATGCCTAAGGGAACAAATGGACGTTTTGTAACGATGAAACCAAGAACGCCAACGGTGGCTGCCCGTTTCTCGGATTCCCTCCAACAGCTATTGCAATCAATGGCTAAATGTAATCCGTGGTTTGTACGTTGTATTAAACCGAATAATGATAAACATGCATTGCGTATGGATATGCCATGTGTTTTACAACAGCTACGTTATTTGGGTATGTTGGATACGATAAGAATAAGACAACGTGGTTATCCGGTACGTTTACGATTTCAACATTTCGTTGAACGTTATCGACATATGATTAAAAGTCCATTGCCCCGGGGAACACCATATCGTGAATTGTGTCGTAGCGTTTTAGATGCATTACCGGGAACCGGTATTGATGGACCCGATTTTCAATTGGGTGCAACTCGTGTCTTTTTACGTGAAGGTTCCCATCGAACATTGGAAAGTGGACGATCGGAACGATTACGTAATGCAGCCGTTATTATACAGAAAAATGTACGTCGTATGTTGGCAAGGAAAAATTTACAACGGAAAAAACGTGCTGCTGTTAAAATACAATCGGTATGGCGTGGTTATAAAGATAATAAACGTTATCGTAATTTAAAAACGGGAACTGTGAAAGTACAAGCACTGTTCCGTGGCCATCGTCAACGTAAGCAATATGCTAAGCTAAAAGTTGAAATGAAACGTAAACGAGCCGCTGAAAAAGCACAAAAAGAACGACAACAACAGAAATTGGCAAAAGAACAAGAACGTGCTGCACCAATTGTTCATTTGGATATACCGGCTGAATTGGCATTTATGTTTTCGAAAATGGATGGATGGAATCCAGTGCACGGTGATCGTCATTTGGTTAAGGTTGTCGGTACCGTACCAGGACCACCAGTTGGCAATGAAATGCCAAACGATCTGGATCAATTCTCATTTGGTAAATTTAGTTCGGTGTATTGTAATGGAATAAAATTGCAGTCACGTCGTGAACCAATAACAACACCATTTTTAATACGTGCGGCTTCACGCGATCAAGATTTTCATGATTCCTTGGCCGTCTTCAAATTGATATTACGCTGGACGGGTGATTCAAATTTAGATAATGCTAAAGATAAAGCATTAGCTGATTATATAGCACATAAAGGATTAGCATCTCGTGGATTACGTGATGAAATATTAGTTCAATTATGTAATCAAGCATATCGTACGGATGAAGTACATTCATTAAAATTATGGCAATTAATGGCACATTGCTTGTCATGTTTTCAGCCAGGGCCAGCATTTCATAAATATTTAATGAAATTCACAACAGACAATGCACCAGCATCGATGAAAGAAATTATTTTAAAGAAACTATTACGAAATTCTGGATCCGGAAATCCACAATTAACGCCATACAGAACATTTCCTCCATCATGGTTAGAATGGAGAGCTGCATCACGATTATCAGACATTGCCATTGGTCTTACATTGCCCGATGATGTTCAACAAACTGTTGCTATAGATTCATGGACGACATGTGAAGAGGCAGCTGCTTTAGCCATTTCATCTTTAAACGTACCCAATCAAGGTTGGACCGTTGTATTAGATGATGCCGGTTTATTAACCGATTCATGTGGTTTAGATTTTGTGCTTGATTTAATAGCTGAAAAAGAATTGTGTCCCGCATTTCCGGCTGTTAAAAATGATTTGTTACGATGTGGTCGTAAAAATTCCAGAATTTCGGTATCGGTCGAACCAGAACAGCCGAGTAGTCCGAAGAGACCACAAGTACCACCACCCGAACCACCACAAGCAAAACAACGTGAACGTGAGCATCATAATGTTGTACGTGAACATCGTTTATCGGAACGTGAACAACGATTAATTGAACGTGAACATCGATTGGTGGAACGAGAACAACGTCAATTTGAACGTGAACTGCCGATTCCCGAACCAATTGTTGAGAAAAAAATGGAACGTGATTATAATGTTAGACAATTTGAAGGTGTTGCCAGGAAAACGTCACATGACATGTTATCTAGAAGCTCCGCATTAAACGAACGATATTTTGAAACAGATAAATCTCGTTCAAAATCATTAGACGATTTATTGGCAAATGAATCGGGTAACGATATTATATCACATATACCGGAACCAGAACCATTAGTGAATTTAGGTTTATCTGAATCACGTTTGAATGATCGTTATCATTCAACAGAACGGTTAACACCGGTTATATCTAAAGAACCGGCACCAAGATATCAAAAATCACAATATGCTGGTAAACGGTCAGCCGGTTCACATTCTAGTAAATACATGGATCGTTCGGATTATGCAACACGATCATCGGCTATGTCTGATACTAGCGAAGCACCATCGTTGGCCAGTCATGTACGACGTGTTCGTGTACCATCACAAGCATCAGATGTTGATCAATTTTTAGATGATTTATTCAGTCCAGTTTTGGATGGATCATTAGATGAATTATCTGATGCTCGTTCATTGGCGGCCAGTATCCGTGGTGGAATTTATGATTTCCTCGAAGCACCCACAAATGTTGATGAAGATTTAAATAATTTAGCAAATGGTTATAATTTGGCGGGAAGTATTAAAGGAGGTGGACACGAACGTGGTGGACGGAAAGTTGATGGAGAAAGTACATCGGAAGACCAAGAAGTTGAATCGATTACAAATCCACTCGAAGTATCATTGGATGAATATATAACAGGTAATGTAGATTGATGATGTTTAATTTAAATATATAATTGGTTTTTTTTATTCAATAATTTCTATTTTATATATATACAGATTTATTCCAACCGATATTCGTTAACGACTCCTTGAAACGATTAACCGAGAAGACCGAATTGGCAGAGGCCATTAAGGGAGGCGGTACAACAACCACACATCAGTCGTCAACGACTACGACTAATGGCTTTATAACATCACCGATTAGTCCACGTGGACCATTAAGTCCGGCGAATTTAATGATGATGGGAACCGGACCATCAGAAAACTATCAACTTATGAATATGCCAACAACAAACGATCCGTCACAATATCAACAACATGTTCAACTTGCATTTTTACAATCGGCAATGGTACAAAACTTACAAATTCAACAACAATTACTGGCACAAAACCAAGCATTACAAACACTGTTGAGTCAACAAGAGACCGGTACAACACCGCCCCTAACGAGTCCCGTACAAATGCAAACACAAATAACATCGACCCGAAAACAAAGTGTTAAATCACGTATAACAGCATCATCACCGTATGGTGAATTGGATCGTAATCGTAAACCGTCAGCGGATAGTAATGGTTCTCATATACCGCCACCACCACCACCACCAATGCCGCCACCCATCGAATTCAAAGATCCGTCTGAAGCTCGTCCATTTCTCGATCCATATGGTCGTGCCAAAACCGTTCGCATTGGCAAATGGCGGTGGCCGCCACCAAAAGGTTCAAATTTAGCCGAAAGTGATGAAAATTTTATGCATTTCAAAATGAGACAAAATCAACGAAAAAATACACCGCAATCACAAGGTAGTGCTGGTAGTTCACCAAATGGATCGTCGGCAGCCGTTGAATGGGAAGAATTTGACATTGAACCCGCTACAGCTGCTCAAATGAAACTCACCATGGATCACCATAATCAATCGCTACAAACTAATCTAAATGTACGTAAATTTAGTCAACCCGAACCGTCCACACAACAATCGGCGGCCGGCAATAGCAATATGCAACAGGTAAAACTATCACGACGTAGCTTTGAAATTGGAGCCGAACGTCCGCCACCGGGTAGTGTAGGAAAATTAAAATTGAGTAGTGAAATGCGTCAACGTTTAGAACAAGTAACGGCCGGTCATTCGGTCCGTTCATCGACCAGTACGAAATCTGATCAACGAGCACCGGCTAAATTGGAGGAAGCCCGTAAAATGATGTTGCAACAACAATTGAGTGGACATCATTTGGGTGGCGGTGGTCCCACCGTTGATTCAATGGACGGCACAGATATTCCCTCGGTACGTACACATGTTCAACGAATGGAAGCAATAAAACGGCCACCACCACCACCGTGGCCAGCAATGTTACCGCCAGCACCATCTGGACCAGCACCACCGCCACCGGTACGTCCACCATCAAGTACACCACCAATGCCACCACCACCCGTACCATTTTCTGTCGTTCAACAATCATCACAATTACAACAAACATCATCACATCAACAACAACATCAACATCACCAGCAGCAGCACCAACAACAATCGCAACTTCAACAACATAAGCATCATGCAAACATTGTAACAAAGTCACATCATGATCAACATCAAGAATTACCGGCCTTTGTACAACGTCAAGAACGCGATACATTTGGTACTCATCAACATTGGAATGGTTCGGAAATTTCAAAAGATACATATGATTCATGGGGACGCGCTGAAGGCGCTAAATTAGATATGGTTTATGAGACAACATATAAAAAAGAGATACCGGCTGAACGTGAACGTTCCCGTTCTCGATCACGTTCAAGAGACCGTGAGAATTTCTCGGAATCCGTTTGGGATCGTAGCGAAGTAGAAGGTCCACCAAGTAGCGGTAGTGATCGTGATCGTTATAAGGAACAACGTGATCGCATCTATGAAATTCGTCAAGTGGAACGTGAACGTGAAAGTAAAAAAGTGTATCAACCAGTACCAATCGCCAGTAATACCAGTAATATTCACATGTCGGCCAATAATAAACAACAACATCAACAACAAAATCAACAACAGCATATGTATGAAAAAGAACGAATAATAAAAACAACAAAAACACAATCCACGATAAATAATACACATAGTGTACCGGAACGAGCAACATTCAAAACACATATGGCTCAGCGAATGGAACGTGAACGGAAAAATTCAGCATCAACATTTGTCACTCAAAATAGTGAAAAAATAATTGACGATTTAGATCAAGATCAAGATTGGACAACGCCCACGCTGGCGCCAACCGTACCAGCACCAATTCCACCATCATTAAAATCACCGGCGGCCGCTTGTCTAACATATAATCGTGTGCCATGGAAATTACGTGTACGTAAAGAAGTATTTCGTCCATCTGAACCGATTGGACCTCCAATTGCATTAGATTTACTATTTGCACAAGTTGCATCGGACGTGTTTGGTGCCACAACCTGTTTACGTATATCACCGCAAGAAAAACGGGCCGCTTTAAATCTATTAACCGGGCATGGTGTTACATTGGAAAATATGAAAGGACCGGTACGTTCAATTGTAAAACGTCATTTAGTCGATATGGCACGCGGTTGGCCTCTATATTTTGCACGTTTATTTATTGTTAATGGGTCACCACAATTACCGGAAGTTTGTATATTGGCCGTGTCTCATAATGGCGTGTATTTGGCACGTCGTGATCAAGAATATGTTACAGTTCTAAAAGCAGTGCCATTCAATGAATTACAGGCGGCCATTACATTACCGCGACCGGCCGCCCTACAAATCCATTTAAAAAATGGTAATCGCATGATATTACATGCACCACGGGCTATGGCTATTCAACAGATGATTCAATCATATTGTCAGGAATTTAAACAGGTAATTTTTTATTATATTTTATATTACTTTATAATATAAATTTTTCTTTTATTTATATCTTTGCAAATTAAATTATCCGCGATGTATATAAAATATATATAGAAACAATTTTAATTTTTTTTTTTGAATATAATTTCTCTTATTATAAAAATTCGATTAAATTCATTATAAATTATATAGAAAAAAATTTATAATGCACTTTCACTGTACGCGAATAAATATTGCAATGCATATTTTTATACGTAAACAAGTAAAATAGAGTAATATTTTAGTTAAATTCAATAATATTATACAATTATACATTAATCTAAAGTTGCAAAAAAAAAATGTTTTATATTGAATTGATTGAACATATCGCAATTAAATCACTTTCAATAAATCTACATTTTTCATATGTATATTAATTATTAAAATAAATACATTTATTTTTAATATAAAAGCATAAATAATAAATATTATAAATCAATTATTTTGTTATGCTGCATTACAAAAAAAAATTAATTCAATATAATAAAAATAATAATAATTTTTTATTGTATATAAAAATTTCAACCAAAAAAAGGTTCGTCGCTTAAACTCTTTTGAATTTTGTATATGAAAATTTAAATTTTTTTGTGGGTTCGTCGCTTTTATTTTTTTGTATAGACATAAAAGGAATTTTTTTATATGAAAAAGTAATAAAAATTAAGAAAAGAAAAATGTTAGATTAGAAAAGTGAATATATTTTGTATTTTAAAGACATTTAAAGATTTAACCATCTCCTGCCAATTTCGTTTTGTTCGTTATGTGTTTTATTAGGCTATTTTGTTTAATTGATAGCTTACCATATATATAGGTAAGAATTAACAAAACAAAAATATATAACATTTTTATTGACTTGGAAATATAAGATTTGTAGTCATGGCTACAAAAGTTAATAATAGCAATATATAAATTAATATTAGCAATATATAGATACATTTTTGAAAAATACATTCAAAAGTGTTCTTTATGCGAACGATAAATTAAAAACAATAAAACAATAAATTCTATACAATTTTCTTACGTTATATTATACGTTTAATATATATTTTAGTTTAAATTAATTAATTAATTTTTCGCTATACAACCAACAATCTGGTTTTAGCGTCCAACAACAGCCTTCTGTTGTTAGTTACTTAATTTGTGGATTTTACGGTGTCGGTAATTAGCCGTACGACCAACCGCAAGCGGAATATACAACTCTGTGTTAAAATTCAGATTCGAAAAATAACCGAAAACACAAAACATATTTTATGCATTCAGTAGGATTCGAATCCACGACCCCAAAATTTCGTTAAAATTTTATGTTGGCATTTTTAACATTTACACCACAGAGTTGTATATATTTTAGTTTATATATTCCAATATTTTGTATTATTGCGATCTTATAAAAATGACTAACATTTCAAAACCGCATATATATCGATTAGATTTAATATATAATTGCTAACTGCTATAAAAAGATATATTTGCATGTTATTTAGTATACGTATTTATATAAACATTTTTAAACTGTCGTAAAAATAATATAAAATGCGGTTATTTAATTTATTATTTAAAAATGTCGGTTGTACTCGTTCTATTTATTTATTACACTATATATTAATAATGTTATAAAATAAACATAAACGTATTATATGAATGTCCAATTCATGTTTTATTATTATCCAAAGATTACAAATTCGCAATGCAATAGGCGGACATATTAAATGTATATATTATAAAATGTATATATTATAAAGACACAAAAAATTTGTATTTCGAATAAATAACATATTGAAAATATAAGACATATTTAGATCACCTATTTGCAGTTTTATATATATTTTATTATTAAAAATACTTTTAACAAATTTGCTTTATAAATCATATACATATATAAAAGTTAGTTATATATATGCTTTTGAGGAGAATATTATATTGCAAGATGTTATTTGAATTATATATGAAAATCTGCGTGCGAACCATTTTTTTTTTAGATATGAAGTACTCAGGTTATTTCTTTTAGTTTTGTAGTATTTAGAATTCTGACATTGGAGTCAATGTGGAAAGATTGAGAGGGAAGCAGAGGTTGTTCGATTTCAAAAAAAATATTGGACCCATAATAGGATAACTTGAGTAGTTCTTAATTGATCATTAAACGTTTTTCTATTAAACGTTTTCCTATAAAAGCAATCAAAATTACTTAAAGTTCGATAGATGAGAAAAATCGGTCAAATGGGTTGATAAGTCCTCTTCTTTTTGATAAACTTATTCAAATATATACGGAAAATATTCATATAATAATTGATTAAAATCTGCCTTTTCTTTTTGCAATTAAATAGACACAATTGTCGATGAGATTAGATCAAATCAATTTTAAAGGAACTTTTCTATGCTTTCCGAGCACTGATTAAATTATATAAATGAATACGCACATGAAGAAAACATATTAAATATCAATATTTTTTTAAACATAATATACAAAATGAAAAAAAAAATAGGTATTGTTATTCAACCGAAAAAATAATTCAATTGAAAATTTATGGATTTAGTTGGTATAATATAAATATGTGAATAACGAAATTGATGATTTTTACTTATCTGTATAATTATTATATGTTTAAACAAAATAAAATTTAATTTAATATAGTAAAAAGGTGAGATACCACCGTGCAGTGTATTATTATATTTCTATCCATATATCTCTTCTATATACATATGTATATATTTAAAATACACGTCGATCAGATATACAAATAAATAAATAAATATATATATAAATTATTAATAATATATTCAATTATAATTAAATGAATGAATTTTTATTATTTTTTTTTTTTGGTATAAAAGAGAGATATAAATAAATTTTGTTTACATTTAGTTGGTTAGTTAACATGATGCGATATTTATAAGGCAAATTTTTTTTATTTTAGTATGACACGGTCTAAATATAAGAGAAAAAAAAATGAATATATATGTATTTCACTGTCATGCGGTCACGGTCAATTGTTATAAAATAAATATCATACATAAATATTTATAACTATATATGGTTAATTGTGTGGGTATATTAGTTTGAATTTTATTTTTCAAAATTCATATAGTGAGACTTATCGCTTTTATATACATATATATAAATATAAATTTGTTAAATTGTATCGTAAATATAATATGTATATAAATAAACATATATGTGGAAATGTTTATGTTTTTTTTTTTTATTTATATAAATCTAATCAACATAATATATTATATATAGAGAAAGAAAGGTGTAACGAATTTATAATTAAATTATAAACAATAGAAATTATAAATTTGATATTAATAATTGAAATGAGCTTAAATTCATTTAATTTGAATTTTATTTTGTTTTTAATTTGTTTGGAATATCTGGAATTATATAGTATAAAGTTTATTTGCTAAAGAGTGAGATTTTTAATTTATTGGAAAAAAATAATGAAGTATTTTTTTTTTTGATGAAAAAAGAAGTGTTCAAATATAATACTTTTACAATACGTAGCGCCCTGAAACATGATCCGTAAATGCTTTGTGTAAATGTAAATGTTTTTAAGACAATTAAATACCCATTTGTTATTGCATTTGTGAATGGGTTTGAATGAAATTAATGGAGTTTAATTTGGCTTCTTGCCCAAGGTCCCACAATTTCTGTAAAAGTCCGCACAAAAAGCGAATTTGATGTGATAAATTTATATTAATATTAAACAATGAATTTTATTTTATTTCAGTTTTGGAATAAAAGAATTAGGATAAGGATAAGAAATAACCCAGATTTCGCCGCTCCTTCTGATTGTATCCAGCATCATTTAATAGTCCAATTGTAAAAAAGGAACTAAGAAATAAATCTTTTTTTTTGTGTTGCTCTTCAAAAAATAAAGTGTCTTTCGAGGAGCTTAGGGAAATCTGGCAATGCTATAAGTTTAATTGATCAGTTCGTTTTTTTAATCAATATCTCTAATAGTTTCCGTCTTTATAAATGCTCTGCAGCATATATTACTGCAAAACGTTTGCCATAAGCATTTACTCATTCATATCTTACCATATTTAAGTGCCCACACATTATAAAAAACCAATTTTTAATTATTTAATTAATAAATAATATCTGAAAATTATTGAATAACTATTGAAAATAAATTATACATTGGATATATATAAAAATAATATAAGTAATAAATACACTTGAAATGAATCGAAATAATATAAAAAAATTAACTAATTTAATTGGGCTAATTTATATATTTGAGTTTCTTTTCTTTTATATTAAGAATTTTGTTTTATTGTATTATAACATATTTTCAACGGGTTTTCTAAAAAATTTTATTCGGTAAAAATCTTAAAAAAAAACCACACACAAACAGTTTCAATATTCAGTATATAGTTTCTGTTCAATTTGTATATCTAAAAATAAATATAATTATTTATTTAAACTATTTTTTTCGAATCTATACTCTCCTATAATGAATTCATTATAAATAAATGTTTAATGAATTCGGTTGTTTAATATAATTAAATTAAACAGTTTTTTTTTTTTTTGGTTTTTTTTTTTTTGGTTTTTTTTCATATAAAATTATGTATAATTTTTCATATTTCTATTGGTAAAAAGTGAGCTTCTGCATAAAAATTATTAAATACATTTTTAAACAGGGTTCGACCGATGACCTGTTAAGGATTTTATAATTCATTAAAAAATAAATAAATTCTTCGCTATACAACCAACAATCTGGTTTTAGCGTCCAACAACAGCCTTCTGTTGTTATAGTTTCTTAATTTTGTGTCTTTTACGGTGGCGGTAATTAGCCGTACGACCAACCGCAAGCGGAAAATACAACTCTGTGTTAAAATTCAGATTCGAAAAATAACCGAAAACACAAAACATATTTTATTCATTTATTAGAATTCAAACCCACGACCCCAAAATTTCGTTAGAATTTTAAGTTGGCATTTTTAACATTTACACCACAGAGTTGGTGTATAATTCATTAAGGGGTCAATTTAATAATTGAAATTTAATCAAAAAGTTTTGTTTATCTTGAGCAGTCAAACAGAGTAGTTACAAAGGGGGTTTGAAAATAATCGGTATCGGAGTCATTAATAAACTTAATATAAAATAATCTTTGCGTAGGAATTGCGTACCATTGGAATGTTGTTTTTTTTTTGGCAATTGAATTAGCTATACATTTCAAATTGGATAACGCATGTTATATAATAACTTATTTATATTAAAATTGAACTGTTAAATAGTTGTCTCTGTGGCGTAGTGGTTAGCGCGTATGACTATAAAAAAATCTGTTAAATTTCTGAGGTCGTGATTTCGAATTCTACGGGTTTATTTCACACAACAAAAGATAAACTTAAAATTTCATATGGCCTTATAATTGCCGAACAAATACAAAAAAAAACAACAACTTAGAAATCACCCGTTGATTGGTTAGTTTTGCCAGTATACCCTCTGTATTGAATAACACTCGAAAAAATTGTAGCATAAGTGCAGCAGCAAAAAAAAATTTTTTTTTTAATTCAAAACTTTAATAAAAAAAAAAAATTAAGTAGAAGAAGAAAAATGTATAATAAACAGTTGATTATATATTTTCTTATAATGGATATACAATTTTTGTATTAAAAAAAACCGCATAATAAAAAACGCAACGCATAGCAGCATCATTAATGCAGATATATATATATATGTATATATATATATAGATACACTTGTACCTGAACGAGTACGCGAGTATTATAAGATATTATAAAGATAATATTTCTAGTAGATGCACTAATACAATTCGATAATGTTGTTGATGGTGTATTTTATATATAAAATACGGTGGTTGTGTTTTTATATATTTAATATTTCAACTGTATATAAATGTATATATATATTCATTTTATTTATTTATTCGCATTTTTATTTATATATTTATATATATTAAACAAAAGACCTAGTTATATTCTCTTCTCCGTTTTGATTTAAATGTTAATGTTTTTCTTTTATAACTTGAAAATTATGTTAAAAAAATAATATACGTTTATAGTAGTTTAATAACAGCGGCTATAGTGAATTGTTCATCAATATAATTTTATCGTTGGTTTTTTATTTTCTTTTTTTTAATTTTCTTCTTTTTTTTTTTTGCTTTTGCAATACATATATATATATATATATATATGGAAAAATGTAAAATAGAAATGTTTGATTTCAAAGTTAAAGTTGAAGAATTTCTTAATGGGTGCGCGTGTTGTGTGTTAAAAACAGAGATATTACAATATTAAAAAAATAAATAAATATTCAGGATAAAATGCCTTTAAACGTTACAGCTTATATAGTGCAATTTTGAAGTTCTTAATAATAAATGAAAAAAATATTGTGATATCTTCATTAAAGCCTTTAAAGTTTGATGAAAAAAATAATATAAAAATCTAATATATGGATTAATTATTAAAATTCCAACCGGATCTTTTTTTTTTAATTTAATTACACAAAATTAAATAAAAAAAAATATATAGTGCGAATAAAACGAGTAATATTTTTATGGCAATATTTTTTTTTTATAGTTTTTATTTATTTTATGCAATAAAAAAAATTCTATAAACGTTTATACCATATACTTTGTATATACAATAATGAAATTCAATAAGTACACAAAAAAAAACAAACATATATAATTATTTTTTACCATATAAATAAATCAATATACAATATTATAATAAGAAGAAGAGTTAACATAAAAATTATATTGTATATTTTATGAATTTTTATATTATGTTTGTGACGATGTTTTAAGATTGTGATATTTTTTTTTCTATACATATATTTATTCACTATAATCTCTCTAAAATATATATATTATAATTTCACTTTGTTATTGTTTTTAAATTGTTTATTTGTTTCTTTGGTGACACAGAAAATTATTTTATTTATTATAACCATATCTTATATCATTGCGGTATTTATAAAATATCAATAAAATGATCAAAATTATCAATATATTTATAGATGGTTTGTTTAAGTTTTTTATTTAAAATTCATTTCTTTATAATATTGGACATTGATTATTATATTTTGTTAAATATATCTAGAAAATCTCTATAGTATATTGTTAAACTGGCGATTTACATCTGGAAATGTGTTAATGATCAATTGAAAAATATCAAAATGATTTCATAAAAACTTTTTTTTTTCTAAACATATCTGTTCTGATAATTACAAAATCATATTTTTTATATATTAATTTTGAACTAATTTTCCATAAAATTGTATACTATAAATGATCAATTATTATACAATATAATTAATAAAAACTATATACGATGAATAATAAATAAATAATTTAAAAATAAAAAAAAAACCATATAATCGCATATCAAAAAATATATTTGAAATGAAATTGAATTAATTCGAATTAAATAAAATAATTAAACCCAAAATTACCCAAATTTTTTTTTTTTTTTTTAATTCATTTCCATATTATTAAATCCATTAAAATCGTGTTTTTGACCATTACAAACAAACTTATATTGTAGATTTATGCAAATAAAAAAAAAATTAAATAAATATAAGATGCGATTAAAAAAAATCTAGAAAGACAAAATAAAAAATAACCAGTATTTTTTTGATTTTTTTTTTTTCTATAATTTTTATAATATTTGAAAATAAAAATTATATATGTTTGATTATTAAATGCGGTGAAATCGATAAAATGAAAGTAAATAACTCTTTTAGTTAATGTGTTTGTTTTTTTTTTCTTTTTCAAATCTATAGAAATAATAATTTTATATATAAAAAAAAATTTCTATTAAGATTTTGTACGATAAAAAAATCTCTATTTTAACAATACACATAAATATATTAATAATAATAATGCAATTTAATGCATCGTATTTATCGTAGTAAAAATCATGTTAAAATAGAGTTAAAATTATTTAAAGTGATTTATGGTATCTATAACACTATATATATATAATTTAAATATTATATAATGAAATCATTTTATCTATCAGATGAAGAAGACAATAATAGTTATATCAATAAAAAAAAATCAACAATAATGCGTTTACGTGATCCAATAAGTAGTTATAAATGTTTTGAATCAATTAAAACACCAAATTTAATAAATTCTGTTATCGGAACGGGTAACAATCAATCAGTTGTAGTAATACCACCGCCACCACCACCACCTCCACCTCCGCCGGCGCTCCAATCAGCATTACCATCATCAATAAATAATAATTTAATTATTAATAATCAACAACGTACAACATCATTGGATAGTTTAATAAATTCATCGGAACAATGTACATCATCCGAAGACGACGATGATGATGATGATGATGATGATTATCAAGAACCAAATAATAATGTGAATTTTTTAAATAATACAAATAATAATTTACATGATCATGATCATGATCTATCAGATACAGATTCAATATCAGAAATTGTTAAAATATCTGGTATAACAGTAGCTGATGTTCATCATCGTAAAAGTGATATTGAAGATATACAACAAAATAATAATAATAAGAATGGTACTAATTCATTAATAATAAATAAAAATAATCAAGAACCAATAATAAAAGCCTATTTAGAAAAATCACATCGTAAATGTGATTATACAAATTGTGGATTTAAGAAAAAAGATACAAATTATTTTAATAATAAAAAAAATAATATTGATGATGTTGATGATAATAATAAAAAAAATATTAATAATAAAAATGATAATAAAAAAAATTTTAATAATAAAAATGATAAAAAAAATAATAAAGATAAAAAAATGACTGATAAAATTTGTATAAATGGTAATCAAAAAATTTTGATTGATGATCGTAACAATAACTGTATTGATGTTGATGATGATGATGAAGATGATATACAAAATATTTATTTAAATAATAATTATAGTTCAAGTATTTGTAGTAGCACAAGTAATGGAAGTAGTAGTAATGGTGGTGGTGGTGGTGGCGGTGGTGGTTGTGGTACAATTTCATCAATATCATCTGTAAATTCATCAATAAAAAATCGTCGTACAAGTATTGCTAGTTCCGGATCAATTGGACGTATGGAAACAATTATTGAAGAACCAATTGAACCGAAAATTTCAGTTAAAGAAATTCTAGCACGTTTTGAAACATTAAATTCACTTGAGGTAAAAAAAAAAAACAAAAAATTAATATATATTAAGTATATTTAAAAAAATGATTGCTAATTTGTGCGTTTGGTTATGTATATAGGTAAAATTCATTTCAAATATAGTAATCATATTTAAATAAATATCGTGTTTATTGTGTGTAAACGATTTGGTGGTGCCGTTGGTAATAAAGCATCCAACCCAATTGCGAGAGGTCACGAATTCAAATCCATGGCCGGAAATTTATTTTCTGTGATTTTTCTGATTAATTTATTCATGAACTAAGTCACCGCATTTATTCATTTTGGGATCAAAAATTAATGAATATCTTTGGTATATTTTGTCGGACGTATACAAAGATTAACAAAGTCTAACCACACATACGCAATAATATATGAAAGTATATAAAATAAACCTCGGCACATTGGCAAATTATTTCCAATGCCTGAGGAATTCATTTCCCTACCGATCATTCAATTGGTTAGGTTCCTCCGCAGGTTCACTGAATGTATGAATATATGGAATAGACTGTGTTAATCTTAAATTATCTTAAACGATAATCTTTTACTAATGATTCTTTTGAGATTTTAATATAAATTCACAAAACAATACAAAATTATTATAAAAAAAAAATTGATGATCAATTCATAAAAACAAAATTTCTTAATAACAACTGTTATTAAATTTTGGTTGGTTGGTTGGTTGGTTGGTTGCTGTTTTTATTAATAAAGCAATTAAGATACTTTATTTATTTTAAGATGAATTCTAATAATAATAATAATAATGTAATGATGATGTGATTTTTATGCATATGGTCGGAAAATTCAAAAAAGAAAAAAAATTAATAATGCGTAAACTATAAAAAAAAAATTATAAACACAATAAATCAGAAAAACCAAAAAAAAAAAATTATGTTTATTTAAAAAAAATGTAAAAGAAAAGATTTATCTATGTTATGATTACGTGTAAATATATATTTTTTTTATTATCTCATACTCATCAACACCACACTTTTTTATAAACCATTATTATTAGTATAGTTTAAATTTCCATAAAATGAAAATATTGTGTTATAAATATACGATTATAGAGATCATATAACTGAATATTATAATATTAATTGATTTTTTTTTTCGTTTTCTTGTGCAGTTTTCTATATTTATCTTTAACATATGCTATTGTTTTTCTTTTATATACAATACACAGAAACAGAACAGACTCGAAATGAATTTGATGGAATTTATATATATAGAAATTAACTCTAATATATATATGATTATTACTGTATTATCTGCATAAATATAATACAAAAAAGAATTAAATATGATATGGTTTTTTTTTTTAATTTTGTTTTGTATATTTAATTTTGAATTATATAATGGAATTATTTTTTTTTTGTAATATATTCACGTTTATATTATGCTTCACGTTCTTTAAGAATACCAAGAATACATATATAATATCTATATATTTATGAATGTGCGTGTGTTTGGATGTGTGTTGTGTTTATATTCTTGAAGATTTTTTTATTTTAATCATATTTCTAATATTCATTTTTATATTTATATATATAGATAAAAACAGTTATTAAAAAATAATATTATCATTAATTTTAATTATATAATACATATATATTGCAAATTAAAAAAAATAATAATAATAATTTATTATGTTTAATATTTTTATTTCTATTTGCATTTTAAATTACGATTATTAATTATTTTATTATATATATATGTATATATAGAACGAAATTGACCCAAATCCTAATAATATAAAATTTTTGCTGCAATAAATCATTGCGAAATGCGAAAATCTATGTATGATTTAAGAATATGAATGATTTATGATTTATAGTCGCAGACAGATAAGTCATCGCATGTTTTAATTTTAGACAGTTTAAACGAAAGAAAATGTTAATGAAATTACCGACAGGAAAGGTTAAACTTAATTAAGCGATGAAAGAAACATTTTTTCTCAAAAAAAATCGGACATTTTTGTAACCAAAATTCCTCAAATTTCATATACAACAGGGAATTTTGATTTTTTAATTTTGTTTTTTTTTTGTTAGTATAATTCAAGTAAAAGAACTCATTCCTGTGTTAATTTATAACTATTGGTTTTTTTTTTAAATTATATATTCTTTCTTCTTATTTTATACAAAGGAGTTCTGAGTCAAATGAAAACCTTTTCCATATCAAATAAAACTTTTTTGAGTCACATTCTCTTATTCTTGTGCGATTTTAAAGGAAATTGAGTTCTAATTTCCAACGAAAAGATAAAATTCTATTTTTTATTCATTGTCAGTTTTTTTTACAAACAGGAAAATGAAAAATCCCATTAATTTTAGATCGTATAGGAAATTCTATTGTAAGTGACACGATGATGATATGTGTTTGTGTTGACTTTTTAATGGCATAAATTATTTGAGAATTTTGATGGTGGAATTCACATGAAGGTGAATATACATAAGTTACGCTAATAAACAAAAAATATATATGATATTGTATCAGTGATAATAAAAAATATTTGATCATGACTGAAATTTTTCAACAATTCATTCATATTTTTAATTTTTTACCACTTTTTTACAATATTTTAACATTTTTTTGTAATTTCCCCTACAACAGACGTTTGGTTTTATTGTCCGACATTATTGGCCATTGAATGTTTTACCGCCCGACAATGATTTATTGCTTTTATTGGTTTAAATAGCCTTATACAACCAACGGCATGGGAAAATATGTAAATCTGTATGAAAATTTAAACTCGAAAAACACAAATCATTGGTGCAATATCTTTAGTATAGGATTTGAACTCAAAACCTCAAAATATTGTTAGAATTTATAGTTGAATTGGATTTATCAACTACACCACAGTAGAGTAATATTTTGACTAGTATATAAAAACTTGAATGGGAAGTAATTTCAATTATAATAAACTATTTCTTTAATGTTCTTTCAGAGCCAATTTTACTAAAAAAACCAAGTCTCTTTTTTCAGCAGAATTCAAGTGTTCAATTGCAATCATAGAAATGTTCCACATATATATAAAGAAAAAATGTAAATTGTGAAAATGATATATTTCAAGATATAGTTTCCGTAACATATTATTTACAAAAATTTACTATATTATTCTGGTTAGAAGCCGCCCAAATATACAATATTTTGATTATAAAATTAAAACAATTTATTATTTTTGTTTCTATATCATGGCTTGGCGTTAAAATTATTCACAATTTTACAAATATAAATTATAATTTCTTCCTGTTCGCGCGCGTTTATTACTATAGTGAAATAATAATTATAATAATTTTACATAATAATAAAAGATAATATAAACTCTATATACAATTTATTATTTTAATTGAAAATTCAATTTTAGAAATCTATATATATATTTTTTTTAATAATAATTTAGCGCAAATTCAATGATTTGATTTTATTATATATATTAATATATGGTAAATATATATTTAGATAATAATCTGGTTTTTTATTATCATATATTTTCGCATTTAAATATATAATAAATAAAAAAATCAGGTTGAATTAATAAAAATTAACGTGTGATTTATAAAAATGTTTATGAATATACACATTTATATTCTTTCTATATGTGTTAGGATATAATTTATAATTTGTATATATAACATATTTTGTGATATTTATAGTAAAAAATATTTTTGAAATGAAAAATTTATTTATCAATTACATTTGTACATTTTTTACCATTATTGATTGCATGTAAATTTGCATTTTTATAATTATTAATTGAAAAGCGGATAAAAAAAATGTTTTTGGTTTTAGCAAAATTTACAGCGGAAAACTCTGAAGAAAAGTGAAAGTGTAGTTGTTTTTTTTTTCATAAAAAATATAGGAAAAAATATAAAATGTACATAATAATAATAATAATAATAAATATAACGCAATTATGCGGATTATTTAAACGAATAAACATTTTATACAAAAAGGAAGTGTATATTTTTTTTATTAATTTTGTTTGATGATATAGAAAATGATTATGTTATTTTTTTCATTTTTGCTATGTGAGGTGGATAATATAAAATTTATATAAATTTTTTATCGCGATATGACCAATATGACGAAGTGATTTCATGTTTATTTTTTACATGTTTATTATTATTATTATTATATATTCTATTAATTCTCTTGTCAATTACGGCATCAATAAATAATATATTGCTATAAAAATGTTTACAATTTCAATACAATATAAAATGGTTGTATTTTTTTATTTTATTTTTTTTGCAATAGTTGACTGGTTTTCTTAATAAACATAATTGATATATACGAATTATAATTACATAGAGGAAGTTATAAGCGTTTATTTTGATAATATAATATATGATTATATAGATATATCGTTATAAATATAAAAAAAATGTTATTGCATTTGGAATACATAGATACGTAGATTTTTGTCTTCCATTCTGCATTGATTTAAAATTGAGAATTTCCCCAAAATGTTCACAGTTTTCAGTATATGTTATTTATTTATTTTATTTATTTATGTCACAACATTAAATACTAATGCACACTTCATATAAAATAGTATATTATAATAAACATTTAACATCGTAATTTAGAATTATGAAAAGTCAATTTTTAGAAATTTAATTTGAATGTATTATTTTTAACATTGTTGCCCAATAAAAAAACTACTACATGAATTATAAATCATGAGCAGCGCGTCCAAAGGAATAAAACGGCCATAGTTGTTACGATAATGATCAATAAGAAAGAATTGCACCGACCAAAGATGCCGGCTATTTATTTTGAATTGCAATCCATTTAAAATGTTCGGACAATCAACAACACTCCGCAGCAAATTGCATATATGGTAAATGATAACCCGATAAAATCCGTATGGCGCTCTAAAGTAGGCATGTCCAATAGCAGAAGTTTGCTATTATAATTCGGTAGTCTTAATGGATCAGACCAAGGAAGATTTCTGAGAGCAAATCTCAAAAATCATTTTTGGAATGATTCAAGTCTAGACCTATCGATTTGGTAATAAGGCGACCACACAGGATAAGCATATACGAGGATTTACCGAACAAGCGCGAAAAATAATGCACGGATGCAATAAGGATCCGAAAACGAACTACACTGACAAATAATAAATCCCATTATCGAATTAGCCCTGTTGACCACATAATCAACGTGACATTTAAAATTTAATTTACTGTCCAATAATATACACAAAGATCGCGTTTCATACCAACTTTATCCAATACAGTACCATCGAAATCGTAAGGATAATCCAGAATAGCGCTTTTACGGGCAAAGGAGATAATATTACATTTTTTTTATAATTAAAATCATACCATTAACCCCACACCATTCATAGAAAGAGTTAAGGTCAGATTGCAGTAATAATAGAATCATTGCGATAGAGTTAACAGTCCCAAATATCTTTACGTCATCGGAATACATTAAACATGTTGAATTGTCAAAGACCAACGACAGGTCATTAACATATAAGTTGAATAAAACGGATCCCAGGTGACTGCCCTGAGGTACACCCGATGTAACACTGAAACAGTTTGACAATACACCATCAAATAATACTCTACAAGAACGATTATATAAATATGATTCTATCCATAAAACAAATTTGTAACCGAAACCGATCTTATATAGCTTACTCAAAAGAATTTTGCGCGATAACTTGTCAAATGAAATCGGTAGAAACCCAATCCACCTGCGAGCCCCAATTAAATTTATCGAAACAACATGACACAACCAACATCCAGTAGATTCGAGGTTGTGGATCTACTGCGCACCAAACCATGTTGCTCGTAACACATTAAATACAACAACATCAGTAACAATACTTTCAAATATCTTTGGAATAAAGGAAAGCCTAGGACGGTAGCTAGATACCTCATGTCTATCACCACGTTTATATACAAGAATTATAAAGTTATGTGTTTACAAAATCGCCTATGGATAAGAATTTATTTCAATTAGTTACAAGATCTCTTTGTTAAATGTAATATTAAACACAGTAAAATTAAACAAAAAAATTTGTATAGTCAAAAAAAAATATTTTAAGCAGAAAAATGCGTTTACTTCAAAAATGCCATCAGGTTTTTTTTTATTGTTACTCGTATAACAATATTTTTAATTCCGGATTATTGCAAAATATAATTTTATTTAAATAGTAAATAGTTTTTTTTTTAATTGTGATTTGCACAATCTTATTATTATACCATATTTATTTAAATTAACTCAACTTTAAATTAAGTTAAATTTTCGTAATATGTGCAATTTTACGTAAATTTTTATTTGAATTTTTGTAAATTATATTCAAATTCAACGTAGAATTATTTTTGATTTGCTGATTATATAATACTAAAAAATTTTACCGTATCGTAATAATGTATATATATGTTAGGCATCATTTTAAATGTTACACACCGAAAATTTATCTTTTTATAAAAATAAAGTCTATGAATTCTATCTCAATCTGTATATATATAATAAAACAAATAAACTATAATAATAATAAAACTAAACTAAATAATATAAAAAGTTTAATCATTAAATTATGTAAAAATTAAAAATAAATATACTTGAAAAGTCAATTATTATTTTTGTTGGTGAAAGTTTCATTTGATTTTATATATAAATACATAAAATATTTCAGACTCATCTTCTTCTATAAAAACTCTACTTATTTTTTTTTTTTATTTAAATAATTATAATTTTTCAAAATACGAGCATTTTTTTTTCTTGAATATAATTAGGTATTTTTTATTACATTATTAGATAAATTATTATAAATATAATATAATGAATATATGAAAAAATTAAAAAAGATAAACAAAATCAAATGCGAATATAAAGTGAATTGAATAATTTATATATTTACCTATATATTTTGCAATAAAAATAAAACAAAAATTATAAATATATACAAATAATAATAAATAAGATGAAGGTGAATAAAATAATAAAATTTAATTAAATCCAAAAATAATGAATATATTTTAATAACATATAAATTGTATGAAATTATAATTAAAAGTTTAAATTTGGTTATAATGAAAGTAATTTTATTCAATGAATTTCAATTTGTTCGCCTTAACCATCCATAAATTTTCAGATTTTTTTAATTTTTAATTAAATACTGCCATAACAATTTATTTTGTTAATTATTTTATTTATTTTAACTTTATTTTAATGTCTATTTTATTTCATTTATTCAATATATATATAGATTCAATCAAAAACATCAACAATATCATCAGGTGCAAGAGCGGCCGCACAAACATTAAATGTACCAATAGAAAAACTTGAATCACACGTTCATCATAATAATATTATTAGCAATAATAATAATAATAATACCACATTACTACATAATAATCCAAATAAAATTATAACAACAGCTAATATTGAAAAAGTTAATCATCATCACCATAATAATAATAATAATAATAATATTAATAATGATGATGAAACACATAATTATAATCATCATCATCAACAACATCAACAACAACAGTTTCATAATCTTCAACAACAACAACAACAAATTATTGAACATAATGGAAAATCAATATCACCAAATAGTTATCAACAAAATCAACATCATAAAAAATCAATCACTAATACTAATAATAATAATATAAATCATGAAGATTTGATAATACATCATCAAAGTCAACAACAACATTCACAACAATTGCATCAACAACAACAACAACAACAACATCATAATCAGCAACAACGTGTTAGTAGTATTGGTGGTGGTATTGGTGATGATGATCCTCAACAACATCATCTTCATCATCATCATCAGCATCAGCATCAGCAAGATGAAGATGAAGATGATATTGAAATGCATATATCAACTAGTCCATCCGTTATGAAATATTCATTATTACAATTTGCAATGCAACATTTTAGAAATGAGTAAGTATATTTTATTTTTTAAATAAATTTATATGCGTTTTTATTTTTGCTCTTTTCAATTGTTGTAATTATTATTTAGTATGAAAATTATCATCGATATTTTATTTTTAATTATTTTGCTGATTATTTTATTTGATTGAGACAAGTTTTGAATTGAGTATTTGTTTTTTTTTTATTTTTTCAAAATGAAACTAAAAAGTCACTTTTATTGAATGCAAAAAAAGCCATCAAAATCTAATAATCCGGGATAAAGAATTTTTTAATATTTAAATCATCATCAGTTTTTACGGTGAATGATTAAGAATTTTCCTATACAGGGTGTTTTGCGGGGTTTCTACTAACCATATAAAGATTTTATATAAAAATTATACCTTCAATTATACAAATCCTTTTTTTTAACCTATTGAATTTTTTAATTGAACAATAAGCTAAAATTTATCGACTCTCATAATGCCACCCCTGATTATAGGCAATTATAAGTGCGGTTTATTCTATAAAGTTTCTCAATTATATATGACTTTTTTTTTAGCGCTCTTCATCACAACATTTAGCTTCGCTTCGTATGTGCTTTCAAAACAAAAAACAACAAAAATCATCTAAAGATCAAATTTCTATATATCAATATATAATGTTTAAAAAATGTACAATTATGAGAAAATATTTACAGTATATATAAATAAATAAGTTTTTGTATCGATTTGATTATAAAAAATATTCCACATAAAAATTGTATAATATCTATGTCAGTCATTCCATTCCATATGATATAAATATATATATATAAAAAATTGTTTTATATTTGAATATAACAACGACGATTTTGCGACGTCATCAAAATATAATATATGTGAAAATGAAAAACAAATGAGATTTTATCAATTTTACTATAAGAAAATATAACTATAGATAGATAATATTTTAGACTTATGAGGAATTATATACAGAATTTTGTTAAAGAAAATCTAATAGAAAGATAAACTATATATATATAAAGTTTCACTAAATATATATTTTTATAAACGCACAATATAAATAATATATATAATTAAATAATTAACATATATATTTTTCCATATATAAATATTCAAATTTTCATATTATATATATATTAATAACAAATGGTTTTTTTTATTGTAAAAAAATAATTATGAGAAATAACAAAATAAAATATTTCGACTAATTCCATATATGCTAAAGTAAACTAATTTTTTATTATGTATTTGTTTCGTAAACTCGTTTAATTATTATATGTAGTATATGCCAATAGAGCAGCTTCCGTAAAAACAAAAAAATAAAAATTATGTTATCGCACACAAACCATTTATATTTCAAATATATATAATAGATAATAATAATATAACTTTCGTTTTTCATTAAACGAGCTTTAAAAAAATTTTTAAAAAAATTTACATGAGAGTCGATTCATATATACAAATAACTTTTATATAAACTGTAATTTGCTATAATTTAATTACGATGAATGCGGGTATTTAAAAGAAAGAAAAAAACTAATTGTTCTTTATAAAAATTTTTGATAGAGTAATAGATAAACTATAATTATTTTAAATAAAATACACGCACACACCCAAAATTGTGAAAATTGTATTGTTGATTGAAAGATCTGTGTTTTTGTTTTAATTGTTTTCATTATATCTTTAAATCTCTATCTAATTATAATAATTAGATATACCGCAAGTTGTAATTATATAAAATATATAGGCCCAACATTACAGATTATCCCATACAGATTAATTTAAAAGTGTCGATTATTGTTAGGATTTTTTTTTTGTCATACAAGAAAAAAAATTTACATAAACTAAATTAATAAATTACTTTCACTCATTCGGGCGTTGTGCAACGAACTAAAATTTTCCGGAAAATCGAATTTAATTCATTTTTTTTTAATTACAACCCTGTTTTTTACCTTAAATTTTTAATTTTTTTTCGGATAATTTTGAAAATTCATAAAATTCTTAATAATTCATAGAAAAAAATTTAAAATCAGCTGAAAACATATACAGTAGACTCGCGATATAAGAAACAATTGATTGCATCAGGGGGGTCGTTCCCTATTTTGAAGTTCCCCAAAAAATGGAGCGTTCGGTAAAAAATGTTAAAATGTTAAAATAGCTTTAGCTATACGTATCTATTAAAACGTCGGAAAAGAGGTTAAAATCAAATGATATATTCAATTTAAGCAATTATTTTAAAAAACAAGAGTATTATACATATACCCAATAAAGAAAAAAAAACGTAATACTTATATGTGAAGCGAGTGATTGTGAAAGATGAGATATAACATAATTTCATTAAAATACTTTCAAATATAATACCAACACGTGAATAAAATACACCAATCGTTCCTTATAAATACAGGTTTCGATATTGATTTAGCGTCCCTCATTTAAAGGCTATAATACAAAATTTGGAAGTGTTCTCTATTTCGTGGGTTCATTATTCAAGGTTTCCTTATATCACGAGTCAACTGTAATTTAATTTTCCCAAAAGTGTACGTATAAGTCTTAATTCACACTTAATGTTTTTCTTTTCGTTGTTTTTCTATTTTTTGCATTTGTATAAGTTTTTGAATGGCGTACATGTGATTGTATTTGTGACCCTCAATTTCACTAATTTTGTAAATAACATTAAAATACAACAACAAAAAAAAATAAAGTGAGTCTTAAAAAAAAAATTGAGAGAAAAAAATAGAAAAACAACGAAAAATATTAAAAAATTATATATTTCTGTTGTATTTCTATAGAAAAACAATTGCTTTTCTAAAAGAAGAGAGAGCTCTTTTATACTGTAGGTGAATGAATATTTATTAACAAAGCAACAACAATTTAGAAAAACAACATACAACGAAAAGAAAAACATTAAGTGTGAATGAAGGCTTGTTGAACCATTTACCGGTTCAGTTTTAAAGTATAACGAATATAATTTTTACACGTTCAAATCGAAGGGGAAATTGGTTATATATCTGTTATATGGGGCCGTTTTCCATTGTTTCTTCTATACGAATGTTAGAAATTTGTTAAATTTTCATATTATACAAAGCAAAAATAAAAATATTTATGAAAAAAAAACCAGGACTGTAATTCAAAAAACAGAAATAGAAAATTTTGTAAACGTCAATTTTTCGGAAAATTTTTGTATCCAAGGGAATTTTTTTATATAAATTAAACTTGTGTCTTTTATATAGATACAATGAGACTTTTGTGCCTTTCAGAATATCCTCTATACCTTTTGCAAATTTCGACTAAACAATTTCCCGGTTTCATTCGATGCCTTCACCTTTCCATTGATTTTTTTTTTATTATATTTTTATTTTTTTTTAACAGATACACATTGAAATTGTGCATTAGAATACAATAATAATAATAATGCATATGGAATTTGATTGATGATCTTTATCTTTCTTTTGAGACTTTTTATATATTATAATATTTGAATAAAATCCTAACATATGGTAAATTATAATTTAAATTTTAATCTTCTATATTATTATGATGAATTAAAGAAAGATGAAAAATGAATTAAATAAAGAAATTAAATTTATTTAAGCTTATAAATAGAAGAGAAAAATTAAATAGTTTTTCTTTATTAATGCTTCTGCTTCTGTTTTTCTTTCTTTTTTCTTTTTATTATAAGTATTAAACAGTTCAATCCATATACAATATGTAAGTGTCTTAAAAGTTTTTGTTTAAGATAATATTTAAATAGAAATTTTGATTTTTAAACTGAATATAAAAAATAATAAGAGAATTAAAATTGAAAAATTTTAATAATAATAATTTGTTGATTTTTTTTTTCTTCTCGTTTCATTTTAATATTTTTTGTGCAGAAAAATGTTTATTTTTTCTTTCATTCAATTTTGTTATGCGACGGTCATTATGTAAATTTATTTTTAAACCATAATTCATATTTTGCGAATAATTCAAAAATAAATATATATATAACTATACTATACATGAATATATGAATAGATTTAACGTTGGATTGGAAAAATTTTTTTTTTATTATATATTGGAATTTTATTGGATTGGAAAAATTTTTTTTTTAATATATATGTCTTATACAAACAATGAAAGTCATTATAATAATAATAATAATAATAAAAATCACTTTATTATTTCACATAATCAAATTTTTTAATGTAAATATATATATAAAAATTTTGATGTGGGGTCATAACATATAATTATAATGATTGCCATATGCTTATATATATAAATACTTATTTTTTTTGTCTTATTTTTATCTCACATAATCTATATGTAATTAAATAAACTAAAAAAAAAATATATATAATACAATATGCAAATATACACACTTCTTAATATTATAATATATATATAATATACCTAAAACACACTGTGGTAGAAAAATTGAAAATATTTTTCAGTTCATATGATTTTAATTTTAGTTTATTTCTATTAAGCCATTAGTGAACATAGTAAAATAAATTTGAACTTATATTAAGCTTAAGCTCGTTTTAATTTAATTGAATTTCGTTTTTTTTTTCTTTGTAACTATAAGAAGTTAATGAATAATTTATTTGTTTTAATTTAATAGTTTACATATAGTTTTAATACGAATGCATTTGGTTTATTTATCGATGGTTTTATACATCTTATAAATAAAATCTATTAGGGTTTTGTTTTGAAAATGCATTTATTAAAAATATTACTTTTGTCGTGAAAATACCCGTTTTTTTTCAGTTTTATGATAAATTTTAAATAAATATATAACATCAAATATGGAAGATTCATTAGAAGATGAATGGAAAAGGTATACAAACAAAAATATGATTAATAAAAATGTTTTTAAAATTGAAAATTATAAAACAAAAAGTGAAATTATATGTAATTAAGCAATAAAAGAAATCGAATTTAAGTTTTCATAAAATCGTTTATTTCTTTCAAAAATAAATTATTTTATTGATTAATGAATAAGATTTTTCTTGCCGCGGATTTAGTTTAAATCGACCGATCAATTATTATATTATTTGATAATAGTCAAATTGTGATAAATATAATTAAATTAAAAATAAGTAAACAAATGGATGAATGTAATGTTCCAAAATTAAACCAAAACAAATTGATTTTATCAGAAATTGAATTTTATTCGTATTTAAAATTCTTTACCTACCTAAAATCTGTGTTTAGAATAAAATTTCGTTTGCTAACCAATCACACACCCCCCATTTTATTATTAATGAATTAAATTAATAATTGACATACATTAAATTGCGAATATTAAATTAATTCAAATTATTATTATTAAAATTATATAAAATTCGCATAGATACATTTAATTATTTATATATAGTTGTTATTTTTTAATTGAATTTTTATTTTTTTTTAATAAAATTACATAAGTGAATTAATATATGTAAATTTTCATTGTTCGGTCGGTCGTATATTATGATGTGAATGTAATGTGAATTTTATGTATATACGAATTATAAGTGCGACTTTTAATCCACTTTTTAATAACTTTATATAATAGTAATAATATAAAAAAAAAACATGTTAAACTCATTGTAAAAATATATTTTATGTATATGTGCAATTGTTTTTACATAACAAGCGAATGTCGCAAATTTATAAAAAAAATATAGAATATGCGATTCTGAAAAAAAAAAAAAATTAAATACAAATTTAGAATACATAAATTTTAACATATATATATATATTTGTTAAAGGTGAACTTTCAATAAGTGAAAGGTGTATATTTTATATATACTAAACTTTTAATATATAGGTTTAGAAATAACATAACTCTGAGTAATAAAATCATAAATAAATATATGACAAGATTAATTAATTATATAATCCGATAAAAATGATTTGAGACCTACATAAAAATGTATATATAACATTTATTCCTTTTAAAAATATTAAAAAAAAAATTATTTTTTTGTATATTTAATAGTCAAATGAGCGATGAACAAAATCAACAACAACAACAACAACGAGATAATCGTCATCATCAACAGGAACTAATGCATCATCATTCACAAAAGAATAATGGACGAACAAATGAGAAACGGTCTAGCGTAACAAAACCACATGCAGATTTGGTTAAATGGCAAGGTATACCAATTCGTACACCATTATTACGTTTACCAACTGATTTATCAGCATTAGCATTAGAATGTTTTGAATGTATATTAAGATATTGTGGTGATTTACCACCAGATCCTGAATTAACTGAAGTTAAATGTGTTTATACAGTTTTAATGGTAATTTATTATTATATTTATAAGGTATATTTTATTATCAGAAAAAAATTAATGAAATGATTTTTTTTTTTTTGATGTATGTGTAGCATTGTCACAAACATTTATCATTACGTGATGAAGTGTATTGTCAATTAATGAAACAAACAACAGCAAATCGTTCACCGTGTCCAGATTCATCACAACGTGCATGGCGTCTATTAAGTATATTAGCCGCATATTTTGGTTGTTCTGATGCACTAAAACCATATCTATTGGAACATTTAACATCGGCGGCATCCGATCGAAGGCGTTCGTGTCATGGTACAGCGGCTGTTTGTCTAACAAATTTACGTAAAACAGCACGTTGTGGTGGCCGTAAAAATGTGCCAAGTGTTGAAGAAGTTACAGCTGTATCAGCGGGAAGGTATATAAATATTTATAGCAAATAGACAGTCAGATAGACAAATTATTATAATATTTTTGTAAATCACATTTTAGATCGGCAAGACGACAAATTTATCGTTTACCTGGTGGACCCGAACGTGTTGTGAATACAAGATGTTCAACGGTTGTGGCCGATGTTATAGCCGAATTATGTGCATTGCTTGGCATTGATTCACAAATAGAACAACAAGAATTTTCATTATATTGTATTGTACAAGGTGATGCATTTACAATGCCATTGGCTGCCGATGAATATATTTTAGATGTAACAACGGAATTACTAAAATCGGGACAACCATTTTATTTAATATTTTGTCGTTCTGTATGGCATTTCCCATTGAAACGTGGTGATCCATCACCAACCCCCTTATACATTGAAGTGTTGTTTAATCAAGTGGCACCCGATTACCTAGAAGGTTTACTATTAGAATTACCAAATGGTGGTCCACCGAATCCCGATGTTGTACGTGATATGGCAAGAATTGCAGCATTATTACATCGTGCGGCCGATTTAAATCATGTACCGGCAATGAAAGAAATTAAATTTTTATTGCCAAAACCAGCGTTGGGTATTCGTGAATTACGTCCAGCTCAATGGGTTTCATTAGTACAATCGGCATGGCCATCAATTGCCAGCCTTGGACCGGGTCAAGTAAAAGCACAATTTTTAAATGTTTTATCAATGTGGCCATTATTCGGTAGTAGTTTCTTTGCGGTAAAACGTGTATGGGCCGAAGAAACAAATGGACCGGCCGAAGAGGCAAATCCAATGTGGCGTGAATTAATATTAGCATTAAATCGTCGTGGTATATTATTTTTAGATCCAAATACACATGAAACATTACAAAGTTGGCCATTCACCGATGTCATTTCAACGAGAAAGGTAATTTTAGAAAATTTGTTTTTAAACTATACTTTATATAAATGTAGTAAAATGTTATTTTATTAAATTTATACAATTTTTAATTGTTAAATATAGGTACGATCTGAAGATGGAGCCTTATTCTTGGACATGAAAGTTGGTAATTTAATGCAACAACGTGTTATACGTGTACAAACTGAACAGGCTCATGAAATTTCTAGGCTTGTACGACAATATATTACAATGGCACAAGTTAGTGGACAACGAGATCGACGAGATTAAATAATAATTATTATATAAAATATATATTATTTTTAATTATACAAAAAGATGTATTTGTGGATCTATTTTTTTTTTTTTTAATATTGTTAAATTCTTTTTATATATATATATTTATTTTTTATATATGTTTTACTAATTTTATAATTATATCTATATATATAATTAATATTTTTTCATTTCTTATTTTTTTTTTATGTTGTGTGGCGTCTGAATGATGAAAAGATTATTTAAATTAATTGTTTTTTTAAATATATATATTATAAAAACGTATATATGATTCAAATTTTTCTTTAATTTTATTTTCATATAATTAACGCGTATAAAAGTAAAAATGATTAAATTTTATTATGTTAAGAAAATTATGTGTAAATGATTAAAAAATATATGTTATATATTATTAAATATATATGATAAATAATAATAATAATAAATAAATCAGAAAATAAATATATCTATTGTAAAAAATTAAATTAAAGAAGAAAAAAAAAATTCAATAAAAAATTTATTATAAAAATTTTTAATAAAAAAAATATATCGGTAATTTTATTAATTAGACAAATACACATTTATAAATAAAATATAAAACAAATAAAAAATATACAAAATATTCAGAAAATAATATAATATATAAATATATATATTTAATTAAAAATATAATTTTCTTTTGTATATGTTAATTTAATTATATTTTTATGCAATTTTTTTTTCTTTTGATTAATAAAAATACATATTTTTTAATAAAAAAATATATTTAAAATCATATAATCAACTGGGTTTAAATTTTCTTTTAATATGTAAAACAATTTTTGGTCATATGAAAAAAATCTGAGGAAAAATCGTGGAAAATCGAGTGAAAAATTAAGAAAATTCCAACTGTATTGCCGATTCCATGGAGTTTTCGGCAAATGAAAGTCAAAAATGTCAAAATATATATAGAAAAACGTAAGTCTATTCCCTTTTCTCATACATAATATTTTTATTTATTATTTTTAATTTCAATGTTTTGATTTTCAATATTTTATTAGGTTATAGTTTTTTTTTTATTTGTTATTTAATAAAAATAATTATTATAAAAATTATTTAATTAAAATAAAATTATGTAAGTTTATGGAACTATTTTAAAGATCTCGTTTTTATTTTAAACTAATAAACTTATTTGTATTTATTTATTTCAGATAAACAATGAACTTTCTTAAACAAACAATTTCGATCACAAAAACGCTGGTATCAAATGGTAAGTTTCATCAATTTTCATTACATTTTCTTATTCGTTTTCCAATTTATTTATATTATTTAATTATTATTATTAATATTAAATATGAGTCATAATTTAAAAAAAAAAAACTATTCCTTAAAAAGGACACCTAATTTTTTATTTCAAAATCTATTCATTTTTATACAATCAAATCATAATTTAATAGTTCACATGTCCAACTCAATCTCATAAATACACACATTTTTTATAACAATAAAATATAATATTGAAAGTGCGATGGTACATGACTTATAATCCTTAAAAATCCTATAAACAGTTCTTATTTACCATATATATAATGTAGTCATATCAATAATAGAATAATCAATTTCAATTTACCTGTATGAATCATTCATCAAAAGAAATTTCTTCTTTTTTTTTTGCATTTTGTTATTATAATGTGTATAGCAAAAAAAAAAAAACACCTACATACAACAATTGAATATTAAGAGTGGTCAATCCATTCAATATGATTGACACCTTTCTAATTCTTTCTTTTGGTTCTCATGTTATTTTGCTTTATAAAATATATGTAAGACGATTTATTGTATCAATAATTCTTATGTGAAATTATGACTCATAACATTCAATATATAACTATTATTATTATTATTATTTGCTTTCTTATTGCAATAAAATATATTATATATTTTTGATATAATGAAAATATTAGTATTACTATTTTTATTTATATGTATGTAATCAAAATATTCGCTCAATTGAATTTGAGTTGATATAATAATAATAATAATAATAATTGACATGATGATTCAGTGATGAAAGAATCAAACAGATTAAAGATGTATTTTAAAATTATATATATATAGGATGTAAGATCATAGAATAGAATGTAAGACGTATGAGCTGGTGTTAAAAGATCTGTAAAGAAATGATATTATATTGATTTGTTTTGTCACGAATAATCATAAGAATGACACACTCCTCATGAATGCGAGCTCTTTACCGGTTTTCAAATTATACAATCAGATATTTGTATGGTTTGAATGATATAAGAAATTATATAGATCAATTAAGCACCTTTGGATGTGTTCAACATTTTTCTGAAATTTCTAACCATGTTGTTATTTAGCCTGAATAGTATGTATTCTTTAGTGGATAATCTTACAATATTTCTCACTTTTTGGCATGACGATTTCGCCTGTATAGTTACTTTACATATTTTAGTAAATTATTTGACAAATTATCACATATCAAATATTGTTGATTTTAGCGGTTTTAATGTTAATTTCAATTAATTGAATTGGTTCTTATTAGATTGGACAATTTATGATATGGAAATGTATATCGATTTAAGTGGTCAATTATAGAATTGACGCATTCATGGACACTTTTCATGATATTTTTCATAATGTTATGAAGAATCGCTCGTATAATTTTCGTAGTTTCCGTTTTAATTCTTATTATAATCTTGTATGCCTGTATACAGATTTTAGTAAATTATTTGACGAATGATCACATCAACGATGATTAATAAAGCGATTAAAAAATTGTTACCCCTTTCAATTGAATTGATTCTTGAATTTATTATATTGCACAATGCAAGGTATGCAAAATGATAGCAATTTAAGTGGTCATAAATAGAATTGACGCATTTATGAAATTTTTTATGATAGTTTTCATCACTTTGTGAAGAATTTCCCGTATAATTTGCGTAGTTTTCAATCCTATTTGTCTTGTAATTTGTTTGCCTATGGTTTGTCGAGGATTCAAGTAGAGCATCTCAAGCTGTTCTCTAGTTTTTGACCGTCAGACCCTCTTAAGTCGTTCTCAATTTTATGAGATGATACGATTTCCAGTAAACTGCTTCCGCAACTAATTCACTGTCTCACGAGCGGTGAGGGGCCTTTAGCATCATTTTGCTGAAAATATATGAGCACAATTAGCACGAATAGAAAAAGGAAGTGTATAAGGTATTGTTCTGTTTAGCAAACAAGGATAGAGTTTTACGGACCAACTGAACCATGTCTATTTAGTCAAAATCTAACCAAACGTGTCATACAGTTTAGCGAACTGTGTTGAAATTCGTCGCGTGTTTTTTGATGATTGTCATCAACAATTTGCCTAAGGATCCCTCTGTTTTTAGCCACAATCGTCTCGCCGAACTTAAATTTTCCTTATACCGCTCAAATTTAGCTATTTACCATAACTAGTGGTATTGTTATTTTACATATTTTAGTAAATTATTTGACAAATTATCACATCAACGATTGTTAATAAAGAAGCGATTTAAAATTGTTACCCCTTTCAATTGATTCTTGAATTTATTATATTGGACAACGCAAAGTATGCAAAATGATATCAATTTAAGTGGTCACAAATAGAATTGAAGCAGTCATGGACTTTTTTCATGATAGTTTTCATCACTTTGTGAAAAATTTCCCGTATAATTTGCGTAGTTTCGGCTTTAATTTTAATTTGTAGTTTTCAGTTGTAATTCTTATTGTAATCTTCTTGTGGGTTATTTGGCCTGAACAGCATGGATTCGTTAGTGGAAAATCTAATAGAATTTGAGCCTTTTGTCATGATATTTTCGCCTGTATATAGATTTTAGTAAATTATTTGACGAATTATCACATCATCTATTGTTAATATTGATTCTAATTATATTGGACAATGCAAGGTATGCAAAATGATAGCAATTTAAGTGGTCATAAATAGAATTGACGCATTTATGAATTTTTTTCATGATAGTTTTCATCACTTTGTGAAGAATTTCCCGTATAATTTGCGTAGTTTTCAATCCTATTTGTCTTGTAATTTGTTTGCCTATGGTTTGCCGATGAATCATGTATAGCATCTCAAGCTAGTTCTCTAGTTTTTGACCGTCAGACCATCTTAAGTCGTTCTCAATTTTATGAGATGATACGATTACAAGTATACTGTTTCCGCAACTAATTAAGTGTCTCACGAGCGGTATGGGGCTTTTATCATCATTTTGCTGAAAATATATTAGCACAATTAGCACGAATAGAAAAAGGAAGTGTATAAGGCATTGTTCTGTTTAGCAAACAAGGATAGAGTTTTACGGACCAACTGAACCATGTCTATTTTGTCAAAATCTAACCAAACGTGTCATACAGTTTAGCGAACTGTGTTGAAATTCGTCGCGTGTTTTTTGATGATTATCATCAACAATTTGCCTAAGGATCCTAAGAACCCAAATTTTCCGTATACCGCTCAAATTTAGCTAGATTTTACATATTTTAGTAAATTATTTGACGAATTATCACATCAACGATTTAAAATTGTTACCCCTTTCAATTGAATTGATTCTTGAATTTATTATATTGGACAACGCAAAGTATGCAAAATGATATCAATTTAAGTGGTCACAAATAGAATTGACGCAGTCATGGACTTTTTTCATGATAGTTTTCATCACTTGGTGAAGAATTTCCCAAATAATTTGCGTAGTTTCGACTTTAATTTGCTTTCCCGTGGTGTATTGATGATTCATGTAGACCACCTTAAGTCGTTCTGAATGTTTTGAGATGATACGATTATAAGTAAACTGCTTCCGCAATTGATTTACTGTCTCAAAAGCGATGTGGGATCTTTAGAACCATTTTGCTGAAAATAAATTGTCTACTAGCACAATTGAAAAAAGGAAGTGTAAGGCATTGTTCCGTTTAGCAAACAATAATAGAGTTTTACGGACCAACTGAAACCATGTCTGTTTTGTCAAAATCTAACCAAACGTGTCATACAGTTTAGCGAACTGCGTTGAAAGTCATCGTATGTTTTACCAAGATTATCTTCAACAATTTGCCTAAGGATCTCTCGGTTGTTAGCCAGAATCGTCTCACGAAATTTCCCTTATACCGTTCAAATTTAGCTATATATGCGATAATACAAACAGTGGAAGGATTTGAAACATTCCGAAATTCATTACATTTTCGCGGTATGCTCGTTGAATTATTGACTGAAAGTTTCCCAAACAAGAATTACCCAAACTATAATAAGACTGTCTTCGTTTGCTCTTGAATGGTTTATTTATCCATTATGGAATTTCCCTATATTCTTTAATGTTTGAAACAAAAACAGTGAATATAAAACTAAAATTTAAATCGGAAAGGAAGTTTTTAGACCCACCACATCACAACAATAATTAACATTTCTATATGAATTCATTAAAAAAAATGATTTCTTTTTTTTTTTTGTTCGTTACTATACGGCAGAATCGATTTAGCGACCGTAAAACCTCACACAGAATTCTATTGCCGTGAGTAAATCACATATTTGTTGAATCAATTTGATCAATTTGAATACATTTAAGTGATTTTGGGTGGTCAAATCATAATCGTATGTGGATCAAAAAAATAAAAGCAAAAAGACTTAAACTGTAAAAATATGTTTTCTAAATGCGGATATTTCCATTATATAACTGATAGTTATACTTTATTACATTATAAATGATAGGATAATATTATATTATATGAGATGACCCGTATCATTAATTATCAATTCCTTCATTTTCCTTGACCAACCGTATCGAATCGAATAATGATTCAAATAATACAACCAAAAAATTTTTGAATTGAACAACCTAAAAAAATTGATAAATAAAATATATACAACGAAAAAAAAAAAAAAAGAGTCCATTATCAAGAATGTTTTGGCGATATTACACTTTTCTTTTCCTTTTTTTTTCAATTAACTTTGAAAGAAAAAATAAATAATAATAATAATACCATATTCATAGAATTGAAAATAATAAATGTATAAAAAGAAAAAAAAGTTGTAAATGTAATTCCCATAATATTTCAAATTTATATGCGATGTGATGTGATGAGAAAACCCCTTTACATAAATCACATCGTGCGACTTTCTTTTTTTTTTATATATATATATTTATATAAATAATAAATTATTCTATATATACAATATATATAAAATACAAAATAGATAGATATACCTTTATACAATAACATATATATGGTATATAATAATGATAAATATATTAAGGAAATCCATTGAATTGATTGATAATTGAAACATTTACAAAAAATAAAATAAAATATTTCGTCCTTATTTTACTATATGTTTTTCAATTTACTTATTATATATTGTATATGTTTTATTTTTTAAAAAAATATAACGGATTGAAAAGAAAGAGTTTACATTCATATATATTTGAATATGAATTGAATATATAGAAAAGAAATATATATATAGTGAGAGTGTTGTTAATATTTTTATTTTATTATATTTTAGCAATACATTTTGGCAGTCAGTGATGATATACACAAAAGACCCAAACATTAAATCATATTTGTATGGGCTGGCTGACCGCATTCAAGATTAGCCACTATATATCCTTATTTTTATATCCTTATATGTACAAAATAAATAAATAAATAAATATAGATATATAATAAACGCATCTGTCAACTTTCACTCTATAGAACTCGCCATATACGTGTGTTTTTATTTATTTTATTTTTTTGATTCTATCTAACTATATCTTCTATAATATAATATTTGCAATATAATAAATGACAGCACACATTTAACAAAATATTAAGGATTATTATGAAATTTATGAATTTTATATTCATCATATTGTATATGAAAATTATTACAATAATAAAAACAGAAAGATTATAATAATAATATATGAAATGGACGCGGAAAAAAAGAGATAAAAATAGGAAAAAGGAGTATTTTATTGATATATATATATATTTGGAAAAAAGCAGGTGATTTTATCCAAATCAACTCTTTGCAGTTAAAATAGAATAGAAATTATAATAAAAAAAAAATTAGAAAATATGAAAATGTACATTTTTCTATAAAAATGTTTTCATTTTTCCTTCTTTTTTTTTTTAAATTGTGTTGAATATTTCTTTTACATAAAAAAAAACATATTTTATACAAATATGAATGTGACAAAAGGATATTTTTTTATTTTGAATAGTATACATATATATAGTTATTATAAGAATTTTTCTATATATATTTATATAATAACAATAATAATGCATGCGTATGATGATGTTAAAATGGGTATAAATAAATATACATCGCGTATATATATTATTTATTATAATATTAAACATAATAATAATAATAATAAAGACACACATTGGTCAAAATGGTCAAACAAAATAAATATGTTTTTATATAATAAATATATATAATAATCGATATGATGTGGTTATTTTCATATTCTTTATTTTTGGTTGGTTTATATTTAGATAAAAGAAATATGAATATTATAAATCTATAAAAATAATTCTTACGAAAGTTTTATATACAATATACATAATAAAAAAAAAAGATAGATATTTCAAAAAGGATTACATTTTGTATAATAAATATGTGTCCATTTTTTTTTTTTGTTGTATCCTTTAGGTAGATTTTGTAGATTTTTTTGTGGATTTTTCTTTGACACATTTTTCTAAGAATGTTTTACAAATTTGTAGTTTTTTTTCCATGTTTTGTGCGTACTTGCGTTATTAAATATTAATATATCCATAAATTATCTAATATTTGATCTTTGCGTGCTTGGTTTTTGGTTAAAAAATTATGTATTTATATTTTCAGTTAAGTCGTGTCTTTCTTTCTTTCTTTGGGTTGAATTTTTTTTTTTATGTAAATTTGTATAATACTCAAAAAATATCATAAACTAAAATGTGAACAAAAAAAAAGGATCTTTATTGTATTTATATATGCTATATATCAACATATTTGAAAAAATATTTCATTTAATCATTTCATATATTTTGGATTATAAGATATATATTTAAATCTATAATTTATCGTTTCTAGATATTATTAAAAACGTAACCATTTTGACTCACCCTTTTTTGATGCGATTGTTTTGAAAAAAAAAAAATCCCGGGGTCTCGATTATTATTATAAAAGCATTTTTCTGCAAAAAAAAACTAATTCTATAATTCTAAAGTCAAATATATATTTGGTGCTTAAAATGATGAGTTTTCAATTTGTCGGCTTTATCTGCAATACGTTCTGACACATCAAAATTGTATTAAATACATTATCAAAAAATAAACATTATTATAAAGAAATCACTTAAAAAAATACAATACTATTAATTAAAATTTTTTTAAAGATATATCAAAAGAATCATTTGTAATTTTTCGCTGTTTGAAAATAAGATTTATGTGCAGCGATTACCATTACTTTAAAATAAACGTTATAGGCAAATAAACGTAAAGAAACCGTTAAAAACGTTTTAAGGGTGACATCATTAAAGGATTAAATAAAGAAATTTTTCAATATATATAAATCCCGTAGGCGTACTTCAAAAACAAAAAATGAATGCTTTTTAAAATACACTTTTTAAAAACAATTCAAAAAAAATATACAATTGTTAGACTTCGCTGATGTTGATTTTAAAGTCCAGTAAAGTGTCATAAGTTTGGAATTTGAATAATACCGATGATAAAAGCCTATTTTTTGGGAAGAATTTAAATAATGATTAAAAATTTAATAGATTAAATAATCTATATTAATATATAGTTAAATAAAAAAGAAAATTTTATGGAAAGAACAGGGGCCAGGATTCGGGAACAAAGTGAGATAGTCACAAGGTGAAAAAGTAACAAAAAGTTAAAAATTTGCCATTCTTCCGAAAGGTTTTCAAATTGTTCCAAACTACAATGATATTTATTGTAATTTTTTCCCTAGTTATCGGTTTTTATAACACCTTTTGTACACATTTCTCAATTATGGTTGGGGATACACATATGTTACATAGCTCGAGCATCAATCTCAAACTGAATTGTTTATGACGAGGCCTTGGTTTAGGTATAGAGTTAACATTTTTCAAAGATTTGTTTAGGATAAAAATTATTAAGGACGCATTTTTCAACTTGAATTTATCAAAATTTGTATTTATTTATTATGATAGAATGGTAAATAAATAAAAAAATAAGTGTCGTTAGCTCGAAGAGCAAACGATTTAGCTTGGGATATCTATCAGAGCTATGTGCCTCTGTGGTGTAATTAATAGTGGTGTTGTGTAAATGCCAACCTAAAATTCTAACGAAATTTTGGGATCGTGGGTTCGAATCCTACCGAAGACATAAAATATGTTTTGTGTCTTCGGTTATTTTTTCGAATCTGAATTTTAACACAGGGTTGTATTTTCGCCTTGCGGTTGGAACTAACTAACAACAGAAGGCTGTTGTTGGACGTTAAAACGGATTGTTGGTTGTAATGCGATAAAAAAATGTATTCGATCTACGATCTATGATGTGTTCTCTTTGGCCCGCTAGAGCTAAATGTCCTATGTTTATATCCGACGATTTTCAGATCGAGCTGGAGAAAGATAGCTCGTGGTATATGTGCGCCCATATACGTATAGCCACTGTCTCACTTTATTACGGAATCTGTCCCCCAGATTATATGATATTGCTTGTTAAATATTCTTTCTATTGATTACCTAAACAATTCATTATTTACCGTAGATCGATACTTAAATATTGGGACTAATCGTATATATTTTTTTTTGTATGTTACTACGGCAGAATCGGTTTAGCGCCCGTAAAACCTCGGAATTCTATTGCCGTGAGCCCGTAACGAAATCACTTAAACATGTGATGAACCTCAGATGCATTGAATACACTTAAGTGATTTTGGGTGGTAAATCTATTATAATATGTGGATTAATTTATGAAATTTTGAAAATAAAGCAAACATTTAAGATAAAAAAAAACTTTTACTAAAACGAAATAAGAAAAAATCACTCATATGTTTTCAAACAATTGTCCAAGTTGCACTTTAGTTGGATTAGCTTTTAGATAAGATGAAATGTTTAATTTAAATAACTGATATTCAAAAGTAGGGGGAAATACTAGTTCAGGGAGACTATTCCATAATCTTGCTATTCTTGGGAAAAATGAATTTCCAAATCTGTTTGTTCGCAAAAAACTAATAGATACAGAATATGAATGAGCCTTTTGTGAATTTCTCGAATTATAAGAGAAGTTAATTGGTTCAGGAATTAGCTTTAAAATTTCATTAGAGCATTCATGGTAATAATACCTATAAAATGTGCACAATGAAGCTACTGATCGTCTATGATCCAATGATTCAATGGAATTTGTTATTGTTTCATTTCTGATCAGCGAAATAGCGTGTTTTTGGATCCTTTCACTAAACTGCAGTGTAGTAATTGGTGCACCAGCCCATATGTAGGAATTGTACTCTAGACGTGGTCTTATAAAAGACCTATAAACTAATGCTAAATTTTCAGAATTGAGAAATTCTTTCGATCTTCTTAAAAATCCAATGCGACTAGCCGCCTTTTTAGCTGCAATTATTATATTATTATACTCCAATTATTATATTATTATACTCCATGAAAAGTTGTTTGAAAAAGACATTCCCAAATTTAATAGGTTCTTAGATTGTGCAATAATTGTATTATGCATAAGTATTGTGTCAACATTTATGGATCGTTTGTTTTAGAAGGATTAGATTCTACTAAGTTTATCCTTCCCCAATTAGATATTGAATCTAAATCTTTGTTAATTGAAGAAATCATCTTCTGGCGAGACTGAAGCATTTGATTCGCATTATGAATACGATGTAGTTCATACGAAGAATGTAATGTACTATCGTCTGCATAACAGTGCATTGGATTTTCTGTTATCGATAAAAGATCATTAATAAAAATTAAAAAGAGATTGGGCGATAGAGCACAACCCTGACCCCAGAATAAACCGGATAAAGTTTGGAACTAATTCCATCTAGTACAGCCTTAATATGCCTATTAGCTAAAAAGTTCCAACCCATTTACAGAATGTGTCTCCTAATCCATATGAATGGCATTTGGATATTAATGCCTTATGCCATACTCTATCAAAAGCCTTAGTAATGTCTAGTGAAACCACTTGTGTTTCACCAAAATTTGCAATACTAATACCAATTTTATTGGTTAAATAATTTAGTAAATCTCCTGTAGATCGTTTGTGAAGCCTGAAGCCATATTGGCAATCACTAATAAGTTCTTTATCATCGAGATATTGCACAATCATACGATTTACAAACTTCTCCATTACCTTAGAAAGTATTGATGTTTGATGGCTATTGGGCGATAATTGGAAGCATTGCTTTTAGTATCCGGTTTTGAAATAGGTGTAATATTAGCAATTTTCCAAGATGATGGAAATATTCCATTCGAAAATGATTTGTGAAAGAGTTTTCTAAGTGGGTGAACTAAAGTACATGCACATTCTTTTAAAACAATTGGGGAAATGCCATCAGCTCCAGTACTTTTATGAATATCTATATGTCTTTAAGAGCTTTATAAACAACCCTATCTCTGAAATAAATATTTTTCATTTGAAAATTCGTATTAGGTATATTTGGAATAGGCATATATTACTATCATTGATGAGTATTATCTGAAAATATGGATGCTAAAAGATTAGGCTTTTCTAATGGTTCGAAAATATACCCTTCGTGTATAATATTTCTACACTCTCGCTGTATAAGGTTCAATGGAAAATTGTGTTAAAAACTATATAATATACTCATCAAGAAAAAAAATGTATAGATTTCAAGCAATTATAAAGAAAATTTTAGAATTTGGTAGAAACCTACACTAGGATTGTTCTATGCGGTTAAAAGTTAAAATATATTTAAAGAAAATAACGCAGTATAGATTTTTTAATAATATTTTGGAAACACATTTCATAAATCGGATAATAATGAATAATATATAAGGATCAAATGAGACCAAAAAACTGATAAAGCCGGGTGTAAAAAAATCATTTATCATATAAATCTTGTTATAATAAAGAAAAAAAGAACGACAAAATCCTATAGATAGGATTATAACAGAAGCAATGTAGGAAAACCCATTGCTGCCGTTACCTTTTTTTTAACAATTTTTTTTATAATGACATTGCAAATTACAATTTTTATCATATAAATTCAATCATAAAATATATATTCCATGTAATATTCTCTATTGCAAACGTTAAATTAAGCGAATAAAATATAAAATATGAGCAATATTTGATCAAAAAAATCTGATAAGAAATTTTTTTCGATATCATCATTATATAATTATATAATAATTGATTATTTCCTTAAACAAAAATAAATAAATGTATAAACAACTGTCTATTTTAATATATGTATATATAATAAATAAATATAATACTTCAAATCTGAATATATATACTTATATATGAATTATGGAGCCACAGGAGCCGCAATAATAAGTAAATATACGCGAATGTCTATATATTAAATAATATCATTATCCATATTCACATATCACATATATATATAATTCACAAAATTAACGTTAAAGATATAATATTATATATCTTGAAGGATCTTTTCATAAATTATATATAAATATACCAATAAATATAAGTATTATTTATAATACCATAATTTAGGTTAATAAAATATAATATTTAAAGTGTGTGTATGTTTTTTTTTTTTTATTATAAAATATAAATTTAGAGCATTATTTATAATATTATATATGCATAATTGCAAGTAATCATGTTCCAAAAAAAAAAAACCACATTATATCATGTATATATACTTTTATATAAATCCTTTTTCTTCTATTTTTTTTTTTTTGTGATACACTTTTGGACATTTATATTTATAATATAATATTTCAAAAAATGGGTGAAAAATATTATAAAAATATTATTTTTATAGATCGTGCCATATGTCCGAAATTCCTTTTATTATAAGTATATATTTTCTTGTGAACAATAACAATTCAATAACAATTTTTCGGATGATCCATGTCTCGGTTTTTATTATTTTTAATCTTTTGTATAATAAAAAAAAAACAAAAATATCCTAAAACATGATGAATCCTTTCATAAAACATATTTTAATATTTTTCTTTTTTTGCAAAATTTCTTTATAAAATCAATAATATTTTATTTTAAAAACTAAAAACCAAATATATATACAACAATACAATAATATATAATATATTAATCTTAATCGGTCCATACACAACATAACAATAGCTCAATTGTATATGTATCAATATAGTTTATTGTATATATAAAATATACATCATTTTGTATTCGGCAATGTCTTTAAATTTTAAAATAAAAAAAAAAAAATAAAGATATATCAAAGGAAAAAACAGAATGACTGATTACATATATTTTTAAGAGTTATATACCCGAAAAAAAAAAAAAACAAAACTAACTATTAAATTTTTCCTTTTCTCATGAAACCATATACAACGACGCAGCCTTTGATACATTACAAATTCGTAATATGGCATCATTATATCGTATGCATCGTACTGGACCACATATAAAAACAAGACCACCACGTAAACCATTAGATGGTAAACCATTTGCAAAAGGTGTCATACTAAAAACATTAATTAAAAAACCAAAAAAACCAAATTCAGCAAATCGTAAATGCGTCCTTGTTCGTTTATCAACCGGTAAAGAAATGGTTGCCTATATACCGGGCATCGGACATAATTTACAAGAGCATAATGTTGTATTGGTAAGATGTGGTCGTTTACAAGATGTACCTGGCGTTAAATTAAAATGCGTACGCGGTGTTTATGATTTACCGCATGTCATTCGAAAACCACAATCATAAATTTTATTTTTAGTGTGTATTATTATATATAGTATTTTCAAAATCAAATAATTATTTTTAATGTTTGTTATAAACCAAAAAAAATAATTACAAAATAATATATAAATAAATGTAATATGAATAAAAAATATTGTTTTTAGTAATTACTGAATATTTATTTTTTATTTATTTTATTATGCCTGATATAAAAATGAATTTCTTCTTCTCATTGGTTGAACACCAAACAAACACATAATCTATATATATACAGGGCTATTTTATAAGACTATTTTATATCCGAACATTTTTGGATTAGTTACGCCAACTTTGACCGTAAATTGGATTTGAATGAGTCAAAACAAAAATTAATTTAATCATTTTAATTAAATATAAATTTATAATATGTCATGAATGTTAACATTTAAACAATTAAATGAATGCTTTTATTACAAAATGGACAAATCCAGATACCGTAACTCAATGAAATAATATTTGAATAGATATATCTCATATTAAAATTCTACAAACCTGATTGAAATATTATAACATATTTGATTAAAATATTGTAATGCATCTTTCTAATTGTTATAAAAAAAGTAATATAAAAAAATTGGGCATAATTAATTTTTGCAATAAACAATTGTGATAGTACCCGTAATCAAAATTTAATAACGCCATAAATTCCACCATATCATGTTGCACCGCATCAACAGTTTCATGGTAATGATTATTTAAATAGGATGATATTTTGTGAATGGGCTCAAAGACAACTTATAGAATGGGTTCAAAGGCAACAATTTTTTTTTCCATCGCGTATTATTTACGGTTGAATCCAGTTTCACGCATAACGGAATAGTCAATCGTCACAATATTCGCATTACTGGGCGACTGAAAATCCGTACTAGCTAGGGAGAGTGGAACAGCAGCGCCAATGGACTGTGAACGTTTGGTGTGGGGTGATAGGTCACAAAATAATTGGACCGTTTTTCATTGAAGGCACGTTAAATAGCGAAAAATATAGAAATTTTTTTAATGAGCAATTACCACTATTGCTTGAAGAATTGCCCTTGGAATTGAAGTTAACCAGCGCATTATTCATCCTTGGCACGAGAAGTATTGGATCGTGTATACAACGGGCGTTGGATTGGGAGAAGAGGTACAGTAGTTCCAAGGCAATAAGATCGCCGGACCGAACACCGTTAGATTTTTTTTATGGGGATACATCAAAAAGAATAAGTTTACCATGAGACGTCAGATAACACCAGACAATATGAAACAGTGCATTAGAAATTTTTGCATTTCAATAGATCCGGAAACGGTATCCCATTCAATAGACGGTTTCATTACAAGAATAATGAAATGTATAGAAGTTAATGGTCACCACTTTGAACATTTAATCCAATAATGGTTAATTTAATAATGTTCATTTAAATATTAAATGTTTAAATGTTAACATCATTCGTCACATGATAATTTATATTTAATTAAAATGATTAAATTAATTTTTGTTTTCTAACTAAATTCAAATCCAATTTACCACCAAAGTTGGGGCCTAATCCAAAAATGTTCGGATATAAAATAGTCTTATTTTATGATGTAGAATAAGAATCCGTATCGATAAATAGGAGATTCCATTTAAAAAAAAAGTATGTTTTACGTCATATCTCCTATGGAACCTTGGACCATGGTCAAAACATACCACCATCTAATGTCCCCCTAGCCACTGAACAAATTTTGTCTGAAACAGTTTACTTAAAAACGCATAGTTGCCGAGATAAGATTTTCCATTGCCTCACGGTAAAAAATTCACCCTGTATATATAAATTCATATAACATTAGGTTGTCTAAAAAGTATTGATAATTTTTTTTACAAAATTCAAACGATTTTTTTATATATTTCAAATGAACTTTATTAAACCAAATATGCGCCGTTTTGATCGATGACCCTTTGCCATTTTTCTGGTAAAGACATTATCCCATCACTGTAGAACTTCTGTGTTTTCCTCTGCGGAATTTAATTTTAAACCATTAAGGGAGTTCTGCAGAGACCGGAACAAATGATAATCTGAAGGTGCAAGGTCCGGGCTATATGGTGGATGCATTAAAACTTCCCAGCCAAACTCTCTCAGTTTCTGCTGAGTCATCAAAAATGTGTGTGGTCTGGCGTTGGCATGATGGAACACAACACCCTTTCGATTGATTAATTCTGGACGTTTTTTTTTAATCTCGTGCTTCAATCTTGTTAATTGTTGACAATAGACATCGGAATCAATGGTTTGACTGGGTGCTAGTAATTCATAATGAACGATTCCTTTCCAATCCCACCAAACAGACAGCATTACCTTTCTTGGTGTTAATCCAGGTTTTGCTACTGTTTTAGGAGCTTCACCCTTCTTGGACCACGATCTTTTTCGTACATTATTATCGTATGTGATCCATTTTTCATCACCTGTAATCATTCTCTTTAAAAATGACTCGATTTCGTTCCTGTTAAACAGCGTTTCGCAAATGGAAATTCGGTTCATTAAATTGTTTTGTGTTAATTCATGTGGTACCCAAACATCGAGCTTTTTCTTGTATCCAGCCTTTGTCAAATGGTTTAAAACTGTTTGGTGATGGATGTTTAGTTCTTTAACGATATCATGACTGCTTACGTGTCGATCTTCTTCAATTTTTGATATGATTTCATCGACTTTTTCAGTGATTGGTCGACCAGAACGAGGTGCACCTTTGACATCAAAATTACCGGAACGAAATCGAGCAAACCATCTATAGGCTGTTAATTTTGATAAAGTTCCTTCACCGTAAACTGCACAAATTTGTTCATGTGCCTGCGTTTCATTTTCACCTTTTTCATAATAAAATTGTAAAATGTATCGAATTTTTTCACTAATTTCGCTCATCTTTAATGCACTACAACTTTTAAATGACTAAACAAATGTAATTTTTTTTTTTATCTACAAAATGTCATCTTTCGAACATATGTTATTGTTACCTGATCAGATTAGTACTACTTGAAATATTCAATTATAATGACATCTATTTATAAAAATTATCAATACTTTTTCGACAACCTAATATATAACCGTTTTATTTATATACAACGTGAGTGCCCTAGCATTTATGGAGATAGTACCCGCCTAGTACCTATACACCGGTGTTAAAATATCGGGAAAATCGAAAACCAGAAAAACCTGTTTTGAGTATAGAAATAATAGCACTGTTTAATTTAATAGTTTAACTATGCTTGTTTAAAGTTATTTTTACATGTGATGTTAAATTTGGTTTATGGGGGATATTTTATTATTATCTATATATAATGCAATACATAAAAATAACAACGAAAACCAGGGGCAAAAACCACGCCCATGGCTTTATACATATATAATATACGTAATATTATATTACGCATAACATGTGATATATTTAGAAAAAAGGATCAAATTTAAATGATTTCTTTAAATATATATAAAAATAAATACAATACAATGTCGTGATATATTTAATATTATTGGTTAGAAAAAAAAAATCCTTTTTGTATATATGTTATGTTATATGAGTTAATAATTTATATATATACGATAATATATAAAGAATATCATTTTATATTATAATGTTAAATTAAGGGGGGTTTAATATATACATGAAATAAAAATGAAGGATTTTAATTTTGAGCCAAAACAAAATTCTTTCATTTTGTAAAATTTTATAGCGCAGCCTATCTTTGGAATGGTTGGGAGGATTGCCAGTGATCGTGTTTAAAACTATTTAAATTTGTTTTTTCTATTTTAATATAATATAACATACTTTTACCTGGAAATCTATCTAAAAACAAATAAAACGTTATAAAGAAATCTGTATAATGCAAAAAATGGGATGAAAAATTCGCACTGAAACAATAATCACAAAAATTGTTAAAATTTATTAATATATAAATGTATAGATTTATAATCGATATAACATTCAAATATGAGATAAATTTGGTATATATTTTGATTATAATTTTGTATTTATTAACAAAATTATTTTGCAATCAGACGACGACAGACTTTTGGAGCAATATTAAATTAAAAATTTATATTATTTCCTTGGACATTTATGACCATTATAATTTTACAAAAAATCCTCTTTCAACGGAAGGAACGTATATGCAGCGATAAAATTATGCTGTACAATCCTATATATGCATAATTTCGTTTAAAAGACTTTATATTTGGAATTATCAATATTTGTTTTATTTGACCATATATCATCATGCAATGAGATGGGATTCAGAAGATGGGAAAATGGAAAATTTTTTATTCAATCCAATCATGAATTGAATAAAAAACAAATGGAAAATCGAAAAATCCCTTACTCATCGAAAATGGTAACGGGAGATGAAATCATGAGCTGTTAAAATCTGGTGAAACGCGGTTAATAGTGAACGGTAACTCCAATAAATGATAAATTTGTTTTTGTATACTTTGATGGAATAACGTCCAGAATGGGTCCGAAGACACGGTAAAGTGATTTTACAGCCTATGCTCCGTTTTATATATCAAAACCGATCAAAGACGCATTAAAATTAATCACCTGGATGGGACGCATTATAGCATCTATCATATTCTCTGGACCTTGTCCCATCCAAATATCACCTTTTACACATCAATGTGACACGCATTTGAAGCGCAGCACTTGCTGATTTCGAACAACGAGCTGAAAATTGGCTGATTGAATGGTTTCGATCAAAGGACGAACCGTTTTATTGCGGGGTGGTATTCATAAATTACCCGAAGGATGGACAAGATGTGTAGAATCAAATGGTCATTACCTTGAATAACAAAATAACCGGTAATTACTCATTTATACACCACCTAGGATATAAAAATCTTATTTACAACACAAATGCGCAGATAATTTCCATTATATAACAATTGATATTGTTATTATTATAATTTAATTGAGGAAAAATGTTTGTACAATAAATATAATGGTTTAACAGGATAAAAAGTACAATAATATGACAATGAATTTATTGAGATCCTTAATATAATCTAAATTTTATAAATAATTTTTTACAGGTGATCATAAATTGTTATTTATTTTTTTTTTTTTAAATATTTTTTTTTTAATATAAATCAAAAAGAGTAATTATTAAATATATATATAGATATAAATAAATTTAATATACAAACAAACAACTTTAAAATTTAATGCGGTAAATCTAAAAAAAAAGAAAGTAGTTTTTCGGTTTTACATAAAGTAAATAAAATAAAGCGATATATAGACAAGCGTTTATAGATACATTTTGTTTGTTAATATAATATACAGTCTTTTAAATATCATTCATAAAAGGTTAATATATATAAATAGTTCTTATTATATAAATAAAATCCAATTTTAACAAGGATGACTTATTTTTCTTTAAGAAATTTCCTTTTGTACAAATATAAAAAGCGGATAAAACAATATTTAAAATAAGCGGCGCCATGATTACATATACATAAATAATATAAATATCCTATTTTTTTTTTGAAAATGCCTATATAAATACTTTCTTGAACAATTTTATATGGGGCAACAATTTTATATTTGGCATGTTTTATTTTTTTTTTTATATAAAAATAACAATTTTGCATTCTTGTAAAACATTTAAAAGCTCGCGTGTTTAATGTATATATAGTTATATACAAATACCGATATAATTGTGTTGTTATACGCATATAAGTGTATTTCGATACGATATATGAAGATCAAATCAAACATAAAAAGTTATAGTTATATATATACAAAATGAAAACCACTTTACATGATCGTATATATAATAAATAAATAATATATATGTATGTATAGTAAATAATATTAAAGTATATTTATCATTTTACAAGATGTTATTTTTGACTGCAAAAATACATTTATTCTATTTGTGATTCTATATAAATACATATTTAGTCATATATATACAGATAAAGAATTAGCGTGCAGTATAGAAAACATTTTATTTTATGTTTTGTTGTAACAAAACAACCCTCATCGCATATTCATATATATATAGTGAAATGTCCACACATTTTAAGGAATGAATTAAAAAAAAAAAAGAAGAAAGTTGTTCTTTATACCTGAAAATCAATGTGTGGTTGACAACAATTAAATATATTGTATAAATAAATATAATAACAATTTTCTTTGTAAAAAAATTATATATTTTATATATACTGTTATACAGCAAATACCATATATAATAAGAAATAGATATTCATTTGAAGATTTTGTTTTGAATATATACGGTTTAACTATGTGTGGTTTACTTTTATCTATTATTTTTTTATCGCAAAAAAAAAAAAAATCGGTTAAATCCGGGACCTATAGATGTATAAAGCATTTACATTCTTTTTTCATCAATCAATTCTTCAGGCGGTTAAAAGTACGACACTTTAGATTTATACTTAATAATTATCAATAACCCCTTGCGGTTTTGTATAGAATGTGATATGTAAGGGATGAGATTTTCCAATGTAATTTTTCACATTTTGTACTCAAATTCAATACACAAAATGTATAAAATATCTTGAAAATTTTCTGTCATATAGCATCAACCTCAAAAAAAAATTGAAAACAGAGGAAAATTTCCAATGCAGGAGGGGTTGGGATGATCTGGCATAGTCCTTGAACAGCTCACATATAAAAAATCTTGTATATATTGAACAATTTCATTCAAATTCCTAAATTTACCATAGAAACAGGAGTTCTAGTGGTTTACCAGAAAAAGAAAACGTATAGAGATAAATGAGCAAAGGGTAATTGAAAAGTTTGTTTAAGGTTAATGTAAATAAAAAAAGGGAAGAAACATAAATAAATAAAATCAATTTAAAAACGTAGCTAATAAGTCACTTTGTGTAAGGACTTAATAACATAACATAAATTCAGATTTATTTGAAAAATATTTGTATAATATACATAAATCGCAAACATCATTTATCATTCGTATCCTTTTTTACGTCGATACATATACACTAACAAATTCTATATATAGAGAACTTACCGGACGGCAAAAAATAATAATATTTTGATGATGAAAAATGAAAGGAAAAAAAACAAACAAAACATTTTTACATTTCCTTATATGGATATTATGGATGGATACATCTAAAAATTCTATATATATTTACATATTCAATATATATAGTATTACGCATCCCTTCTTAGCATGTATCTATAATTGTATGTACAAAAAAATTTTATAATGTTATGGTTTTTAGACCGTGACGAATTACTGCGGTTATATAAAGTGTTTGCCTTTTCGTTTGTAATGTAATATTGTGAATTTGAACGTTGTAGGTTGATGGGAATGTGGGATGAAAATAATATCTGTTCGTCTGTTTGATAACTTTAGTAATTCTTAGCATCGATCATCAAAAGGATTGAAAGACCATAATCACCGATCATCAATTTAAAAGACGAATAAAATTGGTAAATATTTTCTATTCTAGTTCAATGGTTATATCTTTCAGTTTCTGCGAAAGATAATCGAAAAATTGTGTAGAATTTATAAAAAATGAGCAAAATCTGTCGAGTGAAACGAAATACCGTTTAAAGATATTAGTTGCGTTCCTTTCGATTACCAGGAGTAGTGGAAAATAGTAACGAATAGAAAACAGGCAGATTTTCCTTAATATACTCCGCACTACTCTTTTTGCTATATAGTACCGTGTAGTTCGAAGTAGAAAAATCTACTCTTTTCTATATTTTTTTGTATTTAACTTCTTGTAATCGAACGAACCACCTACGAACCATCTACTAACGACAAAATCAATGGAAAAAAAAATTACAATGTTGTAACTACGGTCGGAAGATATTTGATGGGATTTTGATCATTTCGTAAAGGTCGCACGCAACCATACCATTTTTCAATGATTTGAATTCAAAAAGGGTTTCATTTATTTTTCCTTTTTTTCTTCTACTTTTGCATTCTCTATATATATACATATATATGTATGTATCTTACGATTTGTGAGGTAATATACCAAAATGAAAAATTCAAATTTTTTTAACATAGGATTAATATTTTTATAATTCTTTCACTTTTTTTGTATATATATATATAAAGGATTATTATTTTTCTTCTTATACTTATAATTCTTTAGAATAAAATTCTTCTTTTTTTTTTTCAAATGTGCAATTCCCAATGTTTATCTTAAAAAAATAAAAGAAAAATGTCGGTAACGACATCAATTATAAAAAGAAATTGACCATATAATAAAAATAAAATAGTCTATATGGTTTTGAAAGGCGGGTTTTCGATTTAATTTATTGGTTTATTCGAAAGTTTTGGTATGTATACAGTATAATATATACAATATCGGATTGTGAAGAGGGAATTAATTTACCTATATGCGATCATGAATATTTTTAGGAATTCGTATTTTTACCATATGAAAGTGATGATGAGATATAATATTAATTAAATTAATGTATATGCTACGTAAGGTATACATTTTTATATGTATTTTTATGTATTTTTGTATTTTTTATGTATTTTTTATGTTATATTATATCTTATGTATTTTTTTTTATTAAAAAAAAAAGTCTGTATAATTATCGTATTTATTACTTCTTTTATAAACGATTTCAGATATGGAGGGTATTTTGCCCGTCCATTGTTATTATATATAAATATCTCTATCCAAAAATACATTTATAATATATAAATAGAATAAATATAATACATTATTATAAGATCGTTCAAAATTTGTATATGTTTTAATTTTTTTATATGTCGTTTTTACATTGATATTTTTTTTATGTCGTCTTTTACAATTTTTAAAATTATGCATTTTTGTTATGCATATATATATATACATGAAGATTTGTATATTAATATTTTTATTTATATGTATATAATATTAAATGTGATATAAGCTTAAAAAAATCCTTAGGGATTTAGCTTCAGGATTTTATATATAAAATATTACATATATAGATTTTATGTCTATGATTCAAAAAATTCATTCAAATATACATATATCTAATTTTTTAATTTTTTTTAAATTTCAAAATTTCTTTTCTTCTTTGTTAATATTTAATATTATAGTACCGTAAAATGGGGTGAAGTGGATCGAAAATTTTACATTTTTCTTAGCTGTGACTTTTTATGATTCCGGAAAATTTCGGGAAAAACAATCTAACTTCTTGTGTCTTTCGAAGTTGTAAATTCAAAGAAAAAAAAATCTTAAGTTTTATGGAACCGGAAATACGGGCACTGAAACACCGATCCACTTCACCCCACATGATTTGGTTTTATAACCATTTATTGCTGGAGGATTTTTGGATCACATTATATCGATAAACAATACGAACTTCTTAATGAAATGCGCTAGATAAATTGTGTTATTATTCATTTCTAGAACGTTTAATTAGCTATAGCAATGAATCGTTTTTAACAAATATATGACAATAAAAATGTGGATAAGGTGTGGATTTCGTTAGATTTTTGAAATGCGATTGAAATCATTTTAAAGAAACAACATCTAATTATGTATCAATTTTATAGTTTGTGTAAAGTTTATTTGATTCTTAATAAAATAAACAAAATTTATCGCATCGTACTTAAGCTTCCCAGGTGCCTGGTTATATTTTATATATACACGCGGCATTATCGACTTCACCCCACAATTTTATTGTTTTAAATCACCTAACAAATTAATTTTTTTTTATATTCCACAATGATGCACACATATGCTCTTATCATAATATATAAATAACCAAATTGTAGCACTTTATAGAGTAGCTGAGCCACAGTTTCTTTCATGATTTTTTGTAGATTGACTGTTTTAGAAAAATATTGTTGTATTTTTTTTTAATTGGATAAAGGAATTAATATATATTTAGAATATAAAGGGTGATTTTTTAAAAGCTATAGGAAAGTTTTTCAAAAAAAAACAACACATAAAATTCAGAAAAATGCATGAAATCTTTATTTGAATCGATAGTACGGTCCATATAATTTAATGTTTGAAGATTAGTCCATCCGCTTAGTCCAATTTTTAGCATACTCTTTCCAACATTTCTGCCGGTATCTCACGAATAAATGCTTCAATGTTGTCTTCCAACGCGTCAATTGAAGAGGGCTTGTCTGTATAGACATGAGCTTTAACATAGCCCACAAAAAATAGTCTAAAGGCGTTCTAGGAGGCCAATTGACCGGTCCCGAACGTGAAATCAAATGTTCACCGAACTCGCCTCTGAATAAGTCCATTGTTGCACGTGCTGTGGGGCATGTGGCACCGTCTTGTTGAAACCACATGTCATGCAAGTCAAGCTCTTGCATTTTGGGCAAAAAAAATTAGATATCATCTCACGGTAGCGCTCACCATTCACAGTTACCTTACGATTCGCATCATCTTTGAAAAAGTACGATCCAATGATGCCACCAGCCAATAAACCGCACCAAACTGTGAATTTTTCTGGATGCATTGGTAGCTCTTGCAATGTTTCTGGCTGATATTCACTCCAAAATCGACAATTCTGCTTATTTACGTACCCATTGAGCCAAAAATGAGCTTCGTCGCTGAACACAATTTCGTCGCGATGAACTTTCTTAACAGAGCACGCACTTTGATAATAAAATTCAATAATTTGCAAGCGTTGTTCGTTTGTAAGACGATTCATGGTTAAATTGTAGACCAAACTGAAGATGTTTGACAGTAAAACAAAACACGAAACGTGCGTCAGCTGTTTAAACCAGTGTTGCAAAAATGATAATAGCTAAAAAATCACCCTTTACATCATTGTGAAAAATGAACTGTAAATTTGAATTATGGTTTATAAAACAGGAATTGTTTTTAGAAATCACAGATATTTGCAAAATTATACAAAAAAGATTGAGGGATCAACTTCACCCCACTGTATCCAGTTCACCCCATTACATACTGTCCTATATTTGTAATAATGAAATATATTTTAACGACTATATACATTTGGAATTTGGCAATGGAGTTTGAGAAAGACGAAAAAAGAAGATGCGTTTGGAAAGAAAATTATGTTCACAATCCATAATCCATAATTACACAATATTTATATATGTAAAATCTTCAATTAGTTTAATCGTTAGCTTACGTTTTGTGCACGTTGTAAATGGATCGTTGTAAATTTAATTTTTTATTTGTGTGCGTGTGAGTAAAAAAGTTGTTGAGAAAAATATTTCAATGCAAAGAGTGCAATAAAATTTTTGTTCTCTCAATATTTATTGAAATTTGAGAAAATATAAAAATTTATAACGAAAATATTAAACCAAACATATAAATCGGTTGTAAATTTCAATTTACAACCACCTATACAACCTATACCCGTTGTATTTTTTTACACTATCTGTGAAAGCAAAACAACAACAAAATACAAGTAAAAATTTACAACGATTCATTTACAACGTGCACGAAACGTTAAGGGTATCGTCAACATTTAATTTTTGAATTTTTTTTTATTATATACAATTGTATACTACTATACTATAATGACTGTGGTATCAAAATTTAGATAAAATCGGATTATATAAGGTTATTAATTCGGTCAAAGACTTATAAGTTTAAGACTTTGTCCATGAATATATATACTATTAAGAAAAAATTTAATATTTTGTTTCTGTATATTTTGTTTAACAAAGTTGAAAGGTCATATAAATTGTACTTATTATTATATGATTGGTTTAACTTGTTGAGTTATCAAATAGAAACCTTATTTGTAATATAATGATAATATGATACTGATGATATATAAGGGCCGCAAAAACTATATCTAAAAGCAACATGAGAATTTTACGATATAATATAATAATATACTGTATATAAATATATTTATATATATTATTACATATATCCTAAGAATTGTATTTATACTACTGTGTACAAATATGATTAAGACTCTTCAATTCAAACTTCCCTGGTTTATCTATTTGGATAAATGTTTTTATTTTTACGTTCGTAGTACTGTTATTGAAATTTTTGACAAATTTTACGTCAATTGGTTCATTCATTGCTGTAGTAGTTACGTGTGTGTGTGTGTGTGTGTGTGTGAACAAAGAAAAGTTGTTCATTCGATTTGTTAATTTTTTGATAATGTCTGAAATTATTCAACAAAGAAGTAGCATGAAATTTTGTTCGCGATTTTGTTCAGAAGGCCTTTGGTGAGAAGTCGATATCAAGAGCAAGTGTTTTCGATTGGCACAAATTGTTCAAAGAAGGTCGTGAACGCGTTGAAGACGAACCACATCAAAGACGACTAAGAACCTCTATACTGATGAGCTGCACGCCAACAAAATCAAAGGATTGGTTCTGCAAAATCTACTAAATTGACCACTATAGAGCTTGCTGATATTGTTGGAATTTCAAATGGGTCAGTCAACACCATTTTAAAAGATGTTTTGTGCCGCAGAAAAGTCAAATCGCGATGGGTGGCAAAAATGCTCAATTTCATGGAAAAACCGCGTCGCGTTGCAGAGTGTGGAACAATGCTTTCGACTATCAAGACAAAATGAGACGCATCATAACTGGAGATGCGACTTGGATCGTGACTTTTGGCGTTTCGCTAACCTTAAGAGACCGCTACAGGTCACCGTTTTGACACGATTGAAGAGATAAAAGCCGAATCGAAGAGGGAACTGATGGCCATTCCGGAAGACGAATATAAATAATGTTCTGAAAATTGGAAAAGGCGTTTGCATATAGTTGCATTGCATCCGGCGGGGATCATTTTGATGGTAATGATTAAGATTTAGAAGAATATATAAAAATTTCAACAGTTATAAATAAAGTCTTACTCATATTTGTGCACAGTAGTATATTATACAAAAAATTATTTATTTTAAAAATATACGCAAACAGCACGGAATGTAATATAACCATAAATACCATATATATATATATAATATAATATATGTATTTAATGCGAAAAACAAATAAGATAAATATTTATTTATAATAAAATAAGATATCATTTTATTTTTTTTTAATAATGTATTTTATATTATATAAATTTTATCAATAATAAATATGTAATGTCCATATTTTATCTCTACAAACGCATATAGATATAGATATAATTTATAATAAGTAATAAACATAAGTAATAAACATAATAAACATATATATATATATATATATATAGATATATGATTATTGAAAAAAAAATCATAAAAATAAAGGTTCAAAAGAGTGCATATGTGAATTTATATTACATGAAATGGACTTTTGAAACTGATAAAACTTATAATGCATTATAATAATATCTATAATAAGGATATTTCTATATATAATTTAAAATTATCTCAAAGATTTTTAAATTATTTCTAAATATAATTATCTGTATACAGATTTAAAATAAATATATATGTAAGGAAAATCAATATAGTTATGTTAAAAGTTTTTTAATATATCTATTAATTTTATATATTTATGCACAGAATGTTAAATAAATCTATAGTTTAGATGCTGCGTATACATAATTTTTTTTTATTTAACAAAAATATCTTAAATATATTTATGCATAATGCATTTTGCGCAGATATAATAAAGATGTCAAAAATTTATGACTGATTTCTTTTTTATACGATATTATTATTATTATTATGATTTGGTAAAAATAATAATATACAGAAGACCGGAAGAACGCATCATTAGGATTAACATTTTATCGACACTATTATACATATATTTATAAAATATATGATGTGTTATTTTTATATATAGATATTTATGTCAATTTGTATAATAATATATGAATAAATTTGACCAAATGTAAAAGTTATATATAAAAAATGGACCACCATAATAGCAATTTAACATATAACAATTCTATATGTATTCAAATAGAACTTTCTATATACATATAAGTAAATCTCTTTATATATTCGTATATTAGTAAAATAAACGATTATATAAATTGTAATGTATTAGTACAATATGCAAAAAAAAAAAAAAATGTTAAATGAAATTGCAGTTAAATGTTAAATAATATAATATTACAACAATATAATCTCCCTTTCTCTATTATTCATTCAAAACCACAGTATATATATTCATATTCGTAATACATTTTACGTTTTTCTATATACAAGTATATTATTGTTGATTGCTGATTTGGAAAAGCCTTCTTCTGTTGATCATTTTGGTCTGTGTAAATTTTCAATACAAATCAAATATATCCTTCCTCATATATATAATATCCTTCCATATATTTTGCCGCAATTATATACATTGAACGGGCAATATACGAATAATTTATATAATATATATTTATGATGAATCTGTTTTTAAACGAATCTCTTGTAAAAATGCGAGATGTGAATTTATATAAGAGGTTTTCATAAAGGCACGAGTAAATCTTCCTTTTTATTTTATGTTATTCTTCTTCTCCTTCTCCTTCTATATTTTCTTTTTTTTCATCATCGCCTTTGAATAAAATCCATTTAAAAATCAATTTTTTATTTTATCTCTTTTAATTTTTTTATATAATACATATAGAATATCAATATATATATAATATAATCTATCGAAGTGTACCAATTCTCTATATATTTATATAGTAAATATTTACAATATAAAAGTTAAAATCAATTTAGTATAGATAATAATATATAGATTTAAATTATATAATAAAATATATACAGCGTGTCCCAGCTAACGCTATAGCCAGCCAATATCTTCGAAACCAGTGGAGTTATCATTAATATGATGTTAGACCTTAATGGTTATCAACTTTGGAAAATCAAATATAAACCCATATATTTTTTTTTCGCCTATTTTGAAGAGCGTGACGAGTAGTTAAAAAAAAATATAATAATATGTGGGGGTCCCATGGGGAATTTTCCTGCAAATGGGGATTGTCCATCTGATGGAAAATGTGCGAAAACTCGCTAAATCTCTATGAAAACATGTGTTGTGATGTAATTAAAACTTGTTCTACGTTGCAAATTAAGGGGGGTGTCCAAATATTCCAAGTCCCCAAAACTCCGTTTTTAAGGGCAAACATCGACATTTTGATTTTCGCACGAGCAAACAATATTTTTTTGATAGCATGAAAAAATCTCATGCAAAAATCAAAATCTCGATTTTTAACCTTACAAACGGGGTCTTGGGGGATTGGAATATTTGGACACCCCCCCCCCCCCCCTTAATTTTCAACGTATAGAACAACTTTCTAATACCCCACAACGGTGAAGTGATGAAAGTAATGGTTTGCCATCCATCAAATAAATAACTTCATCCTATGAATATACACACATAAAACAGTATAGTATACCTCATGGTATGGAGATGTTTTACCGCATAAGGCGTTGGATTGATAGTAAAAATTTAATGTCAATATTACGGATGAATTATATAAAAATATCCTTCAAATCAATTTGAACCTGGGTTTACAATCCTTTTGTTTTGTATTTTTTTAAGTTCATTTTCTTCAAATTCCGACTAATGGTATCTTTTGAAACCTCGAATTGTCTGGCTAATTTGTGTGTACTCACCCCGATTGTGTTTTCAGCTTTCTTTTTTAATAAATTCAATTTTGTGGTGTTCAATATTGGCTTGCTTTCCGATTTTTTTATATTTTTAGGTTCAATGTTCTTCTTATATCTGGAAATCATCGAATATATTGTACTACGAACGACTATATCCTTCATTCAGAAAATGTCACAAAACGTATTTTTTATCTTGTTGTCCAACCAATTTAAATACGCGTGATCGCAAATGATTTTGTTCACATACTTTCATCTTGATTTCAAATGTAATACTAATTGATATTGAATATGATTGTTGAATACTGAGAGGAATCATAAAAAAAAATTTGTAAAGATTGAAGCATGTTTGCTCATGTTTTGCCGCGTTTGAATTCTGTTCAGCTATCATAAAACCCAAAAAAAATCGGGAGATGATCGTATTGGTGTAAGGAAATTATTCATCTTATTCATCGTCTTATCGAATTAACACAGTTTCTATATATCACATATTTTGTATAACGACGCCTTAACTCCTTTAACAAAAAATCATATGCTTAATTATTCAATTTATTCTAATTCTTTTTCAACGTTATTTTATATTATAATTTATTTACATTTTTCCAAGATTTTAACAATCTAGATTTTTCTATATATTACATTTTTAGATAGAAAACGCATTAATGTAAGCATTACTTCCGTGTATATAAAGAACATTTCTATATAAAATACTATAATATAAAAGTTCTATAAAAAATACAATACATTTTTTATATTTTTTTTAATATCTGTAAAATTAAAAAATAGAATTTAAAAATCTAATTTATTTATCTACATAGAACTTATCATATCCTATATAAAGTGTCTATTTGAAAGTAACAAATAATAAAAATAATAATAATGGGGGTCAGTCCTTTTATTTTATGATACCATTATCCTATTCTCACTTACATATATTTACGGTGTTTCAGACGCACTACGAAAAGATTTAGTTATCTATATATATACCCTGGCAGGCAATAAATATTTCCCAAAAAAATACAATAAAAAAAACACTTCCATTTTATATAAGGCTATACAAAATTCATTGATTAATTACTTAAAATTCCCTTTTTTTTTTAAAATGCCTTTTTTTACATTTTTCTTTGCAAAACATTTGATGTAATATAAATAGTATACATAATATAATATATATATTTGCCATTAATCAGATATAGGTAAAAGTAAACCCTTAAATTATCATATTTTATTAATACTTGAAAAGATAATACTACTTTTCCAATAATATTTTTCGTTTTCTTCTTTCAACCATTATATTTTCGTATAATTATTGAACCCACATCACGATATTTTTTTTTTAAGAAAAAAATAAATAAAAGATATATAAATAATAACAAAAAAAATTCTTTCCATTCAATAATATTTTATATTTAATGACATTTTTATACGATTTTATACAATAAGTTATGCAAGTACATGGCCATTTAAGATTTATTTTATACATTATATTGATATATTGTATATTCTTTTGTGGACAAAAGGCCCATTTTTGTAAATATATAATAAATGTCTAGTATATATTGAATTGAATTCAATCAGGTAAACAAATAACAAAAAAAAAATAAAAACCAATTTGATTTACGACAAAAACAAACAATTATCATATTGAATCAAATATAAACAATGTATATCTCAAATAAAAAATTTTTATAAATCTATAACATTTATTATATTCTGTATACAATAATATTTTTAGAAAATAAAAGTTATGTTTGATGTATTGTCCGTTATTTTGGAATCTGAATTTTCACACTAATTGTATATTTTTTCTATACGCGGTTGGTCGTTTATTAAGCGGTGACACCGACAAAGGCATATAAAAGAAAAATAAATTAAAATTAAACAATATTAGGAAGGTTTAAGATTTTCCCAAAAATATTAAAAAAAAAACCATTTTTTTATAACCAGATTTTATTTTTTATTATATATTATTTTTTTAAGTCCATTAATTAGATTATTTTTCACTTTTTAACAATTATCTTATCAGTAAAATTTAATGTTAAAGTTTACTTGACGACACCGCTCCACCGATTAATAATATAATATAGTGCTGCCCTATATTTGGATTAAATGGGATGCTTTATAATGCTTTGGTATTATAATTCTATATACTATCATGCTATGTATACACGAAGAAAGCCCTATATTGGATTTAAAAAGACAATAATAAAGGTCTATATAACTTTAATAGAGCTTAAATTTTCTGATATAGTTCACTAAAAAATCTGATAGAAAATAAATTCCAATATATGACCAATATACGACACAAGAATTAGATAAATATCAGATTTGCGATATAGGGTATCAAATAGGCGGAAAATATATGGCCGATATAATACTGAAGAATTTTTTTTGTTTTTTTTTTTGTTCGTTACTACGGCAGAATCGGTTTACCGCCCGTAAAACCTCGGAATTCTATTGCCGTGAGCCCGTAACGAAATCACTTAATCAGGTGATGAACCTTAGATGCATTGAATACACTTAAGTGATTTTGGGTGGTAAATCTATAAACGGGTCAAGCCCTACTGCCATATTCTATGATCCAATGATTCAATGGAATTTGTTATTGTTTTCATTTCTGATCAGCGAAATAGCGTGTTTTTTGGATCCTCTTACTAAACTGCAGTGTAGTAATTGGTGCACCAGCCCATTTGTAGGAATTGTACTCTAGAAGTGGTCTTATAAAAGACCTATAAACTAATGCTAAATTTTAAGAATTGAGAAATTCTTTCGATCTTCTTAAAAATTCAATGCGACTAGCCGCCTTTTTAGCTGCAATTATTATATTATTACTCCATGAAAAGTTGTTTGACAAAGACATTCCCAAATTTAATAGGTCCTTAGATTGTGGAATAATTGTATTATGCATAAGTATTGGGTCAACATTTATGGATCGTTTGTTTGAGAACAAACATGCATTTGTTTTAGATGGATTAAATTCTATACTAAGATTATCCTTCCCCAATCAGATACTGAATATATAACTTTGTTAATTGAAAAAACTGATTTAATGCAAATTAAACGGCCTTGATATATAGGGCTTAATGTTACCTGGGTTTGGTGCTTTTTTCATTTTTTAAACATTTAAAAAGACATCTTACATTCCATATCGTTTAATGGTGGTTAATGGAAATATTTCATGATATTGTTTAACCGAGGTGATATTCCCAAAAGGAACACGTCAAATTAGCTAATTTATGGAAAAAAAATAATCAAGGAATGCGCTCCCTAACAAAATTTTCCGGAAAACCATTTTTTAGAATTTTCAATTTTCCGAATTACAGTCACAGGTTTTCATTCCAATTTTTATTTTATTTGTATTATATATGAAAATTCAATCAATTTTTGACATTCCATAGAAGAACATTTGAAAATCGCCCCATTAGTTCAAATGCGGATATAGCCGATTTTCCAAAAAGTTTACCTACAAATTTTATCCCATTTTTGCTAATTGTAAAATTTTTTTCTTTTTCTTTTTATACACTCCGGTCAAACATGGGAAAAAAATTTAAGGTAAACCGTTTTGGAAAATCGGCTATATATCTTTGGAACCAATGGGATTAAGAGTACTATTAAGAGTTTATTAATATAAAAACCAAAATAATAATGAAATAAATTAAATGAGGTATACACTCCAAAAGTATTAAAATCATAATGAAATAATTTAAAAATGCTAATGAAAACCGGAGGGCAAAAAGTGTTCCGGCCAACATTAAAATAACATTTTGTTTTCAATAAATTCGCACTTTATGTTATTTCAATTAAAAAATCATTATATATGTATAAGAATTATATAGGATTTAAGTAAAACATTCAAACGATTCGTAAATGTCGTCGATGGTCATTAATTTTAAACAATTCAATATTAATCGCATTGATAACGAAATTAGTAGTTTAAAATTTAGCCTATCCAATAAGGCGGTACAATTTTTCAAGCGTAAGCATATTTAATATCCCATTGTATCAGACCAAAATAGAGACCTCAGAGCGAATCTTCTTTGGATTCCAATTTCAATCCACATATTGAATTTGAATAATAAAGTTAGCACACCGGACATGCATATCCCGGATTGATCGAACCACCGAGTAAAATAATGCATGTGCTGGTGAAGACAAAACGAATATGATACTGTCCTATGGCTGGTCATCCAAAATGAAATCCAAAATTCAGTTATACCCGCATGCCAAGGACGAATCCTAGTATTGTTCAAAGTGTTCTAGAACGCCCTAGAAATCTCAAGAATAACGTCCAAAACATCCTAATAATATCCTAACATTTTAATTAAATCATTAATTCATCCATTCAATAAAAATATTAAAAGTGAACATGCATTTTCTCGGCATACTGTATAGATATATAGCAAATATTTGAGAATATACAATTGAATACTCTGATGTTCAAGAAACACAATGAACAATATAATATGTAAAAATTCTCCTTTAAACCATTAGAATTAAAAATAGAAGACGGGCTAAATACATTTAAAATACCAAATCATATGTATTTATATATACTGTGCCGATGTTCATAAATTTGCTTGAACAACACTTCTATATGCGTGCTTGACTGCCTGACTGTTTATATTTGTATTTGGTTTCAGTATGTACTACACTCGCATTCAGCATAAAAATCGTAAACAATTCCCCTTTCACTGTGTCGTCTTTCGTCTACTAATCTACTATGTACTATAATTTGTTTTCAATGAATTGTTTGAACCATCATCGTAGTGTCGCTGAGCTGCGATTCTATTGAAAAGTGACCATTTTTAGTGAGTGAGTTCGAAGGAGTGAAAATTATTGTGAGTTCATTCGAATAAGTCACTGGTATTCTGTATGAAAAAGTGACTTTTTTTTTTTAATTATATTAATTATTATTATTATCAATAAACAAAAAATAATGACTATTTTTGGAAAATTATAGAAAAAAAATCAATATTATAATTTATTAGTATTTAAAATTTATGCGTATATGATGATTTTATTAAAAAAAAATATATATGGAGTCACTGACGACTCACACATTTTGATTTTAGTGACTATTTTTTTACTCAATTTGTTCCCCTTTCTTGAATCCGAAATTAAAAATTCTCAAAATATGACGAAATAGTCATGTCACTATCGAGTCACTTTTCAATAGAATCGCACCTCTGATTATATACTTTCATATATAGCACAGAAAATGCGAATATATGGAGGTATATAGCGCGATATATGGGCCGGTATTGTTCAAATTTTATTTGAACAACATTATTATTTATTTCATTTCTCCTCCAAATTCATTCTTTCTATTCTATTCATTCAAACAGATGATGTGATTTTTTTATGCAAAATTAAAAATATAGTGTTGAATAAAAAATTCTATTTACATTTATTCATTTATTGTTAGACGTATTTTATTTTTTAGTTTCATAATTAATTATCGTCGCTCGTCCTATACTAAAATCATATTTTATTAGCTTTTTTTATCTTTTAAGTTATTACTTCAATTTTCATTTTGAATATTGAAATATTTAAAATCTAAGCCACAATTCCACAAAGCGGTCATAGACGAATTCGTTAAAACAACTCGAAAAATGGAATTGGTTTATAAATAATGTTTCTAAAATTACGAATTGATTTCTATTATTTAAAGAACACTGAAAACACTAATTGTAAGTAGTACATAATATTAACATATTTATTTATTACATTTGTTATACGAAACATATTTACCTCTTTTCACATATAAGAAAATTGAAAATTTATGTACAATATGTTAACACGAGTTTTGTGTAGCTATGACCTGATAATTTGTTACACATGCTAAATGTTTACATCGCATTGTTCCATCAGAACGAAACATACACCAATATAAGTATTTTTTCTATCAACTATCTGTTAAAAATTGTTTCTTATAACAAATGTAATAAATACCAACAAGTTACTAAAAACTAGTAAAAAGGCCAGGAAAATCAGATTACAGCTTAACGTTGAACGTCCATCAATGCCTTCCTATTTTCGTGCATGCCGCATGCGTACATTTAAGCGTGATTTTTGGTTTCATTTAGATTAATTGTTTAATTATAATCCCAAGAAAAAAGAGATTTTAAAAAGAGAATGAAAGTCGCCGCATATAAATACATAACAAAAAGATTTAATGCATTAACATTAATCTTTTTCTTTCATTTTTGTATTGTTTATTTTGGTATTCGCCATATATTTTAACTTCTTTAAGGGTCAATTTTATTTAACAATATATATATATATTCAATATAAAAGAAATTTATTTATAAATGACAAAACTATGATATTGGATAATTTCTTTTTCTTTTTAATTTTACTTTAAAGAAATAATATCGTTTATATTAGAAAAAAATAAAAATTAAAGGAATGACTTTTAAAAATTTTATATAAAATAAAAACTTTTTTTTTTGAATATGAAGAAGCAGATATATGCATTGTACAAATTCATATTTATTCTATTGAATTTTATGAATGAAATAGTCCAAAAAGGATATTATATCAATATCTCTATCAATATCACAATATCAACACTCTTTTTTATTCTTATTATTTGCATAAAATTATGTTATTATATTCATTTATTGGTATGATGTTTGATATACATTTTTTTTTTGCAATTTGGGACTATTTTAATAATATAATAATAATAAATACTCGTCATAAAATATGATTACAAATAATTTTTTATGCATTATTAAATATTAATCCATCATTAAATAGTCCGGAAATTATATATATATATATTGAATTATGGTCTAATAAATTTTGATCGCCGTCCTTATATTATATATATATGAATTATGAACTATAGAATTTTCTTTATGATTAAATGTATATATTTATATCTTAAACCGAAAATCCTGTTGAATATATTATTGATTATCATAATTTCTGTTAAAAAATTTGTTTAAGTTTTTTTTTTTTTTTTTTTTTTAGAAAAATTTCATATTCAATGAATTTTGATCTTTATATCATATATATATTGGATATTATTAGTCATTCGTATATTTTCATTGTTATGTCGATAATAAATACATCATCACCATCATGCATAATGCATTAATAAATATAAATAATATAATTGAGATAAACTTTGTCTTTTACGATATCATAAAATGTATATTTATATATATATTTATATATAGTATATATATAGGATATACATTTTAATATACTACAAAATCCTTTATATATAATTGTTATTTGAATTGTTATACAAAACAAATCGAGTAGATAATATTATACCATATAGTTCAAAATTATATCTATATATGGTTAATGGGTCCTCCACGGGGGCAACTCATCTAACTCATCTATATATATAAGAAATTTATACACAACAATATTTAGAATTGCGATAAGAAAAATCAAAATTTATATAGTTTTTACATAATTCTTTATATAATGCATATATAGATGCATTTAAAATATTTACACAGGAAGTTCTATATATTTTGCGAAAGAAAAAGATCTATTTATTTATCTATATAAATCTATATATAGTTAATAACCTACTAATAAATATATTAAGTTATTTATTATTATTATTATATTATAAGTTTTATATTATATAAATAAAAGAATAAACAAAAAAAAATATAAATATATTTAATCGGTATATATATCATTATTATAGAATATAACTCTGTATGGGGTAAATGTTAAAAATGTCAACCTAAAATTCTAACGAATTTTTTTGGGGTCGTGGATTCGAATCCTACTATGAATGCATAAAATATGTTTTGTGTTTTCGGTTGTTTTTCGAATCTGAATTTTAACACAAAGTTGTATTTTCCGCTTGCTTGGTTGGTCGTACGGCTATAATTACCGACACCGTAAAGGACACAAATTAAGAAACTAACAACAGAAGGCTGTTGTTGGACGCTAAAACAAGATTGTTGATTGTATAGCGAAAAATTTATTATTTTATCATTATTATAGTGATTATATATTGAAGAGTGTCGACATATATCTTAATAAATATAATAATGTATCTTATTGTATTAAGAAACCACTTTTCGTATATGTGATTTATTAGTTCGATTTTGGGACAAACAAAATTTTAATGTACCTTATACATTTGTACATTAAAATTTCCTCGACTATCTCCACTTTTTGGCACACTATAAAATTTGAATTTAATTGCTGAACATTATAATATCAACTTTTTTATTACGCTAGAGCTGTTTAAATTCAAAGATCGGACCGAATAAGATTACATCTAACCTCTCTACCTTAGCAAAATTTTAGATTTAGAGCCGAGAATCGGTTTTAGCGTCCGACTATTGTAACAGACTTCTAATATGCAAACCTTTATGAAGATTCGAAAATAACTGGAAAAACAAAAAAAAACAAATTTTATGTATTCAATTGGATTCTCACGATATCCCCACCCACGACCCTAAATGTTATAACAATGTTAGGGTTGTGTTTTTTTTTTTTTTGGTATTTTTTTTTTTTTTGGTATATCTTAATTGAAATTTTTGATATAGGATTTTGATATCAAATGCATAAAAATGAAATTCACCGAAAACTTTTTCTGATCCTGATCCCATCACATCCTCCAATTTCCATTCAAATCCATTAGAGATATCTCTTTCTGTGTCTATATAATCATAATTGACTTGGAAATTTGTCTTTTTGTGAAGATTTGATAAAAAATGGAAACAATTCATTTCTGATCAATTCACTCCCATAGAGGTCCAAGGGTGTTTTTGGATTTATTATAAATCCATTTTTAAATATTATAGTTTTGCAATATTTTTTAATACATATTTTAATGTATTATCATTTATTTGGTATAAAAAAAAGGTTTTACTAAATTTTAAATCAATGCTATGTATTATTTTTATAATACAAAAAATGTTTTAAGCAAATAAAATTTTTGCAACAAACAAAAAAGTATTTTAAACAGTATTTATATTACTCAAAATTATATATATTCAATGATGGAGCATTAAATAATGTGTCTTGATGACCTCAACGATAGGATATTCTGATAGATATGATCGAAAATGAATTAATTATAGTACAAAAAATAGGTTTTTCCGGAAAATCCAATTTTCCAAATTCAATTTTTTTTAATTATTCATAGTTTTTCTTTAAATATTAAGAACTAACACATTAATTTTTTCAAAAGATAAAGTCGATTTTCTAATAAAGGTTCTTTCTCATTTTGTCCATACTGTAGGATAAATCTCTTAAAAAAATTAACAAATTGCCTAATTTGTCTCTATTTTTTTTTATTTTTCGCTATACAACCAACAATCTGGTTTTAGCGTCCAACAACAGCCTTCTGTTGTTAGTTTATTCTTAATTTGTTTATATTACGGTGTCGGTAATTAGCCGTACGACCAACCGCAACCGGAAAATACAACTCTGGGTTAAAATTCAGATTCGAAAAATAACCGAAATAACACAAAACATATTTTATGCATTCAGTAGGATTCGAACCCACGATCCCAAAATTGCGTTTCGTTAGAATTTTAGGTTGGCATTTTTAACATTTACACCACATATAGTTATATTGAATTTGTTAGAATTTTTCTCTATAAAAAACATAAATTAATTGAGTTTTCAAATGAGACATGAAAATAAAAAAGAATTTGGAAAATTGAATCTTCCCGGAAAATTTTGTTCTAGAAAATCATTGGGATGACCAGGACACATTATTTAATGCTCCATCACTTGAATATCTATATTTTTGAATAATATATATATATAATTTTGAATAATATATATAGTAAATCATATAAATGGACCGTTGAATAACGTTAACCAAATTGTTGTTTCCTGATTCTGACATTAGATTATTTAAGCAAAATTTCGTTTCAGAAAACAATTTTTCTATCGGATTTACCATTGGAGAATATGGTGGTAAAAATTTGGTAAGGAATATTTGTCGCAAAATGTGACATTAAATCCTTTCCACTTTCTATTTTGGTGTTTTTCATTTTAATTTACATGTTTTATTGTAATCCGTTGTTAATGCATTGGCTTAAAACTACCCTTTAAGTTTAAGATAATTTTTTGTTGGTTTAAAACATTTTTTGTATTTTTTTTTATATCGGCGTATTGATTAAAATTTAGTAAAACCTTTTTTTTTATACAAAATAAATTAAAATATGTATTAAAAAATATTGCAAAACTAATTATAGAATTGGTTGAATATAGAAAATTGTATAGAAAAAAAAATAGGTATAGAAAATTTATATTTATTCTCGTCATTATTGGAATTGCTTAATATGAATCATTTCATATAACCTATGTATCATAAGTAGCTGGACAAAATTCAAACGCGGCAAAACATGGGCAAACATGCTTCCATATTTACAAATTTTTTTTTTCTCTCAGTATTCAACAATCATATTCAATCAGTAATCAGTATTACATTTGAATGAAATCAAGATGAAAGTATGTGAACAAAATCATTTGCGATCACGCGTATTTAAATTGCTTGGACAAGAAGAATTGTGCTCAGCCTCTTTACTCCGTATTGCATTTACAAATCCATCTCATCCGGATTACTATATTGGCTGGGAATTAAGTTATAAATAAGTATACTTTATTGTGGCATATATGATTTACTATAGTGAAACTTTTATAGGAAAATTTGATTGTTGACATTTATTTTTGACCATCTTTTCTACTCCGTTATCATTGCGTAGATGTTTGCCAATCTATTTATTGACTTCACAGCATTTTCAATTAGAACATTTCACTACATATAAGGATACTTTTTTCCATTAAAAAAAAATTCATTAAATGTTCATAAAATATATGAATATGTTAAAATTCATAAAATATATGAATACGAAAAAAAAATTTATTCAAAATAATAACTGTACATTTTTTAAACAAAAAAATAACCCTTCTTCATCATCATATATTATAATAGAAAAATATATATTGAAATTGAAATTATACCAATTGAAAACTGTGAAAAATTTTACATGATTTATTTGGTACTACAAAATATGATTGATATTTTTCATCATCATAATCATGCATAAAAAATATCCCTTTTTTTTTTGTATTGTTTGTTTAGTCTCATTGTGTTTTTTTTTTTTTTTGATATAACATGTGTATTTTTTTTAACTGTTTTAACACATCATCAATATATAGTACATTTTTATTATATTGAAAAATATTACCAGGAACAAATTAAAAGTATATTATGTATATAGAGATTTTTGATATAACTGTGAATATTCAATAACAAATCACAATCAAATGAAAAAAAAAAAAAAAAAAACAAAAAGGATATGTTTTATAAGGCGGTTATGTTGCGATGCGCAGGTGAGATTTATATGTTAATAATCTATTATTATATATATAGTATAATAAGAATAAAACTGATGATTTACCAATGAAATGACGGATGAAAGAATTATATATGAATTCAATTTTTTTTACATTATTTCTACCTATCATAACTATAATATTAGAGCGTGGGCTGTTATATTTATATATAATATAATATTTTTTTATTTAAAAGAAAGGTAATTGTTGAATTTTTCCCATTAACTGTAAATTATTATATATTATTTGTATTAAATCGTTAAATCATCAGAATATGTCTTTTCCATAACAGTATACATATGATCATCGCAAATAATCCTTTTATTATATATACTTAACAATTTTTATAATATTTTTTTATAATATTTATGTTGATTATAGTATATGAAATAAACTTATAAAAGGATAATAAACGTATTACTATACATTTATGGATGTGATGAGTTTATGAAGTTGTTCATTTTTATTATGTGTGACATTTTCTCACATCGTATTTTTTTTTTGGCATTTATAATATATAAAACTAGGTTTAATCATATATAATTTTTATGGATTATATTTTAAATAATATATTTTAAATTTATATTCTGTATTAGTATGGATTACAATTAGAAAAGATGTTTTTTTTTTATTCTTAGATGAAATTGGGATATTTACAGTTATTCAATTTCATATTATATATTATAGATTTTTACCCAAATTTTACAGCACATTACCTTTATCAAATTGTAATTTCACAATCGTACAAATAAAGGACAATTTTTGAAAGAATTATGGTTTTAGTACAAAAAAAAAATACGAATTAATATAAAAGCTTTATTTTATTATTTCGTATATACACACACTATATAAAAAAGGTAAATATATATTCAAATTAATGATAGTTTTTTTTTTTATATAGATTATAGTTGAGTGGTCAGAGAATTAGAATTGTTGCGATTGAAACAAAAAAAAAAAAAAACAATTAAATAATCATCATAAAAGGATTTGTTTAAAAATGATATTTTATTCATTAATTATTATACATCGCGTTTATGCATGATTATGTACAATTTAAAATGTATATACTTTAAAACTACCGCATTCAATTAATCTATATAATATGATAATTGATATGATTTTATCATACCTGAGAAATTATGATAATAAAATTGATGATAATTTTTTTTTTGTGTTCTTTTCCAAAACGTATCTATAATGACCGATATATGGTAATTATAATAGAAGATAACCCAAAATAATCATTCATTCAGCATTTACACTTGACAGACATGGACAAATATTTCTTGCTATTATTTTCACTCTTCATGCGAGTAAATATCAACATAATATTCAGTAGAATTAAAAGTGACTATAAGGCGCCTTAGTTAAATTCTTCATATGTAATTTTAAATAAAATTGTCACCATACAGTAATCACAATACAGTAATTCTAATATCTGTTTTATACAGTAATTTTGACCTCCATATACAGTATACAGTCAGTAATCAATAATACAGTAATTTTAAAATTAATTTAAATTCAAGTGAAATGTTTTAACTTTTTATTTAAATATTTATTTATTTATTTATTTAGCAATAATTTAGTATTAATCCGAATACACCTGCTTTTAAGAAATTCGAATAATAAATGGTTTGAAACTGAGGTATAACTTTGAAATACAGTAGTAATTCATTTGAAAATACAGTAATTCATTTATATTCAGTACAGTAATTATTTACAATTTTGTTTGCATCCCTGATTGTAACCCAAATATTATATTTTTTATTTTTATTTAATGTGCTTTGATTCCACGGACCCATGGATTTATATATAGTAGAATTTGTATATAAAAATGCGATAAACAAAAATTAATTTTTCAATATTTAATAAAAAAAATCCAATGCATTTTTATTAATTTTATAAAAATTAATTAAATTTAAATTAAACACAAAAACCTATCACAATTAAAATATTTACAAAACGCAAAACAAAAACGAAATTAATTTGTTTTTAAATATTATTATTATTATTATTTTCTATAGTATAGAGTCGTTTTTTTTACTATGACGAATGTTCTAGTCTCTTTTAATTCTATTCAATTTCAATATATAAAGGAAACCAATAGATATAATAGTATAAGATATAGTTAGACTCTTTTTTATGATATGGAAACTAAATCGTCTACTAAATATATTTGCAAAAAAAAACGCACAAAGCGCCATTTTTGATATTTTGTATAAAATAACAATAATAAAAACGCACCTCAGCTTATAGGATTTTAAAAATGAGAAAAGGATGTTCATTATTTTACTTTTATTTAAAGTAGCCATCTTCTTCGCTTATATCTTTTAGGAATCCTCTATATATAATTATTTTTGGAATGATTTTATTTTCCTCTTTATTTACCTCGAAAAATGACTCGTTAAAATGCCGATGAAACGTTTTTTTACATCTTATATTAATTATATTATATCTTGTCTATTATGGTTAATAATATATATAATATTATGGCATTATGACTAAGGATAAATAATAAAATATGTAAAACTGTTTAACTGATAACTGATAATTCTCATCAATTTAAAATTAAAACCTTAAATACGATCATTTACTTAAATAGACAATACATTTATGCTGGATGCGAATCTTTAAAATTTCTATATAAAAGTGTTAATATTATTCGAATGGATAATAAATAAAAGATAAGGATTTTCCAAATTTTTGTTTTTCAAACAATATTGAACCAAAAATTTCGGCTTCTATTTACATTTTCTCATCAATCCGTTTGATTTTCAATATTTAATATCGAAGAAAATCTTTAACTTTATAGAAAATCGCATTATTTCTTCCAAATAAGATATCAACTTAAAAAACTTAAGAAATTGGAGGGAAGTTCGAGGAAAAATTGGAAGAAAATTAACCCATCAATGTTCTTCTACAAACAAAAAACAATACACTTATAGCGATAGGTATAATGCTATATTAATACGATTTTATTCTATATCAATGTTTTTTTTTACTTCCATTTATTATTGCTGCAATATTTCTTGCTGCATTTATTATTGCTGCAATTATTGCTGCATTTATTATTGCTGCAATTTCAAATGATGCAAAGAAAATTAAAATTTGATCAAATCTATCAAAAAATTTTGAAAAATAATAATATTCCTGAAAATTTTGTTCGAAAAACCTGGGGTGGCATTATGGGAGTCGATACCATCGTCTATCGCCTATCGTCTAAAATTACGATACTCAATTATTTTGATATTATAGTAGTCGATTTTGTGGGTATCGATATTATTTGTATATCGTCTTCGTGGATATTGTTGTGGCAAATGATTTTCATATAGAAAAACAAAAAGTTTATTATTTCTATGAGAATGAGATTGAAAGTATTATTTTTATGAGAATTGCTTTTGTACTTTTTATGAATATTTAAATTGAATAAATGAACAAAAACAAAAGAAAGCAATACAAACGACAATCGTAACGATAACTACTACCCTATCGTCAAAAATTATCGTCTTAAACCGACGATATCGTCTGCCATAATTGCAAAAATGAAAAAATCGTATGTTTGACGACAATAGTCTATCGGAATCGAATGCGATAATTCCACCTCTGATTTTTTTTTGTATTATAATTAATTCATTAATTCATATTCTATCGTATTTGAGTCATCTGAACAAATATTTTCACGCCACACTTTGGTATATAAATTATTTCATATCATAACCCCGATAAAAATTCTATATTCATAAATATACAAACAAATTTACGGTTTTCCCCCACTTCATATACCATATATGAAAATGAAAGTATTGATGTGTTATTTTATAAATATAATACATATAACTAAATAGGGAAATGAATTCAACTATATATTCATGACATCAAAAAAAAAAAAAAAAAAACAAAACTGACCAACACCAATCACTATATTATTTCTATATATATATCGATGCAACCATTTTATTTTCATGAACATATATCGTTATATAAAATATATTATGCATATATTTTTATTCATTTATATAATATACCCCCTAAAAACTAACTGTGGATCTTATATACAATTCAGTATGTATATAACCAAAAATAACAACCCTTATATTTATCTTTTGTAATATACAAAATGAACCGCACGCATTCTTCAATGTTTATATAATTTATTTATATAATACATATATTTTGCAATGCAATGCGGAAGGGTAACATTTCACATAATGAATAACATGAAAAATATTAATCAAATTCTGCCTGCCTGAAATTATATTATATTGTCTATACATATATGTAGAGAATTATATTTAATATTCTGCGTGCAGATATATATAGGGAAACATTTTCAAATCATATACATTATATACCCAATATGATTACTAAATATATATGAGTTATATAGATCAAGTAATCTCTTCTTGTACAAGACATCTATTATATATAGATTGTATATTCGTATTATAAATGTATAGTGACCGCATCCAAAAAAAAAAAAAAAAACAATAATATATAATATAATCTAATGAATATAACATTGCAATATTGCAATCGCACTGAGGATATAACAAAATTCAATGTTATACAGTAGAATTATAAAAATTAAGTTGAAAAAAGGGTTTAAATAGCTGTATGTATATAGTATATATACAATAGAAATTGAAAACGGTGTGTCATCCTCCCTCATATATTAATTTATTTGTACATATTTGTTTGTATATATATATATATACATTTTTATTATATAAATTTCCCTTTTTATTTCAAGTTCCTATAAATATAAATATATATTAAAAATCTACAATGAAAATTCATGTGTTTTATAACCATATCTTATATATATCGAAGCCATAAATGATGAATAATAAAATAAACAAATCACATGCCGTTATGTATATAAAACCACAAAAAAAAAATAAAAATTTCCGCATTTATTAAACATAAAGGATGCGAGGAAAGGGATGAAAGCAGATGGACAAAAAAAGTACTTATAATATATTGATTTGATGGTGAATGAATTTGAATGTGGCAAAATGGTAAAAAAAAAATCATTATAAATATGTTGTATATAAGGACTAAATATGCGATTTCTTTTTATTTTAATATAATTGATTTATGAGACATTTGCAATTTTTAAACAGATTTAAATGACTTTATTTTTTTAAATATCCTATTTATACTGAAAAGTATTCCTATTCTTGAATCCTTGAAATTATAAGCTAAGCTAGACTTTCTTGTAGCCCAAAAATTTTTGTTAAAAAGTTTGATTGTGGCTGTGCTTGCCTTTAACATTAGGTATTTCATTAGGCTCGAGCAACATGGAGTTATCCGTGGCGGCAGGTACTACTACTACTACTACTACTACTAGGTACAACTACGAATTTGTTAGAGTTCGTTACATTTTGCTTTGACAAATTTGCGTCTAGCAATCAAGTTTTGGATTGTATTTTTACTGACTTCAGTAAGGCTTTTGACAAATTGTCGCATCGTATTTTGATGGAAAAATTGTTTAAAATTGGTTTCCAAATGAATTTTGTTACGTGGCTTGGATACTATTTATTAGATCGTTCTTGTGCCGTGTTATTTAAAGATACTATGTCTAATTTTTTCATGTTTCGTCTGGTGTTCCTCAGGTGAGTCATTTGAGCCCCTTGTTATTTGTGTTATTTACTTATGATCTTCCATCGGTTTTTAAACACTCTCAATGCTTGATGTATGCCTACGATGTGAAGATCTATAAATCCATGGCGACGGTGGATGATTTTAATTTGTTTCAGTGTGATCTTACTTTATTTAATAATTGGTGTTTTATTGTTAATAAAAATTGGTTTTAAATGTAGACAAATGTAAAGTTATTAACTTTACGAGAAAAAAATCAATTTTAAGATATGATTATCATTTTGATGGTATAATTTTAAATAATTTGGACAAAACACTGCTTGATCTTGGTATTTTCTTGGATAGTGACGAGCTAAATTTTAAACCGCATATCGATTATATATTGTTAATATATGGCTAACACCATTATAGGCTTTATTTATCGTATGTCGCGTGAAATCTCTCGTTACCGTTTTACTTTGTTCACAAGGCTAGAATCGAATCTATTCAGAGAAGATTTCTAAGATTTGCTCTGAAATCTCTGTTCCCTGCAGTGATCCGATTTTATTACCTAACTATTCTCAAAGATTGGCTTTATTAAACATGCCTACATTCATTGGAAAGACATAGATAATTTATTGGTTTGTCGTTTTTATATAATTTGTTAAATTATAAAGTTGATTGTCCTTCTATTTGTAATTAATTATGTACATTAGTATTTAGTGTCTATTAAATAAATAAATAAATAAATAATTATGATTGATAATTGGGCAATAATTTAAAAAATTCATTTTTACATAAAAATAAGCGGTGAGCTTCACAAATAATACAATGTTTATATATTTGAATTGATTTAATGCGTTTATGTTCATGGATTTAACTCTGTGGTGTAAATGTTAAAAATGCCTACATAAAATTCTAACGAAATTTTTGGGGTCGTGGGTTCGCATAAAATATGTTTTGTATTTTCGGTTATTTTTCGAATCTGAATTTTAACACAGAGTTGTATTTTCCGGTTGCGGTTGGTCGTACGGCTAATTAACGACACCGTAAAAGACACAAATTAAGAAACTAATAACAGAAGGCTGTTGTTGGACGTTAAAACCAGATTTTTGGTTGTATAGCGAAAAATTAATTTTATTTTTATTTTATTTTATGTTCATGGCGTTTTTCATCCCTTATACACTATTTCTACGAATCGATCGTTAACCAAAAATTTGTGTTTCACCGTTGAAGATGCGATTTTTTCAAACAATTTACAGAGCTCTGTTACGGAAATTACTAAAATAACCGCCATATATTTTCTATCGCAGTTATATACATTTACATTTTTAACTATAAATATATTTAATTAAATTCCTACAAGTACTACCGCATATGAATCATTTATAAATGAAATTTTTTAAAAATTTAAAGATCATATATATATATATGAATTAATTCAATATTGCCTATAATCCTCAAATAAGGATATTATATTTGAGAACTAACTGTAAGTTGTTAAAAAGAAATGTGTTTTTAATTAAATTCATTATAAAATATTTCATTATTTTTTATGTTCTTTTGTCATTTTATCTTTTATTTACAAAAAAGATGAATTAAAGCGTTTTTTCTTTTTTCTTTGCGCCAATTTTAAATTTTTTATAAAATTTGATATACTAATTTATATATATATATAAAGAATTATTCCCATAACTTACCGATCACCGAAGACAGATGAACAATTTGTATTGTATATATAGTGTATAAAAGAAAGTTTTATCAAGTAATATAAAAATAATTGTGAAGTATATATGAATAAAACGTAATGTATAAGTATAAAAATAAAAAAAATGTATCTATAAAGATATAACAAAAAATATATTTGAAATTCAAATTAATAAGATTTTCAAATTATAAATTATAACTATATATATAATATGTTCTCATGTATATAAAAATAATACAATGTATACAAAAGGAGGCAATGTACAAAATATATAAAATAAGAATACCTCGTTAATCATATATCTATATATATATATATATATATATATGTATATACATTGGATCTCATTCATATAAAATAAATAATACCAAAAAGATGACGCGTGTCACCTCTCAGACCCTTATTTATTTGAAATTGAAATTATATATATTATATATACAAAAAAAACCATGGAATTGCACTAATAAATCTATATATATATATATATGTATACGAACGACTATCCCCGACTTCTTTACGAAAGTTGATGTTGATAAATATATCAATATGATTTTTTTCCAATACGATCCACTATACATATGTAAACCAATACGAATAAATCAGATAAATATCTACATCAGATGACGATGATGTGATATAACATAAAAGGAATACATAAGGAAGGATATATATGTTATATATATAAATAAATAATAAATTAATACAATTGATCGATATATGTATCTACACAAACCGCATATCGAGCTTTCGAAATCAATTCATATATTGTTTATATCTCTACATACATACATACATATATACATATATTATTTAATTCAAAGGTTCTTGTTTTTTGAGTTGTTGGGTGTTATATTGAGGTAAAATTATATTATTATTATTATTATTATTATTATTATTATTATAGAAATCTCTATTCTTTATTGAGTATTTCTATATCTATATAATAATATGAGGATAATATTTATAATATATATAGTATTTATTTTTATTATTTTATTCATAATATTATTTATTATTCTTATTATATTATAATGTGTATAAGTTAAGTGCGCGTTTTGATTGCCCAAAATATATTTACATATATAAATTTTATTATATGTTATGCATTATGAGAAATATTTTAATCCTTTTCTATATATATGATATGTTATTATTATATTTTTTTTTTTATATATACATAAGTAATTTATTGCGATGATGTGAAAATTAATCATATATATTTTTCAGCCTTCGCCGGATATTTCTTTATATAACCGCATAAATAACCAAACAAAATGGAAAAGATTTAATTTGCATTGTCAAAAGAGTTATTTTCTATATATATACAAGTTAAATTACAAATATACCGTAAACTGGGTTGAAGTGGATACAGTGGGATGAAGTTGATCCCTCAATCTTTTTTGTATAATTTTCCAAATATCTGTAATTTCCAAAAACAATTCCTGTTTTATAAATAGTAATTCAAATTTACAGTTAATTTCTCACAATGGTTTATGTTCTAAATATACATTGATTCCTTTATCCAATTAAAAAAAATACAGGAAGATTTTTCTAAATAGCTCTATTTACAAAAAATCACGACAGAAACTGTGGCTTATCTACTCTGAAAAGTGCTACAATTTGATTAATTATGTATTATGATAAGAGCAAATATGTGCATCAAAGTAGAATATAAAAAAAAAAAATTAGTTAGTTAGGTTATTTAAAACAATAAAATGTAATGTTATAAAATAGATATAGACGTCTTGGAAGCGTAACTACGATGCAATAAATTTTGTTTATTTTATTAAGAATCCAATGCACTTAAACAAAAAAATAAAAAATAAATTTGATATAATTAAATGTTGTTTCTTTAAAATGATTTGAATCGCATTTCAAAAACCTAACGAAATCAATCATTTTTATTGTCATATATTTGTTAAAAACGATTCATTGCTAGAGCTAATTAAACGTTCTAGAAATGAATACTAACATATTTCATCTAGCGCATTTCATTAAGTTCGTATTGTTCATCGATATAATGCAATCTAAAAAATTACTATTCGATCCTCCAGCAATAAATGGTTATAAAACCAAAGCATATCCACTTCACCCCATCATGTGGGGCGAAGTGGATCGGTGTTTCAGTGCCTGTATTGCTGGTTTCATAAAACTTAAGATTTTTTTTTCCTTTGCATTTACAACTTAGAAGTACACAAGAATTTAAATTGTTTTTCCTGAAATTTTCCGGAATCATTAAAAGTCACGAATAAGAAAAATGTAAAATTTTCGATCCACTTCACAATACACAAATATATATTGGTACGTTGTCTTGTTGAAAAACGAATGTACCGCGCTTAAAGTGATATCATCACAAAAATGAATGCTAAAACGACGACTTCCAAACGATTCATATAATTGTTGGAATTCATTTTATTTGAAATAAAGCTTAATTTGTGTTTTATCCCTATATGACTAAATCCAACCCAAATACCACCAACGTTGACGCCACCAAAGTTTTGACTCATGAATGTTCTGATGAAAAAAAAAATTTAATTTATACAATATTTTCTAATGAATAAAAAGTTAATATTTACACCAATACATACAAATCGAAGCAGACATTTTAGTGGTTCCAGTCGCTGTTTCAATATAAACTTGTTATAGATTGTCCTGCATATTTAAACCCGATCTAAACCCGATAGAAAACCTTTAGGTTGTATTATCCCGTGCAATGGAAGACAATTTTTTATCATTAAATGGGCTGAAATCCAAAATCCAAGACGATGGATGGAACAAAATTTCTTTATCGAAGCTTCCAAAATTAATCAATCAACCATTAAATATATAAATAATTATTTATTTTTACTTATGCTGAAATTTTTTAATCGATGTTCTACAACGGTGTGGTGAAGTCCCATACAATTTGTTGTTATTACAATATAATTTGTTGTTATTACAATAACAAATTGTATGGGACTTCACAACACCGTTGTAGAACATCGATGAAAAAATTTCAGCACTAGTTTATGAGCAAAACTTGTAACTGCCTATATAATTGAATTTCATTCTTTATAGACATACAAAATTGTATTTTTTGGTTTTTTAAATCATTTAAGATCTTATATTAAAATAATTTAATTATTTGTATTGGAAAACCATTATAAATTATAAAATGTAACTATAATGTATATATGATTTATTTATACGCATATATATTTTGTAAAAAAAAACGTAGTGCTTTTAATTGATTTTCCCTCACATTATAAAAAATTGAATTATTTCCGATAAAAACTATTAACTTTTTTTTGCGTTTTTTTATATAATTAAATTTACCGATAAAAAATATCTCAAGTGGATGGAATCGCACGACGCAATGACGAATATTATACTTTTATGACTTTTTCCTATAGGACTTTCACTTTAGGTAAACAAAACAATGCGACAACTCGAAATTCAATCTGAATGAAAATCTATATAAAAAAAATTAATCTATCTGACATCGATTTTAAAAAATAAGGCAATTAATACTTCAGTAAAATATTTCTAAATAATAACCATAAAAATCGGTGATGGATTATGAGAAAATTTGTGCTGATAACACAAACACGATGATGACACATTCACCTTTCAGAATATCAGAGCACATGTTTAGAAATAAATTAATCGTACTTCAAAAAACGAAACAAAATTTTCCCGGAATAATTCATTAAATTTTTTCCAATTACAGCCAATTGATGTTTCTTCCATTTTCATTTTCTTTGCTTTATTGATTGAAAATTCAATTGATTTTTCATATAAGAAAAAAAATACATGGATGTAATTCGATAAATTGAAAATTTGAAAAAATTTAATTCACTGAAACTGAAAATGCTGATAGAAAAAAAAAAACGGTTTTTGGAAGAATAAAATTAATTTGTTTTTAAGCACATATATAGAGAATATCTTATCGTTTGAGTCATTAGAACAAATTCTTTTACGACTGATTACTGATAAAAATTGAATATAATTAAAAGTCGCTTAAGCAGGTAATAGGTAAAAATTTTTGATATAATTGTACGTCAACTTCCGCAATATATTTTTAGGTGAATGGTAATGCGTCCAACAATTACATATATAAATTGTTAAAGCAATAATTTACATTTGGGTTTTTTTGAATACATATATATAGTCTTTTAAATGAAATCGGATATTGGACAGTCGGATTCTTGGAAAATTTCAAATAATATTTTTATTAATGGGAAATATAAGTATATAAAATAATGTGTTTTTTTCCTATATCAATATTATTACATGCTGATTAATAATAATATGAATAAATATTTAATATAATATTATATACTATATATACCAATTAAATATATAGAATATGAATAAAATTTACATGGGTTTTTTTTTAATACAATTACGAAATACCCTCACATAAAATAATGTTTATAATATCAATTTTTTTACCTATTTTTTACCCATATAATACTAATAATGGATATAATAATAAATATGCGGTGACGGATTGTGTTATTTAAATTAATGTAATTTAAATTCTCGTAACCCGTAAAATTAAAAAAAAAAAAATACTTTAATCCCTTAAAACTCATTTTTTTTTCATATATAATAAATTATATATGTTTTAGCAATCTGAATTGGAAATACCCATAATTTGAAACTTATATCGAAAATGTTTTAAAAATATGGTTTTATATCCGTAGTACTTAAGGTTTTCCCTTATACGTTTGTAATAATTTGGAATTGGGAACGGCATAGGGAATTAAGGCGGAAAGGTAGAGAGCGGACTAAGGGTGGTTTTTTTGAGTTTTTTAAGTTCTTGAGTTCTTTAAGTTCTTTAAGGATATAAGCAAAATCGGTCAAGTTGTTCCGGAGCTATATCCGATTGTCATATGTAGGTGTCTGCGAAATTATTTTGGTGACTTTGATTTTTTTTATTTGTGATCTTTTACATGGCATCATATTCAATCATGAAGAATTTTTTGGTTTCGGTATGTATACCGCTTCTATATACGTTTTTTCAGAAAATTTTCTCAATAAAATAGTGTTTTTTTAATCATTTTTATTTAATTTATTTAATATCATTCCAATAACTGCTTTTTATCATCGTCGCATTTTTCATATAAGTTCATTTTATTAACGTGCTCGACTTCCAATATATACTATATATATTAAATAATTTATATATAACTAACTAACTATATAGATATAATTTTTATCATAAGTTATTAATCATCAATATATAAAAATGTTGCAATATATAGTCCTTTAATGATAATTATATATGAATTTTTATTATTATAGATTTTTCGATATCGAAAATATTTTATCTGCTATAATATACATTTTTATATTAAATTTACACAGCATGATATATTGATGATATTATTTTGCCGAGCTAGCACTTACACCATATTTCAAAGGTTATTTTTAATTCTTTCTATTACCTAAATCATTTGACAATTTATACATATATATATTTTTGGTATATAAATATTCAAGATTCATTTTAAATTTTTACATTTAAACTTTGAGTTGATTTAAACTGTTCGTATATATTTACTTCTATACTAAAATTCCTTATTTATTATTTATTTATTTATTTATTTATATTTAAATCAAATTATAGCAATTTTAATATTAAATTTTAATTTTAAATTTTTTAATATAGTTTTATAAGAAACAGTTAATTTTTCTTAAATATATAATAAATTAAAAAGTGGTGCTTATAAAAAAAAATTTTAATTTTAATATTATTGCTAGCATATTTTGCTGCTACATTGAAAGCATATTTTTATATATTTAATTTATGAAATTAAAAATAAATATGCGTCGTTTCATTAAAGGTAAGACATTTTAAATTTAATATAATATACATATATATATATATATATATATTTTAATAAAAAAATTATATAAGTAAATTTTTAATTAAATCCAAAATCAATTATCCATTATATCGTGCGGGTATACATAAAAAAAATATTAATATATAGATTTTAAAAATAAATTAAAATTGTATATCCTTATGTAAAATAAATCGTCTTGTATATATGCAATTAAATATATAGTTTAATCAATATTCCAATTAATTGACACGTAATTTTTCTTGTGTTTAGAATTTGGATATACATTTTTTAAAATATTTTTAATATATTTATAGCATATATTTTACACCTCAATGTACAATGGTCGTAAATATTTCGGCAAAAATCTATATAAGGTATTAATTTTATATGCGGGGTATGATTTATGCGTGTTCGACAACAAAGCCGCATGCCGCATCCATATATGTTACTATACTGAAAATAATATTTTATAAATGTATATTTCAATTTTTCAATAATTCACCAAGTGAAGAAGCACGTATAAATATATATATATATATATATATGTATATGTGCATATATAAAATGAATATTACAAAAATATACTTTTATAGAAAAATATTCTCTCTTAAAATTTGAAATATATATATATATATATATATATATGGATTCAAAAGGACATTTTTGTCTTTTTTATTTTATAGAATAGAAAAGAAATAGTTTTTTTTTCTACAGAAAACTATAAAACGATTCAAAAATAAATAATCTTTTTTTTTGGCCAGTTACAGTTTAACCATTGCGTGACAAAGTTACACACTAAATATATAATTTGGTTGTTTATACTTAAACATTAAATAATATATATTTTTGGTGATCTATTAAATTTTATTTTTGAACAAATTCACATAGACAGTTTTTAGTTATTATAATATAACTTATTTTTTTTTTAAATATAATATATATAATTCAGTGAATTATCAATTCAGTGAAAAATAATTTTAAAGTGTATTTTTATATAAAATAATTTAAATCTATAAGTGTTTGGATTTTTTGATTTTCAAAAAAAAAAAAAAAATAAAAAAATAAAATAAAAATAAATAGATAAAAAATAAAAGTTTTTGAATAAAAGCACATTTTATTTGTTTTGTGTGTTAATAATAAAAAAAGAAAAATATTAAAAATTATCAAAGATTATATTGAAGGTAATAATAATTAATTTTAATACTTTTTTTTCTTTTTTTATTTTGCGTTCGGGTGTTCTTTTAATTCTTGAACTCCCATTTCTGTATATTTTAATATTTAATAAAACATCGGATAGTCGCATACAACAGAAACAGAAACAGAAACAGAACCAGAATTCAATACATATTTGACATTTAATTCTGTTGGTGTTTATCTGCTACAGAAATTTCCGAAACAGAATGAACAACAGAAAAATTTCATTTTTGTTCATTTATTCGTTCATTTTGAATAGAACAACAGAAAGTTTTTTTAATTGTTAAACAAAGTAATATTTTATATAAATTGTAAAAAATTTATATTGTATTGTATGAATGAATATTGAATAGAATTAAAAGAATATTGAATATAGTTCAAAAAGTAGGCAAATAAAATCTATAATCAACCAAATTAATTTTTTTTTTAATATTTTATTCTGTTGCTATTCTGTTTTGCTGTGTATCCACATATAACAGAAACAGAAACAGAATTTTCATTTTTTTTGGTTTCTGTTTCTGTTACGTTTCTGTTGTATGCGACTGCGATGCTTAATAGTGTGTAGAATATTAAGAATCAGAATTAAAAAATGAGTTTGAAAATAGAAAAAAAAAAAAAATATTAACAAAAACAAAATGTTTATAATATAAATTTTATAAATTTAGGTGTATTATATTATTATATTTATTTATATAATTGAATTTTTATATATTTACGTACAGAAAAAATGGCAAAAGAATTACGTAAAAAGAATTGTGATGGTGATGTTAAAGAATTACGACAATTGAACTATAGTAGTTCAGATTCTCCCCAGCCGAACAACATCATTGACAACTATCTTTTATTGACAGCAAATAGGGTGACCATGGATAATTATATTAACTATATGAATGATGTAATGGATTCATCACCAATAGATTTGTCAAGATCTAATGCACAATTAAATGGTAATACCAATGATATTAGACGGTACAATTGTAATATCATAAATTTAACTACTCCACTATCCCGCTTATTACCTGTACCTGTATCACCAGCACAAGCATCGCAGGCCACTTTTAATAATATATCAACGTTTTCCCCAAATAAACCATCAAATTCAAAAGAGTCAATAACAATTAAAAATTCTCCGCCACCATCTCCCCCAGACAATTTGCTACAACATGATCATCATCAACATGAACGAAATGAAGAACAAAATGTTAGAATCGAACCATATCCATTAGGAAGTTTCAGATTTACACACAAAATGGATTCAAATACATTGAGAACATTTCCAACAATAAATAATCATAATCTACCGTTACCAACATCACTTTTATCGTCAACGGTATCACCACCGCATATGCCATCATCATCATCATCATCATCAACAACATCTTCTTCTACTTCATCGTCGCCATTGTTGTCAACATCACCGTCAACATCAGGATTGTCAATTTCATCATCAAATAATTTTACCCAATCGATGTTGGGGCTTGATGGTAATTTAAATCATCCATTTAAAATTTACCCTCATCAAATGCAGTATTATGCGGTAACACCAAATATGTTTCAACCCCCCGGTGAAATTTTATCAAATGCAAAGAAATCTACAATAAACAATAATGGTTCTACAATCACAACAAACAATAAAGTAACATTAAATGATGTTATTAGTTCATCATCAGCGATACGAAAGGCGGCTGCCTCCATTTTAATAGCCGCCTCAGAATCAGCATCAGCATCAGCATCAACATCGGCATCACCACCATCATCATCACCAGCACCACCATCATCATCACCAGCACCAGTACCGTCACCGTCATCATCATCCGATAATCCATATGTTCCACGTTTGACCAGGAAATTTTCAATAGAAAATCCATACACAACAAAAAGATTTTTGAAATTCCGTGAAAATCTGGTACAAACAATGCGGCAAGCCAATGGTGGCCAATTGACCGTTACAAATCCACGTATGAGACGTACACTAAAACGTTCGTACAGTTCATCTAATAATTCAACGAACAGAACAAATAATAATAGTAATAATGATGGTAATGATAATAATAATAATAATACTGTTGATGGTCTCCAAAGAAATAGATCTCCAAAGATTGCTAAACGAAATGGTAGTGCAGGTGATAGTGTTGATAGTAATAATAATGATGATGATGATGATTACAATACTAATAATAATACTAATAATAATAATAATAATAATAATAATAATAATAATAATAATAATAATAATAATAATAATAATAATAATAATAATGGTGATACTACTCATCAGATGCATAACGATCAAAATTTTAATAATAATAATAGCAATCGAGATGCTGCATATTATGAACGTCGTAAAAAAAATAATGCAGCCGCTAAAAAATCTCGCGATCGACGACGTGAGAATGAAACTGAAATAGAAATACGTGTTACTTTTTTGGAACATGAAAATGAAGAAGCACAATATACAATAGCAAAATTAAGAGGTGAATTGGACTGGTACATTAACCGTGAAAAAGAACGACAACAACAACAACAACAACAACAACAACAACAACAACAAGAGCAACAACAACGTAGCCGATAATAATAAATAATATGCCCTCTTGCACAATGAAAACTTTTCTAAAAAACTCAATGCAACCTTGCACAACGAAAAATTTTTCATTTTTTTTTCAAAAAAGTTAACTAACTTTTAACTTTTAACTTTTAACTAAATTAAAAGTTTTTTAGAAAAGTTTTCATTGTGTATGCGGGCTAATAATTTACAATTATAGTTTCCCAAATTTTATAGTTTCATTCAATTTCTATATATTTTTCTACACCGCCGTTTTCACTACAATGCGGGAGAATCATAAATTTTATGTTTTTATTTTTTTTTTTCATTGTGCGTTAGAATAGTGTCGTGTAAAAGAGGTATTTTTTTTAAAAATAATATTAGTGTAGTGTTGCGAGATTAAAATTTATCATATTGTTTTTATACACCATGATTTTTTTGATCATATGGCTATTTTTTATTTCAATTTTATTATTTTTTTTATTTGTTTGTGTGCAATTTTATTATTTTTTTTATTTGTTATTATTTGTTTGTATGATATTATTTTATTTACTTTTTTTTTCAATTTAAATTTTCAATTCAATTTAAAATTATAGAAATCCGATTGGGTTTTAAGTCGACAAAAATTTGTCGACAAAAAAAATTGTTTTTATTTTTTTTTTTTTTTTTTTAGAAAATATTGTAAGACTTTATAAAGGATGTTTTAAAAACATTGTATTGTAGAAAAAATTATAACATATCTCTAGTAATTAATACTATCTCTGTATATAAAAGAAAAGGAATATTAATATTATTTTATTATTTTTTTTTTTTTTGTTAAACCGTTTAAGATTTTGAATTTATTTAAATTCAATTAATATAGAAAAATAATAATTAACATAGAAAATTAATATAGAATATATAAAAATAATATAAGATATGGAATAAATAAAGGTATTGAGGAGCAATTAAAATATAGAAAAATTATATTTATAACTGTATAAGTATGGCATAGCGAGGCGATTAATAATGAATAAAAAAAATCTTTTAAGCAAATAATTAAACAATTAAAAAGGAAAACATTGTTTTTGGTAAGTTTTGGATAATATTTAAATATTATAATAAAAGGTAAAAAAAAAAAAAAAATAAGAGAAAAATTTAAATAAAATATATAAGAGTATTTTTTTTTATTAAACATTTATATTAAATACAAAAAATTGATTAACCATTAACATAGAAAATTATAAATTATATAAGAAAATAATTATAAGAAAATTATATTAGAAATGGAAATTTAAAGAAATTAAAATATTGAAAAATTATATTTATACCTCTAATTGTAAGTGTCGTATGTAATCAATAATATAAAATATATCTCTTAAGCAAATATAATTAAAAAATTAAAAAGGAAAAATATTTTATAGTATAAGTTGTTTTTGGATATAAAAAAAATATATAAAATAAAAGAAAAATTTTAATAAAACATAATTGTTTTTTTATTTTTTTTATTATTAAATATTATAAACAAAATTATTATTAATGCCCCCCAAAAATCAATTCTGCAGATGTGAAAAAAGCAATGTACGATATCCTAAAAATGGTCTGATCAATTTTTGTTCTACGACAAGTGATTAAATTTTAAGCAGTGTTTGTGGAGTTTTAAGGTATTAAAAAATTAACGGGAAAAATTTATGGGCACAAGGGACATTCACACACATCAAAAGTTAATAATTAAACGAATATATTTTCTTTTTTGGAACAGAGAACGAAGTTTATTTATATATATAAAAGAAAATAAATACGTATCACATATATGCGGATTTTGGTAACATTTCTAATAGAATTGTTATTGTATATTGTTATATATATATATATATATATATATATAAATAATTTTTTTCCTAATTATTTATGTAACTTATAAAATACCAAAATTATCTAAATAAAATTCTAAATAAATTATTAAATCTATATATGCAAACGGTTAATTACTCACATTTTATTATAGACGGTAACTAATATAACAAACTTCCTGTTGATAAAATTTTTGCAAATGTTATTCCGAAAAATGTTTTCATTTCTATTCTATACACTATAAATCAGCGCCACATTTTGTCACATTTTTAAAATAACTAAAATATTTTAGAATCACTGAACTTTTTGGTAAGGGCCCGAGCAGAATTAAAATACGTAGACGTACGCCTGCGTACGCGTACGCAGAATTTAAAATAGTGAACACAATAGATTGTCTGTTTTGCGTTTTTTGACAATACAAACTAAATAAATATAAATATAAACAGATAAATATAAATTGATTTTTAAACTATTTTTTTTATTTCGATTTTTTTTATTTCAACGATTAATTTTATTTCATTTTTTTTCTTGTTTATTTTTATTTATTTTGAAATTCAATGAACAGTAGATAAAATATTTGTCAAAATGCGCCGCCCGTACGTAGAAGATAAAATTTGGTCAACTTCGGCGTACGTGTACGCAGGCGTGCGTCTACGTTTTTATTGTGTTCATTCTTATTTAATTTGCAGTGTTTAACTTCGGCGTACGCAGGCGTACGTCTACGTATTTTAATTCTGCTCGGGCCCTAAAGCTTTGCGTTCTCTGAAAAATATTGCAAAGCAAACACGTAAAGTAGTAAACTGTGTGCGTTCTCTGAAAATTTTTCATATGAAAGAGGTAAACTTCAAACGATAAAATACAAAAAAAAACTTTTGTTGTTTATGTTTTGTTTGTAGTGTATTAGTTTTTTTTATTTTTATTAATAATTGAAAATAATATTAAAATAATAAATATAAGTATATATTTATACAGTATTATAAACACCTCACCAAAATATATATTATTAATATACATATATATTAAATTAATTTATAATAACAAAAAACAAAATTATTTAAATATTATTTGTATTATTGTATAATTATTTTCGTTTCAATTAAAATATTCAATATTAATAAAATGAAATAATATTTTACAACAACAATATTATTAATTTGACGTTTCATCTACACTTTCATCTGCAATTTAGAAGATTTAACTACAAAATGCAGATGAAACTCTAGATGAAACGCAAACACATATTCAGAGAACGCACGATCATTTAAATCAATGCATTTTATATTGACGTTTACGTGTTTGCTTTGCAATATTTTTCAGAGAACGCAAAGCTTAAGCAAAAACGAGAGAGATTATAAAAAATATTATTGAAATGTCATTTATTTGTTATTTTATAATGATTTGTTGTTGTTTATTTTTATTTAATTTTTTTACATAGCATTATTTTTATAGAATAATTTTATTTATTATTATTTGTTTGTTGAAAAGTAAACGATTTTTAATTATATTCTATTTTTAACATAAAAAAAAAATATATATCTAAATAATAAATATAAAATGGAAAAACCACAAAAAATGCCTAAAGTGGCAAAGGTAAATATTAAAACTATGTTAGCAGCAATACATTTTTTTTTTTTTTGTTGGTTAGCATTTTGGGGTTTTGCCTTGATGCTACAAAAAAAAAATTATTATACTATAAATAGGATATAGGTTTTGAATAAAATTTTTTTTTTTTAATATATAGGTAAAAAATAAAGCACCAGCTGAAATTCAAATTACCGCTGAACAATTGTTGCGTGAAGCAAAAGAACGTGATTTGGAAATATTACCACCACCACCAAAACAAAAAATCTCTGATCCAGCCGAATTGGCCGATTATCAACATCGTAAACGTAAAGCATTTGAAGATAATTTACGTAAAAATCGTATGGTGGTTAGCAATTGGATAAAGTACGCACAATGGGAAGAATCACAAAAAGAAATATTACGTGCACGTTCAATATGGGAACGGGCACTGGACAACGACCATCGGAATATCACAATTTGGTTGAAATATGCCGAAATGGAAATGAAAAATCGTCAGGTAAATCATGCACGTAATTTATGGGATCGTGCTGTAACAATATTGCCACGTGTCAATCAATTTTGGTATAAATACACGTATATGGAAGAAATGTTGGAAAATATTGCTGGTGCACGGCAGGTATTTGAACGTTGGATGGAATGGCAACCAGAAGAACAGGCTTGGCAAACGTACGTTAACTTTGAATTACGATATAAGGAAATTGATCGTGCCCGTAGTATATACGAACGTTTTGTTATGGTTCATCCGGACGTGAAAAATTGGATAAAATATGCAAGATTCGAAGAAAATCATGGTTTTATAAATGGTTCACGTACGGTATTCGAACGGGCTGTGGAATTTTTCGGTGAAGAGTACATTGACGAACGACTATTTATTGGATTTGCGAGATTCGAAGAGGGACAAAAGGAACATGATCGGGCGCGTGTTATCTATAAATATGCATTGGATCATCTGCCAAAGGATCGTACAATTGATTTATATAAAGCGTATACAATACATGAAAAAAAATATGGTGATCGTTCCGGCATAGAAGATGTAATCGTATCAAAGCGTAAATATCAATATGAACAAGAGGTTGCGGATAATCCTACAAATTACGATGCATGGTTTGATTATTTACGTTTGGTGGAAAGTGAAGGTATTTGTGAAATGATACGTGAAACATATGAACGTGCCATTTCGCATATACCACCGAGTACCGATAAAAATTTATGGCGTCGTTATATTTATCTGTGGATAAACTATGCACTGTACGAAGAATTGGAAATTGAAGATGAAGAACGTACACGTCAAATATATAAAACGTGTTTAGAGTTAATACCACATAAAATATTTACGTTCAGTAAAATTTGGCTATTGTATGCACAATTTGAAATACGTTGTAAAAATTTAATGATTGCCCGTAAAGCATTGGGTACGGCCATTGGTAAATGTCCAAGAGATAAACTGTTTCGTGGTTATATTGAATTGGAAATACAATTGCGTGAATTCGATCGTTGTCGTATATTATATGAGAAATTTTTAGAATTTGGTCCAGAAAATTGTATAACATGGATGAAATTTGCCGAATTGGAAAGTCTGTTGGGTGACATTGAACGGGCACGTGCCATATTTGAATTGGCCGTTTCACAACCACGATTAGATATGCCTGAATTACTGTGGAAAGCCTATATTGATTTTGAGGTTAGTTAAAATATTTTTATTAGCAATTCTATAAATACATTTTATTTAATTTGCAGGTTGCCCAAGAAGAAACAAATTTAGCTAGACAGTTATATGAACGTTTATTGGAACGCACGGTTCATGTTAAAGTGTGGATATCATATGCTAAATTTGAAACGGGTGCTGTTACCGCAAACGAAGAAGAAGAAGACACATCAGAATCGAATGCAGTCGATAAAAATACGGCACCGGATATGAATAACAAGAGTGAAAATATTGATAGAGCCCGCCGAATCTATGAACGATCAAATGAATGCTTAAGAAATTTAAATGAAAAACAATCTAGAGTTGTACTGCTGGAAGCATGGAGAGATTTTGAAATGGAAAATGGTACGGAAGATACACAATCAAAGGTGATTGATAAAATGCCAAGACGTGTTAAGAAACGACAAAAGATTATTTCGGATAATGGCACCGAAGAAGGATGGGAAGAAATATTTGATTATATCTTTCCTGAAGATGAAATGGCACGTCCAAACTTGAAATTATTAGCGGCCGCCAAGAATTGGAAGAAAAATAAATAATCAACATTCTCCAAAAATTCTGATTGTAGTATTTTCTGTGTATGTGATTATTTTTAAAACCCTGTATTAAATTAATAATGAAAATGTGAAAAAAGAATTTATTCATATTAAAAAAAAAAAAAAACAACAAAAAATGCAATTTTTTTCAATTCACTTTTTCTTTTTTTTTAATTTCATTTCATAGTCATTTCTGATTAAAAAATCCATTATAATTCACTTATTAATAGTATTAATTTTATTTAATTATCATACAATTTAATAAAAATTTAATTAATCGAAAAACTATACATGAAAAAACTTTAACTGAATTATTTTAACTGTAAAGAAAAAGGACATTGCGATTATTAAAATAGAATTTTGTTTTATGAAACGATTTTGTTTTTATTTAAAAATTCATCATCAGATGACGCTATTATAAAATAAACACTATTTTTTTTTAAATTTAATTATTGTAGTAGAACTTTATTGTCACACAATATTTATATATAGGTATCGGCGCAATTCGAAATTTTTTGTTGCATGAAATGATTATGAGGGCGACACAACTTCTATATATATATAAATATGCAAACACGCAAGTATGCACAAAAACGAAAACACATATTTATTTCATACACCATATGAAAGTGTTGAAAAATAGGAATATATATATGGAAAAATAACAAGACGCAACCGAAACGAAACAATAAACATACCAGCGTCAGCCTATTCATTTTTCGTTTTTAAATGAGTGTTTGTACGTGTGTGATTTTAGAAATATAAGCCGGCTCAGTGTATTTGTTGATAAATTGTAATAGTGTGTGATGTGCGCGATGCTGCTTGCTGACCAGTTTTTTTTAGAGCCAGCAAGTAGGGAATATACGCGGATAAAAAAAAACCAATTTTTTTATTAGTAAAAATTAAATTCATTTAATTCAAATATACTTAAAAATATAATGTACATGTTTGTGTTGTGCTTAATTATATAAATTACATAAAATTGTTAAGGTAAATAGTGAAAAATGTTATTTAAAAACCAGTGAAAAAGAAAATGTCTATTTGATTTTCATAAAAACGATTGTGTTTGTGTGGGAAAGCCTGAAAATATACTGTGAGTGAACTGTGGAGTGAGGGTATATATATGATGATAATTGGCGTATGAATGCATGCATAAAATAAAAACGCAAAGGCAAAGGCAAAGGCGAGGGATATCTATAATTAGTTGGGGTGTGCGAGAGTGTGAGTGATTCGTATTTGAATATTTGCGCATCAGCCAGAGAGTGTGTGTGCGTGTGTAAAATTTGTATAAAGGAAATGTGTGTGCTACTTGGCGATGGTGTTGGCTCGCGTTTTTTTTTTGTTGTTTTTCGTTCAAAAATGCTTTTTTATTTAATTTTATAGGTTAGGTTTAAAATATAACTCTACTACAAACTCACACATATGAAATTTTAAATATGGATAGAATTTTTTTTTTACATCCTTTTTTTTTTAATCTTATTTACAATATAAATGGTAGAAATAATCAATCAATTGTAAGCAATACAAATTAAAATTAAAATAAATTACAATTTTTAAATTTAAATTATTTGAATGCGAGTAGAAAATAAACAAGAACGAGTATGAACAAAAAATTTCTTACATACACAACAATAAACAAAACAAACATACAAACAAGTTTTCTTTTTCTATTTATTTTTTGTTTTTTTTTTTTTTTTTTTTTGTTTATGTGTATATAATATACATGGATAAATTTGAAAAATAAAAGCTATATAAATGTAAAATCTCGTGCCCTGAAAATTTTTCAATTACTTTTATTTTAATAAATTTTGAATATTTGAATGTGATTTTTGTGATTTTTTAAATATTAAAATAAATAGATTGATTAATTTAAAGAAAATATTATTGATAGTGTCTAAAGAAATACGTTTAATTAATGTGAATAAAAATTATTTTTTTCTTTTAACAGAACTGTGTAGTAAAAAAAAAATTGCAAATGGCTGAATTGTTTAAAGAATTTTTTAAATAGAAAACTTTTTTTTCTTTTTGTTAAAAGTATATATTGTTATTTTGAATATATATATATATGAAATAAATTTTGAATATTTTATATTAAATTATATCTTCTTTATGGAGTTTGTGAATAATTTAAAGTGAATTTCATACCTGAAATATATATTCATAAAATAATACAATTCACACGCATAGAAAAATGCAAATAATTTGGCTACACCACCACAGACATATGTATTGGTTACAATTTTGGAGAAATTTTTTCAAACGTATTTTAACAGCAGGATATTGTTTTAATAAAATTAATGTATTTAAAGTGTTTAAAGAATGATCAATTCCTGGCAATTTTTGGGCAATGCCAAATATAAAAATATATGATTCCCGATACAACAGCTTTATTTGTAAATACAAACACAAACAATAATAATTTCATCATCATCATCATCATCATCATCATCAACATCATCATTATTAATACAATCTCAATTATTTTTTAATGTAATTTTAAACTACACACAAAATTCATCTTTATTATTAACCATTACTGCCATTATACCTACCAAAATGAATAAATTTCATTTATGCATATGAGATTACCATCAAATAAATCAATAATTAAACATGAATAAAGACAATATTATCAATGATAATTTGTTAAATTCATCTAATAATAATAATATTGATATTGATATTGACGATGCTTCACATGAAGAAAGGCAGAAAAATGTACCACAACAACATATCGGTGATGAAAATATGATGGGTGGTCCATTATTGAATCATGAAACAAGACATGACTTATTATCGAAACCGCCAGGTAATGATTTAAGCAAAAAAAATAATAAAAATGATGATAAACCTAATGATAAAAACAAAACAATTATCACTTCTCAAAATATCGAAATTAATTCGATGATACATGGTAACTTAAATAACGTTGATACAATAATTTATAAATCACCGAATGTACATGATCCTGGTCCAACTCCAATTGAATCAATTTCGGTAATAGCATCATCCGGTGATACTACATCTGGTGAAAGTGAAGAACACAATATAAATTATAATGAAATTGTATGTAATGATGATAATAAAATAATAAATCCATTAAATAGTGAGGCTAAAAGTGACGACAATTTAATTGATAAACAAATTAGTGAACCAAAACAATATGTAAAAAAAATTATTGAAAAAGTGAATAGTATAAATATTGACATCAATGAGTTAAGCAATAATCAAAATAATAAATTAGCTGATGTATTATTAATTAGTGAATCAAATAGTGTTTCAAATTATTCATCAATTTCCTCAACTACGGTAAACGAGTTATTGATCCCAGCAACATCATCGCCGCCGCCGTCTTCAACTATAGTATTAACCGAACAGTTGACAAATAAATGGTGTGGTGAAACTAATAAAGATAGTTCACAATTGATTCAAGACGACGAATACAATTTAGAAAGTGTATACACAGATAATAATTGTACCCTAAATGATAATGAAAATCAAGTTGAATCTCAATTAAATGACACAATGGATGATAATGTTCATCAAAATAATAAAAATATCAATCATCATCTTAGTTTAAGTAATGATCTTTTAAATGATAAAATTTCGTCGTCTACAACGATTAAAAAATCCCCTATAATAATGGATAAACGTCGAGTCGAACCTTTAAAAATAAACTTAAATCGTGAACCAATTAAAACTATAATAAAAATTCCATCTACGCTACAATCCCCGTCTTCATTATCATCAATAAATGAAGAACAAATGTCACCAAATTCTACATCTACATCATCAGTTGTGTGTTCGACAAATGTAACAACATCGCTCATTAATAATTCAACGATTTCAACATCAACAACGACGGTACAACCGAAAATCACCATAAAACCAATATTAAAACCAACTCAATCTAATCATGATAATCCATTAGAACAAATTCCAAAAATAACCATCAAATCGACAATAAATAAATACACAAATGATGAATATTCAATGGTTCATAATTCATCGATACCAAAAATAACAATAAAAAAAGATAGTAATAATGGATGTAGTAGCACAACAATTACCACAAGTAGTACGGCGGCGACTATTAACAATAATAATAATAATAATATTAATGTCATCTCAACATTTAATGATGAAGAAAAATCAACGATAAGTATTAATGAACCACATATTGTACCTAAATTAACAATACGTAGTTCAAGTTGTTCAAATGTTTTACAAAGTGAAGTAGTACCTAAATTAACGATAAAAATGGATAATCAACCAAAATCAGAAAAGATTATACCGAAATCAACCGTAAGTGAACAACAACAACAACAACATGAAGTGGATGCTACAACAACGACAAGTCCATTACATAAACCTATACCGAAATTGACAATTAAAACTGGCGGTGATTGTCCAGAAGTGATTAATAATGCAAGTACAACGCTATCAATAGATATAACTGATAATTCATCAAATGCACTATCAACTTCATCAAAGTTAATAATAAATCCATCAGGGCCGGGAAGTCCAAAGACAACATTTGCAATAAAAGCCAGTGATAATGTCGTTTCGTCGGGTACCGCAATACCAAAATTAACAATTAAAACAATAATATCCGATGAAATAGAAAAGATCGAAAAACAAACATCATCACCACCGTCCCAACATCCGCCCGTACCAAAATTAACAATAAAAACTAGTTCACTGGAAGTATTCGATTCACAGAGATCATCATCAGATGCTACATTAACAACTGCAACACAATCAAACCTAAATTGTACAATTGTTAAATCGGAATCAATACCATCAACCAGCTGTGAAGAATTAAAATTAACCATTAAAACAACATCGACTGGTAGTTGTATTATTGATTCATCACTTCAAACACAATCTACATCACACTTAACCACCATGATGTCACCATCGCCATCATCATCATCATCCTCGTGTTCACCATCATCAACACCATCTTCATCGTCTTGTTTAACATCACCGGCACGGTTATCACCATTGCCATCATCGTCGTCTACATCATTAATTTCCCCAACATCCACTGTTACTGTTGAATCATCTGTTGAACAACAAAAAATTACTGTACCTAAACTAATAGTGAAATTACCTAAAGATTTAAGTGAAACAGGTAAAACAATTGTAGCAGCGGCATCTTCATCGTCGTCATCATATTTAAATAGTCCAAAATCACCAATTAATAAATTGACGATAAAAACCATTATGGACGATACAAAGAATAAAAATGAATTTGTTCCTAAATTTAGTGTAAAAGTAAATGAAATCAAAAAATATAATCAAAATGAAATTGAAAATAATCCATTAAATGATTCTCAACAAAACCATAATGATGAAAATGATAAAACTATCGTTGAAGAGGAAATTGAAGCGAAACACGAATTAATACCAAAATTAAAAATACGACAAGCTAAAACCGGTGACCAAGCAATTGAAGAACAACCGATTGTTATTCCAAAAGTAACAATAAAACCATTAATTAATCCAAATAAACAATTAATGTTATCTGGTGGCGGTTGTACTGCTGCTAGTGGATCATCAACAGATAAAAATGGTAATGATTATTGTGATGATGATATGGAAACACCAACATTAATTACACCAAAAATTACTATAAAACCTATACCAAAACCAATTGACATAACGCAACCGCTGGAAATTGTAACAACAACAACACCATTACCCTCAACCACCCAAACGACGACATTTAACACACAAACGCTAAATCATCAATTAAAGTATAATTCACCAACCCCATCGACGACAACAACAATTGGACCCAATTCGCCCCGAATTGTGTTAAAAATTAATAAATCAAAAGAAACCGTTACTCAACAACATAATGATGATGACGACAATGATGAACAAATGGATACACTGAAACAAGAATCATCAATTAACTTAGTGAATTCAAAAAACGTACAAGAAAACGCGGAAATTGTGGCAGAATTTCCCGTTCATTCTATGTTTCCAACCGAACACATCGAAAATCCACAGAAACCACAAAAACAATTAAAACAGACAACTACGACAAAAATAAATCATCATCAATCATTGTTGGCAAAAATAATGAATCTGTCACCGCCACAAACCGAAATACAATCATTATCGTCAATAAAAATGGTACCGCCTCAGTTAGAGATTCAACAACAACAACAAAACGAACAACAAATACACATCATTCAAAATTCAGTAAACGCACAAAATCTTCCAATTGTTAAATCAAAAGAACAACATTTATTACTGAAACGTAATGCAATGACACCAATTCAATTACCGGATGGAATTGAATTTAAAAAAATAAAAATGGATTCAACATTGTCACCGGTAACACGTAAACTTTTGCCGGATATTAGCAGTATGCGTTCAAAGGAATGTGAACTCAACCAAAATACAATTAATTTTATGGTGAAAAGTCCACCGCAAAATACTGGCAGCATCAGTTCTAATAGAAGTGGTAATTTAAATGATAACCAATTAGGCAATTCCAGTGGCAGTCATAGTCGTCTCATTGTTAATAGTGCTATTAAACAACAAAATTCTTTATTAGATGGTGATGTAATAACAATTGATTCCGATTCAAATGATGATGATAAAGAAGATGTTATTCGGAAACAATTAAACGATGAAGTTTCAATAATATTAAAAAATAAAAGTAAAACTCCACAAACGACATCAATACTAAAACAAATGATGTTATCACCAACAACTACATCCACGACAATAACAAAGAAATCAACAATGCCATCGCTGTCTATCAATCCAAAACCAAAATCTAGATTACCTGCATTATTGCCAATCAACATCGAAGAGCTAACATTAAAAGGTATTTTATCACGTACAGCTATTTCTCCATTTACAAAACAAACGGATACAATTTCAAAATCAATAAATGCATCACATCTATTACAAGATCAACTTATCGACTCAACGTTAATTCATTCAACGGCGCCCACTGCAACAACAGTAACCACAAATATTACGCAAAAAACGGCGTCGAATATGAATTCAAAACCATTTAGTCGAGCATCGGCAACGACCACCGGATCATCATCAATATTGCCGTTGGCCACAATAACGGCTGTACCCACACCATCGTCCACCCAAAATTTACTACATCAAACAATCAATCCTTTAACATCACAATCAACAATGGCAACAGATACCGTTTCAATATTACCGACATCACATCATAACCATCAGCATCAGCATCAATTGAATCATAAAAATACTGCATTAACTAATGATTCGACTATTCCGAAATCGAATGTATTTAATTTAAACAAAAATATTTTATATAACCAACAGCAATCCCATAAATTGCTGCATCAACAAACAATCAAAAAAGACTCAACTCAGCCATTACATTTACAATCCGATGGATGTAATAAACTACTTGAATCAATATTTTCCCATAATAATGTAACCCAACAATCCCAATCCCAATTCCAATCGCATCATTCACAATCTCAATATCAACAACAACAACAACAACAACAACAACAACAACAACAACAACAACAACAACAACAACAACAACAATTAAAAATTGATTCAACTAAAGCACATAGTAATTTATCAATTGCATTACGATTACAACAGCAACAACAACAACAACATACCAATATCGATGATACAATTATTATAAATGATGATGATGATGACGATGTTGCTGATGAAGAGGGTTATGATGGTACAAAAGGTTCTTCTGCATCTTCTGTTACTGTGGCTGCCACTACTACTAATACTACTTCTACTGCTGCTGCTGCTGCTGCTGCTGCTACTACTAATGTTATGATGGCTACTGATACCGGTAATATTGATGAAGATGAAGTTGATGATGAGGAGGAGGAGGAGGATGACGGTGATTCAATTGATACACGAACAATTGATGAAGGTAATAGTGAGGGTATTGGTTCATCATTAAATCCAGCCACAGATGAAGATACCGGTGATGTTAAGAAAATTATCGATAATAATATTATAATGTTAATGAATAATGATAATGGTTCAAGTTCAGATTGTATTATGATTGAAAATAATGGCAATGAATCAAATACAATAAATAGTATTGTTACATCGGCTGGTTACGGTGGTGATGATAGTCGTGACGCAAATCTAATATCATTTGTACGAAATTTTCAAATACAACAACAGCACCAAGAAATGCATATGAAAAATCATCAGCAACAATTCCAACAACAACAGCAACAAAAACAACAATCCCAGAGACAACAACAATTAATCAATCACCTGCAAAGTGATATAAAATCAACAACAACAACAACAACAACCACAACAACATTAGAATCAATGGTAAATACAACAGATCGTGATTCGGGTGTTGATATATCAAATCCAGCTAAAAGTTTAGATGATAATAATATTGATACAATGGATATCGATACGATTGCTGAAGATTCTCTATTATCCGTTGACCATCAGCCATCGATTGTAAAACGTGGACGTGGTCGACCACGAAAAGATGGAACAACAACACCGACGGTTTCAAATAAGTAAGTTTTGTTTGTAGTTTTTTTTTCTATATATTTTTTACCAATTTTGTTGTGCACCCGCAAAAAAATAAAATAAAATTTTTTTAGGATTCTGACCTATAGATATACAAATTCAAGTCTCATTAAAGTGGAGGATAAAAGAAAATTGTTTAAAATTGATTTCCTATATTCCGTCCGGTATCGGCATTTATCAAAAAGATACATTTTTACATTACGATAAACTTAAAGATGCGAATGATAATTATTAATTTACATATGCACTATTGGTCATTGATCTCTTATTTGTATAAATTTATAAATTGAATATGCATATTATTTGCATATATTTACTAATGAATTTTATCGTCATCATCGTCGTCGTCGTCGTCGGTGTTTTGTATCTTTATTTTCCGCATATATATTATATATATATTTAATAGTTACTAAATCTCGCACATTTTGGTATAGAAAAGATTTAGTATTTATATGATGTTAAAATATACACAAACAAATGAATCAACGAACCAAAAATACACACTGCCAGACAAACACATGAAACAAGAAGCACGTGTCGGTGAGGTAAAGGAGGATTAAATGGGATGGGATGGGATCAGGGAAATAAAACCCTGATATAAAAGTTTTTCCATTTTTCATCAAAATCTATCAAAAATTTCAAGGAAAAATATCTTCAAAACTCATTGAATTGTACCAGAAAAATTTCTGTAACTTTGGCAAATTTGGCAATGTAGATGAAGAAGGGATGGTTTTGGCGAAACGTACCTTCGAACCTAAAGTAGCTCTATCAAAACAAAAAAGTGTATTTAGCTTAATTGGTCAAGTGGTTTCTGGGGAGAAATTTAAGACGACCAAGTGAAAAAAATTGAAAGATTTTTCACGACAATTCGACAAGGTTTCAATTCGTGAAGAAAAGTGATTGAAAAAAAGGTACCTTAACACTTTTGTTTTCCATAAAAAAATGATAACTATATAATGCACACAAGTTCGTACTTAAAAGGAAAAAAATAAATAAACCTCGTCCTCTTATTGTTGTAAACGTATATAATTTCTTTGAGCAAAAACAAATTTAATTTAAAATAAATTCAAATTGTTTATATAATAATATTATATTTTTATTGTATTATCATCGGGTTTTATATTGCTATATCATAACGCATTGTATATTTTGTAGCCAAGTAGTAGTAGACTAGTAGAGCGATAGTGAGGAGGGTTTATTTATGAATGATCAGCTACAATATTTATTGCCGACAATATGTCTCGAAAGTCTCGATATATTACGATATCGTTGTTATTATATTGTATAGTTATATACATGTATTGACGATGATGATCCCGTCGGTAGTTTATATTTTGTTTATATAATTTTGCGAAAGCCGAATTTTAACTTTACTCGAATAGATAATAATAAGTATATATCAGTAGTATTAGTAGTAGTAGTATTCCTATACTAGTATTAATTAAATATATTTGTAATGATTCATAAAGTATGAATGAAATGAAATCCTCCGGTTTTTTTTGTTAAGCAGCAAATAGTATTTTATTTTTTTTTATTATATGATGATGACGATTACATTAAAAATGTATCCATTTACCTTTTTTTTTGTTAAGTTTTTGATTACAAATCATCGTCATCGTCATTATCGTCATAGCACATTTTTTTAGCCAGCCGAATGATTGTTATTATTTTTCCATTTTTTTTTTTTTTTTTTTTTGTTATTATTGTTATGATATTATTTTTACAACATCGTCATCAAAATATTACCATGCCGCTTACCGTCATTATCGTCATTTTATCATCGATGCATCGTCGTCATTACATCATCATCATCATCGTAGAGTGTATATTGATATCGTTTTTGTTTTGGTTATATATATATATAAATATAGATATCTCTAAAACGTAGAGATATATAAATAAATAAAAAAAATATATATATATATAAAAAAAAGAGTATATAAATATATATATATATATATATATAGGAAGAGATACATAACAGCAGAAGTATAAATAACATAACAAAAAAAAAAAGTGTTTATATATAGAACATTGGCGCGTAATGCATATTATGACCTAGTTTATTTACTCTGTTAAAGGTCAAGGTCACAACTCCTCCATCTCCTCCATCCATATTTCATCACAAAAAATATGGGTTTTTTTTTCCGATTTGATTTTGAGAATTAATTTTTAATTTATTTTATTATTAATAAAATTTGTTTTTTTTTCTTCTTCTTTATTCTATTTTGATACAGAAACAAATCAAAAAATGATGAAGAAAAATCAAAAAGAAAATTTGCAAATATTCTAATGGATGAACATAATTTAAATACCGATGAAATTCAATTTGATGATAATAGTATTAATAACAATAACAATAACAATAATAATAATAATGATGATGATGATGCAGATGATGATAACAATGATATGAATCGTACAAATAATAATAATAATAATAATAATAATATAAGAAATGAATTTCACTTAGCACAATCATCATCATCATCATCATCATCATCAACATTATTGATGACCGGCGGACAAATTGATAGAACAATTCAAGATCAATCATCTATCACTTATAATTCATCTAATATTGTCGGAAATACCAACACCACCACCACCACCACATCAACAATGTTAAATAATAATAATAATATTATTAATCATAATGAAAATTCAAATACAATAAACAATTTATTAATTGATAATAATACAACTGAAATTGTTGTACTCGATGATGATTCAATTGAAGGAAGTTGTAGTATTGGTGGTGGTTTAAATTATTGTTGTGATAATGATATTGATATTCAATCGAGTCAATCAATTGGTGATTTATCGATAACATCAATACAATCATCTGATGGAACACAAATAGTTGAATCAACAACACAAACAACAACAACATCAACGACAATAGCAGTAACGCCAATAACAATTACAGCAACCAACACCACCACCATCACTGCTAATACAACAATAACACCACCACCATCATCATCATCATCATCATCATTATTAATACCAAATTCAACATTACAATTGACACCGTTAACGGCAGGTGGAACAAATCGAAAACGTCGTATAATACCCGCTGATGATGATGATGAATCACCAACATTTCATCCATTAGGACGTGGTGCTAAACGAGGAGGTGGACGTGGTGGACGCGGTGGTGGTAAAGGACGTGGACAAAAATATAAACGTAATCATTTAAATTTAACAGATAAATTAAATGATTGTGGTGCGGATGCTGGGAGTGGTGGCAGCGGCAACGGCAACGGTAATGTTGGTGTTGGATTTTCTGGTATATTCACAACACCAGACGGAAAGGTAAGAGATTTTTCAAATTTAACTATTTTCTTATCAAAAAATCATCTGTTTGATTCATCACATATGAATAAAACAAATAGTTTTTTTTTTGTATATATGACTATATGAAAAATTGGATATTTAACGTTTATTGATTCCAGAATAAATCCTCGTGAATCATCAAACTAAAAAACCAATTAATTCTTCTTTTTTTCAATCAAATAATCAAATTATAAATCTTTAAATGTAATAACAAAGTTAAAGTAAAATTTTTCCAAAACCAGAAAGTTCTTTATACTAAGAAACCAATGACCAGACGAATTTTTACTACATTTCATTGTCGATTCACTTCGAAATGATAATTTTATTTAATAATATTATATAAAAGTTATAATACCCCATTAATAAATAAATTAAAACTCCATTACATAAAAAATTATTTTGAAAGGATACCAAAATTTTTCTACCCCGTCGATTCGATTCTATACTATACTATACTATACTATACTATTTTTTAACAATATTCTTATCACATTTATCACATAAACGGTAACCATACTTTAGAGATTTTCTTTCTTTTCAAATGTATATGGTCATCACCATCATAGGTTTAACAAAACAATTTTCCACATTACAAATATTGGGAGTATGCATTAATTCATGCGATTTTTTTTCACGAAAATGAAGGCTTGATTGTGAAAAAATGGTTATACGCAATCAATGATCAAAGTATTGTCCATTGGAAGCTATAACATTTGCCCATCTTTCTGGCAGTTTGTGGATTCCATCCCAAAAGAACTTCTCCGGCTTGGTGGTGAAAAACGAATCGAGCCAATTTTTGATACCCTGTTCTGAAGTGGAGCGTATTCCGGTGAGGGTATTCTGCATTGAACGGAACAAGTAGTAATCAGAAGGGGATATGTCTGGGGCGGGTGAGATAGAACTTCCCACCCACTGATTTCCAAATAGTTTTGAACCAGTTTTAAAACATGTGGTCGAGCGTTGTCATGATGGACAATTTTGGATTCGTGTCTGGTTGCATATTCTGGTCGTTTTTCCGCATTCGCTCTCTTCAAACGAATTAATTGTGTTCGGTGCAGGTTCCCTTTGATCGTCTGACCCGATTTCAACAGCTCATAATACAACACACCTTTCTGACCCCACCAAATACAGAGCATTACCTTGGCACAATGGATATTCGGCTTTGCCGTGGATTTTGATGGTTGGCCGGGCTTCACATACGATTTCTTCCACTTGGGGTTATCGTAATGAATTCATTTTTCATCACTAGTGATAATCCGATGCAAAAATGACTTGTTTTTGTGGCGTTGAAGCAACATTTCCGACATGCAGAATCGGCGTTCGATATCTCTTGGCTTTAATTCATACGGCACGCAATTTCCAAGCTTTTGGATGAATCCCGATGCTTTTAAACGTCTGGAAATGGTTGCTTGATCAACTCCCAATGATTTTACAAGATCTTGTTGCGTTTGGCACGCATCTTTATCAAGCAATGCCTTCAATTCTTCATCTTCAAACCTTTTTGGCTGTTCATCGTCTTCTAAGTTGAAATCACCACTTTTAAACTGTGAAAACCACTTCAGGCACGTTCTTTCAGTTAGAGCATGTCCACCATAAATCTACTAAAATACGATTACTTTCGGTAGCACTTTTCTTCATGTTAAAGTAATAAAGTAACTCCTCGAAAAAACACTTTTTCTGGCACAAAGTTCGACATGTTCCAATGAATAGAAAAAAATGTTGTTTACGCTTCAATCAAATGACATATACAGAAAAAGACGCTCAATAACAGTAGCTTTCAAATGAATATAGTCACGGATGAACACGACGTGAAATAATACTAGTAACGCCCACTCTTAGAAAAGCGCACGAATTAATGCATACTTCCAATATTATTTTGCTTCATCATTTTGTGAGATTATTATGTATATTGTGTGTATACGATACAAAAATTATCGATTAATTTAGATAGTTTAGATGTTTTTTTTTGTGTGTGGATATATATTATATAATAATAAAATTGTTCTGTCTGCTTCTATCACAGGGCTGTCGTTTTCCATTACGATGTTCACTATACTAATATATCGAATGAATAATACTTTTCTTAGCTAGTCATTCAACTGAGAGTGTCTTGAATCTAAATTTTACAAATAGGTCACTTTATTTGTAAAGATAATCCCGCCATTCCGTCAGGAATCAAATTTGAATTTTAGTGATAAAATTTAGAACAAATTGCAAGCGTTGAGTCTCAGACGAATCACATAATAAATCTAATAAGCAAGTATATAGAAGAAAATCAAACGAATGTTTCTGAAGAATGTCTATTCCTTAAAAAAAAAATCACAGCTACTATAAGAATTCTCAACCAAAAGATTTCTATTACCGATTGATTTATCTAACAATGTTAAAACATAAGGGTAGGTCGAAGTAAATATAAAAAACTAGGGTCAAATTTTGAAATAATATATTATGGAAAAAATTCTAACAACTTTAATTGTAATTAAGATGCCGATATGAGTAGAGTTGGTCTTTTCTCTGATTTTTTGGTAACCGATGAGATTCGATTACTATTGTTTAGGTAATCGGTTACTGTAACCGGTTACCAGTAATCGAATGCTAAGTATTCGCCCAAGCTACTATACAAATATAAAATGAATAATATAGAATGATGGCGATGAATTTATATATTTTAAAACTATACAGCGGTTACATATATACACAATTCTATTTCGATTTCGATTATTATCGAATCCGATTACCGATATAAAAAATCGTACTCACTCATTGGATTCGGATTCGTAAAAATACTACATGTTTGCAAATATACAATACAATACAATACAATACAAATAAAAAATACAACAAATTAGTACATTTCTCATTCTCACTCATTTCTTATATATTATATACAATTTTGTATTCTATCGTTTTCATTCATACGGTTACTTAGTAATCGATTATTTTAAAAATGAGATTCGGTTTTCACGAATCTTCATTAGTAACCGGTTACCGGTAATCGAATACTAAGTATTCGCCCAAGACTAGATATGAGCTGTTTCATCCTGTATCAATTATTCCAAAATTGGCAAAATTGAAAACGGCTCTGTTCGATGTGAAACAGACAGAAGCAGCCCCTTCGGTTCTATTCTACACACTTCTGTAAATGTATGTTCAGTATTTGTGTGCGTGTGAATAATATACGAAAAAGGAATATTTTCCTTTATATATTGCATACTCATTCACAACAATCTCTCTCTCCTTTTGTATATTATCCTTTTTGTATGAATAAAATTGAGGGATGGTGGTTTTTTTTTTATGGGTAGGGGGGTGTTTAATTTTTATATATCTTGCGCCGCCACACAATACATAAATCATTTCAACCCCTATATATTCGTTGGTGAAATCAACACCGCATTCTTATTTATGTAATGTTGTATAATATAATAATAATAATTATAATGGTGATGATGATGTAGTAAACGATAATATACATATAATTAGATATAGAATCGACAGAACCGCTACTAATATAATATGATAATATTAAGCATGTACTTTCACGTAAAGTACATTATAGTTGTTGTTTTGTGGTGGGGGAGGAAAAAAATGTTAAGATATCTTTGTTTTTTGTGTGGCTTTTTTTCATTGGAAATTGGAAATTTTTATCGTTGTGAAAATGTTTCCGCATTATTTTGCTCGGTTATCTTTAATTTTTTTCAGAAAATAATCTACAGATTTGCTTGAAATAGTCTAACATAAGCTGGTATTGTTTTGATAGAACTAGGGTTAAGTTCGAAGATGGGATTGTGTTAGACAATTCCTTTTACATTTTCCGATATTTTGTTTGTTTTTTTCGTTTATCTCTAAGAGTTTTGAATATATTTGCTTGCAATTTTGGATATAGGGTCGTGGTACAAAATGAAAAATATTACATTCTCGGAAATTTTTTCTGATCCTATCCCATTCCGGTGATTTCATACAACTACCAAGGGATTGTAAGAGATATTTCATTCGGTTTTTAAACTAATTGGATTGAAATTTTGAATTTTGAGGTTTCATGAAACGTGCTAAAAACTTTTAGATCGGGATTTAAATTCAAATCCAAGGCTTATAAGAGTTCTCATAAGAATCCAAGGGATTGTAAGAGATATTTCGTTAGGTTTCTAACCAATTAACTAGAAATTTTGGATCCTGTGGTTTGATGAAAAATGGTAGGATTTATATACGGGAATTTTTTTCTGATCCCACCCCACCCAGGCGATGTTCCATACAAATCCAAGGCTTATAAGGGTTCCAATAAGAATCCAAGGAATTAAAAGAGGTATTTCGTTCGGGTTCTAACCAATTGAGTTGAAATTTTGGATCTTGAGGTTTCATGAAACGTACAAAAGCTTTTATATCCGGGAATTTGTTTCTAATCCCATTCCATCCAGGAGCGCCTATACAAATCCTAGGTATTATTGGAGATATATCGTTCTGTTTCTAACCAATTTACTGGAGATTTTGGATCTACAGGTTTGATAAACCAAGGAAACACTTTTATATCGAGGAATTTTTACTGATCCTACTTCTGCCATCAACTCTATCCACCCTCTTTGGATGTTCCCAGGGTGTCTCTGGGAATCAATTCTAAATAGTCACGTGTGACACATCATTTTATATTAAAATTTTATGAGAAATTCAATGATTTCAATGATTTAGCACCCCCGCTTTATATCCCTAGCCACCACAAGTACTTGCTTCTTGTTTCAGTTGTTTGCCTGACAGAATTTTTTACCATTACCACCACGAAATCGGATAAATAAAAGAGGTAAGCTGTGTATAGTAGAGTAAAACAAAAAAAAACCAAATAATTAAATATCATCAGGCGAATCACCTGTCTATTTTATGATTATTTTTTGGTTTTTTAACGAAATTTTGATGGTGTTATGATCTATATATTACATATATTAAATCAATCAGACATGAGAATATTAACATTTTTATTTAAAAGACGTTTATTTTAACAAAGTTCCTTAATATTTTATTTAAAAAATTATATAGGTATAATGGTAAAAAAAAATAAAATTTGTTATCTTTAAAATCATTTACCTGCATTTGTATGAGCAGTAGCATAAAAAAAACCACCACTTTTATAGTTTTTCATTTGAATTTGCATTCTCTATACAATACTATATAATATTGTATTTTTGTGAGCGTACAGAATAAAACAAAAAAAAAAACAACATTCTTTTAGAATTAATTCTATATAGATTTATATATTTTTTTTATTTACTTAGTTTGTATATGCTCTGCTTTTTCTGCATGCATAATATTTTTGGTTGATGTTGCTGTTGTTTTTTGGTTGGTTTTATGTTGAATGCATTTTATAATGCAATTTAAATGTTATACGTATACGTAACATTTATGTGCGTGTGTATGTGAATATAATCTTTGAAAATATATACATACAAAACAAATGCATACAAATGCATTTACATATACATTTTCGAATATTTTAACATACAGTTATAATGACCTCATAAATTTTATATTGTATTCATATTTTATGTGCATGTATAATAATAATAATAATAATTATATTATAATATAGTTTATATATAAATAATTTTTCATTTAAAAATTTATCATCAATTTTATATTTTATCATCCATCGCATGATAGAACATATTGAAAGAAAGAAAGACGACGTGCTTTTGTATTGTATTTTTGTTTTGTTTTTGGTTTTAATTGAATGAATGCGATGAGTGAAAAAATTGGGGACAAAAAATATGTATATTACAAACATTTTCTTGTTGGGTTTTTCATTTTCGTTTAATTAAAATATGCGTTTTGTTTGATGTGATGTATTCATCGTTTAAAATAAGGTACATTTTATGGTATGTTGTATGTTGTATGTTGATAGAAGTATGAAAATTGTGTTCATTTATACAGCGAAATTGGTTTTTATTTATTTTATATTATGTATGGGTTTACAAAATCAATCAATCAATATGGATAGAAAATGATTGATAAATGAATTTTCAATAAATCGCATTCAGTAATTGATTGGGTAAAATTTTTCATTTAAAAATACACTAGAAATCGCTGAAAATCTTAGAAAAATTCTTAATTATTAAGCAGACCGTTCAGGGAAATTCAATCTAATATTTTACAGGGATCATTACAGAATGATGTTTTGCTTGGTTTATACAATTTTGAAAACGATTGTTTAATGAATTTTCAATAAATTGCACTCACTAAAATTGATTTGGTAAAATTGTTTATATAAAATACTCTAGAAATCTTGGGAAAATTCTTAATTATTAACAAATCCGTCCATTAAAATCATATCCAATACTTTACAGGAATCATTTGTAATGATGTATTACTTATTTTATACAATTTTCAAAACGAATAGATTAACAAATTTTCAATAAATCGTCTCACTCACTTCCTTCATCACACTCCAGTTTTACGAATATTTTCCCTCGAATGCCAATTTTTCTGATCAGAGAACATCGTTGTTGTTTAAGAATCCCTTCGTCAGTTTTTTGCTTCTGTGGAAATGTACGGAATTTTCCAATTTGTCCATGTTTTTTTTTGTTTCTCCCATAACTGAAAGCAATTTAAAGTAATTTACTTGAAAATTGTGTCGATTTGGGTATCAAATTGCAAAAAAAATTAATTTTCTTATAGAAATGTCTCGTTCTGTTTCAAATAAATTGACATTTTGAGTAATGAAAGTTTGATGTAAAAAAAGAGGGTAATGTTTATATTCTATATCTTTTTCTGTCCGCCCACTTCCCTAAAAAACCCAAATGTGTTTTTGGTAATTTAAGTGTGTTTTTTGAGATAAAGTAATGTGGCACACTGTTTTATATTAACATTTTTTGAGTGGTTTAAGAAGTCGGTTGTCTGGTCCACGATTTTTTTAATCTTATATAATGTTAATTTAAGTGTAATAAACGATTTACCATTCCTTATTGAAACTTCATTTGATTCCATCTTGAAAGTCTATTTTTTATGGAAATTTTCCATATATGTTTTCATGTGACTTTTTTTTGTGAAAAATTTATTGTAATGCTTACAAAGTTGCTGGTTGCTTTCAAAATGATTTCGAAACAGATGTGGTCTGCACTATACTCTTGTTAGGGTATCAATTCCGTTTCAGAAGAAGCTCTATTTTTACACACATGTCAGAGTAAGCACGTTTAACACACAATCGCATACATACGAAATATTTTCACTTTATTTCTTCACGATCGAATTCATTGGATCCGATCTCTATCTCCCTATATATATACCTATATAGATTTTACACCTTTTGCAGTATTTTTTTTTTCCAATACCTAACCTGTTCCCTATATACTTATCATTTACATATCTGTGTTTGAGTTGAAGGAGTGTTGTGCTTTGTATCGCTTTGTCCCATTGTTATTTTAATTATGCATTCAAATAGTATAATAATAATAAAAAAAAAAAATAAGCAAATAAAAATGCGATAGAATGGTTTTTTATTTCTTTTGTTGTTTGTGACGTTGTTTTCAAAATTGTATAATACCAATAATACCGATTTATTACATATATGTAATAAATGATTGTACTTAAATTACTTACACTACACAAAAAAAAAATTCAACAACCACAAAGTTGTATTTTTTTATATGCGGTAATATGAAATAAAAAAAATAAACAGACATTGAAGATTATTCAGTACATGTATATTTAATATACTTACATATACAAAATTTTTTTTGTAACATTCATATTATGACTTTTTTTAGTATATTTTTTTTTTGGTATCACGTACATATATTTATTAAAAATAAATGAAATGTTACAATAAAAGATGGATTTTGTCGTTGTTGTTGTTGTTGATGATGTTTATGTTTATGTTTATGTTGTTGATGATGATGAGATTGTTGTTGTTTATTTTTTTTTTTGTTTGGAATTAAATTATGTAGTGTACATTGAAATTTGTATGTATTTACCCCGAATACATATATGAAAACCATTTAATTACATGACCATATTGTATAATTCTCATAAAAAAAGCTACCGCGCCAAACAACAATCTCATATAAATACTATAAAATGTAATAATAAAATACATAATTTATTGATTTTGAAATTCAACTAATAAATATAATGTGTGTGTATTTAATTTTGTTAGTAAATTAACGTATACGTACGTAGAGAAGAAACGATCAATGGATTGACTGCGGATATTGTATACTATAGGATTACCACCAGGGTTGTGGAGTCGGGAGTCGAAATATTTGGACCGACTTCCCGGACTCCTATACACATTAATAATCTATTATATTTTGCACTGTTTTAAAATTACATTGATTTCCTATATTATTAATTATTAAAGTAAACGTCTCTGTATATATTACAACGCAAAACAAAAAAAATATATAAGTTACGTTCCATTCAATTGCCAGGAGTAGATAAGAGTAGATTTTTTCTATAGTACGGATAGTAGTTCGGCTTTCGGCGTAGAAAAATCTATTCTTTTGTATACTCTTACCTACTCTTGCCAATTGAATGAAAAGGCAACTAATGATAGATAAAAGTGAATTTTCTCAATGTAGGAAAAATAAATTAATTCTATTTATTTATGTTATTTTTTATGCGGTCATGCCCTACAAAAATTCTCTATTACATTTTTATCGTACGACGTATATTATTTTAGAAGTTATTTCACTTTTAAAAGATCATTTTTGTAGGATATGCAAAATACAACCGAAATGGTTTATAAAAAAAGTGTTTTTACCAAAAGAAATTTTGAAGAGCGTCAATTTTTCTGAAAAATTTGATTAAAAAAATTTAATTTTCTTGTTTTTACTGTAAATATCTCCAACCGGAAGATAGATATCGAAAATTTTCTCAAAAACAAAATTAAAAAAGGGACTTATTATCTATTAATGTAGCGCCTGTTGATTCTCCGTTCAGTAGTTTAAAAGTTACATCTTAACTAACGAATGTGAGATGTGGTATTTGTTTGTACTATATCAACTGGTCTCAGTCCTGCATATAATTTATTTCCTTTGAAAAATTCTAAATCTTTTCGAAGCTGGAGTCGGCGTCGATGTCTGAGTTTTGGTTGGAGTTGGAATCGGAGTTGATGGAAAATTGGGCCGACTCCACAACCCGGCTTGGAACATAAAGAAAAAAGCAAATTGAATATAGATACAATAGAATTGTGTTTTTTTTATTCTGGCTTTGGGTGGCTAATAAAAATACTAATAATAATAATAAATAAAATGCATAATATTTTACTTTTGTCATCATCATCATACATTAATTTTCTGTTTCTGTTCAATCCGCCTTTCAAAATATTTTTGTTGATAATTTGATAAAAATTAATTGTAGTATCATCGTAAAATTTAATATATGGTATATATACGGGTGGTTTATTGGTTTAAGTCTACATATAGTCACCGTATAATAATATATATACAAATAGAAAGAAAAGGGGAGAAATTATATATAGTATATATAGAAAGAATTTTGTTCATGTGAATTTACTGCATCGTATTGTCGTTTTTATGATGACAAATTTTCTAATTTCATTTTTATATATACACAGTGCGACAATTAATATTCCGGACTAGTCTTAGGAAATACATTAAAAACACGATTTTTGAAATTATTTTTTTTTATTTATTCAAAATATTCTCCTCCTGATTCAATACGACTGTTACGTCGATTTAATAATGATTCAAATGCGTGTTCCAGCTCGTTTTGTGGTATTGCCTCTAGTGCGCGTGTACATGCTGTTTGAATGGTTTCAATATCCTCAAAAAAACCATCCTTTCAATTTCATTTTAAGTTTTGGGAACAAGGAGAAGGCACATGGTGCTAAATCAGGTGTATACGTTGGATGATTTAACACACAGACTTGATTTCGAGGCAAAAACTGACCAAAAATAAGCGAAGTGTGACTTGGTCCATTATCGTGTAACAAACACCAACTATCTGATTCACTCACGATATTCAGCTCGAATACGACGACGAATCCTGCTCATCAAATGCTTCAAAACTTCGATATAATATGCGCCACTGACTGTTTGACCAGTTGGAACGAATTCTTTATGGATAATTCCCTTGCTATCGAAAAATGTTACGAGCATTGTCTTGATTTTCGATGGAACTTTTTAGCCAGTGTTTTAGCCATCCACGAATCGTTTATACCACTCAAAAACTTGTGTTCTACCAATACAATTATCGCCATTAACTCGCTGCATCGATTTGAACGTTTCTGTTGCAGATTTACCAAGATTTGCGTTGAATTTAATTACTGCTCTTTGTTCCATTTTAAAATTTCTACTTCAACTAAAATATTGTTTCACAAGAAATATCATAACTTTTTTATTTGTCAACCAAATGCAATGAATTATTTTTACAGACGATAGAGAAAACATCAAGCTTCAAAACGCAAAAAACGCATGTTCCATCACATAGATCGTCCCGCTGGTTATTGAGATATGGTTTGGATCCGGAATATTAATTGCCGCACTGTGTATATAATATTATATTAGATGATGTTTATGTAATTGTTTTTTTTTTTTACTATATCATTTATAAGATTTTGACGTTTTCTGGCATGACTGCGGGGATAATAACATATATTATTATTTTGTATATGTTAGATACATTTTTCTTCTAATTTTAATCTTGGTTCCATACCAATATGTTATATATATTTCGATTTTTTGACTAGACATATTTTTGTGAATGACTTTTTATTAATATAGGTTTTTTTTCCTTTCCCCGTATAGTTATATAACAAAATGCATGATTGATTTGTTGTTAAATTGGTTAATGATATACAAGAACTGTTCTGGCACTGGCAAATATCTGAAAATAGGAAGCATGTATTTGTGGTGGTAAATGGGAGTTATAGGAACGTTAAATTTATCACCATTCAATTCCTCATAAAATTTTAATATAAAATTATGTGCCACACAAAACTGCTTCGAATTAATTCTCAAAAACACCTGGGGATTTCTATGGGAGTGAGTTGGATGCAATGGGATCAGACATTCCTCGAAATATCTAAATATCGATATATTTCCATGTTTCATGAAAACTCTACAGTCAAAATTGCAATTCAATTGATTAGAAATAAAACGAGATATCTGTAATAATCCCTTGGATTTGTATGGGAGCTCCTGGATCAAAATCAAGACCTAAAATTTCAAGTCAATTGGATAGACACAGAACGAAATATCTGTAAAAAATCTTTTGAAATTGTATTGGAGCTCCGTTGATGGGATGCGTTCAGAAAAAAATTCCCCAGTATAAAAGTTTTTACAAGTTTTATGAAATCTCTACAGCCAAAATTTCAATCCAATTAAGAAGATTATTAGAAACGAACGACAGCTCTGTAATAATCCTTTGTATTCGTATCGGAGCTTCTTGATGGGATTTAAACAGATAACAAAATTGTTTCCATGTGAACATATGAAATCTCTACAGATGAAATTTCAAGCTAATTTATTAGAAACGCAGATCGAGATATTTATAATAATCCCTTGGATTTGTATAGGAGTTCGTGGATCGAATGGTTTCAGTAAAATACCCCAGTATATAAGTTTTTCTCTGTTTAATGAAACATTTACAGATTAAATTTCGAAATAGAACGAGGCATCTATAAAAATCCCTTGCAATTGTGACCTTCTGCTATGAGAACTCCTGGATTGGATGCGTTTAGAAAAGATTCCCCGATAAAAATGTTTTTCTATGTTTAATGATACCTTTACAGCCAAACCAATTCAAACCAATTGATTAGAAATAGAACCAGATATCGGGAGAAATCCCTTGGATGAATATGTATGAATGCTCCTGAATGGAATGTGATTAGAAAATATCTACGGGAATGTATTATTTTTCGTTTAATTCCAAACTGATATATCCAAAAATGTCACAGCAAATATCTTTAAAACTCTTCTATACGAAATCCTATAAACGAAGCGGAAAATTTGCAAAGGCGGAAGGGGAAGGAGGAATGATCTGACATATTTCACCTTCATACTTAATAAGTTTTAGTAGACAAAATAGCTATAATTGGTTTAGTATTTGCCGAGAAATATTCCAGAGGCAACCGTGCGAACTAAAACTAAGAACGAAGAGAAGTTTTTTTTTTTTTTTCATTTTTATTGATAAAAAATTCATAATTCCTCATGACAGACAATTGAAAAGAAACCAACTCGACAAAAAAGGTATTATACATTTTTTAACAATTCGAAATCCTAATGTTCTAATCAGCTAATTAAGCAATTGTTGTTTTAAAAATTACAAATGAAAGAGTAATTTTTCGATGGCCCTTTTGTTTAAATAATTCCCAAAAAACATAAAAAATTTATGATGTATATTAAAAAATAATAATGTTTGTTGCGAGCGATGAAAGAAAACCAAACATATTTTATATATTGACGACGTTGAATTGTTGTTGAAATTCATTATATAGTTATTATTCCAGTTCGTGTACTTTTTTTTTTTTTTTTTTTGCCTTTTTTTATCTTTTTTGATATAATTCTGTGCTTCTTTCTTGTATGATATTAGGACTGAGAAGTATTTTAAACAATTCAATCCGCAATATAACACTTCGTTCAATAATGTGTGTGACTAATTAATTAAAACACATTTTTTTGCCAAAATTCGTTTTTATTCATCAAGATAGTCCCCTTTTAGGGAGATACAATCATTCCAACGCTTTTCCAATCTTTCGATACCGCCTTTGTAAAACGATTTTTCTTTGCCTTCAAAATAGGCGTTAGTTTCGGCGATTACTTCATCATTTGAGCCAAATCTCTTACCACGGAGCATCCTTTTGAGGTCTGCGAAGAGCCAGTAGTCGCTGGGGGCTAAATCTGGAGAATACGGTGGATGGGGAAGCAATTCAAAGCCCAATTCGTTCAATTTTGCCATCGTTTTCATTGATTTGTGACACGGTGCATTGTCTTGGTGGAACAACACTTTTTTCTTCGCCATATGAGGCCGTTTCTTTGCGATTTCGACTTTCAAACGCTCCAACAACGCTATATAATAGTCGCTGTTGATGGTCTGCCCCTTCTGGAGATAGTCGATGAATATTATTCCATGCGCATCCCAAAATACAGACGCCATAACCTTGCCAGCCAACTGCTGCGTCTTTGGTCGCTTTGGGCGGCTTTCGCCGGCTGCATGCCACTCAGCAGACTGCCGATTTGACTCTGGAGTGAAATGGTGGATCCATGTTTCATCCATTGTGATGTACCGTCGCAAAAACTCCGAATTATTGCGCGTAAACATGTCCAAACAGCTCTTTGAATCATCGGTTCGTTGTTGTTTTTGCTCCGGTGTGAGCAAACGCGGCACCCATTTGGAACACACCTTTTTCATACCCAAATGTTCGTGTATTATGGTTTGTACACTGCCTGCTGATATCTTCAGAATGTCAGCAATCTCCCTCACTTTCACTTTACGGTTGGACATAATGATTTTCAGTGTTTTTTCAACGTTTTCCGGAATAACAGCGTCATTTGGCCTTCCAGTAGATGGAATGTCATCGGTGTCTGTACGACCACGTTTGAATTCGGCATACCAATAACAAATGCTTCTTTTTGATGGAGCAGAGTCCGAGTAATGTTTTTCAAGCCATTCCTGGCATTGAACAGTATTTTTTTTCATTAAAAAACAATGATAAATCAGCACACGGAATTGCTTTGAATTCATTTTTTTTTAAAACACAAAAATAGCGTCACTTATAGCACTGTAACTTGTAAACAAATGATCTGATTAACATATGATGTTGACAGTAAGCCTAAAAAGGTTGCCAAATGCGAAAAAAAATATTGATTTAGTTCTAGGGACGCCATCTATGTGTCAGTCACACACATTATTGAACGAAGTGTTATTACAAAAGAACATTAACATTATTCGAATAACTATTTTTTTTTTTTAAAATATGTATATGGGTTGTTGTTGATTTGGTACACTTACATATTTTTGGTATTACTGCAAACATGATCAAAATACAAATTGTATAATTTCAATTGTTTTTTTTTTATACTTAACTTAACTTTATTATACTTTTCTACTTATTGTTAGTTAGTCAGTCTTTGAGTCAGTCAGTTCTTATAGTTCTCATATTCATTATATATTATTATTATTATACGTTTAATAATAATTCTTTCAATTCATGTACAACAATATCTACCAAACCATACCAAAACCAACATCAACATCGTCATTAACATCATCAACATTTTGTGAAAAGATTTATCATAATAATATATTTCTTACTAAATAAAAAATATCTTATTTATTTTCTTTTTCATTTTTGTTGTATATATCCCCGTAATATTGAGAATATTTTAAAGTGATTGAACTGTTTTTATTTTTTGTATTTTTGCTTGATCTTTTAGTATGTATGTTTGCGTATGGAATGTATTTTATGTACTGAAAAAAAAAATATATATTTTCTTCATTTCATTTTAATAATAAATTCAAAACACACAACACAGCACTGCGAATGAGTGAATGAATGAAGAATGGGGAGAAGCTGTAATGATGATAATATATTATACATATATGATTTATGCATCATCATCTCTATCATTATTATCATCTCATCATCATATACAATTTTGTTGTGTTTATTTGCTGTTTTATCAGTTCATTAACACCTTATAATATATACGACCACCAACTAAACATCATTCATTATATTTATGATTATCAATCCTTTTTTTTTTGTTATCATTATTATTATTATTATTGTTATATGGTTAATTGAATTGATATCTATATCTGATATCAGAATATCGGATTTAACATCGATTTTTAGCGGTATCCTGAATGGAAATTCCATTTATATTAATGCTTTGAGCTGTAATTCAAAATAATAACTAATCAAAAATCATACAGGATTATATAAACATTTACCAGATGTACCGGTTAATGTCTGCCGTTTTTATTCAAAATATTTTCCATCGCAAGTTACACATTTTGTCCACCAATTTGTGGATACCACGCCAAAAAAAAAAAATTATTCTTTCACGTATTGAAGTGCTGATCCTTAAGGGCGTCGCCCATCGATGAAAACAAATTGGTAGTCTGAAGGAGTCTGGTGAATAAGCTGCGTGCGATAAAACTTCCCAGTTCAGCGCCTCTAACGTTTCCTGGACCGGTATTACTTTGTGTGATGGTGCATTGTCATAAAGAAAAATTACCTTGTGTTGTCTCTTTTGATATTCTGGTCATTTTTGCAGCAAAGCACGGTTCATATTGATCATTTGTTGTTTTGATCGCTACCGACAGTATTAACAGTTTCATCAGGTTTTAGAAGCTCGTGGTACACCACACCTTTTTCGATCCCACTAAACACAAAGCACAAAGTGAAACCTACGATTTTTTGCGTTTCGGATTCTCAAAATAAATCCACTTTTCATCACCAGTCACGATTCGATCCATAAAACACTTTCTTTTGTATCGTTGAAGTTGCATTTCACAGATGGTTCAATTTTCTTGTTGCCTTTCAGTCAATTCATGTGGCACCCACTTTCTTCCTTTTGGATCTTTCCCATTGCTTTCAAACGATCCGAATCGGTTTGTTAAGCAACTCCTACTTGTTCTGCAAGTTGTTGTTTCATTTGCGTGTCGTCTTCATCCAATAGAGACTGCCTCAATTCGTTGTCCTCAAACTGTTTTTCGGCTGTCGGCGGCGGGCGCTCTTTGTCTTCCACATCAAAATCATCATCACCTTTGAATCGGTGAAACCATTGTATGCATGTTCTTTCTGATAAAATGTTATCGCCATAAGCTTTTACAAGTATTCGATGTGTTTCTGCCGCAGTTTTCTTCAAACGAAAACAAAAAAGTAATGCTGTCCGCAATGCTGTACGTTTTAATGACACTAAATTCGACATTTTCAATAATTTTTTTAACAATGTTGTTGCTCGATAAGAGGTCTACTGTCAACTAATTTGGAGAGAAATATCATAGATTTTACATTCGCTTGTGTATACCCATATATGTGTGAGCGGCAAACCGGTACCGGTATACCTGGTAATTTGCATTGATAAGAAGGTTCATTCTGGTGTTTTTAATTCAATCAATCAATTGTTTAATCAAAACTGACTTCAATCAATCCGCTTTATGTATGTAAATTATCCTAGGACGAATTATTGTATGCCCTCTGATGATACCGATTAGAAGAAATTATTCTGTTTACTTAATGCATTGATAGGATATTTAACCGGACACTATAATCTAAAAGCGCATCCATATAGGAGGATCGGTAATCGTAAAGGACAATACTTGAACTTTGCTGTGTCACACGGAAGAGGACAGAGCACATGTGAAGCTATATAGCACGTATACCTGTTCAGGATCATTGGAAAATTATTTCCATTGCTCGAGAAAGTTATATCCATTCCCATTAATCAATTGGCCAGCTTAGCAGAGCCAATGAAAGTATGAATACGAAATAGATTCAGGGTGTAGCGCAATGACTTCGGGGTTCCAGAGTTTTGAGGATTTAAGAACTAATCCAATTTAATAATCTAATTTAATCTAATGCATTACATTATTGGTTCTCTTGTGTCATTTGTAAGGGTTAAAAAACGATCTATGGGTATTATAAAAAAAACATTCCTTGTTGATGATTCACTATGCAAGAAACGTAACAATTTTTATTAAAATCATTTATTCCATATGAAAATGTGTTCTGCAATGAAATATGTAAATTTTTTCCCATTCGTTTCCAAAAGCATTCAATTGTTTTATTATTAATCATCATGAGTTATAAGTCAAAATTTACAGAGTAATAACGACAAATAAAGACAAAAACGGGAAGGGAATTCTCATATTTTTTGATCATTTTTGTAAATAAATTTCAATTGTCATGAGTTCTTAATCGTTTCGAGTCCATTGCATCAAGATTTAATGATGGTATTTGGTCCGATTATGGGCCAATTCTTTAGACAATACGTTTTTTACGTGTATTAAGAATACGTTTGTGTGATAAACGAAAAAAAAAACAGTGCATGTAGTCAAATTCATTCAACAGTTTTCTAAAATTTCCGAATAGTAACCCATTTTTAGGAATCGTACAAACTTTATAATTATAAAACAGATTAAAGACGTTCAAGACATAAAAGACAAAACCCATTAATTTTGGTATATAATTCAATTAATATAGTCAATTTAATTAATAATAATCTTAATATTTTTGTTTTTTTGTTGTTGTTTTTCACATTAGGATCGAAATAGACGGAAAGCAATATTAAAGGAAACGACAACACCGGCCTTACAAGTATTTGAAGAAGAAACTCGTATGAGTACAGATTCTTTTACACAAATGAGGTAAAACAAAAAATTACCATTTCCATTTTTATTACTTTTAAATGAATTATTTAATAAAAAAATTGAATCAAATTTTCCATAGAACGACAACCAGTGATTTTTTGATAAATAACAATGATGAATCACAATGTTCTGTATTAAGTTATACAAGTGGTGTTACAAGTACAACGGAAAATACATCATCACGTAAACGTAATAAATGTGAAATTGATTATGAAGGGTATGTATTTATTTATTTATTTTTTTGTCATTTTATTAACGATTAACTAATAAATTTTCATGTTATTTCTTTAATGTAATTTAATTTGAAATAGAAAAACTGAATTTACCGTTGATATGATTGCCGAATATGATTGGCCACCGCCAAAAGGTTGTTGTCCGGCACGTAATCGTGATACGTATATGTTACAGGAACAGGTAGCCGAATATCTGGGTGTGAAAAGTTTTAAACGAAAATATCCGGATTTACCGCGACGTATGGTAGAAATGGAAGAACGTAATTATCTTATGGAAAAGGGAATGGTTTCGGAGAAAATGTGTGATTTAGGTTTAACAGCTGTATTGGCCAGTGATATATTAGACATTATGAATAATGATTTTTATGAAAAATATGAAGATTATCGACGATACGTTCGTGATAAACACATAAAAGATATACAAACACGACACAAAGCTGTTCTTCAGGGTGCTGTTGTTAAGAATTTAAGCGCTCGAGAAAATGCAATTCGTACCGCATCCTCATGGAATATGAATTTTAATCGATCGTAAGTGGTTTTTTGTTTTTTTTTTTGCTTATTTTAAATCGAAAATAATATTCCAATTAAGGATTGACTGTAATTTAGTATAGTTTAGTTAGAATTTGCTCAATGGAATTTTTTTTTTGTTTTTATTCTATAGACGTAAAGAAGATCGTCGTCAATGCTTAGATTTACAAAATTTAATTATCCAATTACCGGAAACAAATCGTAAATTGATGTGCCGTCCAAATAAATCAACAGCTCCATCAAATTATCCGATAGCATTGGTGCCCGGACAATATCAAGAATTTTATCGTCATTATAGTGCAGCTGAATTATTGTAAGTATTGTTTATTTATATTATTTTATATTTTGTAATTAATAAAAACCATTATTATATTGTATTATTTCTATTTTGTTATAAATCAAATCAGATGTTATCCAATTAATACGGCAATTGCTGATCCAATAGAGCTTGATAAAAAATTAAAAGAAATTTCATTGCATCGTAAACAAAATTCAAATAGTGTTAATAATAATAATAATAATGATAATAGTAAAATTGTTAATATAAAATTGGAGCAAAACAGTGATGATGAAAATGATAATATTGTTCGGAATGAAAATGATGATAAAGATCATATTAATGACGAAAATGTAGATGAAAATGATAATAAAAATGATAGTACAACAGATTCATCTACAGATGATGATTCATGTGTATGTTTTGATATTTTTTTTGTTTATTTCAAATGGATAATTGATTTGCTAATAATTTTTAATTAATTTTTATTTTATCATTTACAGGGTTCGAATAGTGATACAGAAGATGATGCATCGTCATCATCATCATCATCATCGTCATCGGATAGTGATCATTTTGATGATAATGAATTAATAACAGAATCAGGTGATGATAATAAAAGAAATAATACCATAAATAAGAAAAAATTACAAAAATGTATAAATAAATCAACAAATAATAGTAAAAAAACATGTGAAGTTTGTGATAAAACACAATATTCAAATCAATATAATAAACCAGAAGTATTTATAAAATGTTCAACGTGTTTTAAACAAGGTATGTGTTTTTTTATATTAATTTTTTACAATTTTACACTTTATTACAATTGAATTTTAATTTTTTTAATTTCTGATTAATTATAGCTCATCCCAGTTGTATTGATATGCCACCGCGAATGGTACAAAGAGTCGAAATTTATCGATGGCAATGTCGTGAATGTAAAGTCTGTATAAAATGTAAACAATCAAGTAATAATGATAAAATGTTATATTGTGATCAATGTGATCGTGGTTTTCACATTTATTGTATTGGTTTACGATCAATACCTGAAGGTATAAAATTAATTTTTTTTTGTTAATTTATTTTATTTTGAATTTTTCTTTTGTTTTTCTAATTGTTCAACTCACTGTTTGGTAGTAGTTTTAAATTTTATAGATAGATCTTTCTATTATAGCATTCAATAGAAATATTAGAAATATTTGCCGATTGTCGAATGAATTCAATTCGAATACGGTTGGAATTTTCTAAAATGATATCAAAAACATTTTCCTATCACTTTTAGTTCGATCCGACCATCTTTCTTTCTCTGCTGCTATTATCCAACTGTTGGATGTAAAGCGATCACATGTTTAATTTTGATTTATTATAGATTTGCAACGATGTTGTTGAACTGTTCTCGATTACTTGCTAAGTGGATTAGCTCCCCAATCGAGCCAATGTTTGTCCAATTCCTAATATTTCTGGCCCATGATAGTTGCTTCCTGCCTACTCCTCTTTTTCCTTCGATTTTTCTCTGAACCATCAATTGTAGGAGTTCATACTTGTTATTGCGCATCAGATGTCCAAAATATGCAGTTTTTCTTCTTTTAACAAGTTGAAACAGTGCCCATTCTGTGCCCATTCGTCTTAGGACTTCGCCGTTTGAAATGTGGTCTACCCAGGAGATTTTTTGTATTCTTCTGTATATCCACATTTCAAAGGCTTCAAAGAATTTTGTTCATGTGTGAAGTTTACTATTCTAAATTAGAAATATTGATTTGAAACGTGTGGAATAAAAAAAAAAAAATAAAATAACTGACTAGCTATAACAGTAGTTATACGAAAAAATATGAGAAAATGATATATATATAAAAAAAAATAACAATACATCATAATAATAATAATAGTTACAAACAATATAATATAAAATAACTTAATAATAATATTAATAATAATAATTGCAGTATTATATATACAATAATTGCAATAGATTAGTATACACCAAATAAATAACAAACGACACAAATTTAAATCGCATATTGTTACGTGTACATGTGTGAAAATAAATAAAAACAAAAATATAAATAAAATAATATTAATTACTTTTGATGTATCGTACTCATATGACAACACGATATGCAAAGAACATCACCCTCAAATGGTAATAAGAATAATAATAATAATAACAACAGCAGTAAAAAACAACAAATTATTTGGGATTATCGATTGATTCTAAACGTGCGAGAACCTGCATTATCGGAAAAAAAAGTCACGGAATAAATAGTAATCAGGGACCAGACAAGAATTACTCCGGAAAAGTAAATCAACCTCTAAAAGATTCACATGAAATGACACATGAGATTAATGTCAGCGAAAATAGTAACATGGACACATCAAAATCCGAGCCACCAACAATAAAAACTCAACAAAAGCAAAACGATGGCGAAGGATTTGAGGAGGTAAAGAGCAGAAAAAGAAATTTAAATAACCCACTATCACGGACGAGCAAACTAAAACAACCAAAGATTTCAAACTGGCTATCGGATCACCCGGTCACCGCGAATGTATATGAAAGCCTGTCGGACAGTGATGGGGAAAACGACGGTGTTAATGAGGATGTTAGACCTGCAAAAATTCCTCCCATATTTGTATTTGGGGTGCAAAAAATTAAACCACTTACTGATATGTTGAAAATAAAAACAGATAATAAATATGAAATCAAAACCATAACAAGAGATCAGATTAAAATCCAAGTTAAAACGATAGATCATTACAGAGAGATAACCAAAGAATTGAAGGAAAAAAAAACTGAATTTCACGCATATCAGTTACCGGGGGACAAAAAATTTAAGGCCGTAATAAAAAACTTACATTACGCAACGTACATAACGGAAATTCAAGAAGAGTTGGGCGAACTAGGACATAAGGTGGCACGTGTTACTAATATTATGAAAAAGGGTACCCATACTCCGATGCCACTATTCATTATTGAAATGATAGCTAAACATAATAATAAAGATATTTACTCAATCAAAAATCTAATGCACACAAGGGTTGTAATCGAGCCCCCGAAAAATAAAAATCGTGAAATAACACAATGTACGAACTGTCAACGCTATGGTCATTCTAGAGGCTATTGCGGATGTTGTTTATGAAATTTCCGTTGACTTTTTTTTTTTTTGGCTTTTTCGATGTCACTCCTTGGTTCTTCAAAGATTGCTTTCGCTTATATATTAAATAGCATAGGTGAAAGAATACATCATCCCTGACGAACTCCTTTTTCAATATGAACTGCGTTTGTTACACCATCTTTAGTTCTTATGCAAGCAGTTTGATTCCAGTATAAATGTTGAATGCATCGTACGTCTTTATCGTCCACACCCATTCTTCGTAGCACTTCTATTAGTTTGTTGTGTTGTACTTTGTCGAAGGCCTTTTCGTAGTCGACGAAACATAAAAATACGTCCTTGTTAACGTCGCGACAGTTTTGCACTAGCACTTGTAAACCAACCAAGAGCTTCGCGTGTACCAGTGCCATTCTTAAAACCAAATTTGTTTTCTCCCCATGTTACTTTCGCATTTAGAATAAATTCGACCATGGAGGACAGGCAAGAATATTTTTAAAGTGTGGCTCATGAGGCTTATTAAACGATGATCTTTGCACGTTTTGGCGTTTTTCTTTTTGGGCAGAGCAATGAAAGTTGATTTTCCAACCATTCTAAAGTATTTAACTCTAAAGTATGTATTGAATTCATGCGGATATTTCGAAAATTTTGATAGCTCACCGAATTTGCAAAAACAAATTGTCCGGGAAATGAATTTTCTATATGAATTAATCTAAAATTTCAAAACAATTGATTTGGAAATTTCATAAACAGAATATTACAATTTGAAATATTCCAAAGATTTCTCCAAGACAATTTTGTTTTGAATTTCTTTACATAAAAATGAAATCTAATTGAATTTTAATTATCTTTTTATTGAAAATTGATCTAAGGTATATTTTAAAGCCCTTAAATAATGTTCTATAAAATTCTGAAGCTCCCCAAAAAAAAAAAAAAACAGATATTTTTTATTTAGTATAATAGATTTTCCCCCATTTAACCCTAGGTTGCATAACAAAAAATTCTACGCTTTTGCATAAACGGGTTATATTTATACACAGAGATTAAATGTTAACTAACTTCCTTAATTCTTAAGATAATTAGACCGGACTAGTTACGTTTTCTGGCTATTTCTTATATCTTTCAAGCACCGCACATTTGGTAATCATATTCCTCCAAATCGTTTTTAAGATATTCTCAAATATCCCATTTTTAAATCACAAAAATATGTCTGCCAGGAGGTTTTTCATAGATAATCACTTTAAACCATACGCTTAGAACCTCCAAATGATGATTAATCGTTTGGTAATAAAATTTTACACTGATTCAAGTATCTGAACATAATTGGCCATCGTTTGGTTCTTGAGCATTACCTTAGAGAGATATCACATGAAATGTATGTTAAACGAATGCTAAATAATGTAACAAGTTTTTAAGTAACTTGAACGGACATTTTAACAAGGTGTCTTTTCGAGATATGATACCCCAAACTTTAGAGAACAAAAAATAAAATTTATCTTTTACACACATTTCTTTAAATATCTAGGGAATCGGTTGTCCGATCTACATGATTTTTTATGTATTTTATTGGCGATTTAATGCTAATGCTATAATAGTGTATCTGATCTTTCAATTACAATAACCAGCTGTGGAGATAAGTGCTCCAGAGTAGCAAAAAACATGAAGATCTCCAAAAAAAACGGGCTTAATTCCTCAACGAAGCCAAATGGAACAACATTTTTGAGAATGTTTTCGACTCCAAATGAGCCACAGGACCTAAAAACGGCATATTGTTGTCCATCCCTGGCAAACCCCGTATAATACAATTATTTTTAATCCTGGGCATAATTATACCTAGAATATGCAAATCCGCGGTGTCTTGCCTATCAACAAGAATGGCCATGATTCTGAACACTTTTCAGAATTTTAGAATTGAATATTCGAAGATGTCACCAAAGGACTAAGTAGGAATAAGTAAAAAAAATAAAGTTTTTACAGCACTTTTAAAATGTAATGGGTATTAAAATATCCATTTATGCGTTCTAGTGTTAAGACTCTGATAATTTATTTATTGTGATATCCATTAAAATTTTATATTATAGACAATAAATCACTATTTATTTATTATTCTTTAATGTTCCTTTTAATATTAACATTCCTTAAAACTCTTTAATTATATTCTTTTTTTTTTTTTTTTTTTTTTTTTAGGACGATGGCATTGTTCAATTTGTACGGTATGTACAGAATGTGGTGTACGTAAACCGGAAGGACATAAAGACGATACACTTACAATGTATCAACGTAATAAATTACAATCGACTGCCAAATGGACACATGAATATCACATAAATAATATTACAAATTTACGTGAACATATTTCAATGTTATGTGTTCCGTGTGTTCGTGGTCGTCCGCCAACAGCAAAAACAACAGCCACAACATCAACAATTACAACCATTTATAAATAATTGTGACGACTGAATGAATAATAATAATAATAATAATTATTATTATAATAACAATAACAACAACATCACCTTAATTAAAAGTGAATACAAAAAAAAAAATCAATCAAATTTATTATTAAAAAAAATTTAAAAAAAAAAGTGATATTTCAAAATGTGTGCTTTGAAAGAAAATAAAACCCCCAATAAAAAAAAAATGGGGGGAGTTTTTTTTTTTTTAATTATTTTTTAGCACTCCCATTTCATAATCAAAAATTGTGTTTTAAAACACAACACATTTTTTTTTCTTTTTTTTTTTTTATTTATTTAAATTCATCGCAATAATATTTTGTATTTATAAAAAAATATTAATTAATCAACAATTTGTTTAATTGTAACAAACTTAATAACAAAACTAAACTCTATATAATTTAATATATATTTTTTATAAAAATAAATTAATTGGTTAATTAAACGATAAAAACAATTTAAAAACAAAATAAATATAAATAAAAAATATAGTGAAAGTTAAATTATTAAATTGATAATTTCGCGGTGCATTATTACGTTTTTTTTAAATAATAATATTTAATTAAAATAAAGAGAAAAATAAAAAAATTAATATATAATAACAGTAAAGAAAATAAAACAACATTCCTTTTTTTGGAGGAGCCGCCGTTATTTGAAAAAAAAAAATAAATAATTTGTATAACAAATAAAAAAAAAAAATTATTCATCATATAATTAAAAAAGCAAAAAACAAAACAAATAAAAATGAATATGATTCATAAATAAAATTAGTATAAGATATGGAAATAGAACAAATTATAATTTCGTCATCATCATCATCATCATCAACATCATCATCAGAATGTGAATGTGATTAATTAATTAAATAATAATAAATAAAATAAGACGAAGAACATTTTAATTTAAAAAAAAAAAAAATCACACACAAACAAAAAACAAAATAACAATTAAGATAATTAATTTTTATTTTATTTAATTTGTTTTTTTTTTTTTTTAAATATATTAAATTGAATTTAATTAGATTTAAAATAAAAAACTACTAATATAATATATATTTTTATTTTTAATTAATTTTGAATGACGATATTTGATTATGATTTTTTTGTTTTTTACAATTTAATTTCCATTATTATTAAAAGAAATTAAATATTGATTTTATTATTAATTAAATTGTTTTATTAATTTTTATCTAAATAAATTTTTTTTTTTATTTTTAAATTATTTTTTTATTGTGTAAAGTATTTAATTATATTATTTGCTACTTTTTTTTCTTCATTTTATGATTTGGAATTAATTTTTAAAATGTTTATTTAACAAAACTACTATAAAAAAAATAAATAATAATTTAATAGATTTTTATTATTATTTAATTTACTTCTAATAAATGTTTTTATATAATTTTTTTTTTTTTTTTTAATAATATAAATTAAGTAAATAAATCAAAAAAAAAAAAAATCATCACTCAAACAAAAAAACAGTTTCAGTAAAATTAATTTCAGAGATAATAAAAAAAAAAAAAAAAAAAAAAAACAAAACAAAATTAATTTAAAAAAGAAAAATCTAATTGAAAAATACAATTTTAATCAATTAAATTAAATTTTATTTTATTTGCTTCATTTTAATAAATAGAATTTAAATAATTTTATGGATTTTTTTCTTTTTTATTTTTTAATTTATAATTATTCTAATACGTACAAAAAAATTTTTTTTTATTATTATTAATTTCATTTTTAATTTAATAATTTAATTTTATTAATAATATAATTTAAATAATTTTCAAAAAATTAATAATAATAATTATAAAATAACATTAATAATAATAGTTTTTTTTTTTTGTTAGGTTAATTAATTCATATTTTTAAAAATAATTTATAATATAATTTTTTTTATTATTATTATTATTATTATTATTGTATTTATTTATGTATTAAAAAAAAAAAAAAACAAAAACTATTTAATAATCACATTTTTTTCTATATTCATTTTGTTTTTTTTTTTTTTTTTTGCCAATTTCGTATTGCAATTTGGAAGATTTGGAATTAACTAAATATTAGATTATTAGCTATAGAATAATTGTTGTATGTGGTGGTGGTGATGGTGGGGAGATGAAGGATGACATTAAATACTCATCATGATGATATTAAAACACAAAAACTCTTTTTAGAACTCCTTAAATTTACAAAAAAATCTTCATTGGGTTAAAATTCATTAATTCTTTAATGATAATTATGCTAATTTCGGGAGTTAAATTATGCTAATTTCGGGAGTTAATTTCGGGCGTTTTTGAATATCCCCAAATGGTAAATTTTGGAAGTTTAGCGCTTTGAATATTCCCATATTGTAAATGTACAGATTGTTTATGAATTGTCACTTGAATTTTGTCCATGGATATTACCGGTAATAATTTCTTAAATTCCGAATTATTTTCGCCGGTTTCAACCACGTTTTTGGCCTATACAAAAAAAACGTTTGGTAATTTACTATTATGTGTAGGAATTAAAAATTGCGGATTTTTTGGCTTGAAAATGTATAACAAAATGTAAACGTTTGCCAATGGTTGTTTGGTTGGTTGACATTCAACGCCATTGCAAGTTCATGTTGCGTTCTACACGAATTTTCATCCAATAACGCTTGCAATTCTTCGTCTTCAATTTTTTTTTTTTTTTGCTGACCTGGCCGTTCTTTGTCCGTTCCAAGTCAAAATCACCATTTCGGAAGCGTACAAACTATCGTTCACAAGTTGCTTGAGCTGGACCATATCCATCATAAGCTTCAACCAACAAACGATAAATTTCAGCAGCGGTTTTCGGTTTTCAAATTAAAGAAAGTTATTAAACTTCCCCCCAAAATCAACTTTTTCAAGCATGTGTTTCGACGCTATTCGAAGCAAAAAAAGCTTTGTTGTTTACACTTCAATTAGTACGTTTAGACGCGCAATAAGCTCGAGCTACGATTCGCCAGCTCGAGCTTAAAATCCCGCATATACGGTGTCATAAGCTCGAGCTTAAGGCCGTTTTCCAAACGAAAATTTCGATAGTTACTAATTTAGTTGCTAATGTTTAGATACGAGAATGAAAAGTTTTGAAAATTTCATTTAGCATTCATTTGTTTACCATTGTTGTGGTTAAAAAATTATTTAATTTGATAGTATAAAAACAAATTTGATTTTAGGACACAGTAGTAATGCTATCTATTAAATGTTCAAAAGAAAAAACAATGTTTTTTTTTATAAAAAATGATGATAATGTAAAAAAACGACATTAGTATCATAAAGTTACTACATTAACAACTACGCTTATAAGGTCCCGAGCAGAATTAAAATACGTAGACGTACGCCTGCGTACGCGTACGCAGAATTTAAAATAGTGAACACAATAGATTGTCTGTTTTGCGTTTTTTGACAATACAAACTAAATAAATATAAATATAAACAGATAAATATAAATTGATTTTTAAACTATTTTTTTTATTTCGATTTTTTTTATTTCAACGATTAATTTTATTTCATTTTTTTTCTTGTTTATTTTTATTTATTTTGAAATTCAATGAACAGTAGATAAAATATTTGTCAAAATGCGCCGCCCGTACGTAGAAGATAAAATTTGGTCAACTTCGGCGTACGTGTACGCAGGCGTGCGTCTACGTTTTTATTGTGTTCATTCTTATTTAATTTGCAGTGTTTAACTTCGGCGTACGCAGGCGTACGTCTACGTATTTTAATTCTGCTCGGGACCTAATGCTAATGCTAAATGCTTGATTCCCCTCCATTTATGTCAAATATTTAGTAATTAGCATCCCAAATTTTCGTTTGGAAAACGGCATAAATGTTTTATAAGCTCCGATGCGTAGCTCGAGCTAAATAATAAGCTAAAGTAATGCTTTTTATGAAATGCCGACGGCATACGACGGCAAATTGAAAATACATGCATTTCAATGTAGGTACTTTTTATGAATATTGGACGGCGGACATGTCGACGGCTGACGGCGGACATTGATATTTTTTCTTCTATTGCCGTCGGCTGACCGTCATTTTTCCAAACTTCATTTTTCATTTTATTTACATTTTATTTAATTTTTATGATTTAATTTCATAATAATAAAATATCCAGTTAATTTACAAACTAATAAAAAATGGAATTATTTAACAGCAATTGGTATATATTATTAAATTTCGGTTTTTTTATCCAGGCAAAATAACTTTTAGAAAAAGCACATTTTTTTTATATATCACAAATATCATATTTGTGATAAATAAAATATTTTCATAGAAATCGAGGCTTAAGCGGGCTAATGACAGACAAAAAAAAAACGAAAATGGCAGCGGTGTGTTGCGATACACTCAACGCTAGTTGCGCCATCTGTTATCAAAATCCGCATTTTTAATACCTACACCTAATATTTTGTTTTGATAGAGAGAAAAATTCAAAAAAAAAAAATAATCCATAAAAATCCTCTGGAGAAGAAACATCCAAATCCGTATTCTGGAGAAGAAGATCGATATGATGTTTAGAAAATTATTTTCTTTTAACAAAATTTAACAAAATTTTCAAAACAGAACAGAAAAAATCGTTCGTTCTTTTTTTATATTAAATATTAAATATTAAAAATTCTCTGATAATTGCGGATGTTAAAGATTTAAAAATCCTGTTATTGGATTAAAATTTCTTCTTACATATACGTTCGTTTTACGATTGAATTAGAAACATTCGGTAAACTTCTTTAAAGTACAAAAGCAAAAATAATATAAACTGAAAAAATTTTAAACATTACAAAATTAGTAGAGTAATTGTTCAGAAATTCTTCGACATCTACATCGCAATCGCACCATCACCTTCACCTGCATCTCTTTATCTAACATCCAACAAACAACCCCAAATAAAAATCGAATAAATTCTATATGATTATTCTATAATATATTAATTTAATTATCCAATCACCGCCACAAATCCAATCATTTAAATTCATCATCTCAAAAAAAAAAAAAAATAGCCTTATTTTTAAAATTAACAATTAAAAAAATATTAAATAAACCAATAAATAATAAAACAGTATTAAAAAAAAAAAAATCAAATATTCTTTTAGTAGAAATTAAATGAAAATTAATTAATTATTTTTATTTTTTTTTATATTTACGTTTGCAAAAAACGAAATAATAGCAAAAAATTATTATTATTATTATTATTAGTATTAAAATTTTTCAATTTTAACAATAAAAACAAATTTTCATTTAAACAAAAAAAAAAAATAAAACCATTAAAAATACAAATTAATATTTGAATTAATCATCATTAAAATTGCTCTCTTTCTTCTTTAAGATCACATCCCCAATTTTTTTCTGTCTCTTTTCCCAAAAAAAAAAAAGAAATGGTTTTTTTTTTATTATTTATAATAATAATTAAAAATTTTTTATAATAAAACAATTAAAATAAATAAAAAAAAATTTAATATTATTTAAATACTAATTAAAAAAAAAATTTCCGTTTTTTATTTGCATTTCATTTCTTTCAAAATTATTTATTATTTAATTGTTTAATTATTATGATAATTTCTAATTAGTAATTATTATTTTTTAAATTAATTGATTTCTAAACAACAGCGAAAAAAAACCCCCAAAATAAAATTGAGCTAAATTATCTCTAGTCTTTTTCTTGTTTTTTTTTTTTTATTTTTTATTCTTTTTCTCCGCTTTAAAATACTAATTTAATTTTTAAAAATTAAAAAAAAAAATATTTATTATATTAAAAAATATTAAATTTTATTTAAAAAAAAATATGTAAATATTTCAGAGATTTTTTTTTTTTTTATTTTTAATTTTTTATAGATTAGGACAATTTTTTTTCTTTTCTCTTTTTTTTCTGTTTTGTTTTGTTTTGTTCCATGTTTTGTTTTTAGTAATGATAAATTTAGTTTAGTTTTAACGTCGCAGAAACAATAACAAAAAAAGAAAAAAATAGTTAAAATAATTTATTTTTTTTTTCAGTTTTTAATTCTAATTTCATTTCTTTTTTATAATAATTTAAATTATCTTTTTTAAAAAGTAAACAAAAAAAAAAAACATATTAAAAATATATAAATAAATCAAAAAAGTTGATGGAGGTAAATAATTTAATTAATTTATAATGTAAAAATTAAAAGAAAATTATGTTGCTGCTTAATTTTTATTTTATTTTTAATTAAAATTTGTGTGTTTGCAGTGCATGAAATTAAAAAAAAAACACTAATAAACAATTTACATTCGAATCATAAATAAATAAATAAATTAAAAAAAATAATGGTAATTTAAAGATAATTTTTTTTTTTTTTTTTTTCATAAATATAATTAATTAATTTTATATAGTTGCTATATAAATAATAAATTTGTAAAAGAAGAAAAAAAATGTAAATAAAATCTATATAGTGAACAAAAAAAAAAAAAATATAAATAATAATATATTTAAAAATTAATTAAAATAAAAAAAAAATAATCAAAAGAATGAAGTAAAAAAAAATCACAAAAAATATTTTGTTAATAAAAAAAAATAAATAAATATAAATACTATTTAAAAAAAAAAAAACAATTATTAATATTTTTAAGATCTTAAAAATCGTAAAAATCTTAAATAAATTATCGTCACATTTAAAAAGAGAGAGAAAATTGCTAAATAAAATATTAAATTAATAATTTTAATTTTAATAACTATATGGAAATGGAAATTAAGTGAAAAACAAATAAAAAAATTTAATATCGCATCATAGCAAATTAAAATATATTTTAATGTTTTTAATTTTAATTTATTTTTATTATTATTTATCATTAAAATAAAAATTATTATTAATTAATTAAATTATCATATACGCAATCATCACACACACCCAAACACACCCCGTAAACTTATTTATATAAATAATTTATTTATTTAATTTGAAATTTACTTTTTTTAATCATCTAAAAACATTATAATTTAAAATTGTGTATTTGTTAATTATATAAAAAATAAGAATAAAAAAAAAAATCTACTCTAAAATTTAAATAGAAAATATGATGGAAAAAAAAAAAACAACAAAATTACATTATAAAATTTATGTTTTATATGCATCATAATTTTTTTTTCTAATTAATTAATTTACAAAAAAATTTATTATGAATAAATAATTAATAAATAAATAAATATAATTTAAGTTAATTTATATTTATATAAATAATAAAAAAATTTTTTTTTTGATTTGAACGTGAAAATTATAAATAATGAATTAAAAAAAAAAAACCTATTGCAATTTTATGTTTGATTTTTTTTTATTTTAAATATTATTAATTTTTAATTTATATATATATATAATATATGAAAATTATGATTAAATAAATTTAAAAAAAAAAAACAATTTTTAATTATTATTTATATATATAAATAATAATAAAAAAATATTATTATTAAAATTAACTATATTATTATCATTATTATTATTATTATATTATTAAATATTATTATTAAATATTATTATTAATTATTATATTGTAATATGATAAAAAGAAAAGATAGAAAGAAAGAAGAAGAAACACAAAAAAAAAATAAAAATAAAAAATAAGTAATAATAAATAAATAATTTAAGGTTCGAATTTTTTTTTTTTTTTTCTGTGTCTGTTTATATATAATTTTTTTAAAAAAAAAAAAAAAAACATTAAATAAAAAAAAAACAAATAAAGAAAAATTTAATGAAAAAAAAAAGATTTTTTTTGATTTGTTTTCAATTAAATTTTATAAAGGGTGATTTTTTAGCTATTATCTTTTTCACTGCAACACTGGTTTAAACAGTTGACGCACGTTTTGTCTTATGTTTCACTGTCAAACATCTTCAGTTTGGTCTATAATTTAAGTAATGCTTTTTATGAAATGCCGACGGCAGACGACGGCAAATGTCAAATTGAAAATACATGCATTTCAATGTAGGTGCTTTTTATGAATATTGGACGGCGGACATGTCGACGGCTGACGGCGGACATTGATATTTTTTCTTCTATTGCCGTCGGCTGACAGACGTCCAAACTTCATTTTTCATTTTATTTACATTTTATTTAATTTTTATGATTTAATTTCATAATAATAAAATATCCAGTTAATTTACAAACTAATAAAAATTAACAGCAATTGGTATATATTATTAAATTTCGGTTTTTTTATCCAGGCAAAATAAATTTCAGAAAAAGCACATTTTTTTTTATATATCACATATATCACATATATATTAATAGAAATATATTCATAGAAATCGAGGCTTTAACCATGAATCGTCTTACAAACGAACACCCGCTTGCAAATTATTCAATTTTATTATCAAAATGTGTGCTCTGTTAAGAAATTTTATCGCGCGCTTCTTCCATTTTATGGTCAGTTTAATGGACCCACTAAAGCGGCTATTCGGGCTATTGTGACTAAATTTCGCACCAAATTTACATTGTTGGACATTAAACCAGCAACACGCTTCCGTTGAGTGCGAACTGAAGAAAATATCGCAGCTGTATCGGCCAGTGTTAATGATGATGACCATGAATTATCGATTCGTCACCGTTCGCAGCAATTGGGCCTCTGTTACTCAACAACGTGGAAAATTTTGCGAAAGGATTTAGGTGTGATGCCTTTCAAAATACAGATGGTGCAAGAATTGAAGCCGAACGACTTACCGCAATGTAAAATTTTTGGTGAATGGGCTCTTTGGAAAGTTGGTCGAAGATCCACTTTTTTACCGAAAAATTGTGTTCAGCGACGAGGCTCATTTTTGGCTTAATTTTGGGTACGTAAATAAGCAGAATTGTCGATTTTAGAGTGAATATCAGCCAATGCCATTGCAAGAGCTACCAATGCACCCAGAGAAAGTCACAGTTTGGTGCGGTTTATGGGCTGGTGGCATCATTGGACCGTACTTCTTCAAAGATGATGCGAATCGTAACGTAACTGTGAATGGTGAATGGCGCTACCGTGATATGATATCCAACTTTTTTTTGCCCAAAATGCAAGAGCTTGACTTGCATGACATGTGGTTTCGACAAAACGGTGCCACATGCCACACAGCACGCACAACAATGGACTTATTGAGAGGCGAGTTCGGTGAACATTTTGTTTCACGTTCGGGACCGGTCAATTGGCGCCACCTAGATCGTGCGATTTAACGCCTTTAGACTATTTTTTGTGGGGCTATGTTAAAGCTCATCATGTCTATACAGACAAGCCCGCTTCAATTGACGCATTGGAAGACAACATTGAAGCATTTATTCGTGAGATACCGGCCGAAATGTTGGAAAGAGTATGCCAAAATTAGACTAAGCGGATGGACCATTTGAGGCGCAGTCAAGGTCATGAAATAATCTTCGAACATTAAATTACATGGACCGTACTATCGATTTAAATAAAGATTTCATGCATTTTTCTGAATTTTATGTGTTTTTTTTTTGAAAAACTTTCCTATAGCTTTTAAAAAATCACCCTTTAGTTGATTAATTTTATATATTGGGAGTATGCATTAATTCATGCGGGGGTTTTTTTTTTCGAAAATTAAGTCTTGATTGTGAAAAAAAATGGTTATAAAATCAATGATCAAAGTATTGTCCATTGGACGCTATAACATTTGCTCATATTTCTGGCAGTTTGGGGATTCCATCCAAAAAAAGAACTTCTCCGGCTTGGTGGTGAAGATAACGAATCGAGCCAATTTTTGATACCCTGTTCTGAAGTGAAGCGTATTCCGGTGAGGGCATTCTGCATTGATCTGAACAAGCAGTAATCAGAAGGGGTTATGTCTGGTCTATAAGGCGGGTGAACGTAAGTAGAACTTCCTACCCACTGTTGCACAAATAGTTTTGAACCGGTCTTGAAACATGTGGCCGAGCGTTGTCATGATGGAAAATTATGGATTCGTGTCTGGTTGCATATTCTGGTCGTTTTCCGCAATCGCTCTCTTCAAACGAATTAATGGTGTTCGGTAGAAGTCTCCTTTGATCGTCTGACCCGATTTCAACAGCTCATAAATAATACAACACACCCTTCTGATTCCACCAAATACAGAGCATTACCTTGCGGCACCATGGATATTCGGCTTTGCCGTGGATGTTGATGATTGGCCGGGCTTCATATACGATTTCTTGCGCTTGGGGTTATCACAATGAATCCATTTTTCATCACAATCCGTGACAATCCGATGCAAAAATGACTTGTTTTTGTGGCGTTGAAGCAACATTTCCGACATGCAAAATCGGCGTTCGATAGCTCTTGGCTTTAATTCATACGGCACCCAATTTCCCACCTTTTGGATGAATCTCGATGCTTTTAAACGTTGCTTGATCAACTCCCAATGATTTTGCAAGATCTTGTTACGTTTGGCACGCATCTTCATCAAGCAATGCTTCCAATTCTTCATCTTCATCATCTTTTTGGGTGTCCGGGTCGTTCATCATCGTCTTCTAAGTTGAAATCACCACTTTAAACCACGGGGAAAACCACTTCTGGCACGTTCTTTCAGCTAGAGCATGACCACCATAAACCTCTACTAAAATACGATGACTTTCGGTAGTACTTTTCTTCATGTTAAATTAATGAAGAAGAACTCCCTGCAAAAAACACTTTTTCTGACACAAAGTTCGACATGTTCCAATGAATAGAAAAAAATGTTGTTTACGCTTCAATCAAATGACATTTACTGAAAAAGACGCCCAATAACGGTATAGCTTTCAAATGAATATAGTCACGGATGAACGGACGACGCCAAACCAGTAACCAGTAACGCCCATTCTTAGAAAACCGCACGAATTAATGCATACTCCCAATAAAATACATACCAGAACAGTAGTTAATAATTTTGGAATCCTTTCAAGGATTTTAAGGTTTTAATTATTTACGTTTTATGGAACGAATCAATAGAATATCACGTAATTTATAGACGTTAGATTTGTTCAAAGTAATCTATCTACTAAATATAGGATTGGCTCTTACGTTTGTACAATTTGGAATTTGGAATGAATATCGGAATGAACTGCAGAGTAGATCTCTGCACTTTTGGATGGAACGAAGTAAGAGGTAAACATCCGTTTTATTGCAATAATAATTTGAGTAATTTTTAATTTTGAGTCTTCTTTATTAAGGACAGTTTTACTCTAATTTATAGTAAATCCTAAAGAAATTCAACAAATTATGAATCGATGATAAGCTAAAACCAATCGTCGATATTGTAGGCGAAAATTAGATAGATAAATAGAATTTCAATGTTGGAAAATATCAAAACAAATTAAATCAATAAAGAATTCCCCTTGTTATGCCTTAAAATTCTGGATTTTCGCAGGGTGCTCATTTTTACTTACTTTAATGAATGGCATGGACAAGAATTGCGGAATTTGAAAAAAAAACCTTCCAACATTAAAGTGTATCAAGCATGAACCAAAGAGATGGTTAACAACTGAATATTTTCTTGTATATATTTACGTTTTGCAAAAAAGAACTAGGAGATTTAGGAACTTTGATATTATCGAGTAAATTTCTGAAAGAATTGATGAATTTTGGGCCAAAGTGCATTATATATAGCAACATAAACTATTTCAATTTATTTATTGTTGTTAAAATGAGTTTTTTTTTTGTTTAAGCTATGACAATGCTAATGTGGAACGAGGTTTCTCACAATCATCATTAGTTTTAGACAAAAAAAAACAAGATTGAATACACATACTGCTACAATTAAGATTGACGATATGCTTCCAAAAAATGTCCGAACTATTAGTGGCGAACGTATTATATATAAAGTGATGGAAAAAATCTTTATTTTGTATAATATAAGTATACTATATAAGCTATTGCCATGGATGACTACAGAACCAAAAGATCCATTGAACGCAAATTTTTCCGAAACAAGAAAATGCGTCATGAGCAGGATATTTTGCGGGATATAGACACGCTGTCCAGCGTGAATGACAGTAAAAATTTGTACAGGAGAATAAGATCTTTAACTAACGGATTTATACAACAACCCCTTCTTTGTAAGGATACCAGCGGTGAAATTTTGACGGATGAAGAAAGAGCCATCGCGAGATGGGCGGAGTATTTTAAAGATCTACTTACAGCAAGCAACCCAATTGGTAGAAATACAGAAAACGAACTTCCGTACCAAACAGCACAACCACTAATTTCGGAACCAACGTATGAGGAAACCAGAGAAGCCATTCTGAAGCTCAAGAATGGAAAGGCGGCTGGATCTGACGGCGTACCTGGTGAACTCTGTGAAAATGTGGTGGGGATGTATTGTGGAATAGTATACATGAGCTAATTGTGCATGTTTGGAACTACGAGTTTATACCACACGGAGTGGAAGCTTGCTGTAATTGTGCCAATACACAAGAAGGGAGACAGGATGGAGTGTTCCAACTATCGGGGAATATCTTTGCTGAATGCAACATATAAGGTACTCGCTTATGTGTAAGCATAAGCGCCTTTTACCATATGCGGAGGAAATCATTGGTGAATACCAATGTGGATTCCGTAATGATCGCTCAACAACTGATCAACTGTTCGTCATACGACAGATAATGGAAAAGTGTGGGGAGTTCAACGTAGTAACACACCACCTATTTGTTGATTTTAAGGCCGCATACGACAGTGTTATTAGGGAAAAATTATGGCGCACGGTGGAGGAAAGGGGATGGTGGCGTAGGCGGTTCGATTTCGAGCTATATACATTATATACCGAACCCCACATCGTTCGGTTCATTAAGATTGGTCACCTGAGGTGGTTTGGTCATGTGGTACGAATGGATGGCGATCGTATACCGTCAAAAATGCTGAACAGCAAACCGGGCGGATCTAGGAGTGTGGGAAGACCGCGCGGGGTTGGTGGAAAGATGAAGTAGAAGTGGATCTTCGGGCCCTCGGCGGTTCCGGCTGGCGGACGTTGGCGGTAAATAGTTCCGGTTGGAGGAGGCTGTTAATAGACGCCAAAACCAATTGTAGGTTGTAGGCGCGCTGAAGTAAGTAAGTAATATAAGCTATTATTAAAAATTCGCTGATCATCCTGTTTTCGGCATCCAAAAAAAAAAAAAAAAAGGTTTTAATTTTAGTTCGTTACTACACAACAGAATCGGTTTAGGGCGTCGGAAAACCTTCGGATTTCACTTACTATTTGCTAAATTTAATGGACAAAAAAAACGAGTACCTCATTCGATTGATCATCATCCATTGATGATTAACGTCGGATCAAATTCGGACAATCCCAACTCTTCTACACGTAAATATAAGATAAATAAAATAATATCATTAATAATATATTCGTAATTTTTTTTTTTTAAATTATTGATAATAAATTCCATTTATTTTTTTATTTTTTTCTTTTTCGCAATAATTAAATTTTTTATACATAAAATAGCACATTATTTATTTATTTTTATTTTCCTTATTTTAATAAACATCATCATCATCTTATCAATTTTATTAATTTAAGAATTTAATTTAAAACAACAAAAAAACACAAAGAATTTCCTTTTTTTTTTTTACTTACTTTTACTTACATCCTCTAATTTTTCTTAGAGGGCAACAACAAACAATTCAATTAATATATTTTTAATTAATTTTATTTCATATATTTATATTTATAAAATGTTTAAAAATCACTTTCAAAGAACCAAAAAAAAAAAGAAAAAAAAAAGAAAAGAAATTTTAAATTAATAATTCCTTATTTATATAAATTAAAAGAACAGATAAAAAAAAAACCAACAAAAGAAAACAGTTTTTTTTTTTGCTTTTTAAATTCATTTACAATCAAAACGTAAACATTTTGGGGGTTGGGAGTTTTTTTTTTTTTGTTATTATAAAACAAATTAATATAAAATATCCTTTTTTTTTTAAAACTTAATTATAATAATAATTATTAAAATATATCAAGCTCGATCGAATAACGAATATAACAATTAAAAAAAAAAAAAAAAAAAAAAACTCATAATTAATTTTTACAATATAATAAAATTATTATAGGAAATAAATAAAGCGCAATCAAAAAACAAATAAATTGCTTAAAAATTTTCGATTATTTTTTTTTCTCTCTCTATATCTCTCTCTCTTTTCATTTTATTTTATTATAAATTTATATTAATATTTAATTTTATCAATTAATTATATATTTTTATATATTTAACAATAAAAAACAAAAATTATTTATGGCACATTTTGTGAATTGTTTTTTTTTTTTTAACATTAAATTTCAATTATAATTTATTTAAAAAATAGTTTTTGTCTTTTAAAGTTTATTTATTTATTTTTTTTTTTTTTTTTGATAATAAAATTCTTTTTCTTTTAGTTATTAATTTTTTTTTTGTTTGTTTTATTTTGTAATAAAAAAAATGTTTTTTTTTATGATAATTTAAATATTGTATAATTTAAATATTGTATAAAAAAATAGATTTTTGTATATATAATAAATAAATTTAAGTTTCGTTTTTTTTTATAGTTTTTCTTTTCATCATCATAATAATAATAATATTGTAATATTTTTGAATAAATTTTAGTTTTCTATTAATTATTTTTAATTCATTCATCAACATATTAAGCATCAACCACAATCATTATTCATGTCGAACACCACAAATCGATAAAAATGTACTGAAATTTTGTAAATTCATTGCTGGTAAAACGGTAAAAGCAACATTTGCTAAATGATTATTATTTAATTTAAATTCATCAATGGTTTCGATTAATAAATTAACATCCGGTGTTACAGTTAATTGATAAAATATTTTTAAATGAATTGCTGGTAAAATGACAATTGGATGGGTGATGGCGGCGGCGGTGGTGGTGGCAGTATTTATTGATGGTTGTTGTGAATCGGATGGTAAAGATTCCGTTTCTATTGATGATTTATTATGATTATTATTATTATTATTAGATGATGTTGATGATTGTATCATCGATGGTGATGAAGATCGACCATCAGCAGATGATTTTCCACATGTATATCCTTTTAGTAATTTATTAAATGTATATCGTAATATTTCAAAAATATTCTCTTTTGTTAATTGTTTTGATAAATGTCGATGACGTTGTATTATACATTCATTTAAATCCGTTAATTGGGTGGTGGACGTTGCCAAACCCGTTGACACATAACATACAATGGCTGCACAATTATTTTCATAATTCCAACGTTTACGACTGAATACATTATAATCGCCAATGGAACAACCAGTTTCTTCATCTGTGTAAATAAAAAAAAAAAAAATTAATCAAATAAGAAATTCAGAAGAAAAAATATAGATTTTCCATATAAAAAAAAAGAAAACAGATCTGTATAAATGTATAAATGTGATTTACAAATAACAATAAATTTCTTTAACGACTCGGTGATGCAGTGGTTAAAGCATCCAACACATTATTATTACTATACTATAATTATATGAATGAGTTAATTTGAATTCTAATTTTACTCTCACACATACCCAATAAAAAAATTACGTGACACCGTAATACAATATACCAAATCATTATGTGGGTTTGAGATTATTTGAATCTATAACAAAAAACAGAAAAAAAAAAACAACCGAGTCGTTATTCCCATTCATTGGGTTTAAATTATATCAAGGCTGAAGTCGCTTTAAAAATTAAACAAAACTAAAATAAATAAAACGAGGACGACGATAACAACATGCATCCAAATTTTATAATGCAGCCATATCTTCCATAATAGATGGAATTATCGCTATAGCTTATATTTGTATTAAATCATTAAATCGGAGAAATATTACATTTTTCGTATATATTCCATAAATATTTTCTAAACACTTACAATCAAATTTATCGTTGTGCGTGTGCGCCCACACCTGCCATTCGATTAAGGCCTGACGTGGTAACGCTGGCACAACAATGTAATCAACAATTGCATTTGTTGTCCGCCGCTCCCATTGACGACGAGCCTCTGATATAAAATTTTGATCGGTTACAAAACAAATCCCATGCACAACATCACGTAACTGGCCGACACAATTCATAGCCATTGCAATACGACTAATATGTCGTAATGTTAATTTACACTGTGGCCGTATGCCACCGTCAATGATTTCCATACTACCGGGCACCAATGCAATTTGACCCGATATATAAATGATTTCACCGATGCGCGTCGATTGACTGTATGGGCCAATGTTTGCCGGTGCCCAATGTGATATACCCTGTACGTACATCGTTTGACGTTGATACATATCCATATTTTTATTTTTATTACTATGACCATTACCATTATTATTTTGTTGATTTTCTGTAATAATATCATTATTATTATTATTATTATTATTATTACTATTGTTCATTAGTAGTAATTGAGCTTGAGCAGCAGCAGCAGCAGCCGCCATTGAATTACGTTTTAAATGTAATTCATATTTTGATTGAAATGCAACGGCTTCAATGACAACATGACAATTTTTTGGTAATGCCAATTCAACACAAACGCGTGTCGGTGGATTCGTAAAATTAAATACATTTGAATATGATTTATTTATCAATGGATATTCGGACATTTTACGTACATACAATGTTATATAACAAATATCATTTAATTCATATTTTTCCCTATCAATTAAATCTTTTAATATTTTCATGGCATTATCCATTCCAATGGTACAATTTGTACCAATACCTTGAATACCCGATATCCACATCCAACCCATTCGATTACATGCAACATTTGGTTTATTATTTAATTGTTGATCTTGTTGGAGTTTTTCTTCGTCATTGTCATTGTCATTGTCATTGTCATTGTCATTGTTGGTAAATGGTGGTTGTTGATTTAAAATTATTGGTATAGAATCGATTTCTGGTTGTTGTTGTTGTTGATTTTGTACCTCTTCTGTAATACTATTTTTATCTACTTTAAAATCAGTCTTTATTGTTTTTGGTAATTGGGTTATTGTCGTTGTTGATGATGATGATATAACCCCATTACTACCAATATTATTATTATTATTATTATTATTACTATTACTACATTTTTGACTAATACCATTACTTTGTGATGAATCATTATTTTGTAATTGTTGTTGTTGATTTGATAATGATGATGATGTTGATGTTGATGTTGATGATCCCGCCACAATTGGCAATGTCGTTTCTTTTAGTCGATTCTCTTTTTCAATTTGTTCCAATTCGGATTCACTTAAATCGGGATCACTTAAATCATTATAACTTGATTCATTTAAATCGACAATATAGTCTAATGATGTTTTTATATTAATTGTATTCATTGGATTCAGTGTATTTTTATCATTTTCAATTTTCGGTATTAAACGTAATTTTGTAAAATTTATATAACCAATTGGACAAACGGAATCTGTTGAACTGATTACCGATTGCATATCATCAATGATAATTTCTTTTTTAAATAATGGACAATTCAATGTAAATGTTTCATATTCACCACCTTCACCGCATACATTCAATCCATATTTATCTTTCATTTGTAATAGATACGGTTGAATGTCACGTATCGATTTACCCAAATGACGATCCGGTTGTAATCCTAATGCTGCCACTTTTATAACAATTGCATGTACCTGACAATCGATCATCTCCTGTAATAATTCCGTTTGATCACGTCGCCATAAATAGGCCAATGATATTAGATTTAAACGAGCGCATCTGTTTATAAAAAAAAAAAGCAATTAAATTCCATTTTTTTTAAACACATGAAATACAAAATTAACATAAATACATACACATTTTCAACGCGTATCCTTTGATAATCCGAAAATATTGCACCAACAGCAACAGCATCACAATTTAATTCATCACGAACGGTTTTCAATAGATTATATAAATCTTCAACTTCATCATCGTCTTGCGGTACATAATGTTTTGTATGAAATTGTGTTGTTTTACCATTTGTTTCAATTCGATACAATGGTAATTCCATTGCTTCGGCCAACAATTCAATACCCATATGACCAACCGTTTGATACATATAACTATCCAATTCATCTGAAAATATTGATATAATATACAAATTAAACAACAATTTATAAAAAAAATATTGAAAATCTACTGACATTGCGGAGAGGTTAAAGAAAAGAAGTTTCTTTGGGGGGTCTTTAATGATCGTTAAAAAAAATTGTTAATAATTCAGATTTCATTAGATAAAATAATCGATTGTCTATTGAAAAGATTGTGTTGATCGGTTCGACGAATTGGGATCAATAGGATTGGGATACTGACTGATCGATTCGCTAACCCACTGTTGCAACTGTTGATTTCCTGATCAAGTGCTTCCTATGTGACTCCACTACCTAGGACAAAATTGTAAGTGATAATCCGATGCAGTTGATTGTACGGTTATTTACCGCAACCATCGCAAAGACACACCAATTATGAAGTCAAGTAATGGAAACATGATTTAAAGTTAGCATTCTGGAACGATACTTTGGCAACTTAGATTGTGAAAACATTGATCGATTGTTAAAAAAAAACACCCAACGAGAAATAACCGAGGGCCCGTAGGAAACAATTGAAAGGTTCTCCTATCTCGGCAGTCAAATTAACAATGATAATGATATATAATTGATGAAGTGCAATCTAGAATTGTATCGGGAATCAAGTCATTTTTACACGAAAAGAAATCAGACATTGAACAATGATTAAAAGTATAGCTTTATTAAGCACGACAGCGTGGCCAATTGTTATTTATGGTTCGGTAGAGTCGTATTTGGCTTATGAATGAATGAACAACGTCGCTCCATGGCGTTTTGAAAATAAAATTCTACGAGTTTGGCAATGGATAATGGACGATGGCTGTGTTGATGGGAATTTCGAATTATAAAGGATTTATTTACAACCAGACATTGTTCAACACACCGAGTTAGGTTAGGTTTGAGTTGGATTAGGTTAAAAAAAAATTCCCTTCCCATTATTCAAATTAAAAATTTTGTTTATTAACACTTAAAACTCATGAATTAAACCATGACTATTTGACTATTATAAATACTACAAAGAGATCGCAGAGTAAACAAATTTGTCAATGGTTTATTAAAAAGATGTCTCATCTATAAATAATATAATGTAAGAGCAACAAAAATGTAATTTACATAAAATATACATTTATATTCAATAATAATAATAATAATCAGAAATTATACGGAAATATATACAGAAATATATAGAATTTTTAATAGGAAATTTGAATAGTCGCATTAAATAAATTTTTGGTAAAACAACAATATAAATATAACTTGTTTTTTGGTTAATTAAATTAAAATATTTAAAAATAAATTAATATTTCTATCCCATCAAACTAAATATTATATTAATTGCGGTGCATAATTTCAAAATGAAAAAAAAAAACCAAAATTTTAATTATTTGATTACCAAAATTATTTTATTTATATGATATGACAATACACGAGTATAAAAAAATAAAAATTTAATAAAGATATGAAAATACCGCGCCATAAAAACATCACCGTCCGTCCATAAACTAAAGTATATATACAGATATTTAATAAAAATATACAATATATATTATAGAGAAATATATGCGATAAGAATGATAATGATTATAATATATATATTGTATATATTGTAATGTAATACAACAAACAAACAAACAACTTATGATATAAAGGGTGACTTTTTAAAAGCTATAGGAAAGTTTAAAAAAAAAAAAAACACATAAAATTCAGAAAAATGCATGAAATCTTTTATTTGAATCGATAGTACGGTCCATATAATTTAATGTTTGACGATTATTTCATGCAAATGTTGACATTGACTGCGCCTCAAATCCATCCGCTTAGTCCAATTTTGGCATACTCTTTACAACATTTCGGCCGGTATCTCACGAATAAATGCTTCAATGTTGTCTTCCAATGCGTCAATTGAAGCGGGCTTGTCTGTATAGACATAAGCTTTAACATAGCCCCACAAAAAATAGTCTAAAGGCGTTAAATCGCACGATCTAGTCGGCGGCAATTGACCGGTCCCGAAAGTGAAATAAAATGTTCACCGAACTTGCCTCTCAATAAGTCCATTGTAGCGCGTGCTGTGCGGAATGTGACACCGTCTTGTTGAAACCACATGTCATGCAAGTCAAGCTCTTGCATTTTGGGAAAAAAAAAGTTGGATATCATCTCACGGTAGCGCTCACCATTCACAGTTACGTTACGATTCGCATCATCTTTGAAGAAGTACGGTCGAATGATGCCACCAGCCCATAAACCGCACCAAACTGTGACTTTTTCTGGGTGCATTGGTAGCTCTTGCAATGCTTCTGACTGATATTCACTACAAAATCGACAATTCTGCTTATTTACGTACCCATTGAGCCAAAAATGAGCTTCGTCGCTGAACACAATTTTTCGGTAAAAAAGTGGATCTTCGGCTAACCTTCCAAAAGCCTATTCACCAAAAATTTTTCGTTCCGTATTTATGAAAGGCATCACACCTAAACCCTTCCGCAAAATTTTCCACGTTGTTGAGTAACAGAGGCTCAATTGCTGCGAACGGTGACGAATCGATAATTGATGGTCATCATCATTAAAACTGGCCGATACAGCTGCGATATTTTCTTCAGTTCGCACTCCATGTAAGCGTGTTGTAAGACGATTCATGGTTAAATTATAGACCAAACTGAAGATGTTTGACAGTGAAACAAAACACGAAACGTGCGTCAGCTGTTTAAACCAGTGTTGCCAAAAATATAATAGCTAAAAAATCACCCTTTATATAAATATATGTATATTATATTAAAAATGGATGGATGGAAATGATTTTAATATTATATTTATACATATATATATGATATATAAATATACGGGGGGGGTTTGCCCCGATTGATCCCTGAATACAATCTGAATACCACAAAATTCTGGGACTTTTTCCAACAAAAATTCGTATGGGAAGGGTCTAATTTTAATCCACAACCGAGTTACAGGCTGTTGAAAAAAACAGGAAACAAATCTTCCGTTATTTGCTCATCTAAAACTTCTAAACCAATCTAGTTAGAATAACAAACAGATACTTTCTGTATTGGTAACTGAATTACCTTTAATTTTGTTGTTTATAAAGTTTTTGCTAAGTCTATTCCATTTAAGCATTGTTTTTTTAACAAAATCGGCGACGGAAAATACCACCGGAACGGAAAAATTTCCGTCGCTGTCAAAAATGAACACATATATTTTAATACACATGTTATTTAAGAAAAATTTAATTCGCCACCGAAATTATTTTCGTCCGACGGAAAAAACAACACAAAATTTATTGAAATTTTTCATTATTTTACGTTCCGTCGATCGATTTCGGTGACGGAAAATAGCAAAAGTGAGCTTTACATATATTAAAAAGAAAATATTTATTCAAAATAAATTGTTTGGATACTTACAAAAACAATATCAAATATTTGATATTGATTTTTTATATTTCAATAAAAAAAAAGTCACTGAAAATTTTCAGAAAATATTTAAAAAAAAAACACTTTTTCGGCGCCGGACAATTTTTCGGCACAAAAAAATTCCGTTCCGGTGGTATTTTCCGTCGCCGATTTTGCTAAAAAACAATGCTTTAGAGATATTGAGTTTAAAAAAAAAAACAATTCTTTTCCTCATCCGACTCTGCAGAAAATGTTTGCATTTTTCTTGAAATTTCACCTAAATAATGAACAATTTTACCTTAAGTAACTTTAATGCGGGTTTTAAAAAGTTGACTCAAATACGACTTATACATAAATGAAGTTGTTGGGTTCACAATAACCATAATAAATATGAATCTTCTTTGGGGATAAATTATACAGAATTTCCTTAAGAAAATAAATTTTCAGAATTTCCTTTATAGCGTTTTCATCAATAGCATAAGGAACTTATATCGAGATGTTACAACAACCTATCGTTAAAATGTTATTAAAATGTCATGTTCATTACTCGATATATGTAAATCGAAACTTTTTTTGAGTTTTCCATTTTAGGTTTCGCCCTCGATTATTTGGATCCAGGATTACACAAATACAAATAAATATGATTGTATAAAATTGACCTTTTGTTTGTTCACGTGAGTTTTATGGTAATACATATACGTAGAATGTATAAAATGTGCCCTTAAGGATAAATCTGTGTTCATAAAAGAAAAACATAATAGGTTAGAACCTAATAAGGTTGTCAGGACCTCAGTCGGAGCACATCCATTGAAAAGGTTGCTATTAGAAAACCATTCAGAGTTTCTAGTAAAAAAATTATGAAGAATTTCTATTGAAAAACTAATATAGATTTGCCATTAGAAACTCAGAATTTCAGAATTTCTTTAAAGAAAAAATTACGAATAAAAGGATTCGTAATTCGTTTAAAGTTTCACGATAACGGTTTAAGTAAAATATTACTTCAAAATTAATAAGTCGTAGTGATAAACTTTGAATAGCAAACTTTGTAAGGTAATTTCACGGGTCATAAAAGTTAGTGAAGGTAAAAAATTAATTGTTTATTAGGAAAAATTTCAAGAAAAGTCCAATTATCTGAAGAGTTTGATAAAAAAAAAACATTTTTTTCTACTTTAAGTCTCCTAAACTGAATATACATTTAGGAAAAATTTTATTGGCAACAAAATTAAAGATAATTAATTTATCTATAAATATTATTTGATGTTCTATCTTGAATTGTTTAAAAATTATAACATAACATCGTAAATGAATGATTCTTTGGAAACACCCTGTAATTCGGTATATGGGGTTGAAGTGGTTAAGCCTTAAAATACGATTTTTTTGCTAGCCTAATAGCCCCAAAATTACATTGTATTTGGGTTGTAGGAGGTCGTGAAGCAGTGAAACCTGTATAAATTTATTAAAATTAAATTTTATTTACTTAAGCTTTGCTTATGATACGTAAATGGTCTTGTTTACTAATCATATATTATAATAATAATAATATAAAATAAGAACAAATAATTAAAATATAAAATGATTTAAATATAAAAGAAAAGTATCATATAAATATTTAATTTAAGAGATAGTAGATTCTGGTATTATCTATTTTATTTATAAATTGATATTTATTAAAAGTCAAAAAAAAAAAATTGTTTATATAATAACCAAAAAAATAAATAAAGAATTGTTCATTTATTCATTTCCTTAAATTTTGTATCATTTTTTATCTAATTAAATGATAAAATTCAACAAATGAAATGATTAATTTATATACTATATTCTATATAGATAGATATAGATACAAAGTACTTTTTCTGTTGATTAAAGAAAGTTCTTTACGCGATAAGAAGGTCATATAAATAACATGACATTTTTCTTAATTTAATAAATGATTTTATATGATGAGTAATTTACGGTGTAGTGCCTCGATCATAAATGAGTTGTATATCAAACGTAAAGCAACCTTTAAAATAAAAATGATTTAAAGGATTTGAAATATTGGAACCATTTATTACTTTTGTATAATGCATTATGTAGATTAAATTCAGTACGAAAAATGGTAAGGACTAATTGATTCAGAGCATGGCTTATCAAATCAATTTCTGTCCGATCCGATTGAATAGTGATTTCATAAGAATTCCTTAATTAAAAATCGTTTTAATGAAAAGGGAATTCGATATTAATAATCAAAAGTTAAACAAAGGTATTACGGGGATAATCACAATCAGTAATCAAGTCATATTAAGATTTTTTTGTACAAAAATTACAGAATTTTTATTGTATAATTTTAAAGAGTTATTTTAAAGTTTAAGGATACTCATTTTTCTATAGAATGTATAACAAATAAAAATCCATTCTTAGTTATTTTTTTTTTTATACTTTGTTCTATTCAATTCTAATCAATTGAATTAAAATTGTTTGGGAGGTTTGATGAATCGCATGGAAACACTTTTGAATCAGGAGGGATTTTTCCCCCACTTTCCATAACTTTACATACAACAAATCCAACGGTGAAGTATTAGAGATATCTCGTTACGTTACACACGGATTGTTGGTTGGTTGGTTCGAACCAAGTTAATGAACATAAAAGATTATGGACGTGCCGTTTGAGAATTTCGCGAATTATAAAAGAAGTTCAAACGGACTAATTTGAAAATTCATTACTTAGCATTCGTGATTGGTGGTTATATTTGAAAAAAACATTTGAATAATGAATCTATAGAAATGATCTTATAAATACACTTTAAGCACTAAATAGGCTTAGTTTTCAAAATTAATGGATTCATCGGCTTTCGTGAGACATTCATGACATACCCAAAGGTTCGTGGGTTGTCGAATAAAAGTATATTATTCAAAAGGATTGGGTTAACATTTACACGGATCGTGTGTTTTAATATTTCGTTTGCATTATGATTACGAGGTAGTTCATATTAGTAATGTAAAGTGCCATCGTCCACATAAATTGGAGTGTATTAGATTTTCTGTGTGTTATTGATATAGAAGATTGTTGATTTAAGAGAAGTTTAAACCATTAAAAAATAGGGTGAATAATAGAGCTAAGAACCGTGAGATACTACTGAATAGACTGGATTAAGTTTTGAGTTAACTTCATATGGTATGCAACTCCTTTAATATGTCTATTGGGTATAGGAATTAATAATGCGGATTTAGATAACAGATGGCGCAACTAGCGTTGAGTGTATCGCAACACACCGCGGCCATTTCCTTTTTTTTGTCTGTCTTTAGGCTATAAATTGCAGTATGTGTCATTTCGTTGAAATGTAAACAACAAAGTTTTTTATTGCATCAAACATGTCGAATTTCGTGCCCGAAAAAGTGGTTGTGCGGGGAAGTTTAGTTACATTTTTTCATTTGAAGAAAATCGCTGCTGAAAGTTATCGTTTGTTGGTTGAAGCTTATGGTGGACATGGTCCAGCTCAAGCAACTTGTGAACGATGGTTTGTACGCTTCCGAAATGGTGATTTTGACTTGGAAGGAACGGACAAAGAACGGCCAGGTCAGCAAAAAAAAAAATTGAAGACGAAGAATTGCAAGCGTTATTGGATGAAAATTCGTGTAGAACGCAACATGAACTTGCAATGGCGTTGAATGCCAATGCCAGACCACATCGTGCAAACATCATTAAAGAAAAAATAAAGAGGCTCGGTTGGGATCATCTTGATCACCCCCCGTACTCTCCAGACATTGCTCCTTCTGATTACCATTTGTTCCGATCAATGCCGGTCAGTCTGGCAGATGTACGCTTTCGAAATGCTGAAGAAGGAATGGATTGCCTCGAAAGATGAGGACTTCTTCAAACGAGGAATCAACAAACTTCCTAAAAGATGGGAGGAAGTCATAGCTAACGATGGGCAACATATTGGTTAATGTACTCAATCGTTTTGTTATACAAATAAATGCCAGTTTCAAGCCCAAAAATCCGCATTATTAATTCCTACACATAATATTAGCTAAAAATTCACCAATCCATTTGATTCCTGGCGCGAATGAATAACTTTTGGATATTAATGCCTTATGTCATCAAAACTCTATCCAAATTCTTAGTAATGTTACTGAAACAATCATTCGATAATTTAGGACTGTCGATATCTTGTATTATAAACTGTACGTTCTCCTTATACGATTAGTATAAGAAATATATAGTTAATATACATATATTGCAGTATGACGATTGTATAATTCGACATATTCAATTGTATATATTAAATAAAATGCAACAAAACATATATAAGGTATTAATGTTATAATTTTGAATTTTTTATTATTTAGCATTGCAGACACGACAGACAACAATTAAAATGTGCAAAATAAAATTGATAGTAAAAGTGTAATAAAATATAAATATAAAGATATATTTCACATTTATTTACATATAAATCTGTTTGTATTAATATTATATTATAATAATGTGTAGAGTGACAATAATAATAAAAACAAATATATCAATGAAAAGGACATCAACCTATATTATTATTATTCAAACGTCGATCGTATAATCGATTTGTATAATTGAGACAAGATGTTTCCATCCCAAAAGACCATAAAAAAACATATAAAATTGATACTAAAAAAAAAAACAATAATTTAAGGTCAACGTTGATCTCTCAGTATTATATATCTTTAAAATATTTTTTGCCGTCTAATTATAATCCAATCTGTATATAGATCTATTGAATTGAAGGTTTTGAACAATTTACTAAATTACTTAATTATTTAAACAGAAATTTTTATCAAAATAAACAATTATTGTCTGGAAAATTAACACCTTGTATGCGTATATTAAAGGTATTATTAATATAAATAACTATATATATGCATATCAAATATAAATAGAATATTGGTAAAATAAATAAATAATGTGTATATTATTGTTATTATTCCATATATATATTGATTTGAAATAAATATTTGCAAAAGGTTTAAAGATTAATTTTATTAAAATATTTATATTGGAATTGAATGGAATTTTATTTAGTATTGAATTAATTGTAATAAATATATGTTTATTGAAAATACGCACAATATCAAGATATAACTACGTATAATATTATTAATAAAGATATCACGGCAATCAGACGTTCATGAAATTGTATTAAGATTGTAAGATGAAGACCATATCCCAAGGGTATGATCGTTTTTAAATAATTGTATTATACAATTAAAGAACGTATGGACGGTATGGAAGTTAAAATTAAGTATAAGAATAGTAAGGAATAGTAAGGAATTTCAAATTTGTGTGGAAATTTGTCCAACAAAGAAAATCTAAGAAAAAATGTATGAATTCTAATTGTAACTGTAAAATAATGTCGTAATTTTCATTATGTCTATCAATTACCTGCCGTGAACAAAACCTTCACAAAATTACAAAATTTCATTATACATAACTTTAAATTACAACCCCCCCCCCAAACTTAATTTGAAAATTAAAAACATATGTTAGAAATTTGTGATTTTTTTTATACCAATATAGCGATTTTCGTGTGGTTGGTTTTTTTTTTTCAATTATTTCAATATACATAATAAATATAATAATTAATTACCTTTATCTTTTGGATGCACATTAGCTAATGCAACAATTTCATGACCTTCAGCAACGCACTGCATCATATTATAGCAGCTATCCTTACCACCACTAACCATAGCCACAATACGCATTTTGTGTGTGTGTTTGTGTGTGTGTGGGTGTTTATTTTTTTAATTTAATTTTTTTATTTTGATTTGGTTGATTTTCGATTAAACTTTTTGTTGTTAATATAAAACTTTTTTTTTTAACTGTAAATATGCGTAAATAAGAATAACTTTTTATTTGATAAAATGATAAAAAATATATATAGATAATAAAAAAAAAAATTAATCCACTCTGTTGAATGATTAATATATATAACTATACTCTCAAAAAGCAAAACAATATAGTTATACAAAGAATACGAATTATTATATTATATATTTTATAATCTTTTATCAACAAAAATAATTATTAAGATTAACAATAAAAAATTGATTAATTATTTAATTTAAAACATCACTCGCACCCCACCTGCTCGCACACACAAAAAAAAAATAACTAAAATAATCTTATACAATTTTTACAAAAACAAAACAAAAAAAAAATACGTAAAAATAGTACAAAAAAAACCGTGTAGCGGATGTTTTTACGATTATTATATTATATTCGAATGGGTGAGTATGCGTGTGTGTGCGATGTGCGTGTGCGTAATTTATAAAAAAAAAAAAAATTGCAAATTCAAAAAAAAAAAAAAATAAAACACTATCATATGAAGAAACTCACCGAGACATTTTTATTTCAATTAATTTAAAAAAAAAAGGTCACAATATTATTATTAATTTAAATTAGTTTTAATTATTATAAATTATTGAACAATAATAAAAAAAAATGTATTATTTACTAAACACTACTAAACCAGCGTTAAATAATAATTTTTATTGAATATTTATTGAATGCACAATTATTTCATTTAACAAAAAAAAAATATAGTTTCACTTTTTATCAACCGTGCGAATAGAAAAAAAAATTAATTGATTGAAAAAATAAAAATATTGCGAGATGCGATAATGAATTTTCTATTGTTTTTTTTTTAATTTTGTTAGGCTGAGGATACAGTTAAATTGATACGATTTATTAATAATACAGGCAAAAACAAAAGTGATATGTTCAGCAAAAAAATTCTATTCAACTATTTATATGAGAAAAATTTATATAAAAAAAAAATAAAAAATAAAAACGTGCATTCGAGCGCACGCGTTTGAAACGTTTTTGAGATAATAAAATAAAAAAATGTGGAAAATTTAAACGGAGAGAAATATTTTATGAATCGTGTGAAGACAGAGAAAATTCATTCATTTAAAATTTAGCCGAAACCGTTTACGAAATAAATAATAGGTCAGGTAGAACTTTTTTCAAATTTTGGCAAAACTCAATCATAATTTCGTCGTTTAGATTTCGGTGTATTAAACTGTTAGACAATATATTGTAATTTTTTTTTTAATTAATTTCTTTTAATTAATTAATTTGATATTATAAAAACAAACTATTAAAATTTAATAAAACAAAAATTATTAATAGACATTTCGAACTCTATCGGTTTATCGAAATTCATTGGAAATTTTTTTTTCCAAAACACAAAACTTGTTATATCTTTTTTTCTTTTCTTTTCCATCACAATCTGTATAATTATATTTGTATATCAATCTCAGTCCCACAAACGGTTCATTGCAAAAATGAAATACGCGCGCGGATTCTTCCTCCCATAATCCCCAGCACCACCATCCACTCTCAACCTCAACTCCAATCAATCCAACCAACAATCAACCATTTTTTTTACAATATATAAATAATAAATAGAAAAAAAAATCCCAATTTTTTTTGTCTTTTTTTTTATTTCCACTTCTGCTGATTTGCTCATTTTTCTAAAATTTTGTTTTAATTATAAATTATTATAATTATAATTAAAATTATAAATAAAAAAAGTGAAAAATTTATTATTATAATCATATAAGTTAGTATAATTTGTTTCGTTTGCATTCATATTAAAAAAAAAAAAAAAAAGAACAAAAAAAAAAAATGTTCGCACAAAATTTGTTCTGCATATAAAAAAAAAAAAAAAAAAAAAAAAATTGTGAATGTTGGATTAAAGAAAAAAAAAAAATGCTATAACAAAATTGAGGAAATAAAGTGTTTTTTTTTTTAATTTTATTTGTTTTTATTGATTATTATTCTACAATTTATTATGTATTTGATGATTTTTTAAACTTTTAAATTATTTAATGGAATGTCGTTTGATTTTTTACCGTTATAATTTGGATTATGTCTTAAATTTTGCATAAAGTGTTTTTCTTTTTGATATTTGGTGATGTTTTTTTTATAATGTTGTGTGTTGTGTAGACAAAAAAAAAAGCGGTGCGGCAAAAACAGCAGAAAAACAAATTTTACTAGCAAAAAAAAAAAAAAAATGCCATAAACGCAACAAAAACCGAAAAATTTATATACAAAAAATCAAACCAGCATTATTGTGTTTTGTTGTAAATTTGCACTTGCAGCCATTCCCAGCCCATCAGCAGATTCAATTACAATAATAAGCATAACAATTTTTTTATTTTTTTGTCTATTCAATCACTATAATTTATTTATAAGTGAAGATATTCAATTTCATTTTCATTTTTTTTTTATGTATGTTCTACAACATAATAATATCATTTCATTAATATATTTGATATTGATAGAGTTGTTGTTTTTTTTTTTACTTGTGATTTATATATCCCACAACAAGTTCCACCATTAATTTTTCTCTAGATTATTATCGTGGAGAATTTTTTTTTTTTTTTTAGAATTGTCTACTATAAAATATATATAATATGATAAGAAAGTGTTGTATTTCTGATTGTCGTCGAAGAACCAGAAATGAATCTTTGAGGGTTTTCAAATTTCCCGCACATAAGGATACAAAACTGATATGGGCATCAAAATGTCAGGTTGACTTAAATAAATTGAATCCGATGTTATATGTGTGTTCTAAACATTTTGAAAAAAAATTTTTGGGAAGAGGTCGGCTACTTAAAGGTGCAATTCCAATGCTTAACTTACCATCAACATCCACTCCACGCAATAATAATAATAATAATAATAATAGTAATATATCCGATAATTTGATGAACGAAGAATACCATGAAGTGATGTCCGATATTATAACAATCGAAGAAGAAGTCGACGACGACGACGACGATGATCATGGAGTGATGGCCGATATTATAACAATCGAAGGAGATGATGAAGTAATGTCCGATAAATTAATAATCATCGAAGAAGACAATGAAGTCATGAAGATGACTTCTGATTTTATAACAATCGAAGAAGACCATGAAACTATGTCCTCCGATAATTTAGTAATCGAAATACCAGAAGAAGACCATTATGAAGAAGTGATGAATGATCGAATATGTAACGATGACATTTCTGAAAATAATTCCCATTGTGAGAATTTAGAATCTACAAAACAAAATACAGAATCGGTTAAAATTATCCCGTGTGCAGGAGCAGCAGCAGCAGCAGAAGCAACCACAGCAGAAGAAACTGAACAATGTTGTAATAATTGTTTGAAACGTAAGGAAACGGAACAATACTACAAACAAAAATATAATGATTATGAGAAAAAATATGAAAAGATGTTTTTCAAATATTCCCATTACTGTAAATCAATTAATAAAATAAAAGGACAATGTGTTAGAGAAAAAATACAACAAAAACGAAAGAATAATGATAAAATTAATCAAAAATAAATTTCTAAACACACATATAATTAATAATTAATAAAATTATACCGTTGATTTTACCAAAAAAAAAAAAAAAAAATGATTGTGTAAATACATATACATATATATATTATACGTTTTTATAAATTTTAGAATTTAATTAGAATATAATTAAAATATAATATTGTGTTGTGTTGTGTTTAGTGTAACTGCAAAAATTTTGTCGTTATTGATCCATTTTTTTTAAATTTTTTTTTAATATTGAATGCATATAATCTTATGATGGCACGTTGTTGGGTTGGGATTAGGCTGTATGTAATTAATTTACAATTGAATTTTTTTTTTATATATTTCCTGCAATTATAGTAAAGTAATATAAATTGGTACTTTGAATTTTTGTGGATGCCTAAAAAAAACTAAAACAAAAAAAAAAAAAATAACATAATTAAAGAAAATTATCCTCTTAGTTTAGTGTAGTAAAAAAAAAGTAAATGAACGAACAAAAATAATTAATAAAAAAAAAAACAAAAAATACATCAATTTTTTTACAACAAAGACAAAACAAAAAAAAAAAAAATCTCATATAAAATGTTGTTGTTGTTGTTGTTGTTAACTTTAAAATGTTAAAGCGGCGCGCACAACATGTCGCAGGTGTAAACACTTTGTGTGTGTGTGTGTGTTTATGTGTATTAAGTAAACAAAATAAAAAAAATAAAACAAACACACAAAACACCGGTCAAACACAAAATTAATCATTATTAATATTATTATTATCATTATTATTATTATTATTATTATTATTATTATTATTATCTGTAATTAATCTTTACAAACGAACGGATATTTGAAGAAGAAAAAAATCAAAAACGAAAAAAATAATGTCTTCAAAATCAACATATTCAAATGCTGCTGCTGTAACAGCAACAACATCATCGTCTTCCTCAACATTATCATCATTATCGCCATCATCAGCATCAGCATCATCATCATCATCATCATCATCGGCTGATAATTATAAATATTTACGTGAAAAATTAAAACAATATTTTAAACATGATGATTTTAAAAGTGATTTACAAAAAAATGCAATACAAACAATTTTAAAAGGTAAATTTTTTTTTAAACAACATAAAATTCATTCATTTTTCTTTTCATAATGATTGATAATTTAAATGATGGATAATTAAAAAAAAAATAAAAATAGGTAAAGATGATGTTTATGTGTCGATGCCAACCGGATCGGGTAAATCATTGTGTTTTCAATTACCGACAATGTTACATGAAAATAAATTATCAATAGTATTTTCTCCATTGTTGGCATTAATCAAAGATCAATTGGATCATTTGCAAAAATGTAAAATCCCCGCGAATTCATTGAATTCAAAAATGTCAACACGTGAACGTGATAGTGTCATCAGTGATATACGTAACATAAAAACAACAATAAAATTTTTATATATTACACCGGAACAAACGACAACCACACAATTTAAAATATTACTCGAAAGTCTATTGATTTATGATAAAATTGCATATTTTGTGGTTGATGAAGCGCATTGTGTCAGTCAATGGGGACATGATTTTCGACCAGATTATTTAAAATTAGGTAATTTACGAACAGCCCATCGACATATACCATGGATAGCATTAACTGCAACTGCCTCACCGTATGTTGTCGATGACATCTTATTGAATTTAAAATTACGTCAACCAATTGTAACATTTAAAACACCATGTTTTCGTGATAATTTATATTATGATGTTATATTTAAAAATTCCATACAAGATGATTATCTTCATTTAAAAGATTATATATTAAAATGTTTGGGAAAACCATCACAAATGGGTGATATTAAATTGGTAAGAGAATTTTATAGTTTAAAATCAATGCAAAAAAAAAAAAAAAAAACAAACAAATTTGTTTATTTATATTATTGTTTTTCTCAATCAGAATCAAAAACCATGTGGTATTATTTATTGTCGTACACGGGATTCGGTTGAAGCGGTTGCCGTTGCATTAACAAAAAATGGTTTACAAACAAAACCGTATCATGCTGGATTAAAATCCAGTGATCGTATTCAAACGCAAGAGGATTGGATGGCCGGTATATTTCCCGTTATTTGTGCTACAGTTAGTTTTGGTATGGGCGTTGATAAGAGTAGCGTTCGTTTTGTTATCCATTGGGATGTACCACAAAGTGTTGCCGGTTATTATCAGGTAAATAATAATTACTAATTTGTTATTTTCCATATTGGTGGTGGTGTAATTTAATAAAAATTTTATTTTGTATTTATTTTATTTATACAGGAATCGGGAAGAGCCGGTCGTGATGGTAAACAATCCTATTGTCGTATATACTATTGTAAATCAGCGGTGAAATCAATAGAGTTTTTGTTAAAACAAGATATGCATAAGGCAAAATCAAATGATAAAAATACGGAAAAATGTAAACGTGCATATAAGGATTTTGAAAAAATGTGTACGTATTGTGAGAGCACTGAATGCCGTCATAAATTTTTATCACAATATTTCGGTGATAAACCACCGAAATGTTTGAGTAAATGTGATGTATGCAGTGATCCAAAACAAGCCAAACACAAAGTTGAACAATTTGAACGTTTATCAATGAATAAATACTCAAATGGTTTTGTGGCCGTTTCAGACTTGGAATTGTATGGTGGTAAGTTGTTTTTTTTATTTTCTCTATTATTTATAGTCCAATGGGACAAACAAATAGTACTTTCAGCTATAACTGCATGTGTGTGTTTAGACTTTGTTAATCTTTTAATGCGTCCAACACAGAATAAAATACACACAAAGATTATTCATTAATTTTTAATCCCCAAAATGAATAAATGGTGACTTATTAGTTTATGAATATTCAAAAAAGCACCGAAAAATATTTCCATCCATGAATTTGAACTCGTGACGGCCACCCGCAAATTGGGTTTGATGCTTTATCATCCACGGCCCAACCACGTCGTTTAAGTTTCTTTTTAAAAATTCTATTAAATGATCTAGGATATGATTTTTTTTCTTCAATTATTGATGTATGATTTTTTTTATTCAATTTAATTTTAAAAACAGACGGGCGTGAAGGTATTAAACGAGAAGAATCATTGTATTCGGCGGGAAATGGCGGTATGGATGGTGATGATGATGGCAATTATAACGACAATGCTGCCGAGAATACACGATCAAGAATTCGAAATGAAACAACCGCATTGATACAACAACAATTGGCATTACGTAAAGAAAATGCAATAAAACAAATGGAACAAGAACGATCGTCACAATTAAGTCGTGTAAAATTCGCCTCAATTACGGCAACCAAAATCCCCGGATTAACATCTGTATTACGTGAAAAATTTCTAACATCCATCGTTGAAACATTAAAAATAAATTTCGATCAATATCGTAAATTGCATTCATTAAAATCATCACCGAATGCCTATCCATATGAATTGAAATATAAAGATTATGAGGAAGTGGCCATTGAAATGGAATATTCCTGTTTTACATCGAACAAAGCAATAATATTATATCGTCGTGGTATCGTTAAAATAGTATGTATCATTTATAATTAAATTCCTGTATGTTCATTTACGTATATCTAACTTATCTAACCGATTTTTTTCTTTTAATTTCAAGTTATCGGAAATAAAACAATCTACAACCGATAATAAATTATTTCCAAAAATTGAATTATATAAACCAAAAGAACGTAGCGTTTCCGAAGGTAATCATCCAGATAATATAAAAATTACCTTAACAAATAATATAAATACAATGGATAATAATAATAATGGTGGTGGTAGCGGTAGCGGAAGTGCTGGTGGTAGCAGTAGTGGTAGTAGTTGTGAAAAACAAAATAAAATTTCAAATAAATTTCGTGAACGTAAAACATTGAAAAAAGATCCACTATTACAAACAAGAATTGGGTCATATTTTTCCACAAAATCTATAATAAAAACAGAAACATCATCACCGGAATCACCAACACCCGAATCATCATCAACACCACAATCACCAACACAAGAATTTATAACATCATCATCAGAATTACCACTGTCACCGACTATCGATGATTCAATGATCGATTCACATCGTGACCGGTATCGAAGTCGAAGTAATTCAACTAAACGTAAATCAAATTATCGTAGTAAAAGTAATAGCAGTAGAGATAGTTTCAGTAAACGAAGTCATAATAATAGTGGAATTAGTAAATTGAAAGAGGACCAAAGACATGATAGAAAAAGGACAATGGACAGGGAGGAAAGACGTCATAGTCAAAAACGAAGTGATCGAAGTCCAACAATAGAATTTATTATGGATGAACATAATAATCGTAAACGAAGTGATCGTAGTCGTGGTCGTAGTGGCAGTCGTAACCGTCGACGAAGTGAACGCAGTTCTACATTAGAATTTATTTGTGATGATAATGGTGGTGGGGGTGGTGTGAGTGTTAAACGAAAACGAAAAGAATCTAGTCGACGGAGTAACGAAGAACAACGTGAGCACAACAATGATGATGATGATCATCGTAAACGTCGTAAGAGGAAACGACATGAATTGAGTCGAAGTCCAACCGTTGAATTTGATGTTGAACGTTGTATAGATAGTCGAAAGTTATCGATTACAAAAATTGATCATGCCGCCGATAATGATAATAATAGTCATCATCGACATCATCATCATCGTCGTCATCATCGCCATCATCGCCAACGTGAGCACAGTCTTGGTGATGATCATCATCATCATCATCATCTTACCAGTACTGCAAATCATGATTTTCCATCGCATCATCGTGACAGTCTCAGCGGTACAAGTCGTCATCGTCATCGCCGTCGTCGTCAACACAGTAAATGTAGTCAAAACAGTAATCAAAGTTTAAGTAGTGTACAAAGTGCCAGTGATAATTTTGATGATTTTGAAGAAATTGTACATAAAATGGATAATGATGATGATGATGATGTTGATGATGATAATGCTAATATTAAAAATACACAAACTCATATAAAATATGAAGAATTATCATCGGAAGATACACAAATAAGTCCAATATCCGGCAGTGAAACGGCAGTGGCTGATGATATTAAATGTAAAATTTTAAGTAATCCAAATAGTGATTCAGAATTTAATTTAACAAAAGTAAAATTAGAATCAATTAAAACGGAACCAATTTATGATGATGATGATGGTGATGCCATTGAATTTAATTTAAATAATATTAAAAGAGAAATTGATTATGATGAGGTAACGATCAAAGAGGAATTAATGGATGATGATGATGATGAATATATTGAAGATACTTTAACAATGATAGTTAAAAAAGAAGAATGTGATGATGATGGAAACATCATGGATGGTTTAAAAAGTAAAAATTCTTCAATTCCGGGTGATCCAAAGTTTCGAAGTCGCAGTCGTAGTAAGAGTCAAGAAAATTTAGAAAAACCAAGTCATAGTCGTAGAAGTAGCGTTGATAGTAATGCAGATAGTATTGGTGTTAGTAGCAGCCTTCGCAGTTACAATAACATTGAATTTGAAAGTAGTTCAAATAATAGTAATGTAAATATAAATGATATCGGTGACATTGAAGCAATTCAAAATGAATTAATGTCACCGACATCACCGCAACCATCACCGGTATTCGAACAACAACAACAACCGTCGTCACTACATCAAGAACCATTACAATTACCAATAAAAACGTCGTCCTTACAACAACCAGTAATACTACCATCACCGCCACGATCACCATCACCTTGTCCAACACCACCACCACCATCAGCAGCGATAACAAATCAAAGTGGTAAACGATTTTCTCCAACCGATTTATTCGATTATCGAAATCGACACCGAAACGTGAATGATTCAAATGCGATTAATCAATCAAATCAGGATGATTTACGTTCACCAAATTCTCCCGATATTAATTTAGATGATGATCATAATCTTCATTTAAATCATCAAACAGATACAAAATTTCCACCATTTATTGTACATAAAATTGATTTCAATAGTCAAAATAATAACAACAACAGCAGCAGCAGCAGCAGTACTAATAATAATCTTAATAATAATGATAATAATACTAATACTGATTCAATTACTAAGCCAAAAACAACAAAATTACAAATAACAAAACTATTGGAAGAAATCGATGATCAAATATATTTGACAACAAAGAAATTAGTAAAAACAGCCGATGAATTAAAGCGACAAAATGAAGAGCAAGCAAGTGGCGTTAAAGAACAATATTTACAAAGTTTATTTGGTAATAGTAATCCATTTGAAGGTTTTGAAGATTGCGAGGCGTTAACGGCCAATTGTAATCGTAATAAAATGTATTCTGAACAAAATGATATTATTGCAAATAATATCACAACATCATCTTATAATAGTCGTCACGAGCAACAACAAAGCAATTCATCATCAGCATTACATATGAGATCGTCAATAACAACCCCAATACCATCAACATCAACATCATCGTCATCATCATTCCCATTTGCATCGACATCGGCTGCGGCCGCATCGGGATATCAACAAAACATAAAATTACGTAATAATTCATCATCATTAATATCGGGTGTATTAAATACAAATCATTCACCGCCATCACCACCATCAACATCACCACCGTCACCACCATCATCGCCTAGTACAAAATTTATCAGTATAAATTCATCATATAATCAAAATAATCATTCGAATTTGGGGGGTCGACAAAATATGTATAATTTCAATAGTTATATTACAAATGCTATTGTTAAACGGGAATTGAATGAACCAGCGATATCATATGATAAACGTTTTATGGATAGTAATCGTACGATCATCGATAAGGTGAAAAATGAAAAATCGGAAATTGCCGAAGCTGTTGTTAATTTTCTAATGCCATACTATAATTGTGATCGAATAAAATCAAAAGATTTATTTAAAATCATTGCACGTCGTATTTCACATAAATTTTATGATAAAGCATTTGGTAAGAAGTATTTCGATTTTTTTGTTTTTTATGCAAAACTCACTGTATAGTTATCGTTTTGGAAAAAAAAACTTCCTTTTTTTAATCGCTCCACGTATTGGAACTTTGTATCGTCGCCGTCAAAAATACGTTCCGTTTTCTTTCGTTCGGTTATTTTACAACTTTTCTCGGAAATTACTCGACCCATTTGAATGAAATTTAATTCAACATAATCTTTTGTTTTCTAATCGAACTGGTTAGGTTCGATCGAAGGTGTGGTATTTCACCCAATCCCTTCTCGCGTATAGCTCAATGACTTTTCAAGATCCTTACTTGAAATTTTGAACATGCTGCTTTTGTAACAAATGGAAACATCCCAACAAGGATTTCCCATACCAAACCAAGACTTGATTTTAGGCCTCACGTGACTCCCATTTCGTTCCCATCCGATTGCCACCTACTCGAATTGCCACTTAGTTCTCTCAGATTGTTCATCGAAAATAGTGTACCTCGTTATTTCAATACATATATATATATGAAGCGAATTCGACCGAACTCTTCGTCATAAAGAAACGGTCGACCGGTCATCCTTATCCTTATGCTCTCCCACCCCGAACATTTGCATAAAATGTTCGCAGCCATTTCTTCATCCTCAATATAGAGCCCTGTCAACCTGTCATCCTTGAAAATATTCATTCTCACAAGATGCCGCCTGAAGAATCAATATCCAGTTGTAAAAGCCACTAAGGCTTTTCTCAGAGTAGCTCGCGCCATGTTTAGAACATCCCTAATTGGTGTTTCATACTCTCACACACTGGACTATTGAGGAGTAATTCCCCATGTTTTAAATGACAGACCAAGCCTTCGAAAAAAAAACCCGCTCCGAAGCTGACGTTTTCGGATCCCAATTCAGCGAGTACTCCATTATCTATGAGATTTTTGCATGGTGCATTTCCTGTATCATCACTCTGATGATGAACCCAACCATTGGCATATTCAGTTCCCAGATCCCTTTGACGAGATCCAGAACCACGTATTGTTCAGCCGTCCATAAAATTTTATGAGTAGTTGATTTGTGAACAAATTTAACTCTTCTTTTCTGCCCAAAACTATCACCACAAGTACGTTTTAGTATCCCGCATCCTGTTTCAAATGTTTAACTGACAACGTTTTTAAATTATTCATGAAATTTCCTATGTCTTTCAGCTATTTCCATTCCGCCTAACCTTAATAAAAAAAATAAAAAAAAAACGAGTCCGCTCTATCTTTTTAATTTCATTAAATCACTTTCAAGTAACTAAAGGGTGATTTTTTAGTTATTATCTTTTTGGCAACACTGGTTTAAACAGATGACGCACGTTTCGTGTTTTGTTTCACTGTCAAACATCTTCAGTTTGGTCTATAATTTAACCATGAATCATCTTACAAACGAACAACGCTTGCAAATCATTGAATTTTATTATCAAAATGCGTGCTCTGTTAAGAAATTTCATCGCGCGCTTCTTCCATTTTATGGTCAGTTTAATCGACCCACTTAAGCGGCTATTCGGGCTATTGTGACTAAATTTCGCAACAAATTTACATTGTTGGACATTAAACCACAAACACGCTTACGTAGAGTGCGAACTGAAGTAAAAATATCGCAGCTGTATCGGCCAGTGTTAATGATGACCATCAATTATCGATTCGTCACCGTTCGTAGCAATTGGGCCTCTGTTACTCAACAACGTGGAAAATTTTGCGGAAGGATTTAGGTGTGATACCTTTCAAAATACAGCTGGTGCAAGAATTGAACCCGAACGACCTACCGCAACGTAAAATTTTTGGTGAATGGGCTCTTGGAAAGTTGACCGAAGATCCATTTTTTTACCGAAAAATTGTGTTCAGCGACGATGCTCATTATTGGCTCAATGGGTACGTAAATAAGCAGAATTGTCGATTTTGGAGTGAATATCAGCCAGAAGCATTGCAACAGCTACCAATGCATCCAGAAAAAGTCACAGTTTGGTGCGGTTTATGGGCTGGTGGCATATCCATTGGACCGTACTTCTTCAAAGGTGATGCGAATCGTAACGTAACTGTGAATGGTGAATGGCGCTACCGTGAGATGATATCCAACTTTTTTTTTTGCCCAAAATGCAAGAGCTTGACTTGCATGACATGTGGTTACAATAAGACGGTGCCACATGCCACACAGCACGCGCTATAATGGACTTATTGAGAGGCAATTCCGGTGCACATTTTATTTCACGTTCGGGACCGGACAATTGCCGCCGCCTAGATTGTGCGATTTAACGCCTTTAGACTATTTTTTGTGGGGCTATGTTAAAGCTCATGTCTATACAGACATGTATTCAATTGACGCATTGGAATACAACGTTGAAGTATTTATTCGTGAGATACCGGCCGAAATGTTGGAAAGAGTATGCCAAAATTGGACTAAGCGAATGGACCATTTGAGGCGCAGTCAAGGTCAACATTTGCATGAAATAATTTTCAAACATTAAATTATATGGACCGTACTATCGATTCAAATAAAGATTTCATGCATTTTTCTGAATTTTATGTGTTTTTTTTTTGTTTTGAAAAACTTTCCTATAGCTTTTTTTAAAAAATCACCCTTTACATTTCCAAGTATATGTTCTATGAATTCTTTATGAATCCTTATGAATGAGTCGCTTATTCGATCCTTTATGAAAATTATATTAAATTTCGTTTTTTTTTTTTCTTTTCTTTTCATTTTTAGATGAACGTTCAATACGGCATTATATCGAACAGATTTTTCTACGTCATGCATACATCGACGATCTATCACAGATTTAAGATGATTAATTATTTTTATTTGAACTAAAATTTAAATTATGTCTATTTTTGTGAAAATTGAATTTTAAACGCGAAAAAAAAAATAGAGAGAAATTAATTTTGTTATTATTTTGTTCTGAATATTTTAATCGTAATTCGTTAAAAAAAAAAAAAAAAATATGAAGAAAAATAATTAAAAATCTTGTAATTTAAATAATAAAATTACAAAATGAAAAAAAAAAAAAAAAACAAAAATGATTTGTTTAACTACGGAAAAATCAAACTTCCGTAACCGTATGATTAATTATTTTATAATAATAAAAAAATAAAAATAATAATATTCTTATGATTGAACTGAAATTTATTTACTTAATTTAATTTTTAAGTATGTGAAAAGAAAAATTAACAAAAAAAAAATTAATGAATAATAATCGGAAAAATGAAGAAAAAAAAAAATCACAAAAAAATTTATTTATGTCTTTAATAAGAGCATTTTTAAGTAATTGTTTTTTTTTTTATATTTTTTATTTGTATCTAAGTCACATTCAATTTTGTTTTAATGTATTAAAAAAAACTCTTCTTTTTTTTTTTTCTATAATGAAAAATGAACACAAATAAATTAGGTTTAATAATTAATTATTAAAAAAAAAATTAATATAAAATGTTACATAATAAAAAAAATAAAAATACATTAAAAAATATTAAATTTAATTATATTTAAAAAAAAAAAACACAATTTTAATTGAATAAATTACCTCAATGATGAAATTTGTGTTTTTATTTTTGTTATTTTTATTGTTTTTCATCTGCATTTTATTTTTTATTTTATTTATTCAATAATAATAATAAAATTAAACAAAAATACCTACAATTTGAAAAAAAAAAAATAAAATAAATTAAATAAAAATACAGTTTTTTTTTTTATGATTTCTGAGTATTTTATTCAATTGATTTATTATAATAAAAAAAAAATGTTTTATAATAATAATAAAAAGAATATATTAATTTTTAATTTTAATACTGATGGAAAAACACAAAAACCTATTGAATTTAATTTGCATTTTCATTAATTATTAAGAAGTTCATTTAAATAAAAAAAAAAACAAAAAATTACCGGCAAACAAGGAATTTATTATTATTATTATTATATTTCGCGTTTGTGTTTTTTTTTTTTTTTTTTTTTATTGTTAAGAGGAGATATTTATTTTTATTTTGTTTTTGTAATGTTTATTTTCCCTTTTTTTTTTTTTATATATAACATGAAAATAATTTTATAATAAATAAATAATAATAATAATAAAAATCGTACAATAATAATTATAATATAATATCATTAAAATTAAAATTAAAATTAGAATAATTTGAAAATATTGCAAATTAAAATAAAATAAAAAAAAATGAAGAAAACAGAATAGACTAGTTAGTAAATTAGTATTTCTTTTTTTTTTTTTAATTTTTTTTTAGTATTTAAACAATTTTTAATTATATTAATAAAATTGCAAAAGAAATTTTGACAAGAAAATTATAAAAAAAATATAAAAAGCTTAATTTTTTTTTGTTTTGTTTTTTTTTTTTACGGGTAAAATTAAATTGTAAACACTTAATAAATACTTCTGTAATTGTGTTGAGGGTCTTCCTTCTCCTATTCTTCTGATCACCACTTTTTATTTTGTCTATAACTAGCAGCGAACTTTTCCTCTTTTATATGTTGTCTATAGTGGAGTGGAGTCAAAGTTTGTAAATGAAAAATGTTTTTAATTTTCCCATCAAATAGATTTTTGAATTTTCCAAATTTTGTTTAATTTATTTTTACCTGCTCGACGACTTAAGTTGGAGCGGTTAACTTCTGAACTATTAAAGTTTTGGTGAGTTAATTATCTTTAAGTCCAAGTTCCAAGGTTTTTTTTTGTTCATCGGACAAGAGATCAAATGGAAAGTTGAAGCGGTCACAACAAAAAGTCCTGAAGAAAAGTTTTTTAGAGATTCCCGCGAAAAAAAAACAAAAAAAACACTCAAAAACATTCTTTTTTTTTTAATTAAAAATAATAATAAAATGTATAATTTTAAAATATCACATTATATTCCAGTTCGTTTCGGCATTAACAATGACGAATGACGAATTGTTTCATCAATATTAAAAAATTTACCAATTGAAAATAGACATTTAAATATTAAAGTTTTTTTTTTTGGTCTGTTTTTAAAACCCAAATCATTTCTATTCTACTGCTAGGAATTTCTGCCAATAAAAAATTAATAAGACTTTTTTTTAAAAAATATTTTAAATGAATTTTGTGTGAATTTAATACCCATTTAGTCAACCGCAACGTGTGTTATTTTTCGTAATTATATATCAAAAAAATAATATTAAAATATTAGTTTATGATTAGTTTATGGAATAGCAAAAAAAAAAAAAAAATTAAAATAGCAAAATTCGTCATCATACAATTTTCCAATTACACCAATCTAATAATTTTTATCAATATCCAAAGATCAATCAATCAATAATTAATGAAATAAAATAAAAGATCAACGATCCGGATTTAATTGATCCGGTGAACGGACACAGAGATTATAATTTTAAATTAATGAACCATTTTCATTAAATAATTTTAATATATTAAAAAACATATAAAATTTGGCTAAATCAAATGCTGTTTTACCATCACAATTTTTTAATTTAACATTTAAATGATATTTTATTGAAACACCGCCACAACTCTGTCGATGATTATCAACAACACCATCATCATCATCATCATCATCATCATCATCGTTATTATTATTTAAATCATTATATTTTGATGAATCAATTAACATTTTAACAATACGTTCATTACCAAATCGAATGGCTAAATGTAAACAAGTATCACCATTTTCATCTTGTCCATTTAATAATTCAATTAAATCTGATTGAGATTGAGTTTTAACATTTATTAATATTAATTCAATAATATCAATAAATTGTTGTTTATTTATTTTATTATTATTATTAATATTATTACTGTTAATATTATTGGTGATGTTAATTTCTGAATTTGATTTAATTAATTTTTCATATTGTTCAATGGCAATATGTAAACAATTTTGTTTTGTAAATTTATTTACAACATTAATCATTGTCGTCGTCGTCAACGGAACGTTCTGATTTTGATTCTCCGATATTGTTAATAAATATTTGACAATATCATAATTTCCATATTCAACAGCAATTAAAAATGGTGTTATACCATCACAATTATATTCATTTATATGATTATTTATTAGATTTTGTATAATTGAATCGGAAGATGATGATGATGATGTGGATGTGGATGATATTGATGATGAAGTATTTCCAAAATCGTCAACGGTGGATTCCGTTGAGATTTGTGATTGAAATGTTTGTTTATAAAAATTATTATTTAAGAAAAAAAATGCTAATTTTGTATCAAAATTACGTATTGCTGCAATGACTTTATCATTTGTTGTTTTTGTTGTTGTATTTTTTAAATTATCCATTTTCGGATTAGATAATTGCTTATTTTCATCATCAGTATTATTATTAATAATCGATGACGATGTTGTTGTTGATGCAGATGATGATGCAGATGATAATTTACGATTAATTTGATTAACTCGTACAGTTGATGATGTTGTTGTTTTTGAAGCCAAATTACCACCAGCATAAATTGTTGATGATGGTTCATCGATTGTAATAAGAAATGTACTTTGTAATATTCGTGTTACAAAACTATTATGAGTATAATCTAATGGGGTATGACCTAAACGATTAACGATATCTAAACGAGCACCGTATTCCAGTAGTGATTCAATAATTTCAATAAAGCACCATTTAACAGCCAAATGTAATGGTGTATCACCCGTTTTATTTTGTCCATTTTTATCTAATGGTACGTCCATATGATCAGCATAATATAAAATTGCTTTAACACATGAATTTTGTCCATTTGCGGCGGCCAAATGTAATGCTGTATTTTTATCCATATTTATTGCATTTATATTGGCACCGGCATGTAATAATAATAATAAAATATGTTGATAGCCATTAGCGGCCGCATAATGCAATGGAGTCCAATTATTTTCATCGCCCCGGTGTATATTAATATTGAATGCCAACAGTAAATGTAATATTTTTGGTAAACCATATTTGGCGGTAATATGAGCACAATTTAAACCATGTTGATTTTGTACATTTATTGATATTTGTTGATCGATCATTACCAAAGAACAACGTTCACACGTACACAATGGATGACACAATTCTTTTATATCGGTTTCAATTAATTTTTTACAATTTATTTTACCATCATAAGATTCGATAGAAGATGATGATTTTATAATTTTACGTATTACAAAATTACGATTATTATCGAGTTCATTATCAATATCCATATTACCATTATCATTATTACCACCACCACTAGCATCACCATCATTGGTTATCATATTGGAATTTACAGATGAATCTTTAAATAATTCAATAATCTCTTGTTCACGTTCATTTATAACCAAATGAAAAATATAATTTATAAATTCTTCACGTGTTTTAAATTGTTGATGAGATGTGGATGATGATGATGATGTCGGCGATGTTCCACATAACAATGGTATTGATGGTAATAATTGAAATGATTTTATTGTTTGTATATTTATGGAACGTATAAATTGTATGGTAGCTTCTAATTGTGTTATTAAAAAACTATCAGCACCTTTATCGGCAGCCATTGTCAATTCATTAAATAGAAAATCTTTTAAAAATATTAATATTGATATCCAATGGGTAATACCCGATTTTATAATGACATACACAAAAATCGGTATTAATTCATCAACAGATAAATTCATATGTTTAGAACGTCCCGCCACATTTAATGCACGACGTAAACACCCTGGAAATATCAAAAAAAAAAAAAAAAAATTGATAAAAAATGAATATATAAAAGATCACCGGCCAAAATCATCACTTACCTAATTTATCAATAACACTTCGACATACTTCAATTTTCATGATTTCCATTCGAACAACATATTTTATAGCATCAAAATGTGTTTCATCAATATGAAAATCACTTGTTTGCACATTAAATAGATTTCGTAAAATATGATTGAATTGTTCCGTTTCCGGTATACAATTCGTTGAGATTACATCAATAACATAATCATAGATAAAATTCATAACAATTGTTTCAACGGATATTTTTAATAATCGATAAAATTGTTGATCCTCTTGACATTTACCATTTAAACCATTTTGATAGACAACCATATGCAAACAATGTTTCATCAATAATTGAATCGATGTTTTTAATTGTGATAGTGTTTTACGTGTTGTTTTCATTTTTATACTATTATTATTATTATTATTATTGTTATTACGTAAAAATACTGTACATGCATTTTCAATTTTTTGAAAAATTTCATTTCTTTTACCACTTTCATTTAATATAAATTCATATGCATTATTTAAATCATGTATAATTAATGGGGACGATGATGATCCAGATGATGATCCATTATTCATTGATTCATTTGTATTAATTGTTCGACCATTACGATTAAATAATGATCCTGATGAAGATGATAAAGATTTTGATTCAGCTTGTGATGCTGATGATGACGGTGATGATGAACATGGATTTTGATTATTTTTTATTTCATCATTGTTTTTTCCCAAAATATTATTCATATCCGTTTGTTCAACATCAAAATAATCAATTGGATGTTCAATGCACCATACTTTATATTTTAATGAACTCTTTTTTGTATAATAGATTTCATCAAATAGTATTGTTGATTCAATGTTTAATTTTTGATTGAATAATATACGACGATTCAACAGAACAATATCTTTTCCCAATAAATTGGTAAAATGAGTATCGGGCAATTCATCATTTGGTATTAATATATGCGATAATACAAAATCGGAATTTGTTAAATGTTTTTGTTTTATTGTTGCCATTCGTGGAACGCATACAATCCAATTTTCTAATGGTGCTGTATCCAATATAATTTTATGTTCAGTTTGTAATTTTTTAAAAAATGGATTACGTGAAAGATCTTCGTCATATTGAAATTGAATTTCCATATTTAATTTTTTTTTTTTTTATTATTATTTGACTTTTTTTTTAGATTTAATTTAAACAAATCAAAACAAAACTATTTGATTTTACAATATATTTTTTAATTCTTTTTTTTTTTCTACATTAAATTCAATAAAATAAATGATAAACAATGAATTAATGTGTAATTAAATTAAAATTAATTAATAATAATAATAATCTTTTTACTTTTCACAACTATTCTATAAAAACTTTCACATGAAAATGAAAATAATAACAATAACAACAAAACAACTAAAAAATAAAAAAAAAAACAACAAAACAAATATGACACGATCTATATTATCGATAATTTAATATCTCTCTTTTGGAAAATTTCCGAAAAGAAAATTTTCGGATATGCGTTGCAATACGTTTATCGCCATTTTGACATTTTGTCAATGCGACTGTTTTGGAATCCCTTTAAACAAATTCACCATTGTTTTTATATTAATTGTTACAATTTACTGTGGAGGTTCATGAATAGTAAATATTGTTGAAAATTCCGTTGTATTTTTTTTAATACTCCCCGGTAAAATGAAACAATAACAAAATACAAAGCATATTTTTTACAATGAGTTTTTCAATAGAGTATTTGCAACACATTAAAATTCCCTTTATTAGAATAAATTTAATTTCATCTACCATCGTATCATGAATATAGTAAATACGGTTTTATTACTACACCAGTATGTTTGAAGGGTTTAAAGTTTGGTAATTTATATACCGTTAACGAAATTTCATACATTTTTTTTTTTGGTTACGTTAATAAAAGGTTGTGCTTGTTTTAATTTTTAATCTAATTATAATTTTAATAATATTTATAATTAATTAAAGTAAAAGTGTTTATGTGATTGAATTTAATGAAAAGTTAAAACCCTGTGAATATCAAAAACATATCAAAAGCATATTAAAAACGGTGAGTTGTCCCATTATTTATTTGATTGGTATTTTTAGGAAATTATTATTGCTATAATTTTTTTTTATTTATTCATATTTTATTATATTGATTGATTTAATTATAATATAATTTTATAACATATACATATATTTATTATATATATATACAATAAATAGTTTAAAATAATTTATAATATCAAACATTAATTATACATATATATATTATTGCGTAATTGATTATATTGTAAAAAAAAAAACTACCATATTATGGGGGTTGGCGTCCGACAAAAACCTGTTGTTGTTGCGGTTTCTTATAATGTGTTTAGAAAAAAAGAACAAATAATTAATTATTATTATCCATTTAATAATTTTTTAAAGCATTTAAATTTATATATTTTATTAATCCTAATATACATTTTAATAATAATAATATATAATAACAATTTAATGGCATATTGCATATATATATAGATGAATATGGATATTGAATACATGATTGAAAATGTAAGGTTAAATGCTATTAGTAAAGCTATACTATACGAAAACAAAATCTCAATTTATAAATGCAAATATCCATTTCATGATTTCAAATATTAAATTTGGAATAGAATACATGACTTTTTGCTAATATATACAATATATAAGATTATATTATTAAATTAAATTAATACTATACAATACTACAATTTTTTAATATTTTATTATGGGCTAAATGAAACGAATTAAGAAAGAACAATTATATTTTAATTAAACTCTATCACTATTATTACTATAATTATTATTATCATTGTTAATCTGGATTCTTTTATTATTTTTATCATTATTTTCAATATTACTACTATTATTATGATTATTGTTATCATATCGTTCATCTTTAATATCAATAATTTCTTGTATATCTGTAGAATCTGATTTACTGTCACCTGCATTTGTTATTTCTTCAATGGATAACGTTGAATTTTTATCATCCTCTGCGGATGATGTTATTATTGCCGATACATTTTGTACAGATAAATTTGTATAAATACGTGGTAAATTTTGTAAAACATAATTTACATTTTTTGATTTTTTTAATATATAATTATTTTCATCATCAACATCAATTATTTTATCATTAATTTCATTATTATTATTATTATTATTACTATTATTATTATGCATATCAATTAATTGATTATAATCATATGATTTATTATCTGTTGATGTTAAATTAATCGCCATTGGGCTTTTATTTCTAATGTTATGATTAATATTATTATTGCCACTTTGATCACTATTTATAATGGCTGCCGTATTTGTTGTACAACCACGTCTTGGTGGTGGTACAGAAAATGCTGATCCATAACGGTGTTTTCCAATTTGATCATTATCTATAATTGTGTTTGTATCATGATTGATAATACGTTTATTATTGATATCACCGGAATCAACGGCAACAATATGATTATTATTATTGGTTAATGTTGGTGAAATATTTTCTTTTTTTCGATCATAAATATGACCAGATACACGTAAATCAATAAAAAAATGTAATGGATCAACAATACCATATGGTGGATATAATGGTGGATACCATATTGGTGGCGGTGGTGGTAAAACTAATTCATTTGATGACGCAAATGTTGGTGGGGATGTATCATTTTGTTGAATATTATTTTGAATATTGTCCATCACGTTCACAATCGCTGATGAATTCTTTAATTGAACAATTTGATTATGATGATCATCATCATTATCATCACCATCATGGTCGTTATCATTATTAGTTGTCATCGAATTATTATTACCATTTATTGAATAATCTAATAATTGTTTATTATTATTTATCGGTGAATTTAAGTTACGTCGTTTTGTATTTATGGCAGATTTTTGAACTCCCTTTAAATTATCCGAATATTTGTGATTTAACTTATTGTTATTTGATGGTGACGACGGTGCTATTATTGATTGATGATATATTAATGATTCCGATGTTGTTTTTGCCAATTTTGATATATGATTTGAATCAGATGGAGGTACAATAGATATCATTGATGAAGATGATTGATTTTCAGAGAATGTTGTCAATTCTAATGGTTTCATTTGATTATCGAAGGTAATCGCTGTGCTATTGATAGGTACTGCACTTTTTTGATGTTGATGAAATTCTTTAGTTGTATTATCAACATACAATGAACGATTATGATTATGATGATGATTCGACCATGCACGTTTTCTTGGTCGACGATTATTATTATTATTATGATTAACATTTGTAGTTGCCGTTGTTAGTATGGATGATGGTAATGATGATATGGATGATTGTATAGCGGTTATGGATGATGATGATGATGATGATGATGTGGATGTTGTTGCCGATGTTAATGTACAAGATGATGATGGTGATGTTATGATTGATGAATTCAATGCATTATTATTATTATTATTACCATTTGTTGAATGTAATAATTCTTGATTTAAATTACGAAAATTATTTTCATTATTTTTTGCTTGAACCAGTGAACGTAACATTTCACTAAAGAAAAAATTATTTGGTCCAGCAACAGGAGCCGAATACAAATATGGTGGTGTAGCGGCTAATAAACGATTTACTAAATCTGAATTACGATATTCTTGTAAATTAATCCGTTGTTTTGTTGATGTTGATTGTGATGATTGGGGTTGTGATTGTTGTTGTGATTGTGATTGTCCAATGGTTGGTAAATGTATGGATTGATGATGTGAATTTAACTGTTGTGTTGGTAATTGAAATTGTTTTGTTCGTTCTCGTTGATTATTAATGTGATTCATCATCGAAGATGATGATGATGAGGATGACGTGGATGTTGTCGATGGATGTTGATGTTGTGCCATTAAAGTTGATGATTGTATTTCGTCAGTCATTCTAATGTTTAAAAAATGAAAAAAGAAAAACACAATTTTTTATAGCATTTTTAACACTCATTTTATATCTATATATAGACGATCCTCCGCAAACATATTGGATATTCTAAAAGGTGCGTATGTTTAAAAAATTAATTAATTTCATTACAAAATCAAATTTTCACGAAAACCCACCTATCCATTTTGAATTTTTCTAATTACAGCGATAGTATTCTATACCAATTTTCCGTTTTTTTTGCTTAATTTGAAAACTCAATTAAATTCTGTATTAGAATATTTAAATTCTCAATTAAATTCTGCATTGGAACAGAACATTATTTTTGGATAAGAACATATGGAATACGATTCATTTTTTCAACAGATATAGTCGAAAGTGTGAACAATTGGACACATTTTCATATAGACCCTTTTTCGCAAATCGACTATATATATCTTTTGAACTAATGATGATGTGATTTCCAAATTTTCTTCTAGATGAAAAATAAGAAATTGATTGAATTTTGAAAATGATACAAAGAGAATGGAAATGGAAATGGCTTTTTCCAGTATTAAATATAATTTATTTTTAAGCATGAATCTTTCAGAAATCCTATTATTTGGGTTATCGAGACAATTTTTCTCAGGCTCCGTCAATTCTATTTTTGATATATGTATATACTTTCAAAGGTAGTATGACGCTAAATTGAATTCGTAATTCGTATATATATAGTTAGGTTTGGTAGCAGACTTTACATTAATATATGAGTTTAGAACGACAATTTAATTGAATATTTTTTCTAATCCCATTTCTTTTGAAACCCTATAAATATATGCTTTATCCAATTGGATGGTTTGAAATGAAAACCCACTGATGTATTATATATATATATATATATATATATATATATATATATATATATATATATAAAGCGTAATTTTTTAACGGCTATAGGAAAGTTTTTCAACACATAAAATTCAGAAAAATGCATGAAATTTTTATTTGAATCGATAGTACGGTCCATATAATTTAATGTTTGAATATTATTTCATGCAAATGTTGAACTTGACTGCGTCTCAATGGTCCATCCGCTTAGTCCAATTTTGGATTACTACTTTTCGGTACGTTCCAACATTTCGGCCGGAATCTCACGAATAAATGCTTCAATGTTGACTTCCAATGAGTCAATTGAAGCGGGCTTGTCTGTATAGACATGAGCTTTAACATAGCCACACAAAAAATAGTCTAAAGGCGTTAAATCACACGATCTAGGCGGCCAATTGACCGCCCCCGAACGTGAAATAAAATGTTCACCGAACTCGCCTCTCAATAATTGTTGTTGCGCGTACTGTGTGGCATGTGGCACCGTCTTTACCACATGTCATGCAAGTCAAGCTCTTGCATTTTAGGCAAAAAAAAATTGGATATCATCTTACGGTAACGCTTACCATTCATAGTTACGTTACGATTCGCATCATATTTGAAGAAGTACGGTCGAATGATGCCACCAGCCCATAAACCGCACCACATTGTGATTTTTTCTGGATGCATTGGTCGCTCTTGCAATGCTTCTGGCTGATATTCACTCCAAAATCGACAATTCTGCTTATTTACGTACCCATTGAGCCAAAATGAGCTTCGTCGCTGAACACAATTTTTCAGTAAAAAAGTGGATCTTCGGTCAACTTTCCAAGAGCCCATTCACCAAAACTTTTACGTTGCGATAGGTCGTTCGGCTTCAATTCTTGCACCAGCTGTATTTTGAAAGGCATCACACCTAAATCCTTCCGCAAAATGGTCCACGTTGTTGAACAACAGAGGCGCAATTGCTGCGAACGGCGACGAATCGATAATTGATGGTCATCATGAACACTGGCCGATACAGCTGCGATATTTTCTTCAGTTTGCACTCTACGTAAGCGTGTTGGTGGTTTAATGTCCAGCAATGTAAAGTTGGTGCGAAATTTAGTCACAATAGCCCGAATAGCCGCTTCAGCGGGTCGATTAAACTGACCATAAAATGGAAGAAGCGCGCGAAAATTTCTTAACAGAGCACGCATTTTGATAATAAAATTCAATAATTTGAAGCGTTGGTCGTTTGTAAGACGATTCATGGTTAAATTATAGACCATGGTTAAATTATAGACCAAACTGAAGATGTTTGACAGTGAAACCAAACACGAAACGTGCGTCAGCTGTTTAAACCAGTGTTGCCAAACAGATAATAGCTAACAAATCACCCTTTATTATACCATCTCATATATATATTTAGATTCTGAAGTTATTTATATAAAAATTAAAATTACTTCATTAACATATTTATCACATATACAAAATTATATGGTGTGTATAAAATTCAAATAAAAGTTGTCGTTTTGTTGAATTAATTAAATAAAAATATGTTTCGTTTATTTTATTTGAACATATATTTATTATATATATATATACATCGCAGGCACAGCAATAATACATATATATTTTCAATTATATAATTTTAAATATGAAAATATCTCTTCATATATTAGAGATATGATTATGTATACGAAAATGTGTTATAAATTGTATATATAAGTATAATATTGGTAATTTACAGTATAAAGTTTTTATTATTTTTTATTATATATTTACATTTTTGAGTTGCAATAATAATAATTCTATGTGCATAAACATATATATATATAAAAAGGATAACATGTGACGTATAATATGTAATTTTATTGTATATATATACCAAATAAAAGGCAAGCTGTCGCTATGTATACATAGAATTAAATAATAAATGAAAATTTTTATGCCAAGTGTAGAATAAATATGAAAATGTATATATAGAATTGTGATATAATTTTGTTTGTTATGTATAATATATAGAAATATGAGAAATATTTGTTCTGTAATTCTATATATTTTTAAGGATTTTATTATAAATAAACGATTTTTAAATGTCGTACAAATAGATATGTAATTTTATATAAAAAATACACTATATAATATTGCATTTTGCATATAGATTTCGCAGTTTATGATTTTCTCCTCTTATACTACAAATTATCAAATTTTTCTAAAATGTATAAACCCTTTATTATTTAAAATTGAATATATATATTCGCGCAGTGATTCTATCTCTTTGGTTATTTATTTTGTAATATTCTATACAGGCGGAGCTGGAATTTTTTTTTGCCATATTACCAAAACGATAGGATTCGTAGTCATAATTTTTTTTTCACTTTCCTCGAATAATTTGAAAATTCGAAGCTATTTCTGATATTCCATATAAAGAAGAATTAAGAATTGATTGAATTATTAAATTATGACAAAGATAAACCTTAATACATATATCCTTTTCGTCTTGGAAATCTGGCTAACAATTTTCCATCTTCAACCATGCTCTATTCACCCATCAACCATGCTATATAATATAAGTGACAAAAAATTAAGAATTTTCTCTTTTTTGTTTTCATTATTTTTTTGTTTTACTTTCTGTTGTGTAATAAATATAATTGCAACTTTTATTCATTTCTTTTTGTTTTGTTTTATTTATTTTTGTTTTACATATAATGGAAAATTTATTATATAAATGAAACGCAAAAAATAAAAAATATGATGAATATAAATAAATGAACATTATTTCCTCAACGCGTTTTATATATATACAGTATATCAATTCGTATAAATATTGTTATGGTAAATAAAAAAAAATTTTTTTAAATATATTCATATAAATAAACATATATATATATTTTCCGAAGAGATTTTCTTCATTTATTCATATATAAGTATATATATATATATATATATAACAAATTGAAGACAGTTTTATATTCGTTTTTAATTGTTTCTTTTGTATATATGGTCGGGAGACAAAAAAAAATTGTTTAACAAAAGAAAACTTTTATATATGTACATATATATGAATTTAACAAATAATAAAGAAGTTTTTTTTTATATGTATATAGGAATTTTATGGAAAACTATAGCGAACGTATACATTTCTAAAAAAGAAAAAAACTTTAAATTTATTGCATTCATTTATATAAAAAAAAAAAAATAAGTATTTAATATAATCAAAAAAGTTTCCTTTTCTTCAGAAAATAGACGAACGCAAAAAGAATTATGCAAAATACAAAATAAAATAGTCTCAAAATGTCTATATATATATTATGTTTTATGTATATTAATCGCACCAAAACAATTAACACAATATATATATAGATAGACATCGCATATTATATTGTATGTATATTATATCTATACAATTTCATTCATAATTTTTTATCTTTATTATGTCAACCCTTTATTTTATGTATACTATACTTACTAATATATACAGTTTAGATTTTTCGTTTTGTTCGTTAATACGGCAGAATCGGTTTAGCACCCGGAAAACCACGGAATTTTGTTGTTTTTATATTATAGATTTGATTTTTATGATTTATAATTAATTTTTATAATATTTTGTATACTTGGAATTGCATCAAAATTATAAGATTTACTGATACCCCTGACAGTAACCGATGAGAAGAAAAAATGATTTTCTTTTTTATCATTTGAGTAAAATGTATTTTTATGAATCTCCTCACCTCACCTTAAATTGAACATTCCTTGTTTAACTTATCTAATTCCCTTCAGTCGACTTGCAGAATCATTCCCATATATCTATCAAATATTATATATATGCAGATACTATACAAAAACAAATACTATTTATTGATGCGTGGTGTTTGTGGTGTTTTAAATTCGCATTTCATACTTACCCACCGGTGCGGTAAAATCACAGAAAATCTTATGACTACGAAAGGTTTTAAATATATGCATCCTTGAAGGGATCTATTACTGCGATTGATAACAATATAATTCGGAATATATTACCTTGCATTTAGCATTGATTCTGTATTTATATATAAAAATGGTAATACCAAGTACACCAGCTCATAAAACTTATAAAAGTATATCATCTTGTTAAAATATGGCAAACATTTATTATGGGGTAGAATAAGACATATACAATAATGAAAATAAGCTATATATGCATAAAAAATAAAAAGGATTAACAACTTCTTAAATGAAACTTAAATGAAAATATACAAACGATAAACTCACACAATAAGTATATCATATAAATATACTACTTTAACCATTATAATATGGGATACATGCTATTTTATCCGTATGCTGGATTTTGAGATTCCGAGAAAGGACTTTAAACAATAATTTTTTAATCCTTCTAATTTTATTTTATAAAATGTTGGTTTTAGTTAAATAATTGCGCAGACAGAAGTAAAATAAACTTTTAAATTCAATTTGTTATGGAATTTATTTCAAAATGATTCAAAGTGGATTTCTAAACACATTTCTTTAGCTTCCAACCAGTTCTTGCTTGCTTTTGTCGTTTGTGGTAGAGCAAAATTTTATTGAAATGTATATTCGCCGTTTGAAAATAATATTTAATAGTCGATGGCAAAAGGTATATTCATTTAATATATAAATGTATTATGGGAGTTAACCTTACACTCAATGAAATGTAAATTCCCGACGCCTTTTACAGACATACAACCCCATATACCATGGCACTGGCTGAAAATTTCACAGTGCGTTTTAAACAATCACGATGGAATGCTTCATTTTTTGTGTAAATTACTCGATTATCGGAATCATTTACAATAACGTCAAATTGACACTAAATATAATGTTATCCCAATGCCGCAGAACTCAAAATTGTTTATTGTTTTATTTTTTTTTGCAAAACAATTGCAAGGGGCTTTGATTTGGACTGAAAAATTATTAGGGATTATTATTAGGAAAAAAACATTGCCTTGTCCACTTTCGTGCGACCACTTTTTGAATTGCTGTTGACCATTTTAGACTTATATCACTCATAGCAGTTCCTATTTTTTCACAGTTGCGTTTATCACGATCAGTAACATTAAATTTTACACCACTTTCTGTGAGTCAAATGAACCGGCTAAACCACATTTTATTTAAATATCTGATACGGTAGACTTACAATTAGTTACATTAAGAATTCTTTAAGAATATTTCGTATTATTCTTATTAATAATAAGATTAAAAGGAACCATACAGTCCCGATTTAAGTCCAATAGAATCGTTGTGGTCATTAATAAAAAAAATTAAATACATGCCATGAAAGTTACAATTGAAGTAGTGAAGAATTCCAAGGAAAAATCATTGAAATGACGAATACAAAAATATCGGATGAATGTAAAAACTTAGTAAATACCACGTCTAACAGAATGGAGGCTATCATAAAGTCCAAAGGAGGCGTTACAAAGGAGATAAATGGCGTATAATATAAGTGTCCGATATTATAACATAATGGTCAAAATTTTGTTAAATTGAATCATTTTGAAAAAAATTCCATAACTAATTGAATTTAAAAGTTTTTTTTTTACTTCCGGTTGGGTAATTATTTAACTAAAACCATTATTTTATGAAATAAAATTAGAAGGATTAAAAAATTATTGTGCAAAGTTCTTTCTCGGCGTTTCAAAATCCAGCATACGGATAAAATAGCAGGTATCCGATATTATAATGATTAAAGTAGTATAAGAATTAAGAAGTATATTTAATTTTTATTTCCTTTTATTTAATGTATATTTCGTTTCGTTTTTAAAAACTTTTTTTTTATAAGACATCATCCATCCTCTTAAATATATATAGTCTTTATATATATTATATATAAAGGATATATACATATCCATCCAGTGGTGAATAAAAATATATACAATAATATTATATAGTGGAATAGTAGACAAGAAGGCAATTAGTTGCAATTTATTTTATGCCATTTTTTTTTTAATTTATTTAGTTTTTTTTTAATTATTATTTGTATATAGCGTATATATGCTTTTATAATATTTAAATACAAATTGTTAAAATATATAAATATCCTTTTTGGCCAGTATATTATTAAACACTTTTAATTATCTTGCTATTTTATGTTAAGTTGTTGTACAAGTAAAATGTCTGTCAAAATCTAAATTTCGATATTAAAGTAAATTAATAAAACAAACGTAATATATATACAGATTAAATAAAACACTTCAATTACTTTGAATGTTCACAGGTGAAGTTTTTACAGAAAACATTGAAATCAGTAGTGGTCATCAGATTATTGTAATGAAAAGATTTCTATTTATACATATTTCTATAACAAAATTCACACAAATTGTAAATTGACGGAATTCGGAATGTATATTATTATTATTATTATTATTCAAAATTATTGTTCTCGCATATAAACATCTGAATTGATAATTCATATTTTATTAGTATATGAGCCTTTGATCAATGTTCTGGAAAAGAAAGGTCCATTATAACCTTTAAATTCTCATTTCATTTTAATGTAAGAAGGCAAAGGAATCAATTGGAAGTGCGTTGACCCTTTTTTTTTTTTGTGGCAATTAAACCTTCCGCTATAGGACCAAAGATAATTATATAGACGGTCCGAACCACATGAAATATTAAATGTATATATATTGCTCGATTGAGAGAGATTATATGAATTCCGACAGAATGATATATTAATAATATTAATAATATAATTGTAAAATAAAAATACTAAATGTCGATGCTATATCCATGTATTATACCGATATACATTTTTTAATTTTACTTTTCTTTCATTAAAATAAAAATCTGTACATACAATTTTTAATATATAGTGATGATTACATTGTGGAAATCATACAAAAAATGTATCTATATTTATATAAACTTTTTTTATATCTGCATATATATATATAAAACATTTTTATTTTTTCAACAAATTCTGATACATATATATATATTGGAATAATAAGGATATATTAGCCGATATTAAAATGAACATACTTCTATATATAGATAGATTATAATTTGAATAGAAATATCCATATATTTATTTACATATATATAGTTTATTGTTAAACTTCAACGTGAATTCCAATACAAAATATCATTATAATATATGTATTCAAAAAAACAATGATGAAGGATATCATAAGTGAGTGCCAGAAGTGAACCAAAAAAAAATTCCAGTTTTTATGATCGAAATGGTAGAGGATATTCATAAATCTATATGTATACAATCCCGGAAAATTGAATTTTCTGAATTTTCCAACTATTTGAAATACCTGTCCCATTTTTCTTCAACTGTTTTCTAATCGTTAATATCATTTGAAATTAGTTTTCATTTAGAAAAAAAGAAGATATTTCGCAGAGATTTTCCAAAACATTTGTTATACTGCGATATCTAAAAAAATATAGAAACAATGTATATAAGAAAAACTAATTAGAACACCATATATATTTTGCCTTTAATCCTTTTTTAATATTTAATCCGATGTATATTTGTTTATTTATATGTTTTCTGAATAAAAAAATTTCAGTGATTATAAATAAATATAACTATAATATACCGTATTATTATATGCAAATACATTTTTTATGAAAAAAGGGTGCCGTCAACTAGGAAGCAAATATATAGTTGTTTATGTGAAAAAGACAAAGTTATTATACGAATACATCAATTTGATATTTCGGTAGTAAAAATTACGAGATTATACGACGAATTATTCATATATAATAAACATTCAATTATGATTCAACAACTAAAGCCATCATTCCCGGTAGCTGTTTGTCAATTGGATCGCTCATTCAACACCGTAAAATTATTATATAGTGGGTTTTCCTCAAAAAAATCCATGTAAATTAACTGCGCCCTAAGATCTTGCTCCTTATCACCTTACCTTTGAATGTTTTTTTTTGTTTGGAAGATGTTTTAAAAGCAAAGCATATACATAACAATTATTCGACATCAATTAAAAACAATATTTGAAATGAAATAAATCTGCGATTGAACCTTTCATTTGGATGTAGGAATGGAAAGTGTTTGTTAAAGAAAAAGTCATGATGTTGACTTCTTTTAAATCATTTTTGTTTGTCAATATATATTTGAGTGACCTAATATTTTTCAATTGATTGCGACATAAATATGGTTTTAGCATCCTGATTTGACCATTGTAGCGGGCACCCTATATATTTATTTCATATTTGTGTATTTTGTTTTCATTTATCATAAACCGAATATTCGTTTACTATTACATCAAATTATACAATTTTCTATGCATTGTATATAATGTATAATAGGTACATTTTCTTAATAAAATTAATTAATTATAAATATAACAATTAATTTAAGAGATGTGTATATATACAATTATATATACATATACTGGAATTTAAGATTTCAAATATACGTATATAGTTTTTGAAAAGACAAATAAAATTTATAAAGATGTATATATAAGTATATATGTAGATGTATATATATACAGATTTTAAGGTAGAATTCAAATATATGTTTGCATTAACAATAGTTTTACCTATAATATTTATATAAATATAACAAATCAACGGGATATCCCAGCGGACAGCTTGCAAAAGATTTTATATATATATATATATATATATATATATATATACCTTTTATACCTTCCTCAAATTTACTATTGTTCTTTGCATAATAATGTGTAATATCGTAAATATATAGTATTGTGAAATTTATCCATAAATGTACAAAAGAAAATGAAGCATTTTCTTTATATATCTATATTCTATATATATATATATAAGTACTAACATTTTCTTAATGCACTCTGCAAACCATTATCCAAACATTTACAATTTGCATTTTATATATGAGGTTGTCTAAAAAATATTGGTAATTTTTTTTACAAAATTCAAACGATTTTTTTATATATTTCAAATGAACTTTATTAAACCAAATATGCGCCGTTTTGATCGATGACCCTTTGCCATTTTTCTGGTAAAAACATTATCCCATCACTGTAGAACTTCTGTGTTTTCTGGGCAAAAAACTGATCCAAGTGCATTTTGCAGTCCTCTGCGGAATTTAATTTTAAACCATTAAGGGAGTTCTGCAGAGACCGGAACAAATGATAATCTGAAGGTGCAAGGTCCGGGCTATATGGTGGATGCATTAAAACTTCCCAGCCAAACTCTCTCAGTTTCTGCCGAATCATCAAAGATGTGTGTGGTCTGGCGTTGTCATGATGGAACACAACACCCTTTCGATTGATTAATTCTGGACGTTTTTTTTTAATCTCGTGCTTCAATCTTGTTAATTGTTGACAATAGAGATCGGAATCAATGGTTTGACCGGGTGCTAGTAATTCATAATGAACGATTCCTTTCCAATCCCACCAAACAGACAGCATTACCTTTCTTGGTGTTAATCCAGGTTTTGCTGCTGTTTTAGGAGCTTCACCCTTCTTGGACCACGATCTTTTTCGTACATTATTATCGTATGTGATCCATTTTTCATCACCTGTAATCATTCGCTTTAAAAATGACTCGATTTCGTTCCTTTTAAACAGCGTTTCGCAAATGGAAATTCGGTTCATTAAATTGTTTTGTGTTAATTCATGTGGTACCCAAACATCGAGCTTTTTCTTGTATCCAGACTTTGTCAAATGGTTTAAAACTGTTTGGTGATGGATGTTTAGTTCTTTAGCGATATCATGACTGTCATGACTGTCGTGTCGATTTTCTTCAATTTTTGATATGATTTAATCGACTTTTCCAGTGATTGGTCGACCAGAACGAGGTGCATCTTTGACATCAAAATTACCGGAACGAAATCGAGCAAACCATCTATAGGCTGTTAATTTTGATAAAGTTCCTTCACCGTAAACTGCACAAATTTGTTCATGTGCCTGCGTTGCATTTTCACCTTTTTCATAATAAAATTGTAAAATGTATCGAATTTTTTCACTAATTTCGCTCATCTTTAATGCACTACAACTTTTAAATGACTAAACAAATTCAATTTTCTTTTTTTTTTAATCTACGAAATGTCATCTTTCGAACATATGTTAGTGTTACCTGATCAGATTAGTACTACTTGAAATATTCAATTAAAATGACATCTATTTATAAAAAATTATCAATACTTTTTCGACAACCTTATATTATACTATATATATGTTATATATATTTGCCTAGACTTTATAGAGTTGTATTTTATAGTATATTTATATAGAACATTGTTTGAGACAAGAATAACAGATTTATTCTATAAATTTAAATATAGAAAAAAAATTTATTATTTATATAAAGGAATAAAGTTTTTTTTTTTAAATTCGACAGAATTCTAATGGTTTTAAAATGATTAAAAAAAAAATAAACTATACCATATATAATATACAGATTTTCATATATAACAATCAAATATGTATTTATATATGCCGCATATATTATAATTTAAAAGGATATATATATAATTGTGTGGTATAAAAAAATCCGATATATATTACATTTTTTTTTATTTGAATCTACATAATTGAAATCACATACAAAACATATATATAGGAAGATAACTCATATATATTTATTTATAGGGTTATCAAATACGGACTTTGTAATTTGAAATAGAATCTAAAACGTTTATAACAAATAAACTGTAATCCTTTAAATTTTGAGCATTTATGTGTATTTAAAAATTATTTCATGTCTTTGGTTTTAAGGACCTATTTTATTCATAATTTAACATTACCATTCCAAAAGTGCGACTAAAAAAATTATTTTTGTTCCAGAAAAGAATGTTTAAAAAATGTATATAATAACGAAGATCCATCAGTTTTTATATGAAATTATTTTTATATTAAAATACTTTTTAATTTGATGTCCCGTTCCGTAATTTTAAGTATATATCTAAAATAAAGTCATCAACATGCGATCATCACATTTACAAAATATATATTATATATACAAATAAAAAAAATTTTTTTAATTCTTTTAAATTCACCCCCTCAATCATTATCATATATTTTCCATTAAATTGTACATATATACATAATATATATAGATGGTTAAAAAATTGGTTGTACATCTGTGCCCTTTATCTCTTCTCTTTGTATATATATGGTATATATAGACAAATATCTTCTGTTTATGATGGGTTACATTATAAAATTTGGAATATTATATATATAGATTTTGTTTGTTAACATCAAATTATATAAATCTACAATGATTTTATAAACATATATATATATATAATACGCACGCACCCCTAAATTATATACAAATATATATTACACGTTTATGGGCAAAGGACATGTTATACATATCAACGTTAATCAATTAATATTTTTATATATGTACATATATATTATATAAATTTGCGGGATGCACTTGATCATTGCCATGCATATATATCAGTTTAGATTTTCATTCAATTGATTTTGTATATATGAAATACAAAATTTTTGTATTTGTATATATAATTGTAAAATTGTTTTTCAGATATTTGATACAAATTTATGACGAATATTTAGTATATCCATAATAGAGTGGCCCTTATTTACAAAAGTCTTTTTTTTCTGGCTAAAATTTTAAGTATTTTAAATATTGCATGAAAAACACCGTGGTAATTTAGTTGTATTATATGCATAACTCCTGAAATATTCGACGTACGAAAACGTTCTAACCCCGTTTTGGAAAGGTAAAATTGCATAGAATACGTTTATCTTGGCTATCTTTAATTTATATAGTTAATTCAACCGATATGATGTCGAAATATTACGAAAATGTATGAAAATCCGTTTTTCCGACTTTAGGCCTCTTGAGCGAGTTCTAAAATTTCAGCAATCATCCTGAAAATTTATATTTTGTAGTTTTTTAGGTAATCGAATGAGACTCGAAATCCGTGTTCTAAATTTTTTTCCCTTCCATTTGGAGGCCACCTTAATCCATATATATATATATGGATTAATTATAATACATGATGATTATGATGTATATAAAATTCACCCTGTCGCTTAGCACCTCATTATACATATCGAATAATATAATATAATATATGTTCATATATACTATATATTAAATTCAAAGGTTTATAATATACGAAAATTATATATATATATATATATATATATGTATATAGGAGTATATATAATATAAAATAAATGGATGTTGGTTGATTGTTTGTAAAAAATTTGAACCCTTTTCAACTTTTATATATTGGTATATCACCAATATCACACATAACATCATAATAAATTAGAGTATTTGTATTTGTATATATACACTTATACAGTATAACCAACGAAAATTTAATCAGAATATAACTAGGGAAAATTTGGTTCAATATAAACTTTGGAACATTATACCCCACTCAAAAAAAATTTCAGTTTCATTTTAGAGGTAATATACGCTCCCTGGCTGCCCTTTTGTAGAGGTAAAAGAGGTACCCTAATACCTTTATCTATAGATGTATTTGTTTCATTGTCTTTCAATTTTGAAGATTCGGGTAGACAAATCTCGTATTATCATATGGGGGTGTCTCTCCCTCCAAGGAAGGTTGTTTTTTTGTTAGAAAACTCCATAATTCTAGAAGGAAAAATTCATTTTTTCCCATGATAATTTTTACCACATGATTTTTTTACTTGAAAATATTCATTTAAAAACATTTATTTATTCTGTTAAAAGAATAACTTACTGACCGAAGAAAGAAAAATTGTTTTCTGTTTGTAAATTGAAAGGAAATTAACGCAATTAATGTGACTTAAATTTCCACAAATTTGATTCACAATTCACTATATATATATATATATATATATATAGTTTCTCATATAGAATCCCACCTAAAAGATTCCGTTTTAAATGTACAATTCTAAATTCCTTATTTCAATTCATTCATTTTTTTTTTCCGTCCGAGATCGTTCAAATTTATGGTCAACATAAAGTATCAAAAATTATACAGGTTTGTCAACTCACGCATTAGCAGATTTTCCTGTATAATATGTGTATATTTTTGAATATATATATATATGAATGTTGATATCTCGACGTCTCGTTTCGGATGTTAATTTACAGTACATATGGGCTTATTCTGTGGGTAAATAAATTTTAAATATGCATATGAATATATGTATAATGTATAATGTAATTATGTAAAATTTTATTTTTGGTTTTAAAAATTTAAATATTGTTTTAATGTTCTATTTATAACTCACAGGTAACAAAATTTTAACTATAACTAATATGTAGATAAGAATTTCTGTTCTCTATAATACATTTCTATTTTTTCATACACTATCTGAGTGATGTCTGTTTATAGTGTCATGAAATTGCTTAAGTCTTATAAGAAAATAATCTTTCCCTTAGTTTGAATTGAATCATGTATATAATTGTATTTATACGAATTGAATTAATTTGCTTCTATAGACTATAGCCTTTTATAAAATGTCCTTAATATTGTTCTTCAAATTTTCGATTAGGCTTTCACATATCGATTTAGAATTTGTATATTATTTATATACGAATATAGTCCGCATATAAACGTGAAATGATACAATCGAAATTCGAATATTTATAGATATACATAGTATTTTTTCAATCAAACAGAATACTTATATAATTATATATATAGCGAATAATTGGGAAATACGCCGTTAAAATTATCCATAATCGTAAAATATTTCTTTTATTATACATTAATTTTTGTGCAATGTAATTTATATTATATATAGGATTTAAAACTATAAAAGAAAATTTTAAATATATCATATAAAGAAATATATAATTAAACAATTTTTATTTGGTAATATACTTATAAAAAAAAATTTATTTCGTTATTAATTAAAATTTTATCGTACAATTTGATTTTCTTATATACATATATGTTATGTTTCTCTTTTATTTAATTTTTTTTATATTTCTGTCAAATAAATAAAATCCACTCTTACAACGGACGATGTAGCCGTACGCGACGAACCGCATATATAGGAAAATTTCTGCAATAAAACAACAGACCCGCTAAAACAACATAGAAACACCTTTTCCTAAATCCTATATATGTTATATATAAAGGAACTCTTACAACTTCGCAGTGTTCATCTCAGTTTTATATATATTCATGGGTTTTTCGTTATCAAGTTGTCCTTGAGGAAACGGCGTAAGCTCTATACAGACCTATTCTGTTTAGTGTTTAGTACTTTAGTGATTTTCAAGACCGAAATTTTTACTTGAATGCATATATATACAAAATCTTTTGAAAACAATCAATATAACATCAAATCAATCGATAATCAAACGATACTTATATATAAAAAATTGAAAAATACGCCATACTCTGTCGATGCGTCCATAGATGATTTCAATCAAAAGAAAGAATACGTTTTTCACTGATCTACTGCTACTGATCCTGAAGCACATTAAGGACATTAAACAGGTTACGCATAGAATATGCTGATACAGTGTTTAAGAAGTAATTAAGAGGGTTTTTTTTACTTTGATAATTTGCCTATATATAAAATCTTAATTTCAAATTCATTTGCTTAACTACCCCGTAAGCCTTCCGGGAAGGTCGTCTTACCTTACTATGAAGGCATGCATAAGACTTTTAGAAGACATTCTAGGTTTTCGTAAAAACCTTTTAAATCCATTCCGTTCTTGGGGGTACTGCTGCATGCATTCTGAAGGAATTTTTTCTAAGATATAAAAACGAAGTGAGTTCGTTTGGTTTCGTGAACAGTTTCTAAATATATTCTGTGAGAAGTACTTCTATTTTCACTGACTGAGATAATAATAAATATATATATAAAAAAAATTGTAAAATTATTTCTTTGCATTTTCTCGTATAATTATTATATTTTCAAACATTAACTTTTCCTCTTATTTATTGTATATACAAAAAAAAATCTATTTATATTATATAATTATCAAATATTCCAAATATACGATTTGTAATTTATTTAATAAGAAGAATATATGAATAAATTTTTATTCATATTTACTATACATATTTATGTATAGTAAAATAAAAGGAATGTATATATAAATAAAATATGAAACAACCCCCCAAAAAGATATTAATAATAATAATAATAATAAAATATGTAAATTGTGAAAATATGACTAATTGTTTTGTCTTCAATTGAAAAAATATAGATATTCAAATGAATACTCATAATATATATGTAATATGGAATGAAAGATGGAAATATATAATATGAATTAATTATGATATAAAAGAAATAAAGAAAAATTGAAAATTATTTTCGCATCTCTTTATATCATTTCTTAATTCTTATATATTTTATTTCTATCCATTTAAAATTTTTTTGATATTATAAAATGGAATGAAAAGTTTCGTGGATATAGGATAAAAAAAAGAAGTTCATTACAAGAAATTATATATTATATTTGGAAATAAAACGTTTTGATTGATATATATTAAAAATATCATTAACAAATCGTAATTCAAATTAAAACATTAAATACATATATAGGGAAAATGTGTTTAAAATATTTTCAGGACGATAAACAAAATACTTATATTATATTTCCATTTATCTGTTATAATAATTTACAGAAAACTTTTCATTCCATATATACATTTATCTCATATTAAATACTTTCTTTTATTTGTTAAAAAAAACTTAAGATATAAATTACAATATTTCAAATATAAATTTTAAAGACGATGAAATAAAATGGATTATTATACTTATGTATATACAGTTACAGATATATAAAGAATGATAGAATACATAGAATTTGATTACTTAAATATCTATATAAATATATATATAATTAATTATAAAATATTGTCATATATATATAAGAATGTGTATTTATTATAATAAAAGACACATTGGTACTAATAAAATACTTATCATAAAGACAAAATGAATATTTTTTTATATGTTTGTATAAAAAAATAAAATTAATGGATGTTTTTTTATATATTTAAGTTTTAATTTTCAAAAGGGAATTATGAATTTAATAATAAAACAGTTTTTGTATTATATAAACACAAACAATTTTAAGAACTTAAAAGTAAAATAAAATATTGAAAGCTTTGTACTTATAAGAATTAACTTTTTTTAATCACAAAATTTTTTTTTTAATTTTCCAAATTTAATGAGATTGATATATGTAAAAAATGTAATACCTATATTTTTTATTGTTTTGTGAATTGTAAATGTAACAAATAAATGGAATACTATTAGAGTTAGTCGATCATGAAGCGATATTTTGAAAAAAAAATTCTTCTAAATTTGTAAAATCATTCACGAATAAAATCTTGCCGCACATAAACTATCCTTCTAATTTTTTTTTATCTATTTTTCAATAAAAACTCATTCTATATATTAAAATCTATATATAAAAATTATCTTTTCTTCAAAAACGTAAATAAAATTTCTATATATATATATATGTATCTAACTGTAAAAATATTTTTTCGGGCTTTAGTAAAAGTTTTAACAGAAATATTCAGAATGATTAATATTTTCCAATGATATTATATTAAAATTTCAAATTATACGATTATTTTTTTATGCTAAATTTCTTTATTCAAAAGGACATTTTTTATCCATAACTTTGATGTATGTTAAAAATATTAATGTTAAAAAAATATAACAAATACTGACGATGAATAAAAAATTCATAATGGACTTGAATTGAAACCAAATAATTAAAAAAAAAATGATTATTTTCAATCTAGATTTATTACTTTTTTCACATTTTTTTTTTGTATTACAATTAATTTTTAAACCCATTCTGGTTTATATAAATAATAAAATCTCAATAATATTATTTCTATAATACTCTTATCGATTAAATAATAATTAATGCTATATAAGCACACAGGAGTTTTTATAATTTTATAATAAATTAAATAATTTTATTTATATAACGATTATGAAACAATTCATTGAGGAACTTGCACTTTAATTTTAATATTTTACAATGAACACATACCTTATATTATTTATTTTTGAAATAATTCTTTCCGATTAATTTCAATTTTATAACATCACATTTTAATCATTAAATTTTTCATTAAAAACGCAGATTTTTTTATGAATTAAAATATTTTGGTAAAATAAAAACCACCGATTTATTATACAACCAAAATTTGTATATCCTCTTATTTATAAAATATTTGTGATTTAGTTTATTGGATCTAATGTAAACAGAAAAAAAAAATTCATTTATAAATTAAATGAAAAAATTGCACCCTTATTTTACAAATTTTTTTTTTTATTATTTACGTACGTTCACGATATATATAATAACAAAACAACTAAACAACCACTTGTTCTATACTCGATGACAGTTTCAAATCAAATGATATCCATTTTAAATTTTCTATATATGTATATCTGAAAAACAGTTGCGGTTAAAAAACATCATATATATTTATATATATTAAATAATATATACATAAAATATATATATCCAGTCATTTATGCATATTTATACTATACAGATTATATATAGACAGATTTTATATATATGTATAGTATATATTCTAAAAAAAAAAAAAAGAAAGAAAAAAAGGATATGCGAAAACGGTAACAACATGGTGAAATTAAAATGATATCCTATATATATAGTTTTTGTCGCGCGCATTTCTTTATTTATTTTCATTTTCAAATGCAATATGAAAATTCTGTGAAATATTTTTTACATATATATACCGTATACTAAACAAAAAAAAGAAAACAATTTGAAATAAAACTTTTTTTTATATATATAAATATATAGTTGTGTTTAGTAGTAAAACAGATTTTTACCACATCTACAATTGTATATATAATATTCCAACATGAACATAACAACCTTATTAAAATCAACACCATCATCATTTCGTTCTATATTCATTCATTCAGTATATAATTTGTTAAATGAATGTGCGCGATGGTGAATTGAAGAGTATTTTATCTGTTTCTATTAATTATGTTTTGTTAATCAATCGATCGCATTAATTTAAATAATTTTATTTAATTTCATTGAAAAAGTATTTCGAGTTTATTTTTATAATTATTTAAGAAATTTCCTTTTCAAGGTATAGATAGATCTTTATAGAAAAAGGAATTGATATCGTATTCCATATATATAATGAAACGTTATAAGGATTCAGTGGTGTGGTGTGACGTGTGAGAAAACGTTGTGGCAACGGTCCTCTAAACGATAAAGGGTACATTCTGAAAAGGACATTACAAATAAGTTTTTTTTTCCGGAATAAACTTTTCCGGAAAATCTACAATATTCTAAATTTTGAATGTTGCGAATTATAGCCATAGTTATCAACTGCAATTTTTATTATCTTTAGCATCATTTTCAAAATTCAATCAATTTCTGATTTTTCATAGAAGAAAATTTGTAAAATCGCCCAATTGGTTCATAAATGGTAAATAGCCGATTTTCCAAAACGTATCTATAAAAAACTTGTCCCATTTTTCGTACAGTATATTATTTTGTTCTACAAAAAATCACAGAATTTACTTGAGTTTTCAAATGATGCAAAGATGCAATGACAATTAGTGCGGTTGCTTTTAAGAAGCACTTACATTTTAGATCTATAATCTATCGTTTAGGTCATTAGGACAGATTTTTCTGTGTCCCGTCACTAATTTGCGGGATCGTATGTATTATCGATAAAACGAATTATCCCAATAAATCGATTGTAATTGGTATAATTTTTAATTATCAATAATTCGGCGGAAAGTTCTCCGAATATACATCTGATAAATCTATAATACATCAGGTAATTTTTTCAGCATCAGCATAGATATAAAAATATAAGGAAATTTTTGACAGTTATAAACATTTTTCTGAATTTTTCTTTTTGTACTTAATTGCGGTTAATTTCAAAAAATGAGATCTTTAACTTTACTTTTATTAATATAAGTGCTTGAAGTCTAAATATATTTTATCTCATTTATTATCTGTGTGTATAAATAAATAAATATTATAACTTTTCAAACAACTTATAGGTAGAATATAAATTAGTATATATATAATACATATATAAGGGTTGCTTTTATTCCTATATTTATTATTTTATATATATAACAATTGTGTGTATATATAATTGTACTATAACTGTATGACAAAATATATACGAGTTGGAAATCATATAATAATCTACCCGGCAGGCGCGATTTCATGCATATCTAAATATCTATATACAATCATACAATGCATTTATATATACATATATATATCCATCGGAATATTTATATTATGATGACAGAGAGTATATATAGATATATATATATATGTATATATATGATATGAATGAATTTGTATGATATCAGACTATATATCTATATGTATGTATATAGAAGTATGCGATAGATATGTATAGAGAACAACATTTTTATTTTTGATGATTATTATTGTTTATATATATATTTGTATATAGGATGTACTAAAAGTGATAATGAACATGTGTATAGATACATAAATATGTTTGTAACTATATGGTATATGGTACATGGAATATAAAATACATCAGATAAAAACGACGACGAGATTGAGATGTTTCAATTCACTTCATGTATACCTTGCACATATATAATATATACAAATTTATATATAAATATGGAAATAAAATACATAACCACTACAAAAGACAGTTTCCATAATAAAAAGTAGATGTTCATATCTATATAAATCGTATCTATAGTATATAAATATAACAAAAAAATTATAATAATAATTTCATATACATATATCCGCAATCTTATGTTATATTAAAGAATTGTTTAGTGCATCAATTATTTTATTTAAATCTGCGAGATTTTATATATATATATATATAGATCAGAATCATATTTATGGTAGTTGTTTTATAATAGGACAAAATTTATAGAGTATATATTGATTTAGATAAGAAAATCACATAAACCAATTCCAAATTTTTATAGCTATATATATATATATAGAAATGTAACAATCATATACTGTAAAAATACTATTTCATATATGTTTAAATTCCATAACGGATGTAAATTGTGACACGTATATAGTGAACACAAGGTATATATATATTTGAAATTATATATAGTTTGTAAAGGTTTTATTTTATATAATATACCAACCACCAGATTGTTCATTTATTTTTTTTTTCACTTTTTTTTTTATATAAAACATATTCAATAAAATAATGTTATACTTGGCAACTTACAACGGGTTTTATTTATTTTCCAAAAGGCATAGACAATCAAGACGAATTGAATATTGCATTTGCATTTGAATCAGAGTGTTACATATATATAACCGTAACAAGGTAAAAGTGGTTGTACATATATTTATATATTATAAAATACAATTTTCGTGTACATTCTGTAAACAATACATAGACAATGTTTATAGTTTTGACATGAAAGGGAAATGTTTTATATTCAATTACTATATAAATGTATCTTACATATAATATAGAAAATTTTATTTAGATACAGAAATCTATTGTATATATACGTACATACGTATATTCAAATGTTCTATTGTATATATACATATGTATATTCAAATACGTTTATAGATATTTATATACAGAAAAATATATAGAGAGAAAAGTACATAATTTGAATATTCCATCACATTGTTGATTGCATATATCCTATATGTATATATATATTGAATTGTTTTATTTTACAAACAATAAAAAAAAAAACACCGCGATAATATAACAAAAACAATTAAACGTAGGTATATAAGAGAAGATACTTTAAAAAAATATTATGATTTTTCTTATATAAAACATTTGCCACTTGATATATTTATAAGATGATGATTGAAAAGGTTTTTTTGTTTATTTAAATAGAACAAAAAAAAAATACTATAATAAATTTAAAAAAAAAACAAACGATCATTCTAAAAAGGCTACACTTACTTAACTTAATAATATGAAAAATATCAAAAATTGCTTAAAAATACATTCTCGAAAACAAAACTCCCTTTTTGATTGGTCTTCAGAGAATTTTGATTTTTTATTTTCGCCAAAGAATCAAGTTATCCGACGACAGATGAACGTATACATTTGTTTTTCATTCAACTTTTCCTTACAAGTATTCCATCTTCTTCCCTTGAACCTCGTCCAACAACATCTCCGAGATACAAAATTCTAAATGTTAAACAAACTTAAATTCAAACGATATCGCCTCCATATACTTCGTACATACCAGTCCAAAAATCTTATAAAATGATTATTTTTTATTTCCAATATGAACATGAACTAATTTTAAAAACCATAAACGATATTTTTTTCATCTTATTTTAAATATAATATATACATTGTAAATTATCTTCTTATATATATTACGTTTTTATCCATTATATTTATCAACAAAAAAAAAATGTTTCCACAATTATTATTCTAAAGTTGAATATTCTATATGCGGTAAAAATAGAATTTAATGAAAAAAGTATATGCATATATAAGAACAATCAATTATATTTTTTGCTTTATTTTTTTTTTGTGCGTTTATTATTGATGTAAAAAAAGTAAAAATATGTCAAATAATTTTCTATATCATTAATCATAAAAAATTTAAAAAAATATTGAAAAATATTACGATGAAGAATTAAGGGTGGGAAATGCAAATATATTTATAATGTTTACAATAAAAAAAATAAAATAATTATATAGGAAAAGACATTTTTTTTTAAACTTCTAAATCATAAATATATCTTATCAGATGCATATGCGCGAGCTTCATGATTAAAGATTATATTTTTTGTTTTCTTTACTGAATTATCTTTATTTTGTCAGCATAATTTTATTTTTATTATAATGCTTGATACTTACTTTCTAAATATGGATAAGGTAATGTGAAAACTTTCTAAATGATTGATTGAAAGATATAAATCTTTTTAATAAATCATCAATTTGTATGAACAAAGGAAGTTACAGTTCTCATAATCAGATGATTTTTTTTGGTTAACGTTTGGAGTCGTAACAGAAACAGAAACAGAATAGAAACATAAAAAAAATAATAAATTTTTCGCTATACAACCAACAATCTGGTTTTAGCGTCCAACAACAGCCTTCTGTTATTAGTTACTTAATTTGTGGCTTTTACGGTGTCGGTAATTAGCCGTACGACCAACCGCAAGCGGAATATACAACTCTGTGTTAAAATTCAGATTCGAAAAATAACCGAAAACACAAAACATATTTTATGCATTCAGTAGGATTCGAACCCACGACCCCAAAATTTCGTTAGAATTTTTAGGTTGGCATTTTTAACATTTACACCACAGAGTTAGAGAGAATAGAAACATAGAGAAGCAGAAAAATGAATATTTTGTGTTTCAAGGTGAATGAACACAAAACAGATTCAAAAAAATGAACGAAAAATTAACATTTTACCGGTTGTTCATTCTGTGCAACAGAATTTCTGTAACAGAAAAAACAACTGAAATTAATGCCAAATTTGTACCGAATTCTATTGTTGTTTCTGTTTCTGTTGTATGGCACTCCGAACCTTTACTTACCATAATTTTTCGTTTTTTTAAAAAATTGAATGCCTGCGATAAATCTAAAGAGAGATCTTGCAAGAAATTCAGTACATATTTGAAATTATTTAAGAGTTAATGTATTGAATCACATTGAATATAAACAAAAATTTGATAAAACGTTAATTATAATTGTGTTTTTTTTAATTTTTTTATTTATTAATAAATGTGTTTACGTTATGAATTGTTTAATTTTTTGTCCCATTTTGATATTATTAATAATTTGATAATCCCTTTCTTTTATTTATTTATTATTTTATTATATTATAATTATATTAATTATTTACACCAAAATATATAAAATATACATAAAATTTGTATCAATATATATAAACAATCATGATAAAAATTATAAATTATCCTGATTTTTTTTTGTTTACTTATTTTTATTCATATTTTTTTCTAAAATATTCACCACTATTTTCATATTCACTGAAAAATTGGTCGGTGAAAATGAGTTTTATAAAAAGTGTACACAAGCAAAATATTCACAGATGCGGAATCTAGGCCCAGAATGAACAACAGAAAATGCTCATTCACGAAAAATGTCTATAGAAAGCAGTACTTTACAATTATTGATATCATAAACAATTCTATATCATTATGGGAGATCTTTTTTTGAGTTTGAAGGAGGAGATGGTTTAAATTTCCCATTTAATTTTCCCCTAAAAAATTGTTTTTTATTTATTCAATAATTATTATATTCGAATATGTGAAGTTAACGCGAATTTATTGTTGAAAAAAAAAGACAAAATATTTTATCACATAAAATGTCAAATTTTTATCGAAATTTAAAATCATGTTAAAAAATGGAAATTAAAAATCTATTTATAACTTTATTAAATATATATCCATTGTGGTTATATGTCCAATTATATTTGTTATATATAGATATAGGTACGAATTTATTTCTTGCAGTGCAAAAACGACAAAAATAATTCATTCATTTTTTGCTCGCAAATATATATCCTTTAAAATCACTCAATTGAAATTAATATATTATATATACATCGTAAAATGTGCACGATCTGTACCATCATCAATTAAAAATAACTTTTTTTTTTTACAAAAAATACGCTAGTTTATTCGCATATATAATAAATGAATGGAATTTTATTTTTTATTTTTTTGGTTGTTTTTATATGATGGAAAATGATCTGATATTGATTTGTAATCTGGATTCGGATCCGTGGATTTTTTATTTTATTTTAAAATGGATATATACAAAAAAAAAAAAATAAAAAAAACGCTTTTGCCGGGTAAAAAACATATCTGACTAAAATTTTTTCATTTAAATATGAATTACAATGCAAAAAATACTATTTTTTTTACGTGTTTATCAAATATATAGATATATAAATATTAGGTTATCGAAAAAGTATTGATAATTTTTATAAATAGATGTCATTATAATTGAATATTTCAAGTAGTACTAATCTGATCAGGTAACACTAACATATGTTCGAAAGATGACATTTCGTAGATAAAAAAAAAAAATTAAATTTGTTTAGTCATTTAAAAGTTGTAGTGCATTAAAGATGAGCGAAATTAGTGAAAAAATTCGATACATTTTACAGTTTTATTATAAAAAAGGTGAAAATGCAACGCAGGCACATGAACAAATTTGTGCAGTTTACGGTGAAGGAACTTTATCAAAATTAACAGCCTATAGATGGTTTGCTCGATTTCGTAATTTTGATGTCAAAGATGCACCTCGTTCTGATCGACCAATCACTGAAGAAAATCGACACGTAAGCAGTCATGATATCGCTAAAGAACTAAACATCCATCACCAAACAGTTTTAAACCATTTGACAAAGGCTGGATACAAGAAAAAGCTCGATGTTTGGGTACCACATGAATTAACACAAAACAATTTAGTGAACCGAATTTCCATTTGCGAAACGCTGTTTAAAAGGAACGAAATCGAGTCATTTTTAAAGCGAATGATTACAGGTGATGAAAAATGGATCACATACGATAATAATGTACGAAAAAGATCGTGGTCCAAGAAGGGTGAAGCTCCTATAACAGTAGCAAAACCTGGATTAACACCAAGAAAGGTAATGCTTTCTGTTTGGTCTGTTTGGAAAGGAATCGTTCATTATGAATTACTAGCACCCGGTCAAACCATTGATTCCGATCTCTATTGTCAACAATTAACAAGATTGAAGCACGAGATTAAAAAAAAACGTCCAGAATTAATCAATCGAAAGGGTGTTGTGTTCCATCATGACAACGCCAGACCACACACATCTTTGATGACTCGGCAGAAACTGAGAGAGTTGGGCTGGGAAGTTTTAATGCATCCACCATATAGCCCAGACCTTGCACCTTGAGATTATCATTTGTTCCGGTCTCTGCAGAACTCCCTTAATGGTTTAAAATTAAATTTCGCAGAGGACTGCAAAATGCACTTGGATCAGTTTTTTGCCTAGAAAACACAGAAGTTCTACAGTGATGGGATAATGTCTTTACCAGAAAAATGGCAAATGGTCATCGATCAAAACGGCGCATATTTGGTTTAATAAAGTTCATTTGAAATATATAAAAAAATCGTTTGAAGTTTGTTATAAAAAATTACCAATACTTTTTAGACAACCCAATATATAGAATAATAATCATTCGAATAACTTTAGTTGTTCATTTTGTGTATGTATATTATGATATTATATACCTATATATACATAACATATAGATATCGATATATATTATAGAAATAGTTTGCTGTTGACATTTTACATTTCATTTTATGCTACGTTTAATTTCCCATAAATATATTTTTTCTATTCTATATAGATTTTTATATCAACAAATATATAGATGTATATATTATAGAATTATTATCGTAATATATACGCAGTTTATTAATTAGAATGCGTTTCAAAAAAATAAAAAAAATAAATGAAAATAATACTCGCGTTGTCAATTATTAAAAATTCTAAAATTTATTATGTATTTGTTTTATAGTTAGTTATAGTTATTATAGTTATACGATCGAAACTGACTGTCATAAACTCTGTTATTACATATATTTTTATTTTTTATTTAATGGATTTTTGGTTTATTTGTGTATTCATTATATACCAAATCATTTCACTAACTATATATATGTTTATTTGTGTTTTTTAAAAATATATATATTCCTATCGGTATTTAGTTTTTCTGCCGCGTTAACAAATGACAATTGATTTTAGCTACCATTGGAACAGCTTTCTCCCCAATCGAAACTATTCATCGCCAATGTCCGTGGCAAATCAAGCAATATATTGTTTGATGAGTTGATTGTTGATAAATGATTGACCACCTTTATCATATTATCATTAGATATCTGCTAACTCGTATAAAAATATATACTTACGGTATATTACTAATTTTCCATTGTCATAGAGAATGATAAAATTTACATATACATATATAGTTAAATATGGATTTAACAGAAGAAGAAGAAGAAAAAATTTAAAATAATTAAAACTTTTTTTACAATATCCATATACAATAATTGAAAAAGATATAATCGCATTTCAATGATGAAAAATTTTTTGTTAAAATTTGAAATATATATTAAAGAATAATATAAAATTTATATATTATATATATACTGTGGATGTGAGTTCTTATTATACATGTGAAAAATATCTCATCTGATTTCAAATTTACATATATATATACTGTTGATGTTGTATACATATCTTCTGTGCGAGTATGCATATTTAGTAGAGCTTTAATTTTTATCATATTCAATATGTATATCTATATATAGATTTTATCATCTGAATATAAATATGCCTGAAGAATAATCATATCAACAACCGAAGGAAAACATATATATATATATATATATATATATTGTGTATATTATCTATATGCATATTGAATAGATGTATACAAAAAGCAGTATATATATTGCAATGACTTACCATGCGAAAAAATTTGTTATTTATATAACTATATATACCTCTATGAATTGTTATAAAACATATGACGTTTTTCATATTCTACATCATGATATTTGTGTTGATGATGATGATGATGATTATCCTTTATAATCTTTTACTTTGCGATATAAAATGAATGTAGTGTTTGTACTTATGTATGTTTATATATTTGAAAAGCATATATAGATTTTATAATATATACATATATATTGTACTATCATATCTATATATAATACTTCAAATTTTCTACAAATTATCATGTATAAATGAAAATGTATATATACGTTAGTGGGTACTTCGATAAGTTTCCTGTATTCATAAATGTAATAAAAATACATTTATTAAAATATACAGTCTCAAAAAATCACTCAAATAAATTTATTAATGCATTTTTTAATCCATTTGGAAAATACAATTTTTGTAGACCACCTTCGGGATCATCAGTATAGAGAAAATTGGAAGGGCATACGAAAATTTGTCAAAATGGCAAAAACGATAGTATATTCTAATAGGTTTAACAGATTTTTTTATTCCTTAAACTATTAACAAAAATAAATTTTTTTTTGAACAAAATTTTCCCGGAGAATCCAATTAACTTTTTTAGAATATTCCCCCACAGTTTTTCTTCTCATTTTCATTTTCTTTGAATGATTTCAATCAATTTTTGTATTTTTCATAGAATAAAATTATTAAATCGCCCATCATTGCGGTTTAAAAGATATTGCCGTATTTGCAAAAAGGTGTTTGCGTGAAAACTTGTCGAATTTTTCATACAATATTGAGTATTATATTTTATTCTAAATAATACATCCGAAAATGATATGTAAATGACAATTGGAGGAAAACTATAGCTGTAATTTCGAAAATTTGGAAAATTGTGGATTTTTCAGCAAAATTTTATTTAAGGAAAATCATAATGTCCTCATAATGTTTGGATCATCACGGCATACATTTTTTCACGCCCATATATACTGACTTCAGAAAACGATAATGAATTGCCGTATGATGAACGCCATGAAATGTGTATATCCATAATACAAAATTGTGACGAAATATATTATTATTGACAAAATGTTTCTTTTCAAAACAGGAAACTTAACGAACTGCCATTGTATGCCCTTGTATATCCATGCATTCATGCTGCGATATATATAATATATTTATATGTGCAACATTTTGAGCATCAACACTTTTCATTTGTTACACTTAGATACACACTTATGTTTTGGATAATATTTTTTCTCGGTTTAGTATATACTATACTATATACATAAATACATATATCAGTTTTCTTTTATTTGTAATTTTATCATATTGCGACGCTATATATAATTCTATCTGAATAGAAAATGTGAATTTTATGAACAGATTTCTCTATTTGTAATAACACTTTTTTTTTCTTACCATCATCATCGTATAGTAATATTTTTTTATATTTTACATGTGTATGATATTGTTTATTTACAATATATATTGTTATATGAATGTTTTTCATATATAATAAATTAACAAATCTATAATGTGATTTGGTTGTTTTTTTTTGGTTATTTTTAGAAATTATACTTTAAATGATTTATAAAAAATTGGGTTATTTCAATTTTGTACATATCCTTATTATATTTTGATGAATTTGTGATTGTGTTTGCTTAAGGACTCTGAGACTGTTGTTCAAAATTTACATTGAGATTATGTCTAAAGATTATTATACAATTTATATTAAACCGCATTTGTTGAAATTCGGTATATATTGAATTTGATTACGAATCTTTATCGGTTTTATCATAGAATAAAGGAAAAGAAGTAGGAAAATTCGTTACAACCAGAATACCACAAAAATAGATTGACAAATATTTTATTATTTCATTTTGCTTTGGCATTCACTGTTTGTGTGTTTGCAATATGGTAATATAAAAAATTTGTATGTTCTTTATAAAAAAAAAACGAATTAATTAAACTTTTCTTTTTTTGTATCTATATACATTTTTTTAAAAACCCAGAAATTTAATATCTCTTTTTTTTTTTAATGAAAAAATATCGTTATATTTGTATAAATATCTATATATAGATAAAATTGTTAACAATGAAAATTTCTCCCAGAAAAATGAATATATATTAAATGCTATGATATGGATAAATGATAATATTTTAAACAAATTTACTCTTCGTATATTATGCATATATTGATGTATATAATAAAATTTTTTTATTTTTTTTTTTTTTTGATAAATATGAGATATGTAAATAAGCTGAAAATAAAAGAAAAATTCTTTATTAAATCAAAAATTTTTAGCTCCCTTAAGAGGATATAAATATTATATTTTACCACCATTATATATTTACCACCACCCTATATCTATATGTATATCAAGTATACAACACAATATATATATAATATCCTTTAATTCCTTTATTCATTTTATATTATGATATTATGTACATACCATCATATATAGTATCATATCTCATCCTTATATTTTTATAAATACTTCTTTTTTTTTTATTTGTTACTCTTATTATTTTATATATTATATGATGAGATTTTTTTTTATTTAAAAAATATTCTTAAAAAAAAAAATATTTGAATTAATTTTTTTTTTCCTTTCTTAAAACGATGATGATATGACAGACTGTTTGTCATCTGTATGATCTATATATAATGTATATAGAATATTGCGGTTGGTTATCTATGCATACATATATATTTTTTTACTTATATTACATTATCTATTAATCTATCTATATAACGAAATTTCAATTTAAAAAATTTTTATCGTCTTGTATTAACTATATGTATATATAGATATAATATTTCTTTCAACGTTCCACGACCGCACAATCAATAATATATATATATAGATAGAACAAACACAATAGAATCGCAAAATATACCATACTCTATATATATAAATAATAAGAAGTAAAATGAATTATTACCATCGCAAAGTGAAATTTATTATATCGTTTCCCAAAGGAAAATAAAATATCAAAATATTTATATATATTATTTTCTTGTTATTATTTATTCATTTTCTTTATTTTTTTATTTATTTAATTTTTTTTTTTTTGCTATTTATATATATACTACTCTAACCACCATTATTATATCGGGCACCTGCTATTTTATTCGAATGCTCGATTTTGAGATGACAAAAAAGTATGTACTTTAAACAACAATTTTTTAATCTTTCTAATTGTATTTCATAAAATGATGGTTTTAGTTAAATAATTGCGTAGACAGAAGTCAAAAAACCTTTAAATTCAATTAGTTATGGAATTTAAATCAAAATGATTCAATTAAAAAAAAAAATTTGACCATTATAATATCGGACACTTATATTATACGCCACTAATCTCCTTTATAACGCCTCCTTTGGCCTTTATGATAGCCTCCATTCTCTTAGACGTTGTATTTACTAAATTTTTTTTTATAAATTTTAATTTTTCCTTGGAATTCGTCACTTCGTCAATTGTAACTTCCATATAATTTTTGACTTTGTTTTATTGGTGTCCACAACGTTTCTATTGGACTTAAATCAGGACTTGAAGATGTCCATTTCTAAACCCATTTCTTTAGCTTCCAACCAGTTCTTAGTAGCTTTAGCGGTTTGTGGTAGAGCAACATCTTATTAAAATGTATATTCGCAGTTTGAATAAAATTTAATAGTCGATCGCAAAAGGTATAGTCATTTAATATATGAATGTGTTTTTGGGAGTTAACCGTACACTAAATGAAATGTAAATTAATAAAATTAAGTAAGTAAATTGAAACAAAGAAACGACTCATTATTTTTTCGCAGTTGCGTTTATCACGATCAGTAACATTAAATTTTACACCACTTTCTGTGACTCAAATGAACCGGTTAAAACACGTTTTATTTAAATATCTGATACGGTAGACTTACAATTAGTTACATTAAGAATTCTTTACGAATATTTCGTATTATTCTTATTAATAATAAGATTAAAAGGAACCATACAGTCCCGATTTAAGTCCAATAGAATCGTTGTGGGCGTTAATAAAACAAAGTAAATACATGATATGAAAGTTACAATTGAAGCAGTGAAGCATTCCAAGGAAAAATAGTCGAAATGAGGAATACCAAACATCGGATGAATGTAAAAATTTAGTAAATTCAACGTCTGAGAGAATGGAGGCTATCATAAAGGCCAAAGGACGTTACAAAGGAGATTAGTGGCGCATAATATAAGTGTCCGATATTATAATGGTCCATAACTAATTGAATTTAAAAGTTTTTTTACTTCTGTCTACGCAATTATTTAACTAAAACCATCATTTTATGAAATAAAATTAGAAGGATTAAAAAATTATTGTGCAAAGTCCTTTCTCGGCGTTTCAAAATCGAGCATACTCCGAAATAATAGCGGTTAAAGTAGTATATGTATATAATACCAATTTTATTTATCCAAGTAAATGAAAAATTTCAGTTAAAAATTATATTTTTTTTTATATATACACCATCATTTACAACATTGCAAGTGTCTATAATAATAAGAATAATTATATCTTTTTTTTTGTTATTAAAAATATCATGTTTACATTATATAAATAAATCTTGAAAGAAAAATAAATATGGTTTCTATTTTATTTTTTGTTATAAGGCAATTAATTGGATACATTTTTTTAAGTAAATCATCCCCGAATGTTAACATTAAAGAGAAAATTATGGTTTAATATTTTGTTTTAAAGTACTAATAGTTAAATATTTATTGTTATATATAATAAAAATTTTACATTTAAAACAAATTATGGTGTTCAAGAAAACCAATCGCAATCTGCCGACTGTATAGATTTTTCTCAAACTGCTATTCAAAAGCAAGGGAAAATAATTGGATTAAATTAATGAATTTTCATGTATTCGTATTATAATTTTCAATAATTGTAAAATAAAAAATAAATGTATTGCAATGCATTCAATTGCAATTCGCTGCAGTAATGCAGTTAGATAATTTGTAATTATAATATAAATTAAATAAATTATCAGAATCTTTAATGGAATTGGGTGAGAGACGCTTCTTTTATATCAACAATTACTATATTCTTTTAAATTATTTATTATATTCTGTAAATTAATAAACATCTATGTAAAATTTTACTATATATCTGAAAAATTTAACTTATATAATCGTTAGATTTTTGCTTTACTTTTCCTATTAGGCAAAATTATTTTGAAATATTCATGAACTTTTTATAATTACATCAATTCATCTTCATTTTATTAATAACTATTTTAAAAGATAATGCTTGTTAAGAATAAAGAAATCAATTTTATTAATTTTCAAAATAGATAAAATTTTCCAGGGAATTTATTAAATTATAAGTAAAAATCCATTGATACAATTTTCATTTTACAAAGTATTTATTTCTCAATATGTATATAGAATAGATAAATAAATACAAAATCATAATCCATATGAATGTGAAATTTTTTAAATTGAAACCTCTCAAATGTATTTTATTTTATAAACAAATTTTGTATGTACAAATTTTCGAATCTGTGTGTGGGTGGAAAAAGAAAATGGAAAATAGGAAAATAAATAAAATTTGGTTGAACAACAGCAAAAGCATAATAAAACTGTATTACATTTTATTTTTGAATAATTTTATAAATTATTTATTTTATTTTAGTAAACTCACTCACACTCCGTTTTAATCAAACATTTTGTTAAAAAATTATTGTTAACAATGCCATTAAAATTTAGTTTCAATGATGTAAATTAAACATTTTTTTTCTCTAAGAATTGAAACATTTTCTTTAATGGGAATGTTAAGTTAAGTTTGATGATGGTGCATTTTTGACCATCACTTATAAATTTTATGCTGATACTATAATTTTCACCCCTTCGAATACAAATTCAATGAATTATTATTATAGAGAGATATCTCACTAGTTTTGTTTCTAGCCAATATTCCCTTGAAATTTTTGATAAAGAGTGTTTTTCCAAAATCCGCATAAAGAACATAATAAGGTAAAAATAGAAATATAGAATCCAACAGTATTTTTTTTTAAAGAGTACCATTTTATTTCTTATTATATAATAACAAAATTATGTGTCTATATAAGTTCATAATATATAATTAAATTTTTATTAAATATTTCAGTAAAATAATTTGTTTTTTTTTTTTTATTTTGGCATGCGAATATACCTAATTAAATGAATAATTGTTTTGCAAAAAAATAATTAGTTTAATTATCAAAACCAAAAAAAAAATTAAAAACGTATATAACAAATTATATGTTTTTATGTTGAATTTTTGTATGTGATTTTTAAAAATATTGATTAATGAGTGAATTTTTATCACATTTATAATTTAAATAAAATACTTTTAATTAATTTTTCTTTTTAATTTAATTGGAAACTTTCAATATTGAAATTCTTGTTCATTTCATATTTAATATATATAGTAAATATAATAAATATAAAATGAAAAAAAAAAAAAAAACAGAAGATATCCGCCAAAACAAAATTTCAATTGGTATTTAATTTCTTATAATATTCTAAATTTAAATAAATTAATTATTAATATTATTAATTTATTATATATTTAACTATAATATATATGTATATAATTATTATAATATATTATAATAATATATATAAATATATTTTTAAGGCAAAATGTTAATATTTTATAATTATAATTATTATTATTAATATCAATGTTTTTTTTTATATAGGATATATTTTATATATATATATATATGATTTCTATATCATATATATATATATACAATAGTATTTAATAATTATTTTAATATTTTGATCAGTTATATATATGTAAATGAATTGTTTTATAAATAAATTAATATTTATATATATATAAGTTAATAAATACAAAAAAAAAAAAAAAAAAAAAAAGAAAAAATATTGGACGTTTTCGAAATCTCTCTCAAGTATTATTTTTTATTTTTTATTAATTCATTTTATTTTGTTATTTTTTTTAATATTAAAAATTATTTATTTTGATTTTATTTTTTTTAAATTCTTAATCACAAAAAATATGATTATAGAACTTTTTATGTATGATTTATATATCAGAGACAAAAATATAAATAAAGTAATAAGTTATAGAGATATATAGATTAACAATTAATTAATTGTTATTTATTAAATTAAATTTAGGCCATTTTATCAGCACAATAAAAGCTTAAAATTTTTTTATTAATTGTATTTTTATTTGCTTCTGATTTGAATAAATTTACTTTAAAAAATGTAATATTAATTTATTATTATGATTTTGTAAGTGACTCTGCGCGCGAATAGGAAATTTGATTTAAAAAAATATAATTTTTTTTTATATGAATTGAAGAAGTTTTTTTCTTTAAAGATTTAAAATTGAATATGAGTATGACTATAATTAATTATTTAATATTTTATGTATATGAAAAATTGGAGGGGGTTTTTTATTTTGTTTAATTTAAATTTATATAAAATCGTGATATTGGTATTTTTCTATATTATTTATAATATTATGCAATTTACTTTCAAAATATATATTCACAAAATTATATACACGCGGTATAATAATTATGTATATATTAAATAGAGCGAGTATAGTTTTTTTTTTCATTCTTTCATTTATCATAATAATTGAAATACTTCCATTAATCGAACCTCGTAACATTTTTTAAATGTTCTGATCTGATTTTATATAATTAATGATGTTTTTATCTGCGGTTTTTCATTTATTCATTTTTACTACATTTTTAGGAAAAAGAAATGCATTGCGAAATGAACTAAATTGTAAAAAATAATTATTATAGTACTATAATTACTTAAAACATAAATTGCTGATTTTTTTTTCTTCTGTAAATCTCTATTCAGTTATAATTAATTATAGAGTAAAATTAGAATTTAATGAACTTAATTAATTATATATATATATAGGCGGAATTTATATAGTAAATTTAATATTAATAATATATACTACTATACTAACAATAAGACAACAGAATCATAAATTTTCTATTATAAATATAATAATAGTGAAACAAATCAATATTAAACAATATGCAACTATCAAAAGTACGACTATATAAGAAAAATTACATTAACCAAAATGTTTATTGTTAATATAGCAAAAATTAAAATAAAAATTATAACGATTATATCGACCGTTGATTGTGTGAATAAATGAATAATATTATAATTATGTGTCTGCCGATTTTTTTTTTTAAATACATATAGTTCTATAATAGAACTTTTATTATTCCTAGATTCTTATATCTTAAATCATATTCTTATATCAGATCAGTTCGGGAAAAATTCTATAAATTTTTAATAACAAGAAAATGTTTTTTTTTAAAAAAACATTTTACATAATTTTCAGAAGTGTATTTTGCGTGATGAAAATATTTTGTAGTATTATTATAGTGTATAAAACAATTAATATATGCGGACAGTAAAACACAAATTAATTCAAATTATCTTAAAGAATAAAAAAAAGAAAACGTACGTAATTTTTAAAGCCTTTAAATTCACAACAAATATATTATTGGCCAATTTAAAATGTATCAATAGTAACAAAAACATTTTAGATTTTAAATTGAAAGAAAAATTAATTATGGCGATAAAATTATAATAATTTATATACATTTTATAAAATGTTTTCGTTCGCAAAAGTAGAAATTTCTTCTGGTATTGTATTTTTTTTTTCATAAAATTTGAATTGTTTTTTTTTCTCTCTCTTTAAATTAATATATTTTAAAATTCTATCTAACTAAATTCTTTATCGGTTTCTCATATATATTTTTTAATTTTTTATTTTTATAAATAATATATAAATCTAATTAATTTAGTTTAATTCACAACTTTTTAATTACAACAATATTAATTATATATAGAAATAAGAAATGATCAAATAAATTCCCTCGTCGTCGTCATCGTCGTCGCAATCGTACAAAATCTCTTGTTAAACTCTGTTTATGTATAAATGAAAAGATGACCAAATTGCTATATATTGCTATATATTAATATTCTCTAACTAAATTCTATTTCTGATACAGAACTTGATCGTCTACGTTTACTCAATTGTTTCCAAAATCGACGATCTAATGGTTTATCCTAAAATATAATCTACGTATAATTATTTTTTTTTAATCAATTATTATCGCATATTATTTTATATTTTTGTTTAAATACTTTGCATATAGATATTTGTATGAATGAATTTGAATGAATTTGTAAAATGAAAAATAAAATTCATTCAATTCTAATCCAATATATATATTCATTATATAGCATTAAATTATTCTAAAAACAATTTTTTATATAACACTTACTGGATCATTACGTGGTGATGAGGAAAATAATTGTTCATTTGATGCATTATTTGAATTATTATTACTATGTATTGAAGGAACATCATTAATTGATTCTTTTGAATACATTCCTGATAGTTGAACTTCTGAATTTCTACGTGATAAAAAATTTAAACTAAAAATAAAATTAATTTTTATTAATTATTATTAATTATTTGAATATTGAAATAGCACAATACTTCTAGCTAGATCACTCCTCTTTGTTATTTGTTTGTTATAGGCATACACTTACATTTTATTTGTTTTACTAATATTTTTCGATGATGTATCATGTAATACTGTCGTTGTTGATATTGATTTCTTCACCCGATTTATAAATGGATTCACCACTTGACCACTCTTCAATTGAGATGTGCAATACATCTTCTCTTGTTTGGCTAAGCGTTCCAGATCGGTTAATTTTTGTTTGTTTCCGTTTCCTACTGCAAGTTTTTTTTTTTAAAATAAACGGGTAAAATAAAAAATCAAATAAAGACAAACATTAATTTTTATATTTTTGTTTTCATAAAAATTTAAAATTTTAATATTCACCTAGATCCACAGATACAGAACTGTTCCATGTATTTTGATTTGGTTTTTTTCGGTTTGGTGTTGGTGTGTCCATTTTGGAATTTCTCTGTTGAGAGAACGATATGTGTGCTTCTTTTGGACCGACTCGACTCGCCGTCCGACTGATTAGATCCCTGCCAGTGAAACGATGGTACGTGGAGAGGTCTCGTCCGAGAATTGTAGCGAGGTCTGGCCCAGGCTCGTAATTTATTAAATCTTCGTCTCCCATTATGTCGTTGTTCAATGCCAATCGCATCTCTAAACGGGGACTCAGTCTCACTTGTGCTTGTTGTTGCTGTTGCTGCTGCTGCTGCTGCGTTTGTTGATGTTGCTGTTGTATTTGTTGTTGCATCTCTTCCACTTGCTGATAGTCCAGATGTTGAACATGGTTGTTGTTGTTGTTGTTGTTGTTGTTGTTGTTGATGATATTGTTGATTATATTGCCGTAATCCAAATTGTTGATGTTGTTGTGGTTCATGTTCATGTTCATGCTGCTGATGCTGTTGTTGCTGCTGGTGCTGTGGGATGATTGTTCGTCCACCACAACACATTGATTGATGAGATCTCCTGTGGTTGGAACAGGAGCTAAATAAATGTCAGCATCTTTGCCAGAGCTTTTGTCGGAAATTAAATCGATGGCCGGTGGTAATATTTCTTCTAAAACTGTTGTTACTGTTGTAACGGCCGATGTCGTCCTCGTCTTCGTCGTCATCCACGTCGGCATCGGCGTCGTCGTATCGGCCACAATTGATGTTGTTCTTTGGTATGGTTCTGCTTTCGTTTCTGCCACATAGTCTGGTGATATTCTTGAATTTAAATCGCGACCATTTGTCGTGTAAATTTTCCGAGCTTGCCCCTGCCGATTTTTTTAAAAATTAAACTTACCACTAAATTATTATGAAGCTATATACTAATAATAATTTATAAATTTTTTTTTTTTTTTTTTTTTTTGGAAAACTATACATACAGAACTTTTATATAATTTGTTTAATTTTACTATCATACAGATTCTACTTGATTTATTAAGAACATTATAAAAAATTAATTTTTTAATTATACATTCATATTTAAATTAATATTTTATAAATTTGGGTGTTTAAGAGCTTCAATTTAATTAAAATATGAATGTACTATAAAAAATGTATATAAAATAAACTATACAAATTTATTAAGAAATTTTTAGGTAATCCAATAAAATAATAAGAATTATATTTTGCAAAATGTTTCAATTAAAATTTGAACAATTAAAATATGTTATAAAACTACATCCGACCTAATTGTTTTATATATGTATATAACAAAGTTATTCAAATACGAGTACATAATAAATGTTAATATAAGTGAACTTGATGATTACCTATTTATAAAAATTCTCTATTTTTTTAAATGTCTCTACTAAAATCCTACCTGGTCAGAACTACTACAATCTGGCGGTAATTTATCTTCATCATCACTATCTTCACCACTTTCTGTATCTTCTTCAAATAGAGGCTCTAATCTTCGCCTATAATTTATTACACATATATATTTATGTTTATGTATATATATAAAAATGAACTACAAACATTAAAATCTAATGCATTAATAATAATAATAATAATAATAATAATAATAATAATTAAAAGTGCATATATAAATAAATATATACTTAACATAAACTAAAATATTTAAATTAAAATATTAATATATGGAATATATGGATTTGGATGGGAACTTGGTTTATTTGTGATTTTTCTTCTTATATAAGATATTTTTTAATATTAATTTTGTTTTTTAAAATATTTATAGTATTTTAAATATAATAAAAAATATACATATGATTAATGACTCTATTCTCTATTCACAAAAAGTTTTGCGATACACCAATCAAAAATTAAATTCCCCGAGAAATATTTAATGATTTTGATAAATTACATATATATATAGATATTTTATATGATCACTAAACACTAATATAAAATTTAACAATATACATATATTGTATGAATGTTATCAAAAATCCAATGCGAATATAAGAAAATTTGGATCCTAAAATTCCAATTAGATTTGAATTTTATCTATAAAAAATATTATATTACAATTGAATAATAATTTATACCACTTAAATAGTATGGTATCTATAACATATAATATATATATTGAATTTGTATTAATTTAATATCTATCTGCGATAAACGATTAAAATTTATAATAATTTATACAATTATTTACTATAGAATTATTACATTTTTCTCTATATATGGATGTTGAATTTTGAATTAAAAAGGTTATTCATCATAAAACTATTTTGATTATATAGAAAATATTCCTATAACGTTTAAAAACTACTAAAACTAAAACTTTACCTTGGTAATAGACCACGAATACTGCTGGCTGTCATTGGAGGTGCCATTAATAATTCATCCATCATTAATTCTGTATCATCGTCACCGGTTAAAGACGATGATGATTTTGTGGGTGACTATATTAAAAACATATACCATATATACAATCTTAATTTTTATACGATCTATCTACAATGTATACTTACGGAATGTGTTTGATCGGAATTAAACATTTGTATTTCATCATTTTCACCACTTGTCGGCGTACCCCATACATCATCATTTGACGTTGCCCCAGATGTACAATCTTCAAGATTTTCTTCTTCAACGGTATCATTTTGATAATCACTACGATCCCATCGTCCTAAATAATTATCCAAGAATGCACGTGATTGTTCAAGAAATGCCATTTTTTCAGCCATAAATGAACCGGCTCGAACTGTCCAATTTCTTATCGATTGATTTTTATCACCATATACTTCACGTGTTATAATTTTAATATCTTCCCAAAATTATACAATAATATTTATTTTTAAATAATACACAATTTTATATAAAAATAAATATTTAAATTATTTACCATCATCATTTTGATCTTCATCGGTAGAATTAGTATTATGACTATTACAAATTCGACTTTCAACATCATTTGATTTACAAATAATACGGCTATTTTCATCAACATCATCATTATCGTCCTCGTCATCCTCATCTGCATTATCTTCTTCTGATGAATTATAAGTTTTTTCTTCAATATCATCCGATGGTAATCGTTCAAGACTTGACATTGTTCCATATCTAATGGGAGAAAAATAAAAAATAACAAACATTATAATAATGTTAAAAAAAAACCAACAATAAAATTCAATTACTATTTAAGCTTTATATTCGTTATACCTTTTTAATGAGGTTGTTAGGGCTCGATAAGGTGGTGGTTCATCATCGATCGGTGAATCTTCGGGACTTATATCAAAGGAATTTACTTTTGTTTTATCGTCACTGCATGTGGAAGAAGTTTTATCTAAATTTAATTTTGTATTATCCGATGATGTTGACCATGTGAACGTTGATTTTGTTATAAATTTATTGGTTATCATTGTATTTTTATCGGGAGTCGGTGGTACAATGGATATCGTTGGTAGTACCTCAAATGGATCCAATTGAGTTTTTTGTAAATTTTTTCTCATCATATTAATCCAATCGTTATCACAAAGTTGATCATCAATTTGTTCATCAATACTATTTCCATTTGAATCCCGCCTCCCAATAAGGCTATCAATATCATCATCATCATCAACAGTTATATTTGAAATTGTACCATTCGTTGTTGTATTACACGTTGTAGCCGTTGATATTGAATCAATAGAATTTTCGGTTAGATTATCATCAAAGTTTATTAATTTACATGTACACGATAATGGATTTTGTTGTAATAATTTTTCTTGGCAATTTTCGGTGAATTGTAATTCATCAACACTATTAACAATTTTACATATTTCTTTACTAATCAATGGATTTTGTTCCAGTTGTTGTTGTTGTTGTTGATCATTTAGATCTGTATTATTTTTATTACGTTTACAAAAACATAATGGCATCGAAGTTTTGTTATTTGGTTGTTCGGCAAAAAATTTTTTTCTTAAATCTGATATATTTCGGTTATGGTTGGATTGAAGGATTTGGTCATTACTATTTATTCTATCGCTATTCGATTGTTTATTGTCGTCATTATCATCAGCATCATCATCAGTATTTATATTTTTTAAACTATTTTTAGAAGTATTTTCCGTTAATTGACTTATTTGACTTAAACAACCACCGGTTACTGTCGTACTACTTGCTATTGATTGTTGACTATTTGTACTAGCACCACTACTATTCATAATATTATGTGAACTTTGGCAACAACCATTATTATTGTTTGTAAGTGATGATAATGTGGATGATGATGGTGGTGAAGATGATGACGATAATTGTTGATCATTTTGAACTTGTAACGATTGATGCGATGGTGGTACATTAATGGAATGGGCTACATTATTTGTAATAGCTAGCTTTTGCTTACAATTTTTATGACAATGTCGACAAATGGATATTTTATCGGTAGTATTAGCAATAGGACTTGAACGTACTGTTATCTATACACATCATTTGTATATTTATATATGAGAAATATGATTAATATACGGAATATTTATATGTTTAGTATGCTTATGATTCGTTATAATATAGTAAAAACTTACTTGGCTATCGGATGTTGTACTCCGAGATGCACTTTTACTTTCGGCCTCAATTTCATTTAATGTTAATTCCTGAGAATTGGAACGTTTCATACCGGCTTCTGTTGCTCTATACGAACCAATTTCATTTATTAATTGTAATTCTTTTGTACGTTTTAATAATTGATCCTCTGTCCATTCTTCTAATTGTTCGTCATCATAACCATTTTCTTCGATGTGATTGTGATTTGAACCAATTGATTCAGTTTTACATGCCTGCGTATAGCGGGTGGGTGTTTGTTAATATTTTGTGATGGCAATGAAATAATACATTAATTATAATAATTTATATATAAATACCGTTGCATCCAGTTGTCCTTTCATCCATTGAGCTAAATGTAATGCATTTCCTTTTGATGTTCCAGTTTTATTTAAAAATCGACATTTTTCATCTATAATCTCGTCTATTTGTTTTGACATTTTAGTTAACTGTAATGAAAACAAACGATTTGTATACAAAAACATTATTGAAGACGTTCAAAGTATAAGTGAAAATATAAGCGATTGTGTAAACGATGCATTGATTATCCCGTTCATATATTGAGATCTTATACATTTGTTGGTGCTCAAAAATGTGTATCACCCATATAGATCTGATGTAGATTCGAATTGCTAACAGTTAATGGAGTATAAAAAGGATTTGTAAATTACATTTTACTCTCCCATTTTGTAAATTACATTTTACTGACTGACTTTAATTGATTAAAAAATGTGTTCAAACAAAAAATTCTTTAAAAAATGTTATTAAAAAAATCAATAATTCCTTCTTTTTCTTTATGGTTTTAAAAGATATTATCCAAAAATGATTACCGTCATCGATATAATTATTACAAACCAAAAAATCTATATACTTATTAATTGTTTTTTTTTTTGCGTTTTGTCTTTTTCAAGTAAGTGAAAATTAATTAATATATTTTAACTACAAAATTACATAATTTTTAGTATTTGAAATCATTAATAAATTCCTTTTGGCATATATTTAATTAAAATATTAATAATAATAATAATAAATTTTATACGAAAAAAAAAAACATATTTTTTGTCAACAAAATTTTTTATTATTGATTTTTCTTTCCCATTTTTAAAAGAATTAATTTTTTTTTTATTATTTCAAGAATAAATAAAACACTGAACAATTTTCAAGTATTTTTAATTAATATTTGTTTTTTTTCTTATTGGTTTGTTTATTGATTTAATAATAATAATAATATAAATTTTATTTATTTTAACCATATTATATATGTTTTATTTTTTTTTAATTTTATTTTTAATATTAAATAAATGGAAAAAAAAATCAAAAGATTACAATTTTATTATCAATTTTTATTTTTATTTTGTTTCAATTTTACATAATTAATAAATTTTTTTTCCGAATTATATAACAACATAATTAAATATTCATTTAAAATTTTTTTTTTTAATTTGAAAATCAGAGCTAAAAAATACAAAAAAAAAAAAAAAATAAATAAATTGTAATTATAATTTAAAATTTTATCACAAAAAATATGTCCTTTTTTTTTACTATATATAAAACATTTTTATTAATATTTTGATAGGAAAATTATTTTGCATATCGCAATCAAATTTTTGGCACTTCACTTGCCGAATTGCAAGTGTTATATTTTTTATATATGTAGGAATTTCTATTTTACGTATACTGGATGTTTGCGGTTACAATAAGATTTGTGCATTCAATAATGGATGAGGTTAATACATTTTTAATTATAATATTTTAAAATCAAATAATTGTTTTGGCAACATAAAAGTTTTTTTTTTATTTAAAATTATTATTCATTTATGCAATTCTCGATCTCTGCATTATTTATTTATTAGTCAATCTTTTTTAATACTATTCCTAACTATAGACTGAATTTTATTCGCAACAAACCAAAGAAACCGATAGTTTGCATAATACTTTTTCACTTTATTTTAAGGGTTTTATATAAGAGATTAAATTTTTCATATATATCTTGCTTTCTATTCTTAATAGAATATTTCATTAGAAAATATAATTTTTCATTCACTTATAGATCTAATGAATCGGGTAGAGTCGGTCGACATGGTAATAATCCAAATGGATCATCATCACCATAAAATATATATTCTTCAACATCTCTGCCATATGACGGATCATAATTTACATCATGAAAATCTAAATCCAATTCTAATATATCCCATGAACCACAAAATGTACCATCAATGACACCTTGATTGTTAAAATTCATAAGATTATTATCGATATTTTTTGGAATAATATGATTTCGATTAAAATTCTTAGTGGTAACTGGATTAATTTCATCATCATCATCATCATCATCATCATCACCATCATCATCATCGTTCGCATTTGAAATATCTAATCTTGGAATTTCAAGACAACTTGCCCCTGGTGATTCCATTGACATTTTTACAAAATCATTTGAAAAAGTTTCAGAAAAACGATTTGATGATGATGATGAAATATTTGGTGTTGTTGGTGTATCTGGAGTTTGTAATTCACTGGATGAATCATCTAGATTTATTTCAATTTTATCCGAATGACAATTACAATGGGAAATATTACTTTTTTTATTATAACTATTTATATTATTATCATTAACGTCTGTATTAATAGAGAAATCTTCTTCAAAAATGTCATCATCGGTCTCCTCTTCATCGGCCTCATCACTATCGTCGATGAATGAACGACCAACAGAACTTAAATTAAATACACGAATTAATCGTGATTTTTTCGTTTGACTCTCATTAACACTTATCAATTTAGAATGTTTACTAGCAATATTTTTGGTGTTTTTATTAGTATTACTATTATTAGTATTATTATTATTGTATTTATCATCATTATTATTATTATTATTATTATTATTATTGTTATTATTGCCCGATGTTATTAGTTCAGGTAATTCAGATATTGTTTCTGGTATGGCCGATAATGATTTACTATTATTTAGATTTTCAAATGACGAAAAATTATACAGACTTGATGTCGTTGGTCCGTATAACGATGCAAGAGAATTTTTATTTGTAAAATATGTAGACGACATGGAGGATAATTGATAGGATGATGATGTATTATTTGAGGAATTCGTTGACGAAAATAAACGTAATGGACGAACCTGCTGTTGTTGTTGTTGATGTGATTGTAATTGACTGTTGTTGTTGTTGTTGTTATGATTATTATTATTACTACCATTTAGGGTACGTAAATTTATACTTTCACCAGATGATAATTTTATCGAGGCCATTGAGTTTGCGGCTGCACTTACTTCACATAATGGTACAAATGTTTGTAAAATATCCGGTGAATCAAGTGGTGAACTCACCGTTGAACCAAGTGTAGTATTTACTAAAAATCTAAATTGAATTTTTTGGTTTAGCAGAATACAAATTGTAAAATTATTTGTAAAGTTCATCATGGAAAAAACATTTAATTCATTATATTCATTTTACATACATTTGACGTTGTAATAAATTTTGCCAAACAGCTTTTAACTCGGGTGAAGGTGCACGTAAAACAATTATCCGTTTACGTTGATTTCTTCTTGGTGTTCTGGTTAAATCGGGTGCGCAATGTACCGTTGGACTTTCAACAGTCTTTGCATTCGGATCAAATGTTATACGAAATTCCGATGCTATATAAATGAAATTGTATTTAATAAAGTGGTTGTTTATTTTGTTTGTTATATCGATAACAATTTATTGTGGTAATCATCTACAACGTAATCGCACTTACTTCGTTTTCGTACATTAAAACATGAATCAATAATATTTGATAATGGTAAAGGCTCTTCTGTGATAAATAAAACTCGATCACGACTAACTTTTGCAAACAATAAAATATCACTAAATAGTAGGGTCCAATAGGGTTTAATGGAACGACCTTCAACACGCGATAAATCACCACCTATATACATATAAAAATATTTTAGATAATTAAAATTCTCAATTATAATAGTTAAATAGTTATTGTAAGTATATTACAAAACATATCAATATCAACCCTCATTTACTCCTACGTTATTTTTCAGAATATATAATAAAAGCACCCAACGAAGTTTGAGGATATAATGACCAAGGAGTTAATGAGAAATATATATATATATGGTTTTTTGCTTTCATTACCAAAAATCCATTGTCGACCTTTTGTCGCCAATACAAATGGTTTACATTTTGTAAATACTAAACGTGATTCTAAATCTTGTAGTGTTAGTAATAGTCGTCCTTCACCGATCGGTTCCATTAATCCTTCACCAACTGTTATTTGTCGATATGTAGCTTGATATTCACTTATAATTTTTGTAAAATTACGATATTCTTCACTATCCGGTCGACAATGTGACGTTATCATTAAGATTAATTTTAATACTTCACGAAAATGTTGCAATGGTCTATGTATAAACGTTATCAAGTCTGGACGTTTTTTCGGAACTTGTGGTTCAGCAATAAAATTCATAAACTCGGAATTTGCATTACGTGATTTATTAACCTACATTATTTTTAAAATTGTTATTTGTTAATTAGCTTATATAGCAAAATTAAAACAAAAATAAAAATGTAAACATTATAATTACAAGAACACAATCGGCCCGTTTAATACCATTACAATATTTTTTATAAGCAGCACAAAATGCAGTAGATTTTGATAAATAAACACGTGATGCAAAATTTATATGTGGATCTTGATCGTCTTGTACTAATTGATCTAAAATATCCTCAGATAAACGTAAAATTTCTTCAATATTTTGAAATAATGTTCGATGATCATTTATCGATATAATATCACGACGTTCTTGTAATGCCGTCGTAAATCGTTGTATACCAAATTGTAATGCATTCACAAAATGTTGTTCTTTACTAATCAATTGATAAAGATAACGTTTTTGTGGATCATCTAATATGTGTTGGCCAGCAATTGACTATATACCAACAATAAATACAGTAACAATATTTTAATTAATATTTAAGTTCATTTTAAATAAAAATTCACGTTGTGATCGGGATAAGGAAAAAATTAAAAAGGCCAAAAAATAAATTTTTTTTAATAAAATATCTTTTTTTTGTTTTATTAATTAAATAAGCATAAAATTAAAATAATAAATATTTACATTTACTACAATATAATAATAAATACAACCGCAATAATTCTAAAGGAATAAAAAATTATAAATAAAAAAAATAAATAATCTAAAAAAGAAACTTATATTATAAAAATAAATACGAAATACTTAAAAATTAAACCTGTAGATTAAAAAAAAATAAAATTAAATTAAAATCAAACATAAGAAACTTTTGTTTCTCTTTTTGTAATAAAATTTGTAATAAAAAATTTTCATTATTTTTTTTTTGTTTTTTAATAATTTAATAACAATTTGTTAAATATTTTTAATGTGTCTAATTAAAAATTATGAAAAAGTAATCGCCCCTAAAAACAAAATAAAAAAAAACTACATATTAAAAAAAAAAAATTATATAAATAATAATAAAAATAATTAAATACTAAAAAAAAACATAATTAAACAATTGATTTTTTTTTTGGATTCTAAACACTAAATTTTTTACGTATTTAATTGGTATAATATAATTAAATATAATTTTATGCACAACTTATAAATGCAAATGGAAATATATTTAATATTAAAATTATTAATTAAAATTTATATAAAATAAATATATATTGAAATAAATATATATATTTATATTAGTATTTTAATTAATAATACAAGCGTATCCCTTTTTCGTTAATGTTAATTGAAATATACATATAAATTATAAAAATTATTCACATAGAAATATTTATAAATTATTTACAAAAAAAATAAAATAAATATAGCATAATGTGAATTTGTATGTGATTGTTTCGTTTGTCGCATAATTTAAATTATGCCATTTAACAATTTGATTTGTATTATTTGAATGTACAAAATAAAAGAAATTTGTGTGCTAAAATTCTATACAATAACACCATTTCCTACCTCTTTACTAAACGTAACTTGTGGTAAATTCAATCGACGTTTTGATGTCTCAATTGAATTGGACATATTTGAACAGGCCGTTGATGGCCGTTGTCCTACCATTAAACATGATGACATTTGTTGTGGTCTTGATGAATGTTGGTGAGATTGTTGTTGTGACTGTACCGGATATTGATTATCATCATTGGTATTACTAATTGTTAGGCTAGGCACACGTGATTTAATACCATTTGTTGTACAAACTGAACGATTACCTCCAACACCATTATTATTAATATTATTATAACCATTATTTCCATTATTACCATTATTACCAAGAGAATCAACATTTGAATTTGAACCACGATTGCTAGCTAAATTATTTGTCGTTGGATTACGACGAAATATTTCCAATAATAATGTATTACCCTGGGAACGTATTAAATTTAATATATCTATTTCTGGCATTGTAACAATATTTTGTTTTTCAACAAATATCACATAATCACCGGGATAAATGCCAACTTTATCAGCCGACAATCCTGGTTCGATTTTTTCGATACGTGGCGGATGTGTCCATACAATTGAAAATCCAAAACCTTTGTCCGGCGTTCGATGTAATTGTTTGGTTATTGTAAATGGTGTTCGGCCAAGTTGAGCACTTGATTTTGGCGGTTGTGTTAATAAATTTACTGTTGATTGTTTACGATCACCATTTTTTGTTGGATTTATGCCGATGGTTGACGATGATGAAAATAATGTCGTTGTATTTGTTGTCGTTGTATTTGTTGTTCCCGTTGTTGTGGTCGTTGTCGTTTGATCTAACACTGGATCTAACTCTAAGAATCGTAAAAATAAATTTTCATCAGCATCACGTTGATGAATTGCTTTACGACTTAATTGTATTGTTGAATGATGATTATTTGTTGTTGTTGTAGTAGCATATGAATTACTATTATGGTGGTTATTGCCTAATCCAAAACAATTTCCAAATGTGCCATTACTATTGGCCGCTGTTACACCACCGCCCACGCCGCCGCCACCACCAACAATAAAGTCATCAAGGCTAATTGTTTCATCAACACTAGCACGAGAATTGTCACCCATTGTGGATATCGATTCAATTGGTGCACTTAAACATGATTGTGGTTGTAATTTATATGATCCATTCACTTCTTCTTTATTAATAACACTTTTTACCGGAATTGACATACATCCTAAGAACTCACTACGTCTGTAAATTGAAATAATATAACAAAAGAAAATTTAATTAATATTAAATTGTATTAATTCAGTGTCAATTAATTATAATAATTTTATTTATATTAATATATATGCTCTTTAACGACAATTTGCGTGATGGTATATATATATATTTGTAAATTAACGTGTAAACAAACAAAACATTTACTATATATAAAAATTAAGAATAATATTATTCATAATTCATGCAAGAACTTTATAAAAATTTGATTATCAATAAATACAATTGCATAATTTATGATTATAGGTTTCTTAAATCCCTCTGTGTGACATTAACCGCGTAGACCGATACTTAAATTTTGCGAGTAATCTTACCCTTCGGGTATAGAGAACATTGTTTTGTATAAAGATTCAATTGAAAATTGTTTTAAAAACTAACAAAACTCATCAAGACACAAAATCTAGATTTCTATATATTCATTAGAAATAGAGAAATTATAAATTGGTAGAAAGCTGACCTTGGATGGTTCTTAAATTAATAGTTCATCGCATCAAATAGTTAATTTTACCTATTTATATATATAGAGAATTCGATATATAGGTACATTTAATAATTCAAATGATAATGCGAATAAAATATCATGTATTGTTAAAAATCTATATACCAATATGCTGATGACATTTTTTGTTTTTAATAAATTTGTTTATTAATGCATATGACAAAATGTAAAACTTTTGAAATTATTTTCTATAAATACGCGAGAAGCAAAAAGGGGGTTAATTTTTTTTTTTCATTATAATGTTTATAATTTCAAAGTTATTTTATTTGTATCGAATCGCATCGTATACATTTATATTTATATATTTTCTTCATTGTACTATAGTTATAGTTAAATTAAATATTTATTAAATTATAATATTTAATTTTTAAAGTACATTAATCTATTTTCGTATTATATACTATAGATATGTATATTATATTTACTTTATTATTATATTATATCTATATTTGAATTTCAAAATATAAAACTAAAAATAAATTTTATATACATATATACGAATAAGTATATATTATCATCGTCTATAATAACTTGAATAAATAGTATCGATTTCTGATACAAATTTTGATATAGAGTTGTGATAAAGAGGTATTTATACAAAAAATTTCATCATCATAGTTTAAATATTGATTTATTTTATATACGCGCATATTTGACGCTATTTCGTTTCGATAATAAGCAACGTAGAAACATGATGCAAGTTAATCATTAGTAGAAAGACAATTTTATTAACGAATTTTTCTCTAAACAAAACGAAAAACGTACAAATGCAGATATTCAAATATAAATTTTTAATTTTTTACCCGTTCATTGAGTACATTCTAAAAGGACAATGCTTGAAATTTTATTATCAATCGTGAAAAATTACAATAAAGGAAATTTTTTATATATTATTTCATACGATCTTTCCATATAGAAATTCAAAGGATTATAAGATATATTCTGTTCTTTAACGAATTTGCTTGAAATTTTTTATATTAGAGGTTTCATTAAACATGGAAAAACTTTAATAATTCTGAATTTTATCTAATCTCCTCCACTCCATCAACTCCAATACAAATACAACGGTGTTTATGTTAAAATTTTATATAAGGATATCAATACTAAAATAACAAATATATATAATATATATATATAGTTAACATCAATCGATTTTATATTCAGAAAAACTCGATACTTATCGTGCCGTATATAGAATAATAAAATAATAATTGAAATTAATATATAATTCGTTTGTTGTAGATTATTGACACTGTATAATATGCTTTTTTTTTCATATAATATCATTCATATATACATATAAATTTAAAAAATTTATATTATTTTGAATTAATTATTATAATGATTGAATTGGATGTATTTCATATAATATTTACTTATACAGTGTTTGAATTTGAATAATATATGCATGAGGAGAATGTTTCGAAATATAATACACAATTTTAACTTTGTATACATATTTCCAAGTGGATTGGTATATAGTATATCATATTTAAAAAAAGTTGTTGATCTCATTTCATGCGCTGAAGTATTTATATTTTTAAAGGATATATATTAGGTTGTCGAAAAAGTATTGATAATTTTTATAAATAGATGTCATTACAATTGAATATTTCAAGTAGTACTAATCTGATCAGGTAACACTAACATATGTTCGAAAGATGACATTTCGTAGATAAAAAAAAAAAAAAAATTAAATTTGTTTAGTCATTTAAAAGTTGTAGTGCATTAAAGATAAGCGAAATTAGTGAAAAAATTCGATACATTTTACAATTTTATTATGAAAAAGGTGAAAATGCAACGCAGGCACATGAACAAATTCGTGCAGTTTACGGTGAAGGAACTTTATCAAAATTAACAGCCTATAGATGGTTTGCTCGATTTCGTTCCGGTAATTTTGATGTCAAAGATGCACCTCGTTCTGGTCGACCAATCACTGAAAAAGTCGATGAAATCATATCAAAAATTGAAGAAAATCGACACGTAAGCAGTCATGATATCGCTAAAGAACTAAACATCCATCACCAAACAGTTTTAAACCATTTGACAAAGGCTGGATACAAGAAAAAGCTCGATGTTTGGGTACCACATGAATTAACACACAACCATTTAATGAACCGAATTTCCATTTGCGAAACGCTGTTTAAAAGGAACGAAATCGAGTCATTTTTAAAGCGAATGAAAAATGGTGATGAAAAATGGATCACATACGATAATAATGTACGAAAAAGATCGTGGTCCAAGAAAGGTGAAACTCCTAAAACAGCAGCAAAACCGCAAAGCGATCTCTATTGTCAACAATTAACAAGATTGAAGCACGAGATTAAAACAAAAACCTCCAGAATTAATCAATCGAAAGGGTGTTGTGTTCCATCATGACAACGCCAGACCACACACATCTTTGATGACTCGGCAGATACTGAGAGAGTTTGGCTGGGAAGTTTTAATGCATCCACCATATAGCCCGGACCTTGCACCTTCAGATTATCATTTGTTCCGGTTTCTGCAGAACTCCCTTAATGGTTTAAAATTAAATTCCGCAGAGGACTGCAAAATGCACTTGGATCAGTTTTTTGCCGAGATAACACAGAAGTTCTACAGTGATGGGATAATGTCTTTACCAGAAAAATGGCAAAGGGTCATCGATCAAAACGGCGCATATTTGGTTTAATAAAGTTCTTTTGAATATATAAAAAAATCGTTTGAATTTTGTAAAAAAAATTATCAATACTTTTTAGACAACCTAATATATATATATATAGACAAATTGTTCAGCATCTATACAATATAATCTTTATACTATAACATAATCCTCTATATCCCATTGTCGGAGATGGAAAATTACTAGACAGATTTCTATAAGTGGAAAGGATATTATGAACGGCACATGTTTAATTATAGCTGATTTATAAAAAAAATACAAAATGGTCGTTCACCGAACTAAATTTTCCGGAAAATTTTCAAATTCAAATTCAAATTTTCTTCTTTGAAATATCGCAGAAATTGATTTAATGTTCAAATTATTCGAGGAAAATGAAAATTGAAGAAAAACTATGATGCCGTAATTCGAAAAATTGTTGAAAAATTTTGTTTGAGAAATATTTTCTTTTTATAGAATAATTGATTTGCTGTCTGGACATGTTTCTTTCGAAATAGGTTATCCTTTTGGTAATATGGCAAAAAAGACTATCGCTCCGCATATATCCTATTCGCAGATATAAATTGGAAAAAATTATTGTATAGTAAATAAGAATCTTATTAAAAATTAATATTTTCTGTTTTATTCTGTGATGTATTTGGATTGTATCGTTGTATATATACGTTTTATGTTATATATATATATATATGGATTAGATAATCGTTTTTCTATAAATTATAAACTAATTGAGATTTTATGTCTACTTTACTTCATTTTATTGTATTATGTAAAATGTTCAATCATTACCCCTTTAACTTTTAGATATATAATAATTGATTAATTGATTTTCAGAATCATATGCAGATTCAAAATCTTTATTTTGTATATTATTAATGATGTATATGGTTTCATATAAGATTATTTGATGAGACGGCCCGGGGTTCATGTTTATCTATTATACACCTTTTTAACGTCAATTGTTTTTAGTGTCAAATAACCAAATGATTAATAATTTATTATAATGTTATTTAATATATATTCATGATTAGTGTGCGCTTAATTTATTTAGACTCTTTATAGACCATTTAAACAATATTCCAAAGATCTTTGATTAATTTGATGACAGAATGATGGGGACTTATAAACAAATTTCGCATCCCACCGGTGATAAAAGCAAAAGCATTTTCATTAAAACGATTTAGGTTTTTCGTCATCATTTAAATTTACATGTCTACGGTTAGAATTACACAAAACATTTATTCTTATATAAATTGCCAAATGTAATTGTAATATTTTGTTATGTACATAAGATATGATAAAATTTTCTTTCATTAAAACAATTGAAAATAACAATCAATATCGCATGCCAAACAATAAAAAAAAACAAAACAAAAAATTGAGAATTGAATAATTTATATATAAATATCATATTATTATTATTATTAAAAAAAATGTACAAATACATAATTAATTAATAATAAAAGTTAATTAAATTCTTTATTTATTTGATTACCTCTCCCTGACTGCGTATAACAAATATCTGAACAAATGTCTGAATCTTTTATCACATCACAAACAAAACAAAAACGCAATTATAACAACAACTTGATAATTTTTACTTTTTATTTTTTACTTGAATACAAAAAAAAAATTAGTTTTTTCTATAAATATTGAAACATTTCCATAAAATATGTTATATAAATAGTTTTTCAATTTTTTTATATATCCTTATATATTTTTATTATATATTATGTTTGATACATTTGAAATGTGTTGTGTGTTGAGAGGATGTTATTTTTCTAATTATAAAAAAAGCCTTTGAATAATTCATTATATAAAAAAAAACAAAAATACATAATTTTTAGATACATTTATATTTATATTGTTATTATTATTACCATGACCTGTAATTGGAATATATTATTTATATACAGTACAATATATAGACAATAATAATAAAATATATATTTAGATATTGTGTACGTATATATATAATTAAAATATAAAGGAAAATTAATGATTGGCTAAGCAAAAGCTAATTTATTATTTACATATATGTACATATATATGTATTGTATATATATGATAATTATATATATTGCAATCTATATACAAATAATATAACATTTTGCATAAATAAGGATTAGGGTTTTATTTTTTTATTTATTTATATTTTATCTATTTTTGTTTGTGTATTTTTCTCATTCTGTCTATTTGTTATATATATATAAACACAAACATGTAGATATAAAATTAATCTTGACAAATTGATAATGATATCATGGAATATAATTTTTAATTACTCTATATAATTTATGATACGCTAATGATTTATGCTATCGTTATATTGTTTTTGATGAATAAATTAAATATATAGCAATTATCGTGATGAATTTAACCAAAAGAAAAATCTTTATTTGTTGGTGAAAATCATTAACTTTATTCAAACTGTAATTCAATTAAACATTAGAGGAGTTTTGTTTGTAAAAATAATCGACAGAAATATTCATATATTTTGTATGAGGTAATGAACTATATATTGGTCATGACGAGTGGGTGAAAAATGTTTACGATATTCTCAAAACAAGGTGATATTCTTAAAGGCACATCTAATAATATATAGGAAAAAAAATTCTTATGAGCCGCCAAACTTAATTCGAATCGAAATGGATTTTTTCAAATTTTTTAAGTTTAAATTACGGCCCTGTTTTTTTGTTCCAGTTTGATTTATCCGCAATGTTATATGCAATCAATTTCTGATATTTCATATAAGAAAATTTGAAAATCACCTCCTCAAAGATATATAGCTAATTGTCCAAAAAGGGCCAATTTTTTCCCATTTTTGCTAAGTTTTATAAATTAGAGCTAATTATTTTAAATGTGCTCTTCATCGGTCCTGCTATAGGTAAAATCTTTTCCATTTAATTTGTTAAAATCCTCTGCGCGGATCTTGTTTAATATGATTTCAAGAACTATATATAAAATTCAAATCGATTTATATATTAACAAAAAATTATCTTTAATTTAATTTTATTTTTTAACAAAATCATTAAAATAACATTAATTATTTATTTTATATACTATATAGTATTTACAATATACCAATTTATCTATATACAATTAATTTGCGCCTCATTTATAATGTTCACGTTATGCGTATATATATAGAAAACATTTCTATTTAAATTCCTGTATATATATATATATATATATATATATACAAATATTAATAATTAATTTATTGAAATACCATGTACAATAATTACGTTTTTATACGCGCAGATACATACTATTTAACATATTTGTAAATTACTAATTAATTAGTTCATATAAATCAATCGTAAAATCAAATATAATAATTTGCCTTGTTAAATGGTATATTTTTAATGAGAAAAACAAAAATGTATATATAGCACTTATTTACGCACGTAATTTATCAAACTCTATATAATCAAAATAATAATAATATATGGTGGGCGTTTTAACACTTGTTTATTTCAACAAGGTCTTGAGTTCTAAAAATAATATTTCTAACGTGAAAAATGTATCATCTTTAATTGGTTAATGGTTTATATTTATATTTCTTTGGCAACTAAAGCCATATTAGGTTATTTGGTTAACATTTTCATTATGGGATTTTTTCGTTTGTTATATCTGATTTAATTCGAGATATATCAAATCATCCCTTCTATAGCTCCCTCCCTTGCACATTTTCCAATGTTTCCATATAACTAAAACATTTAATTATTGATTAAATCAACAATAATTTTTTTATATATTATTTTAAGCTTATCCTTAAAATTTAAAATATACATTAATGGGAATTAAAAGCATCGGTATTTTTATAAGTATGCGATTGTGGGTGAAGTGGATTGAATTGGGTGTGAAGTACATTTATATAGCAATAAAACATATATAAAACAAAGTTATTTTGTGACGTATAACAAAATATATATATATAATTTATATTTACACCAAATATACACATATAACACATATATATATGATTATATATAAAACACTCACTCGTCTAACTCAAAATGTCAGTCTTGCAAATTTTTTCCAATTAATCCTTTATGTAATTATATGTGCGTTATGTTCACGGGAGATTTATATAATTTAAATCGCATTATATCATATTTATATATAAATAAATTAAATTTATATATTTATAAATATAGTAGATGATAATATAATATATAATTAAAAAAAAATTTTTAAATAATAAAATGAAAAATGAATTATTTGATTTTTTTTTTTATGTATTTACCATCGTCCTGTCGTCGACGATAACAATAATGATTTTCACAGCAATATTTTTTTCTTGAATGTTGAATAGTTGTACTACTATTACAATTACTATTTATGGTATTTGTTGAAAAATTATTGCTTGTATTTGTAGTATCACCTCTTAAGATCCCAGCAACAGTTTGTAAAACAAACGACATATCCGTAGAGCACACAAAATAATTTATCGTCGCGTTTTTATTTATATATATTTAATATATTAATTATTTTACAAAAAAAAAAATAGAAAAAATATATGAAAATAACTATATATAAATTGTTTTTATTTTGTGTGCTGTGTCAGAATTCACATTTGGTTTAATGTTATTTATTTAAAGCTTATTTTTTTTATATTTATATATATTTCGTTGTTTTTAATTTATATAGTTGCTTATACAGCAGGATTCTATTTTTATGTTTATTAATAAAATTATATAGATTATTTTATGAGTATTTTTGTATACTGCGATTACATGCAGGACCGGTCCTTTACTTTTTCAAATATTTGGGCCCTATATAGCATATATAGTAGCCATATCACCCATAAGTGGTAGACTCATAATGTGTTTTTTTTTGGTTGGGGTATCCGTTTTAGTCTACAGCGTAACATTTATAATTAAATGTTTAATACATAATACAAAATATTAAAAAACAATTGAACACGTTCGGTTCCAATTTTTAGCGATATCTATAATACCAATGTTTTGAAAGAAGAACTTTTGGTATCGGATTAATGATCCTAAAGAATTTTTCAAATCGGTGAATTAAATACGTCCTCCTATAGTTAATAATAGCACGCTACTGAAAGAAGCGCTCCAAGCAATTGTGCAACGTTTGCATCTATGAAAGTACCGGTCCTGATTGGATGTATATTTATTTTGATAGAATATAAAAATATATAGTGATATTATTTATAATATTATGTAATTTGCGGTGATAATGAAAACTTTTGTTATGTGTGAAAATTTCATTTATATGTTTTCCTATACATTTTATTATACTATACATATAATTTTTAGTATTTATATATTGTATGTAGTGAAAAGAAAGACCTTTTCTTTATTATATAGCTAGATAAAAGATTATCTATAGCTGAGATACAAAATTCATTATTATTATTATGTTATACTATATATAGAAAAATTAATTGATAAAGTTTTTTTTTTCGTTTATTTTCAATTAATTTCATTATAAACATATAATTTCAGTATAGCTAATGCGGGTTTTATGGAAATATTTGATTTTCTTTATAGTACCGTTCGTCAATGACTTGCAGCTATATATATATATCTATTATTTAAATAATGAATTAAAAGTGTTATCGTTTGTATATATACAACCCCAAAATATTATCGCTATATATTTTATATATATATGGAAATTATAATAAAGAAAAGAAAAATTATATCTAAACATCGCAAATACAAAATATTACAATAATACATTTATTGTATACATGTTTATTATTATCCTTATTAACACTTCGTTCAATAATGTGTGTGACTGACACATAGATGGCGTCCCTAGAACTAAATCAATATTTTTTTTCGCATTTGGCAACCTTTTTAGGCTTACTGTCAACATCATATGTTAATCAGATCATTTGTTTACAAGTTACAGTGCTATAAGTGACGCTATTTTTGTGTTTTAAAAAAAAATGAATTCAAAGCAATTCCGTGTGCTGATTTATCATTGTTTTTTAATGAAAAAAAATACTGTTCAATGCCAGGAATGGCTTGAAAAACATTACTCGGACTCTGCTCCATCAAAAAGAAGCATTTGTTATTGGTATGCCGAATTCAAACGTGGTCGTACAGACACCGATGACATTCCATCTACTGGAAGGCCAAATGACGCTGTTATTCCGGAAAACGTTGAAAAAACACTGAAAATCATTATGTCCAACCGTAAAGTGAAAGTGAGGGAGATTGCTGACATTCTGAAGATATCAGCAGGCAGTGTACAAACCATAATACACGAACATTTGAAAAAGGTGTGTATGAAATGAAAAAGGTGTGTATGAAATTTGAAAAAGGTGTGTATGAAATGAATGAAAAAGGTGTGTTCCAAATGGGTGCCGCGTTTGCTCACACCGGAGCAAAAACAACAACGAACCGATGATTCAAAGAGCTGTTTGGACATGTTTACGCGCAATAAGTCGGAGTTTTTGCGACGGTACATCACAATGGATGAAACATGGATCCACCATTTCACTCCAGAGTCAAATCGGCAGTCTGCTGAGTGGCATGCAGCCGGCGAAAGCCGCCCAAAGCGACCAAAGACGCAGCAGTTGGCTGGCAAGGTTATGGCGTCTGTATTTTGGGATGCGCATGGAATAATATTCATCGACTATCTCCAGAAGGGGCAGACCATCAACAGCGACTATTATATAGCGTTATTGGAGCGTTTGAAAGTCGAAATCGCAAAGAAACGGCCTCATATGGCGAAGAAAAAAGTGTTGTTCCACCAAGACAATGCACCGTGTCACAAATCAATGAAAACGATGGCAAAATTGAACGAATTGGGCTTTGAATTGCTTCCCCATCCACCGTATTCTCCAGATTTAGCCCCCAGCGACTACTGGCTCTTCGCAGACCTCAAAAGGATGCTCCGTGGTAAGAGATTTGGCTCAAATGATGAAGTAATCGCCGAAACTAACGCCTATTTTGAAGGCAAAGAAAAATCGTTTTACAAAGGCGGTATCGAAAGATTGGAAAAGCGTTGGAATGATTGTATCTCCCTAAAAGGGGACTATCTTGATGAATAAAAACGAATTTTGGCAAAAAAATGTGTTTTAATTAATTAGTCACACACATTATTGAACGAAGTGTTATGGTACTATTACGGTATGGTATATAAAAGATAATATAAAGAAAATATATTCACCAAGGACTTTTTTTATATATGAAACCTATTTTTATGTATTTTTATTAAATACATTTTCAATCAAAATGTTTAAATAGAAAAAAGAATGTTAAAGTATCAGATTTTGAATAAATATATAATTTTACTTAACACATTTTTTATACAAAATTTGTATATTTAAAAGAAAAAATTATTAGGTAATTTACATTATATACGCGCAGTGAGTTAAGTATATATCGATACTTTTATATATACATATCTAAGAATTTAGTCTTGCATATCCTTTGAAAGAAAAAACAACAAAATTATATCTATATAAATGTGTATTCATACTCATGTAAATTTGAGATATTACAATGTGAAAAATATTCAAATTTTATTATTATAAAAAACATTTATAAACATATACATCATATACATATAAATGTTTATGATAAAGAAAGAAAAATAGTATTCATACATCTATATGTATAAAAGAAAAATAACACGAAAAAAAAAATTAATTTAATATATTCTCATAAAATATTTACAAGATAAAATTCTTTTGTCTTTTTGTACATATCATTGAAAATTTACAAAAAAATATATATTGATATTTATATGTATTTATACAGTTGTTTGGATTCCTATACAAGTTTATATTAAAAAATATGTTTATATATGAAAGTAAAATATACTTTGATATAGCTTTTGATTTTCCATGTACAGATTTAAAAAAATATAAATTGCCGAAGGTCGCAAGTTCTAACCGTGATTCAGGCTTTAGATTTTGTATTGTAAAATTATTATATATAATTGAGATATTGGGGGGAAAATTTTGTATGAATGAACCATTTCATTTTTGTATGAATGAATCATGAACCAAAAAAAAAAAATATAATTTAAAAATTCAATAAATTGGTGATTATGTTTTATATAAGAACATTTTGAAATCGTTTATAATCGATATTCCAAAAAGTAAATGTCCATATTTGTCTCATTTTTGGTACTAACAAATTTTTTTTTTGAAACAATTAACCGTTTTCCAAATATTCTTCTACAGACAAAATTAGAAATTAATTGAGTTTATAAATGGTACACAAAGAAAATGAAAATTAAAGAAAAACTATGATTTAGTTCATTTCAACAATCAATTCAAAATTATTGGAAAATTAAATTTTTCCGTAAAGTTTTGTTTTTTTGTATTATAATTAATTAATTCATCTTTCAAATATCCACTTTTATTCATCGTCATCAACCTTTTAGAATGACCTATCATTTGGTTATAATCAGGAAAAACATTTTTTTTTCATATTCCACACCACTAAAAGTATCCCATTATATATTGTATACAAATTTAATATAATATAAGGAAATAAATGAGATTTATATTAAGTTATACACGGAGTCAATTGAATTATTGAATTGAAATAATTTGTATATTTTTATTTTATTGACCATATAATAAACAATAGATTTTTTTTTTCATTATAACTTCATTGTCATTTTTGCTACATATTTATTATATATATAGAAATATTTCAGCTTCATGGTATAAAAAAAAACCATATTTTTTATTATAACAATGAAACATAAATCAAAATCAATATATATACATATAAATTTATATGTACAATTTTTTTCATTATAATAACATATCAAAATGCAATTTTAATATATGCTAATATATATGTATAATAAGAAAATAATATATAACAAATTAAATTTGACTTTTATTGCTTTTATTATACACTCGGAATTGAATAAATATAGTATGCCATATATTATACAGAATAAGATGAATATATATTGTTGACAAAGTTATAAGTTCATGGAAATAAATTTATATATATATATATATATATATCTAGATAATTTACTTTGAAATGTTTTATGAAAAATTCAATGAAAATTATTTGTGTATGGCTTCAATAATTTATACCCATATTAAAAATAAAGATATTTTTCTACCATAACCCTTATATATAAAAAAAAATATATTATTTTTTTTTCTTATATATATATACAAATCGATCAATCAATCAATCAATATATATATATTATTACCATTTAAGTATTACATAAAGTATAATGAAAATAGAAATATATATTATACAATAAAAGAAATTTTCAATATAATATTGGTATTTTGTTTTCCACCCTCACCCCCACAAAGCCAAAGCGATGAGACACGCAATTTTGTGTATTGATACATAGCATTTCAATATAATGTACTAAAGGAAAAAAAAAATAACAAAATCTAAATTTAAAATTATATACATTTTATACAATTAAATATTTATTTTATGTTTTCTTCCTTCGTATATTTTGTTTATTAATACATTTAAATACATATATACGTATGACTGCGATATAAAAGGTTTTAGAATATCCTTTAAGTGCATGAAATTGGTTTTCCATATATAAAATAATTGTATTATATATACATATAGAAATTCTTTATTACAGCGCATAAAATATGTATATATGAATACTGAATAGAGAAAACATTTCCACGATTATAAACATTTATTTTCTTGTTTATATTATAATATACTTAAAACGCTTAAACTCATACGACTAACCTAAATTTTTATATATTTATACATATATGAAAAGGATGTTTTATCTATATATACACAAGTATATTATTATATTTTCCTATGTTTATTTTGTATATTTTTAGTGACATACAAGTTTCCAATTTAATTTAATATATAAGTATAAATAAATATGTTTGTAGAACTTTTGTAGAATTTCTTTTTTCTCCATACATATATAGTTTATAACAATTTTGATATATATATGTGAATGAATGAATGAATAAAAGATCAAATTGTGGTAAAATGATTTATTTGGTTTTTGTTGCATTTCATTTTTTGATGGAATTTTTGTTTTTTTTTTTTGTAATATGAAAATGGATGAACATATATATAAAAAATTTAAATTAAATACAAATTTAACACAATTATTTGGTAATAAGAAAATTAAAGTTTTTCTATTTTTTTGATGAATTTAATCAATTTCAAATCATTTTTCTATCGTATATTTTTTTATTGTACCCATATGCTTTTCATTGTGATTTAAAATGGAACTCTGATAAATTTTACAACTTCAAATTTTGGGCAAAAATTCTGAAATCATAAGTTTTCGAATCCGAAACTTATATTTTTAATGCTTCTGTTATAATTTCGAATGTGAATTACACGCAAAGTTATATATTATCCCGTCTGCATGATCGTATACTGCTATAATTTCCGATTAAACTAAAAAACCAAAAACCTCCTCCAACTTTTCAGGAACATTGCATCTTTTTATTGCTTTATTTCCTTATAAACCAAGGATTGTGTTAAATTATTATTCAAGGATTCTGCTAATTGAAAATTTTGAATGTTCTAATCTTCTGTTGTTGATTTCATAACATTATTTTTTGGTTTTTCATACAGTTTCTGTATAATTTTAGAGACATAAGACCAATATGGCTTGTTAAATGTATGTAACTCTTTCGGAAATTCTCACATATGAAAATAATAGAAAAATATTTGTACATTGCACATTCATCACAAATATCTGGTTTTCACGAGATTTTCCATACAAGATTTTTCCATTTTTTGCCCTAATTTAATACATCTATATAATAACGATATCTCCACATAAAAATTCCTTTAAATAAATCATTTCATTATGAGTATATTTACTAAATAATTAATATAGGAATTTTTTTCACTTAAAATAAATTACTGTACTATATTTAATGATTACTATCAAGAAATTTATGCTAGCAGCTAGCAAATAAACAATTGTAGATATAATTTTCCATTTATATAATATAATAATTATATATAGAAAATATGGTAATCGTATTTTTGTTCGCATATTTTATTAAAAAAGGATGTATGTATATATATATATATGAAAATGAAGAGCAGATATACAGTATAAATATCTGTACATATAAAACACAAAAAATAAAATAATATTACCACAAAATGGTCATTTATTTGTCGTTTGCAAAGTTGTATGCATATATATATATATATATACGTACGTAAAAAATAAAAATAGCCCATCAGATAGGGAAATAAAATCGATGTTATACAAATGAAATGAAAAACTATACCAAATATATATATATATATAAACTATTCCACTGGGAATACTTAAACATATATGTATATATTGTATATATATATGAGTTATAAATGGACTTAATATAGGAAAACCAAAAAAAAAAAAGTAAAATTCTGAAAACTTTGTATATGTGATTTAGTTAAAATACATATATCTATATATTGGATAGCAAAAAACAACCCAACACATCATATATATGTTTATTTAGAATATAATAAAATGATTATATGATGACTGAACATATATAATAAGAATTTCTTGTAAAATATTATAAAATTTTGTATATACATCAAGAATATCATACAGGCAAAATAAAATAAAAGAAGTGAATTTATTCTTTAGTGATATTGTACGCACACAATACTATATGTAGTATATAGAGATGAATAGATGATAATATATAAAATTGTTATCTCTACCACAATAAATGGCTCTATATATATATTTATAAATTATCCATCGTATATTATTATATAGAAATATACATCTTGAATAAAACTTATCATATGGATGATGCAAAAAAGAAAAATGGATAAGAAAATATATAAAACAATATACAATCTCTACTTTATATATATATATATATATACATATGATAAACTTCTTATAATTCAACTATATATTTTTTTGTGTTCTATACAGCTATATACTGAATTATAAATTATGTTTAATAAAGCAAAAAAAATAAAAAATTCTTTTATCATTTGATTATCCTTCTTTATATTTCAAAATCTCTCTATCTGGGAAAAAAATATAATTGAAAATTTATATATGTCATTGTAAGAAATTGTATTCAGTTTTTTTTTTTTTGCTTGTTAAATGAACACCCACTTTAAGTTCCATTGACTTGCATTGCATATGCATGCATAAATTATATACCATGTATGCAAAAATATTCTAATATTATATAGAGAATTCTTTTCTCAATGATTTTTTAATGATAACCAAAAAAACGAAAACCGATTTATACCACACAGAATATAATATAAAGTTTTTTTTTTATATAAATGCAAAATTTTATAACAAAGCGGGAATTTTTCTTTATATATTGATATATGTTAAAATATCTGCAATCAATAAAAAAATCAACAACAACAAGTTCTTGACCTGTAACTTATTCTTTAAAAAATATCATTGCTTTTTTTTTTTTGTTATAATTAAACAAAAAATTTGGAAATTTTGGAATATTGTGTATGAATGAAATAAATTATTATAAAAACTTTTCTTTATAAAAAATCGATTGAGAATAATTTAAAAGATTGTGTTAGAGCAATAAATTCTACAAAATGAAATTAGCAGATTTTTAAAGAACATTTTCACATTATTATAATAATTTATACCCAATTTAATTCAAAATATGCACCACTTTTTTCTTTTTTTTTTTTTTTTACAAATACACATATACACTCAATTTAAGAAATAATTACATCACCAAACTATATAATTTTTTTATTACTATATATATATATCAATTATCGTTGTATATTCGTCGTCGTCGTCGTCATCGTTCAATAAAACATATTTTGCACATTTTTTTCCATATTATATCAAAATGGTTAAATTATTTATTCTTTTTTTTTTTAACAGCATAAACTATTATATAATAAAATTAATTGAACAATATTCCACTTTCCACTTTTGTATCCTTTTTGGTATAAATATAATTATGAAAATTGTATAAAAAAATATAGTTTACACACAAAAAAAAAAAAAAACAGGCAATACACAAGAAAAAAAAATATATATAATTTTTTCGTTTTCGAGGGACGGTCAAAAATTTATTAGATATATATATTAATATCGTCGCGTGTGAATATCATAAGATAAACTGTGATACCAAAATGGCTGAATCGATCGTCAAACTCATATGGGAACAAAATAAACTTTATTTTTTTTAATAATTTGTATATATACATAAAGAAATTTTCCCAATGTATAACAGCGCGTATTCGATTTTCCACAATAAAAAAACAAAAGAGAAAATATATACGATTTTTTTTTATTTATACACGATGTTTTGAATTGTGCTGTAATATTTTCAATTTAAGAAATGTATTCAAAATAAATAATTTATGTAGAGCGATCATTCATTAAATGATTCCTAAAAGGAAGGAAGGAATCGCAACTGGATAGAAAAATCACATATTGTTCAAATCTATGCATATGAAATGTTTCCATCTATACCATTAAAATTCAATGAAAAAGGATAATTTGAAAGGTGTCGGTAACGTGCAAAAAACTATGTATTTCAGAATATGATGAATTGAAAATGGATGAGTTTATTTTTATTTCTTTTTTTTTTTTTTAATATATACACATTTATTTTATGCGCATGTTATAATTTTCCAATTTTCCATTTTCATTGTATATATGTATAATAAATTATGTATTATCCTTTCCTGCAAATTGGATGTACATACATGAGTACTATATACAAAGACCTGCATTTCGGAATATATATAATACACTATACATATATATATATATATATAATATATTTTTATTTTCGGTTATGATGCGTTATTGCCTGTAAATGCTCATTTTCAAATATATACGAGTATATATACATATATAGAGATATAGCGATACATTTTCATCTATATGTTAATGTGTTTTACTCGGTTTTCTGTTTGTTGTGAAAATTTCTCAATTTTTCACATTATATAGTATATCTGCAGGGTCATCAAATAAGGACATCCATAATGTTTTTAATTTGGAATACAAAATGATATTAAGGTGTTTTTTGTTCATTGAAGATTGATTGATTTGTGGCAATTTAATTAAAAATTATTTTTGATATAAAATAATGTTTGTATGGATTCTATTTAAATATTCGATTTTGGAAAAAGAAATTTAGGTCATTTAGGTAAAACCTCGTATTCATTTCAAATTAAAAATATATTTAGTCCTTATTTCACATTACCTTTTGTAAACGGTAGTTTATATTATAATATAAAAACTCTGCTATAGGTCAACAACTAAAACTGAAAGCACTAAAACGTCATTTATTATCACCATAATCAACTCAACTCATTAAAATTTTAATATAATATAATGATGTGCCTTAAAAACATAGTTGAATTTGTATCGCGCAGTGGTTTGAAACAATGAGATCAGAAACTAAAATTTCAAGTTAATTAATTATAGAAACCGAGCGATATTAATAATCCCTTGGATGTGTATGGGAAGGATTGACATTTTTCATATTTATTATCCAAAATGTATGATGTATTACTCAATAAATTTTTATATTGGACATTTCATTTGGTTAAATTGGTAAATTGGTTAGAAAAAATTTAGATAACTGGATGAGGGAAGACGACTACTTTTATGAACATATTTTTGTATTTTTGTCAATCAGAACCCATGAAACTTGAAAAAAAATTAAACAATCTCGGGAATTTAACGCTATACCACTAAACTTATATTTTCTAATAATCGCGTTCATATTTACTATGAATAGAAATAAATGATGCATTATCACAGAATCAACATTTATACAAAAGAATTTAGATAGTTTTGATGGAAATGAAATGGAAAAGAAATATAATATTAGGATATACCATATATATCTATAATTTCAGTGGCGCCACTTTGTTATCTTATATTTATTTGTTGTTGTTCAATACATTATTTGTTTTATTTCTTTAGACACATTTATATTATAGATAAATATTTATGATTCTGAATTACACAAATTATTTTATATAATATTCTATATGTATAACACTTCGTTCAATAATGTGTGTGACTGACACATAGATGGCGTCCCTAGAACTAAATCAATATTTTTTTTCGCATTTGGCAACCTTTTTAGGCTTACTGTCAACATCATATGTTAATCAGATCATTTGTTTACAAGTTACAGTGCTATAAGTGACGCTATTTTTGTGTTTTAAAAAAAAATGAATTCAAAGCAATTCCGTGTGCTGATTTATCATTGTTTTTTAATGAAAAAAAATACTGTTCAATGCCAGGAATGGCTTGAAAAACATTACTCGGACTCTGCTCCATCAAAAAGAAGCATTTGTTATTGGTATGCCGAATTCAAACGTGGTCGTACAGACACCGATGACATTCCATCTACTGGAAGGCCAAATGACGCTGTTATTCCGGAAAACGTTGAAAAAACACTGAAAATCATTATGTCCAACCGTAAAGTGAAAGTGAGGGAGATTGCTGACATTCTGAAGATATCAGCAGGCAGTGTACAAACCATAATACACGAACATTTGGGTATGAAAAAGGTGTGTTCCAAATGGGTGCCGCGTTTGCTCACACCGGAGCAAAAACAACAACGAACCGATGATTCAAAGAGCTGTTTGGACATGTTTACGCGCAATAATTCGGAGTTTTTGCGACGGTACATCACAATGGATGAAACATGGATCCACCATTTCACTCCAGAGTCAAATCGGCAGTCTGCTGAGTGGCATGCAGCCGGCGAAAGCCGCCCAAAGCGACCAAAGACGCAGCAGTTGGCTGGCAAGGTTATGGCGTCTGTATTTTGGGATGCGCATGGAATAATATTCATCGACTATCTCCAGAAGGGGCAGACCATCAACAGCGACTATTATATAGCGTTGTTGGAGCGTTTGAAAGTCGAAATCGCAAAGAAACGGCCTCATATGGCGAAGAAAAAAGTGTTGTTCCACCAAGACAATGCACCGTGTCACAAATCAATGAAAACGATGGCAAAATTGAACGAATTGGGCTTTGAATTGCTTCCCCATCCACCGTATTCTCCAGATTTAGCCCCCAGCGACTACTGGCTCTTCGCAGACCTCAAAAGGATGCTCCGTGGTAAGAGATTTGGCTCAAATGATGAAGTAATCGCCGAAACTAACGCCTATTTTGAAGGCAAAGAAAAATCGTTTTACAAAGGCGGTATCGAAAGATTGGAAAAGCGTTGGAATGATTGTATCTCCCTAAAAGGGGACTATCTTGATGAATAAAAACGAATTTTGGCAAAAAAATGTGTTTTAATTAATTAGTCACACACATTATTGAACGAAGTGTTATATAGTACACTCGCGTATATAATGTTTTTGAACATTTTTTATTTCTTTATATTTTGATATATATTATCACATATTTTTTTATTATTATTGCATCCGAACATGGACAGAAAATATATCTATATGTAAACTGCATTTGTTGTGATTTAAAATCAGAACAAAAAATAATCCCAAAAAACTTACATTAAATTTGCATTTTTATGTATATATAAAATTATGTAAATGGTTATGTTGAACTATTTTCTACTCAAATAATCTACTCACTAATGTTAATATAGTAAAGTGGTATGAGACTTAATTGTTTATTATTGGAAAATAGTAAATTTTCGGACTTAAAGTCAAAATGGTTTTTAACACCGTTTTATATTAACATTTTATGAGAATTAATTCAACCCACTTTTCAGCTCCGTAGATACATTCTATTCTAGGTGTTGTTTAATTGAATATCTTTACTGTAAGATAATATACGCTCTATTACATGTTATTTTTTTTTTTTAAATAGACTAATGATTTTCAACTTCAATAATTTATAAGAGAGCATATATATTTTAAAAAATATCCTATATAAAATATAATTTGCATAATTTAAAAAATAAAATACATTACTCACTTATTTTCACGATCACGATGCCATACCGATAATTGTATACATTTTGTTAAATAATCATCGTTTAAATCAAAAATGAATCGATGGTCAAAAAATGGTCGAATTGAATCTCTTTGAACAGCGGTACGTTGAAATCCATTAGCTTTGTTGCTTGGTAAAAGAGCCACCTTTTTATTTTAAAAAAGGATATTATTTTATTTTTTTTGCATAAGAACAAATTTCTATATAACGACAATTTTTTTTTATATAGAAACTAAGGTAATTAATAAATTTAACTTGAACTTACTTTAACATAAGCATTAATTGTATCACCATTTGATCGAAATAAATCACGACATCTAATAACTATAAAATTTTTAAGATGAGACAAAAAATTAATTATTATTATTATATTGAAATGACAAAAATTGGAAAATATCAAAAAAATCAAATCTTAATTTTAATTTATTAATTTCATTGTATGTGTTGCTATGAAATTGTTTTGATCATACCAATAACTCACCGTGTATATGAATTTTTTTATTTTTAGCAAATATCGCTAAATCCAATGATCCATTAACAATTGAAGTTGTTATTTGCGTTGGTGCTGTAGCAGCGGCTGCTGAAAATCGATTTCTTGCATAGATATTATTATTTGAATTAAATAATGGATTATTAGTTGGTACAGTTGATGTAGCTAAAGATTTTCTTTTCTCTAATGTTTCTTCGAAAAAATTTGGTGGTAAATTATTATCATCTTCATTTTCATCATCATCATCATCATCATTATGATTATCATTATCATTATCATTAATAACAACATTATGAACAATATCATCATCATCATCATCGTAATCATCATTCATATTGTTTGTTGTATACGTTAAACAACGTCGTGTATTACTTAAATTACTTTCAATAATTGATTGTTGTGTATTTACATTAAAATTTGTTTCATTATTAATTGTTCTACTAATGTTACTGGTATTATTACCAGTTGTTGGTGTTGAACACGCTTGAATTCCATTTGATTCAATACCGGAATTATTTTCATTTAATTTTTTCGATAACATCGATGATGATGATGATGATGATGATTCTTTATTATCAATAATGGTTGTTGTCGTCAATTGATTAATTAATTGTTGATTTATTGCTTCAATTATTGGTTGTTGTTTTTTAATATTGGGTTCAATTAAACTTGGTGTATTCATTGCAAATAAATGATCAATACTTTTACGAAAATATGATGTATTTGTACAAGTTGATGGTGTTTTTGGGCTAGACGATAATTTTGCATCTCTTGCAAAATATGATGATCGGTTTCTACATGATGATAATGATGATCGACGTCTGTCTAATGACTTTGTACAATCAATTTTATTTTTTCGTCTAACAGCACGTTGTCTTCGTAAAAAACATTTTGATGAATTCAATTGTAATAATGCATCTAATTTATCTTCATTTTCTTTTTGTTCAAATGCATCTGTGTATGCATCAGCATCTTCATCATCTTCATCTTTTGTTTTATTAATCTCCTGATCATCATTATCGGGTGTTTTAACTTCACGTTCATTTACAAATTGATCGCTAACAATAATTGTTGTTTCACCCACTGCCATTACCTTATTCGGTGATATATGAAAATTATTATAAAATTTATTTAAATCACTTGCTGGATCAACGGCCGCCGTATACGTTGACAATCCATCATATTTATTATTATTATTATTATCATTTTCATAAATATTATTGGACAAATATCCATTTCGATTTTGTTGTGTTGTCGTATTTCGTCGCCGTTCATTTTTTTTGTGCATAGGTTCATTTCGTTCCTTTCGTGCACTCTCTAAAATTGCTTCAATCATACGATCTAATTCTGTGTCATTCATAGCCGATGAACTTAATGAATTTTCATTACTTGAAGAATTTAATATTTGATTAATATTGGTTAAAGATAATGAAGTTGTTGTTGATCCTGATAATAACGATGATGATGATGATGATGGATGGTTTTTTGATGAAAATTTTTGATTTTTTATATCACTTTTTTTAAAACTCATTTTACTAAATCGTAACGATGATAAACGTCGATTTAATGTAGATGACATTATGTTTTCGGATGATGTTGTTGCTGTTGTTGTGGTAGTTGTTGGAGCGGACGATCCTGGTCCAGGTGAAAATTTTAAACGTTTCGTAACAGGCTCAGCAATAATATCATCACGAAAATAACATGGATTATTGTAATATGAATCGCCTACAGTCAATCCACGTAATCCCAAAAAGGGGCCAGATTTTCCTTGACAAGGTGAATATTCTAAATCTAATGTGGGTAAAGTTGTAGCGTAATTTATATGATCAGGTATTTTTTGTGTTGGTGGTGGTGTTTCTGGTACTTTTTTTAATGTTCTTTTGAATATGTTTTTTTCTATTGATTGTCGTTGTTTGGATCTGGGTGTAATAATTGTTGTTAACGATGAACATGAGTATGTACGTTTTTTTGAGGCGATATTTTTGTTATTACCAACATCACGAAGTGGATGTTGTGTTTGTTTTTCGTGTTCTGCATTTCCACTTGATGATCGTCGTAAACGTATAGTTCTGGATGTTATCGGATGTGGTGTACATTCTATAATATTTTCTTTTCCATGTTTTAATTTTCGTTTTGTAGCAATTCTTATATTCGATAAGGGTGATGATGTCAATATAGTTGTAGTAGTATTGATTGTTGTCGTTGTTGAGGTAGTCACATCAGATGATGATGATGATGACGAGGACGTAACTGCAGAATATTGTAATGCTCCTAATGATTTACGACGATTAAATTCTTTAATATGATTTGTATTTACGGTTGTTCGTTGTATATTCGTCGGTGTTGTAACAGTAGTTGACGAGGACGATGATGATGATTGTTGTTGTTGTTGTTGTTGTAATGCACCTAATGAATGACGAGCTGTAGATTTTCTAGAAAGAATTGCGGCTCGATTTAGTACATTATTTGTTGCATGTAAATTTAGTTCACCGGTTATTGGATCAATTAATTGTTGTGATTCCGTACGTTTAGTTACAGCCCATTTAAGCATATTGACTGAAAATATTCAATTAAAATTTAAATTTAATATTAATTGTTTTTTATTATATTTAAATTTGAAAAGTGTTTTTAGATTTTGAATTTTCCAAAATTCAATATAATTTCTACAATCAAATACTAAATTTATTACATACAAATTTATTACATTCTCAAATCCTTTTAAAAATGTCCTTTTCTTAATATTTAACTGCGATTATTCAAAATGTATATTCGTGTAACTGATTTTTCTTTGAAACATTTTTAAGGGGGTGATGAGAAAATAATGTTTTTAATTGTCTTGTATTTAATTTACTTTTATCTTTATAATTTAACTGTCTGAATAATGTATACAACAAAACATATAAATATAATATAATAATGAATGATAAGCATCACCAAATATTTAGACTTCCTTGAAAATATTTTATATTTTTTTTTTTTTGCTCCTTGTATAATATTATTATTGTTTTCCTTTCGTGTATTAACTTACAATGAATTTTATATTAATATAAATGCTATACTACATTTTAATTTTTTCTTTTTGAGTAATAAAGGGGTTTTTATTATTGTTTTGTTTTTTATATACAAAAAATAAAAATTATATATTATATGAAAACATATCATTATATATTATAAATATATAAAGGATATAAAACCTCTTTCATTTAATTATATAATTATCTTTGTCATTTATCAATATATATATATATATATAGTATAAGTACAAGAAAAAAAAAATATAAACATTAAACGTTGATATATAGAAAACTATATTGCAATAAACCAAAAATTATAAAAAAAAAATTCTGTTTTAATAACGAAAATTTCCTTTTTCTCATAAAAAAAATTAATTTTTTTAATAATTTTTTATTTTTTTTTTTACTTTTACCCGACAATTTTTTTCTATTTTCTATTATGAGAAGATACAGATTTTCTTCATATGATTATTTAGTTTAAATTTATCTTAATATGTAATATAAATGTGCAATTTATTATATATATATATATATATGATGCTGCAGAAGGATGAGAAAATGTGTGTGTTTTTTTTTTAGTTTTTCTTCCTTGTTAGTGAATTTAAATTTATATTATTTTTTTTTTTTTATAATGTATAGGCATATACATTTTTTATGGGATCAAATCGTGTATCTGATAAATGTATTAAAAAAAAAAAAAGGTATACATAAACTTTGAATAATTGGAGCAAAGAAAAAAAAAATGTTTGGTGATTATATTTTTTTTTTTTATACAAGATGATATATTTTCTATATTATATATTAATATTGAATATATTTTAGATGAAATGAATCTATCTGGTAAAATCACAAAAAAAAAAAAAATTAGGGGCTTGAATGCAATATATAATATATCCTTTGGGTGCTGCGTTTTTTATGTAAAAGTCTTCCCAAGAAAATATACGTGAAAAATAATTTTGAATAAACAAAAAAAAAATGTGCACCCAAAATATATAAAATCATATACATATATAGATAGGGATTTTATACATTTAAAATTTTACAAATAGAAAATAATTTAATCTTTTTATATGTTATGCACACGTACAGCAAAATGCATAAGGAAATAAAAAATATTATATATATACATATATACCATGTATTGTATATATACAAACACCTTTTGACATATTTTTTTTTTTTTTGATTGAAAAAGGCATGTCCCCGTAAGGCAAATCAAAATTTATAATATATAGGGCAAAATAATTCGTTATACTTTTCTTTTAATATAATATAATTTCTTATATAATGCATTTTAATCTATATAAATAATATATATATTTATTTATTTATTTATTATATATTATATAGAGACATTGAAAAAGATTTTCTTTTAGCAATATGTGAAAAAAAAATTAAAAAATAAAAATCATTTTGTAATATGTACAATAGAAGAAAAAATATTGAATTAGATTAATTAAAGTCTGTGTAATATGTACATTATTTATTTACTCCTATATTTAATTTTTTTCTTTATAATAATAATAATAATAATAATGTATATAAATGTTGTGTGTGTATAATGTGGTGGATTTAAATTTTGAGCATCTGCATTTTATACTTTATATACACGCAGGTAAATTCTGTATATATATATTAAAGTTGAAGACGAAGAAAAAAAAAGGTTATATGATAATATATACAATTAATAATATAATTTTTTTTTATTATATATATATATATCAATAAGGGAGAAATGAATTTCATATACTATGTGTTCATTTCTTCCTTATTAATTTTCTTTCACTCAAATATTTATTACACAATATATCTACTATAAATGTTACCTTTATATAATGAACAACAAACATCAAGAAAATCTGATTTATATTTAAATTTTTAATCATTGAATTCATTAAAAAAAAATATTGTATTATTTACACTCTATCCAGATATACAATATTCGAAAAATATACTAGACATATTCGAATGAATCGCTATAAATAATGTGATACTTTATTATTATATAAATATATTCCATTTACAAAAAAATAATAATAATAATAATAAATGAGGATATATTTCAATTTGTTTATATAAGCCAAAAAAAAAAATTTATTTTAAATAAAATATAAACACAATTGTCATTTTAAATGTTAAATTTGTAATTTGATTGCGTCTATGACTTTGATTTTTGTATAATCAACAATATATGCAATTTTATATATTCAATGCGTATACTGTAAATAAACTATATGCATATATAATACACGAATTAAATTTGAAAATATCTTTAATCTGTTTTTTTTTATTGTTATGCTATAGTGAATTTATTTAAATTTTTTAATATTAATACTATAAATAATTTGTATATAGATCGAAGAAAATTAGTGCAGAATTAAATAAGTTTTGGGAAAAAAAAAATCAGGATAATATTTATTTTGATAAATATTCGTGTAAATATTAGTTAAATCGATCTATCATAAATAGAAATTTAGGCCAAAGAGATTAGCATAAACTTATTGTTATTTTAAATTCCTTAAAAAAACTTGATGATTATATTCCGATATATAGAACTTTAAAATAACTATAACGAAAAAATTCAGAATTTTGATTAATTTAACCTCGTGACCCTTTTTATTTATATATCAATTAGATTATTGATTTAAATTCGAAATCATGGTCTTGGAAAATGTTTTATTGAAAAAAAAATCTTATAAATCAAATAACTTTTGCTCTTATTTGCCAAATAACTTTTATGGCAAAACCCAGATATTTATCTCGAAATCACTTCATCCATTTTGTTCCATAAAGATATCTATAACAGATTATCCTTCCTAAAAAAAAAATTGTATTGAAAGAAATATTTTCCATACACTTTCTAAATCCATATCTTTTCTGTTATATCTTTTCAAGAAAATTTAATTAAATAATTTCTTCTACCAAAAGGTGAAAAACAATGTAATTTTCCAAAAATAGTGCAAAAAGAAATAAAATTGAAAATTTAAGTAACAACTTGCGAAAAAAACTCACTATCATTCATAATTTTATTATAGTTTATAGGAAAATTTGAATTTTCCCGAAAATTTTTCCCGGTTTAGGTTTTCCTCTAACCGCTTTCCTATTTAACTCAAATTTTTTAATTAAATGTTATGTTTTGTACTGTATTAATTAATTTCAATACATTTATATAATTATTTAGTAAAATATAAATTGCATTAATTGAATATAGTTACATTACACATAAATTGATTTAATTCTATTTTGTATTATAAAGATAATTATAAATAGAAATAAGAATTCCCGTTGAACGATAAATGAGAATGACTGTGTTTACTTGAGATGTTGTGTGATAATGTACATGTATACCTATATTCTATATAGCATTAAATTACCCGAATTTCAACCGAATTACAAAAAGAAAAACCATTTTTATTAGAATATATGCCTTATGCAATTTCGAACAATATATATTTATAATATCAATATAGAATTGGGTTAACTTTCATAATAAAAGTATATAAACCTTTGTATAAATAAGAATTATGTTATTATTACACGCATTTTGTTTATTTCTATTATTTTTTTTACATATCAACAGTATACAAATTGAAATAACAAAACGTATTTATTATAAAAACAAGACAAAAAACGTGTACATATCAAATATATAAGTCACAAATCATTTGAATTATTCCACCAAGATTTAATCAAATAATATTTGGATATTATACCATATATATAAGTATACATATATAAGTTTAGTACAATAGAATGCCCGTGATAATTATAGTAATATATACAAATTGTTTCATTGATATATCCTTTATTTTTCTTTTGTAAATACATACAATATATATAAAACTATATATTATATATTATCACTCCAGCACATTGTACTATTATTCTATATATTATTGACCTTATACATATGGTAAAAACAAATTTTCTATATTATTATTATTATTATTATATAACTTTGAATTGTATAACTAAAAAAATAAAATATTTGTTTTAAAAAAAAACGTTTAATAATAACAAATATTTTACACTATCTATATATAAATGGATGAATACGTGCTCATGTACGTTGTTGATTACGCATATAACAACAATAAAAAAATTATCATATATATATTCTAATATGCATGGTATAGAGAGGATATCTAAATAAAAAATGTTTGTTAAAATAAAACGTGTGTAATTCCGTAAACCACATTATTAAAATATATTTTTATACGTATATAAACTTTCTTAAGCGAAAAATTAACCACGCACATATGCTCATAATATTTGGAGGATTACTATCTATTTTTTTATTTTATTTTTTTATTATATGTTTTATTTTATGATGTTTCATTTAGTTTTAAAGGTTTTTAATTTATTTTCAATGGACAAATTCATTCAGGGATTTTTATTGTTTGGGATATTGGAGAAATTAATGCGACTGTTAATTGTATTCACGGCAATAGAATCCCGAGGTTTTAAGGACACTGAACCGATTCAGTCATAATATTAACGAACAAAATCAAATTCTTTTCATATCAAATACACGAAATTAAATAATTCTTACCTAGCCTGAAAAGGATCAAAGCTCAATTAATTCGATTATATATTATTGAGATTTCTTCACATTCTTTTAAAATAGTTCCACATAATTTGTTCACAATCATTTAAAAATATTCCTGACTATAATTCATCATACAACCGAATATTTTTTTCTTTTCAACATAACCCCCGCTCGAATAATGATAAAAAAATGTTAAATAACTGCGAATGATATATGAATTATATAAACAATAAAATTTATATATTCAAAACCACATAAAGCATATTAAATTATTTAGAAAAAAAAAAATGAAAATATTCCTTTGAAATGATCATTTTATCGGTTCGTCAACTTTTTTTAATAAAAAATGATGTATATATTTTATCGATGTTCATATAAAATATACGTGCGTTATATAAATATATTAAATATATTATGAATTAAAACCAAATATGTACATACCTAAATTAGATCATATCACATTTTATATATATTCTGTAACACATATCCGCATCTCTCTATACTCTATAGATATATATTACATTTACATATCTCTATATATATAAGAATAAGGGTTTGTATGTTCCACGCATGAAGAAATTCTAATTCTTATGTATATATTTTCTAATATTATTTTACTTCAACAAGAGGTAAATATATTAGCCTAAATATATCCGTTTTTAAGTTTTTAGAATAAGGAATAAGGAAAAGAAAATGAAATGTGCTTCTTTTGTATAAAGCTAACCAATTGAAGAAGTAAAAAAAAAACAACATTCCAATACAATATAAATGTTATAATAGTTATAATTTAACCCTATTATATATTAAAGAAAAAATTGCAATGCGTAAAATTTTTTTTTAATGTAAAATTAAATGCACATTTTATACAGATTAAAAAAAAAACCTCCGTAAATTATTTATATATATACCAATTGAAATATAAATTGCCTTCAATTTATATATTATATATTACATATATATATTTATTGAATATTTTAAGATTAGCTTTCAAAGATACATACAAACTTTTATATATATATAATATAAATAACTTATTATTGATGTGTGTAAAGGGTTGGTGCTAAAAATTATTTATATCCTTACATACCTTAAATGAATTTATTCAACCGCATATGTATAACTATTTTTTTATTTTATTTAAATATATTCTATATAATAATTTCAAACAATTTTCTATATACAACGATCATGACGACGACGAAAAAAATTATATAACCTTAAAGGATGAGTGATTATATGGTAATTTTTGTTTTAATATTTTCGGTATAAATTGTATTTAAATAATTTAAAAATTTAATATATTCAATTATTATACATTCAATATTGCACATATAAAACCTATACCATATATCGAAAAAGAACACATTGTACATATTTATATATAGTTAAATTATTGCCCGTACACTATAAATAAGAAAAGTGTATATTAAAAAATAAAAATTAAAATATTTTCTCCAACTGTTTATTATATTAACATAAACTTATTTACATATATTTTAATAATAATAATGAAAAAAAAAAATACAGGAATTATATTTAAAATTTTATATAACCAAAGTTAAAATAACAATTTTTTTATTCATTTATATTATAAAAAAAACAGTTTATTCAACCTAAAACTAAATGAGTTTGTATTTTCATTTATTTAATAATATAATTTCAATTTGTATAAAGTCAGTCAGTCTAATTGTGCAAATATATTTATTTTTTTTTTGCTGTAAAACAATTTTCTTGTCTCATGCGCTATATTTTATTGTTGTTGATAAATTTATATGCTTTTAAAATTGATATATGCATTTTCAGTGCCATTTTTTAAAAAAAATATGTCAATATTAAAATATACAAGTCATGCGAATTTATATTGTTTTTATTTATATATCGCGTAATTCACTCACGTATATATATTTTTAAGCATTTTGCTGCTGAAGTTATATATAAAAAAGAAGGAAAAAGGATATTTTTTTTATCACATTATGTTTATATACAAAAAAAAAAAATATGCTGGACGCACGCATAATGAAATGTATTTTTTTTTATTTGCTATAAATTAATTTACTTATATATTTATTGCCAAATAGAGTATCACCTGTGTGGTTTTTTACACGTACGTACCTATATAAATTTATACAATATATGTAAATTGAATTTTAATATATAATTGCCTTTTGTTTTTTTTATACATGATGTTAAAATGTGTTTAGTTGTTAGTTGTTTATGCAAATATCAAAAAATTATGTCCCGCATGTTATTATACATATATACTATAGATAAAAACCATAAAGAAAATACAGATATATTATAATAATTCAATGTGTTTATAAAAACAATTTTATTACAATATATTACTTTTGTGTTATTAATACCATATAATACATATTTTACTCTTGATAACCTTGACTTGGTAAATGAAAAAAAAAAAAAAACAAACTGAATATATTGAGATATAAATATAAGATAAATAATAAATTTGTGAATAATATTAATACTACGAAAAAGCAAAAAAAAAAATTAATGAACATATGTATATTATTACATATAGATATTATCTTATATCCTTCGAGTTTTAAATAAATTATTAATTGTTGGATATTTTGTGGTTTTAAGGATTGTTTTATACACAAAATCATTACATCCCAATGTTTTAAATCCGTGTTATTTCGTACGTTTTATGGTGAAAATACAATGATTTATTTGTATTTTTGATTAGTGATTAATGATAACGGATGATATGTTTGATGGAAAGCCTTTTCTTTAAATATATTGGCAAGCTTTTTACCTTTGCCTTATTCGAATCCGGTTGACATTTAACAAATATTTTCACACAAACACATATGGAACTTATGCGAGTCGTTTTATATAGAGACTAGTATAAAAAGCGTGTAGAATAATGTCCTTAAAAAGTTTTTAAATAGGGAAATCCTTTTAAATGATGTTATTTATTTTTAAAACATCTTTGTTTTAATGTTTTTGTATACATGAAAAAATTTAAAATCCGCGGATTGTGTCTATATTTATTAGTATTATATCTAATTATATATACATTATTTTTGATATACAAAATGATCTATAACTGAATAACTCAAAAAGATTTATCATATCAATAATTACTGTCAAAATTATTTAAAAAATATATAAATATTGATTATACATCCGGCAGTTTTTATTAAATTTATTTCTGATTAATTTGACGCTATATATAGGGCAGTGAATAAAAGACAAATTCGAAATTATCTCAAAATTTATCATCATTTTGTCATGTCATTTTGTCATATCAAAACCTATATCATAAAATTGAAGAGTATTGTGAAATATCCCAAAACAAATATACAAAGAAAATGTTCGATAAATTCAAAACATATAATATTGAATTAATTTTATAAATATAAAGATCAATTAATATTTTACAACAAAAAATATATTGTTGTTAAAATGTAGATTAAAATCGCTTGATAAAATACATTACATACATACGGAATATATAAATTTTTCTTCTTAAACATGTATAAATTATATATAAATAAATTTGAAAAAATGTGATCTTATAATATAATTATATAAATATATATAGACAATCATCATAATATAGCGTCTTCTAAATTTACTGTAAACATCTTACAAATGAACACTTTCAATATATGCGTATATATTATATATAATAATAAACATATTTAAAATGCAGGTGCATATATATTCCTTATAAGGATTATATGTATATAAATGTTTACAATAAATTATATAGGAATTTATAGTTAGTTAACATAATCATTTAGAAATGTTCTTGAAAAGTGGCACGTGCTTTAAAAAGAAAAAAAAATCGAATATATAAATGGTTTAAGTTTTTGTATATACATATTTCTATATATATATACGCAGTCACTTTAAATGGAATGACCATGTCTTTTGATTATATATACAATAAAAAATGAAAAAAAAATATTTATTTCTCATACCATTTGTTAAGTCTCGTTCGTCATTTCTATTTATAATTTATATATATTCATTCAATGCGTGTATTTGAGCTGAATTGATGATTGTATATGCAATTTTTTTTTTATATTAATATATGTATATAATTTTTACTTTGAAGATAGAGGCCTTTTCAAAAATTAAACTATATACTGCGGTAAAAATAAAAATAATAATAATAATAATTGTATTTTTGTACATTATTATGTTTAAGAATAATAATGATAATAATAATAATAATAATAATAACAATATTAAATGCGGGTTTTGTTGTTGAATATATATATTCATTTTTTTACACCTAAACAGGGATACCGCAACGCACCTTTTCGTAGTAAAAAAAAAACTTTTTGTATCATAAATTATATTAATTCAAATAATAATAAATAAAAAAATTATGAAAATTAAAAAAAAAAGAATCTTTTATGGTCCTGTATATAACAAATAATCACCTGTTTTAATTTTGTTGTTTCAATTACACACAAAAGCGCATCTCACTTCTTTAAATGTATATACATACAGAATATAGTGTTAAAAATAATATATATTTTAGTATAAAACTAAATAATAATCAACTAAAACCTTATTGGATTAGAAACATTTAATATTTTTATTATGTATTAATATTTTATTTTATCCTCATTAACCAACTGTTCAATATTACGGATTCATTTTTATAAAAATTACATAACAATATATATATTCATTTAAATTTTTTTTCTTTAAATATTCTCCGCATGTTAAACTTTATTCATACGAAAGAACAACAGGAAAAAAAAATCGAGTCAGTTGTTATGAATAATTTTCATTATTATATTAATTTAATATAAATAAATATAATATTATAATAACACATACATAATTAAATTAAAATAATTGATTATGTTTTTAAAGTTGTGAAATGTGGGAGGATTTAAACTTTAAAAAGGATATCACAACAACAACAGAAAAATCATAAATTAATAGTTTATTATCAAAGAAAAAATAAAATTAATAAAATGTTTTACTATCGTATAAGCGTATAAATAAATAAATTATTATGTATATTAACAATTTTAGATTATTTGTGTTTAATACTTATTTATTTTTTTTGTATTTTCCATATTTGAAATGAACAGTTTCATTATACATATATATAAAAATATCTAGAGGGTATCTAAATTTTCAATTCACAAGTTACAAATAGCATTTTTCAACCAGAATATAATTCAATATTACAAGCCAATTTGATTGAATATATAAAAAGATCTATAATTTTAATTTGGAAAGTTGGGGGATGGATTTATAGAGAAAAACGTTTCAGATATAATAGTCGCAGGAATTGTCTAAAAAAATGCTGAGAAAAATGAAAAGTTTGGGTGAAATGAATCCTTACATCACTTCCAAATTGAAATTACTAAGATTTTCATTCTGTTTATATACTCTCTGTATAAAGTATTAGGTATTAACTATAAATAAATATAACTTTTATATTCCTATACATTCATTGCATTTTGTTATATATTATTACACTTATAATAAAATGAAAATTTGTTTTGCCATAATAATTTTTCATTAAACATTTATTGTAGAAGATACATTTTTTTTGCCATGCTTCTGAGCTGTCCCGTTTATAGAAATAACTATAAATTTTCATTAAACTATATGCGATACTGTTAACTTCTGGTATGAGGTAATTAAAACATAAGACCGACTAATACTTTCCGAAGTTAAACACAAATATTTATTTCCATAAAATAACATATAACAAAATTAATAACTAACAATATTTAAACTTATGTGGCTGAAAACCAAACGTACTCTGTCCCAATATATTATTATATGTTATATCATTTGTACCTAACGATTGACTTGATCGTACGGTTGTTCATATATATAATAATATAATGGAACAGGTATTACAAATACAAATATATATAATACAGTATAATCTCTATTCCATATCTATATGTAACATCTCCCCCTTTTATTTTAACATCGATACTTCAGCGGAGGATGACGTGCCCTGGATGATCTTCTTAACGGCGATATAACTGTTGAAATACCTCGTTGATTAACCCGTCCAGATTGCCTGTCAACATGATCAACTGAGCGCGGTACCCCAGCCGTTGATGAAGAATTTCTTGACTCGTGTTCGATGTTTGTTTGTGAACCATTGATTTGGGATGATCCCCTATTGCCACCATCATTGTTACCAGTTTGAACAACCAGGTTTCCCAAAATTGGTGGTGTTAACTCAAACACGTCGAACAAAACCCCTTGAAATGTTGAAGAACCTGAACAATCCGAGTCTCGAAAACGCAATTGATTTGTGTGCGATCTGATCATTTTATTTCCATGTATTTTTATTTCATACATAACCGTACCCAATCTCTTCATGACTACTCCTGGAACCCATGACCAATGATTCGTGGACTTATAGCATTTTGCATAAATCGAATCATTAACTTTGAACGTTCTCTCAATCGCCCCATGCCTGCGATTAAACTGTTCCTCCATTGAGGTGTTATATTTCCTTGGAATGATTTTCGATCTTAACAGCAAATCCATATTGGTTGTGATTCTTCGACCCAAAAATAATTCCGCTGGTGATGCATGGTTTTTATTGCTTGTGTTAGGCGTTGCACGATAAGCTAGTAAAAATTCTTGCAGATTGTCGACATCATTCCCGCAATTTTTATATTTTGCCAACGCCCGCTTGATTGTGTCCACAAACCGTTCCGCCAACCCATTTGACTGAGGATGATATGGCGCAATGGTTGTATGTCGTATACCCCTCAACAGACAAAAATTCTTAAACTCCGAACTGGTAAATTGTGTACCGTTATCGGAAACTATCAATTGAGGTTGTCCAAACCTTGCACAGTATTGTGACATTACTGTTATAATTGACATTGATGAAATTGATGTTGTTTGCACAATTTCAGGGTAACGTGAAAATGCGTCAATTATAATCACGTAATATTTTGCATTCACTGGACCAGCTATGTCAATATGTACCCTTTCCATTGGATGTTCTGGAACGGACCATGATGATAACGTTGCTTTCCGTGGGTTTTTTGATGTAGAACAGCAGTTTTGACATGCTTTTGCATATCGTTCGATGTCCTTATCAATTGATGGCCAGTACACGTATCCCCTTGCTATCAATTTCATACGTTCAATACCTTGGTGACCCTTATGCAGTTGCTTTAAAACCCTGGCTCTTAACCCGGAAGGCATAACCAATCTTTCTCGATATAGCAGACAATTGTCATGTGTACATAAATCATCCCTTCTGGCATAAAATCGTTGCATCGAATCACTCAGCGTTGACTTATCAGGCCATCCCGATTGCAGAAATTCCTTGATTGACTTTAAATCTCTGTCGGTGTTTGAAAACTGTTGAACCATTTTGTAGGTTATTGGCAAATGTTGAATGTTTTCCTGCAAAATGGCAGCAAAATCGGACTCCAACCGTGTAGTTGCCACAATATATTCATCATCAGGCGTACATTGTGTGCCAATCAACCTAGATAACACATCAACGTAACCAAAATCATTTGTAGAAATATATTGAATTTTAAAATCATATAATAATAATGTAAGCGCCCATCGTTGTAGTCGATTAGCGGTATGAAGTGGAATTCCCTTCTTGGACCCAAATATTGATAATAATGGCTTATGGTCAGTTTGTAATGTAAAATGGTGACCATAAATCATCTTATGAAATTTAGTAACCGCAAATATCAATGCCAAGCCCTCCTTTTCAATTTGGGAGTAATTTTTTTCAGCTGGTGTAAGTGATCGCGAGGCATGATAAACTGCCTTTTCCGCCCCATCAGGAAATACATGCGAAATTCTGGCACCTATACCAATGTTACTTGCATCTGCCGCGACCACAATTGGCAATGCAGGATTATAGTGCGTGAGCAGCAAATTCGAACTTAATATTGATTTGAAATTATCGAATGATTGCTGGCAATTCGCAGACCAATTAAAACTTTGTTCAGCTTTCAATAATTGATCTAATGGTGCCCGAAGTTGCTTCATATGATTTATAAATTTACCGTAATAGTTTACTGCACCCAGGAAAGATCGCAATTCGCTAACATTTGTTGGTGCTGGCATTTTCTTTATAGCCCGGATCTTGTCCGGATCAGGATGAATACCATTTTTATTAAAAATGTGCCCGAGATATTTAATCTCATTTACGAAAAAATCACATTTATACCAGTTCACGGTAAAGTTGTGCATTTGAAGACGTTCCAATACTTGTATGACTGCCGTGTTGTTTTCCTCTATTGTCTCAGTAGCAATCATAATATCATCCAAATATGGTGACACCCTTGGCATATTTGAGAATATATTATCCATAATTTGCTGAAATGCTCCCGGTGCTGATTTGATACCCGGGGCCAATCTGTTGAATGTGAATAAACCCTTGTGCGTGTTTATTGTTAGAATTTTTTTAGTGTCATCTGAAACCTCTACTTGCAAATAGGCATCACTTAGATCAATTTTTGTGAAAACCTTGCAACCATTCATTTTGGTGAATATGTCCTCCGGAATAGGCAATGGATATTGGTGCGGTTCCACTTGGTCATTTAACCCCGTGGAGTAATCCGCACATATTCTAATTTTCCCACACGCCCGCCTAACCACTACAATTGGCGCGGCCCAATTCGAATAATTCACTGGAGTTATTATTCCAGCATTTTCCAATCTGGCAAGCTCCTTTTCCACAGCCGGTAAAGCCGAATAAGCCACTGGTCGCCCGGGCACGAAAACTGGACGTGCCGATGGATGCAAAGGCAGATTAACCATGAATGACTTGCAATGACCAACTGAATCTTCAAACATTGATGAAAAACGTGTTTTTAATAATTGTAGTCGTTGTCCGGTATGTTGTTGGATCATTAATTTACAAAACGCATTGATTGGACGTCCCCATAAATTAAACAAATTCATTAAATCATTTCCAAAAAGATTTAAATTGTTTTCGATTGAAACGAAAATTACATTATTTACTGACCTGTGTTCCAATGTAATTAATGCGTTGAATTCACCAAGAAAACGAATTTGATTTGATGATGCGTCTTTTACGCTTAATGTTGATACGTTCAATTTTGGTTGACCCAGTTTGTGCCAGGTTTCTCTTGATATGATTGAGATATCTGAGCCTGTGTCTATTTGAAGTGTGACTGGAACGCCATTGATTTGAACTATCACATCTTTACGATGCTTTTGTGTCGTTAATTGGTTGACACATGAAATTGAACTGACTGTTTTTGAATGAGCAGCCTGTTTATGCTTGTTCTTATTATTATTATAATGTGACGGTTGAAAATGCTGTGACTTTTGTTCCCCTGATGTCTTGAAATGATTTTGATTTCGTATTTTTGAATGCTGAAAGTTGTCTGAAAACTTTGTTGATGTTAAGGTAGAACAATAACCTTCCTTGTGACCCACCCGCTTACATTTTACGCAATGGTGGTTGATGAAAGGACAATTTTTTGAATAATGCATTGCACCACAGTTCCAACATGGAGTACGAGGTCTTTGGTCTTCTTTATTATCCACATGACGTTGGTTTTTATATTTATTGTGGTAAATTTTGTTAACGAATGAACTTTTGGTTTCGATCATGCTTGAATTTGATTTTAATTCTTGAATTCGTTGAATTTCTGCTATCAACTTATCAACCGTTAAAGGTGCGTCTAAAGTTTCGTTATCTAGCATTGCTAGCAATCTGGTTCTTATTTCCATATTATTTGGTGATTTTAAACCCATGACGAACACTAAGCACTTTAATTGATTTGCAGTCATTTCTGCGATTTTGAATTTCTCACATTTTCTGTTGACAATAGCAGCATATGAAATGAAATCATCCATTTCATTCTTAACTGTTTGGAAACAATTATATCTAGCACAGAAAATTGATTCCGTTTTCCCAAAAATTTGGTTTAATTTGCTAATTGTATCTGCGAACGTTAAATCACGGGGTGCGCTTGGTAAAATGTAATCCGCATATTTTTCATATGCAATTGGATTAATTTTACGTAATAATAATCTCACTTTTGCTTTGTCGTTTAAATTCTTACCATCCTCCTTGAATAAATCCTCATATCTGGAATACCAACTACCAAATGTGATTCCATTTTCAAGATCGTAGTTAAATTCAGACATTGCATTTGCTAAAGATTCCATAAGCATCTCAGGAGCTGATTGTTTCTCCATAATCGGACCCGATGTTTCTTTAGCTTTAGTAAAATTTTCAACCAATTTATACATTTGACCCAATTGAGCTTGTTGAGTCTGGATTTGTTCTTGTTGAGATTTCATTATTGCACAAATGTTTAATTCCAATGCAGACATTTTGCTTTTTTTTTTTTTTTTTATTGATGATTGATGTTTCCAGAAAAAAAAATCAATTCTATGCAAAAATTTTTCCCGGTAGATATACCGTAACCTTTTTTTTTTTTTTTTTTATTGATGATTGATGTTTCCAGAAAAAAAAAATTCAATTCTATGCACAAAATTTTTCCCGGTAGATATACCGTAACTTTTTTTTTTATTTTTTCTTTGTTTGACCCTATAAATCACCTTGGATCATTTTAACATAAAAAAATAATTAATTTTAAAAAGACAAAAACACTATCCTCGTCGCCACTGTTAACTTCTGGTATGAGGTAATTAAAACATAAGACCGACTAATACTTTCCGAAGTTAAACACAAATATTTATTTCCATAAAATAACATATAACAAAATTAATAACTAACAATATTTAAACTTATGTGGCTGAAAACCAAACGTACTCTGTCCCAATATATTATTATATGTTATATCATTTGTACCTAACGATTGACTTGATCGTACGGTTGTTCATATATATAATAATATAATGGAACAGGTATTACAAATACAAATATATATAATACAGTATAATCTCTATTCCATATCTATATGTAACAGATACAAACAAAATGAAAGTAATATCTTTCTTTTATTTTATTTATAAAGAATATATTATGATGTGTATAGTAAAACAAAACAAAACTAATAAATTTTGATTTTTAAAATAAAATATTATATATATGTGAATTTTAATAATAATAGAAATAAATTTGAAAAAAAATTATGTTCAAATATAAACTAATCCATATATGATAAATATAAATTTAATCTGATTTATTAACTCATCTGAAAAAGGTCAAATGAAAAGGTAAATGTTAATTTTGAAAGAAAACTATTTATAAATTTAATAGAAAAATACCGAATTCCATTGTGCATATGCGAAACATATTTTTAATAACATTATGAATATTTTACAACATAACATTTCTATATATGTAGTATACCATCAACATTCAACAAATAATAGTAATTTAAAATAAAATAAAATGGAAAATTGACATGTTGATATACATAGGATTTCCCGGTTAAACGAAACCTTTTCCACATTAAACTAACCCTTTTCCAGACCAAACGAAACCTTTTGCTGACCAAAAGAAACATTTTGCAGACTAAATGAAAGGTTTTTCAGACCAAAAGAAACCTTTTTCAAACCAATCATTTTTTTGTTTGGTATGGAAAAGGTTCATTTGACCGGGAAAACTCCGATAAGTTTTATTCCAATCCTTTCATAATAAATACCAACAAAAAAAAAAGTTACATCAATTTTCGATGTTCGCACGTATTATTGAGCTTTGTAATTTTTGCGTTTGTAGTTTGCAACTACATGAGTTGCACTACGGATCACTTTACAGATATAATTGAACCAATACTTTTGTCTTATACTTTGTGTTTTGAATTAATTTTAGATTTTAATATAAAAATATATATACATATATTTATATCGCAAAGCAAATAGGGAAAAACCATTTACAATATCAAAATTAGAATAAAATTTATTATACATAATCTACAAATTTCACATTAAAACCATATGTATTTGATTTCGTATATATAGATGAATAATTTTATGTATGCATAACATAACGAATGAATGTGGTTTATCTTTATATATATTTAAAGATTTATATACCTTGACTGACCTATTGATTTTTCGAATGTATATATTTTAAAATTTTATTTCTATACATAAATATATATGTATATTGATACTATATATTCCTATCTTATATATGTTTTGTTTTATTTATATACTCTTTATTTATACAAACATCCCCATATGCATATATAAAATAAGGATATGAAAGGAATATATTCAACAATGATATTTATATGATATTTTAACTGTATATATATTTTTGTACATTATATAATCGTGTAAACATTTAAATATACATATACATTTATTTAAATTTCCATTTCTATTGAAATATTTGTTTGAATTGTAACTATCTAAAAAGCCGACAGTTATGCATCGAAATATATAAATAGTAATAACCTTACATCTATAATAAATGGTTTTATTATTAATAATTTACAAAATAGGATGAACGATTTAAAGAAAAATCACATATAGATTACTGGTCAATGATAATCGCATTATCAAACGATAATTTTATTATCATCTAAAGAAAGGTTTAAAAAATATCAAATTGAAAGCTCACCTCTTCTATATATAAAAGATAATTTCGAAAACGTCAATGCGTTTTTTAATACATAATTTCCTATTTATAAAAAATAAAATAAAAATTCATCAACTCTTAATCCATCATCGCTCGTATAATCCGAAATTTTTTTATAATAATCACATTAACTATATATAAAATATAGCACACAAATCTTTTACCCGATTCTACAAAAAAAAAAAAACAACCCCTTTCCCATTCAAATAATGTTATTGAAAAGAAAGTTTTTAATTTTATAAAAATTTCAAAATTGTGAGAAAAAATATATAGAAAATATTGCAAAAAGCAAAAAAAATTGTGGTATTATACAATAAAAATGAAAGAAGAAAAAAAAAACTCATGATTAATTTTTAAGTAATATTATTTATAGAAATAAATCAAATCTTAAATAATTCATATAAAATCCACATCGTCGTGTATATACACATTTTACATTAAGTAATATATGATATTTTACTATCTATATTCTAACTCATCTATACTCTTAATATACATATGAATGAAAGTGTCGCAAAACTCTATATGTATTCTATATCCATCCAATGATGTAAAGTGATATGCACATCATATATATATTTACTTGTATAACTATATCGCGGTATCCTGCTACATATATCTAAAAATTGTCCCCTCGAAATTGTTGATATATTGTGCAAAAAAAAAAAAAAAAAAACTATATTGAAAGAAGGAAAAATAATACAAAAGAAAAGATACCCTATTTGTCTGACCTTGAAGCTTCGCGTTTTTACCTTTAATTTTGTTTGTTGTTTTTTTTTTTGTTGCTTTCTCGCGATTCATTGCTGCATTTATATTATATAATATATATGCCTACCACCGCATTGTAAAATGGTTTAATGAATATAAAGGTATAGATAGATATATACTACACTCTATAAGATATGCGTAAAAGTACACCTATATATATATTGAATACATAAACTCATCTCCACATACACGTATATTATATATATCTTGAAATTGAACTGTTTTTTCTTTTCATTCTTATTTCTTATATGTATATACCTTTATATATTTTGTTTTTATAACTTGTTGTTAAAATAGCATAAATTTCTACAGTGTACTCTAAAAGGTATGCGATATGTTTTTCTTGTAAAAGAAGTCGAAATTATTCTATAATAATTTTTTCGATTTTACGATCTTTGACTTTCGTATAATGTAGAATTTAAACAATTTTGATTTAGATAATTTCGTTCAGGCAGAATCGGCTTAGGGCCCCCGTAAAACCTCGAAATTCTATTGTCTGTTGTGAATTCGTAACGAAAATATATTACATTTTACATTGGCCATTTCACCGTATAATTATTGAGGCTTTAATAAAAAATAAAAACATTGTTCTATTGTCTGAAGAGTATAGTTTCGGCATATAATCACCATCTATGATTTACGCTGGTTACTATATCTTTTAGATCATATTGTTATTATGTATACGTAATTTCGAAATTAGGATTGAAAGAATAAAAAATGTGTAGATATTTAATTATGTATGTATGTGTGTGTGCTATCCTTATATATGAAGATGAAAAAAAAATCATATTTAAAAGATCATTTAATATTCAGCTGCTTTTATATATATATAGATCTTTGATTTATGCAGTTTAAGCACACATAACAGTATATATATGAGGTTCTCAAAATATAATTTTATAAATAATAATATTACATAAATAAGAGAAAAAAATAATTCTATATATGCCAGCAGCTGGTTTTTCATATACTATTTACTATATATAAATAGTATACGTGTAGGTATATTATAATCAATATACATTATATCAAAATGTATTTATATATATATACAATTTGTTATAATTTTCATTATTTTGTATATATACAAATAAATTATATTTTTTGTTAATGTTTATACTTTATATATACTATATATAAATATATTTAATTTTTAATGGTACTTTCTTATTTATAAATAAATATATAGCAGAAAAAAAAGTACTTCACCATCAAAGAAATATTATTATAGAAAATCCCTTATTTATATATATTTTCTATATACTTATACTTATATTGATTTATATATATATATATACAGATTAATTGAAATTTTACGCAATATTTATTTAAGAAACACTATTTATTTTTATTTTATTTCCTTTTTATTCTGTTTAAATTTTAGTTTTTTTTTTCTTTCTCTCGGTTCTTAAAAAAGATATTATAGATTTAGTTAGGTTTGCGAGTAAAAGAAATTTTGTAATTTGTTTTACGTTTATTATTTTGTTACTTTATTTGTCTTTATTTGTTTCGATATACATCCAGAATTCATAAATGATTTTGAGTAATGCTTTGTTGATGGAAAAATGGTCCATCAAATCTTTCTTTTTTTACGTTTTCTTGTGCTACACCAAAAAATTGAGTTTTTTTTGAAGTTATAAACTTATACAAATTGGTTTTCCAATTGTCTTTTTGATCGATCCTAGGTGATGTTTAGACATACGAGACATGTTAAGGTCGGCATTATTAGATCTTCTTCGATCATTTCTAATAATTTATCGGTATTTTCAACGTTGTTCACAATTTGAATCAATTGAATTTAAATTTTTGGTCTTTATCAAATCAAAATTTTTGCTTTGTTTATCTATATCTTTTTTTCTTTATTCATTTCGTTCTTCATTACTATATATTCACCATCAATTCTTATATGAATTTCCCGCATGATCCGCGATATATACGACAAACACATCGCGAAACAAAATTTGTCACTATATAGAAATTCATATTTAGGACAAAAAAAAAGTCCCCCACGAATCTTTAATATTTATTATATATATGAGAATAGGAAAGTTTTTATCAAATTATTTGATCACATAACATAATACAATAAAATTGCTTTCAAATCATGTACATATATTGAAGATTCAAATAAGGTATAATATTTATATAAATATTATCTAAAAATAATCAAAATTCAAGGTAATGGTTAGTAATGGAAAAGATGTATTTGAATTTGTATATTTATTCGCATTCAATTTTTTTGGATAAAATCTTTACCTTTTTTTTGTTTTGTTTTTATTGTAAATATTTTATTAATGGTCAATTTGTCTAATACTAATTGAATATTTCTTGAAAATATACATACGATTTTGTAACCAAAATGTATAAGATTTGATTATGATTAAAGGATAATACTTTTTTATTTTTTTATATAGAATTGTTTATAAGAAATGTTTCCCCAATCATTATAGAAAGCTTATTTAGTGGCTGATATTGAAATTGATTCCGTCAATTTAGATATATGAACAAGTGCGTTTAACCCCTTGTGCATCAATCACGAGTCTGACTCGTGTAAACTTATTTTGACTTTGTAAATCAATTACGAGTGCTACTCGTGTAAATTTATTTTCATTTTACACTGTATTAAATAATAATAAATACAATTATTTATTTTGTTGACAGTAATTTTTTTTAAAATAATTATTTTAAAAACTTAATTTATAAATAAGTAATCATTTCAAACTTTACAATTTATTCAAACAATTAAAACTACAAGGGCTTAAGTTTAAATTCTACATATGTATTTATAAAAATATACAATTCAATTTAATTTCAAACAAAAATCCTATAATCTTATGACTATAATCGTATAATATAAAGAATATTTCAAAAAAAAAAAGAAATAAAAGTCAGTAATTAAATAATAATTATATATATATTAAAGAAACAAAAAAAAAGTTGAGTTTACATTTTTAAAGTTAAGTTTATGAAATGCAGTCACCTTTTCAACTATACTCTACAATAAGTATACAATGTACAGTATCTTATTGGTTTAGTTTTAGAATTTTATAAAAAAAGTATGTATTTATTGTGGAAAATTATAACCTTTACGGTTTTGTCCAATTATTTACTTGATTATATTTCGATTTTTCTTAATTTCTGAAGAAACGATTGACGATTAAAACGATTTTACTGAAAATTTCCACACGAAATGTGGTATAATTCTTTTAACTCCCACAAATTCACCCCAGTGCACATCATATTATATAGTACAATTTCATAGCGAATTGATTGATGATAAATTTAAATCACATTTTTTTCCATTATCACCATGTCTTAAGTCTTTATCCTACTTTGCATCGTTTTTTTTATATAATAACTGCATGTGTTTCATTTCATTTACATTTGGAGTCCTTCTTATATGCGATTTTCTTTATTTTTAACACATAAAAATGATTTTCATTCATTTTATGGCACAATTACGACGATATATAAAATTATATAATATGGTATTTTTATATATTCAATACCTATATATGCATAAAAAGTTATATATAGTTGAATAAATGAAGTATTTAATAATATATACATACCACCTTGAATGTATTTATGTAAGAAATATAATTTTGTTTTTTTTTTTTGCAAGGATCAGTAAAAGAAATGTATAACATTACGATATATGTATGTATGTATGTATATATATATATAAAAAAAAACTTCACATGATCCCTTTTTTAAACCAGTTGCCAATTTTTGTATTCATTTTTTTTTTTTCTTAAAATGTTTGCTTTATTATTATTAAATTTAGCTTATAACAACAACAACAATAACAACACAACCAAATATACAAAATATAATATAATAAATAAACGTTAACGACTATAATTGTTATAGAGAAAAAAAAAATTAAACATATTCGGTATATTACATATATATATATATGATATAAAAAATGTATATAGATTTACTGTTTAGGTATATATCAAAAATAAAAGATGCATTTTTGGAATACGAAACAAAAAAATGTATGTGTTGCAAATCTATATACCATATAATATAAATAAACGTATATTAATGCGTGTACGCATATATAAAAAGAATTGAACTCAAGAAGGTAACCTTTCTTGTTTGAGGTTTGCACATGCAAATTTTCCTTTTATTTTTTTTTCAATTTATATTTTTGCATTTTCTTTTTATATTAAATTTAATTTTATTTATATATTATTGTTTGTAATATTTATTATATATATATGTATGGTATATGCCTACATTTTGTGCAATATTTAACATTTTTTTTTTCTTATTATTATAATTTGTATTGTTTGTAAAAAAAAAATTATATTTTTATGAAAGAATCACGTGTTTTGTTATATGAAAACGATTATAATACCAAAATTTATATTTAAATATAAAGATATGATGTACGCAAAACATGTATTTGAAATGTTTCAATTTTTTTTTTATTAAAGATAACATATATATACTTATTTGTTCTTAAGCTTAACGTAACGAGTATTATAAAGTTTATTTTTCGATTTATATTTTTAATTTGTTATTTTATCACAATTTATATAGATTGTTGCCCTATAGTGAAATAAACGATAATGTCCCTTCACAATAATTTGTATATAATTTGCGCGGTGTGTCTGAAATGCATGCATGATATATGAATTTTTTTGAATAGATATTTTATAATTCTTCTATATATTTAAATTTATTCATATATTTCAATATAATATCAATGAAATTTTTTTTATAAAATAAAATATGTGCAGTCATTTTTTTAAATTTTCATCAATCAATAAATTCCTATTATTAAATTGTATATTAAATTGCTTAATAAGATTTGATCCCTATATATATCCATTTATACATATATTAATAGAAAAATTGGTAATAAACTAATTGTTAATTTTTTTTTTTGCGATAATTCTCAGCTTGATAGTTTTGTTTATTTTATTTGCATATATACACATGATTAAATTCTTTTCTTCTTTTTTTTTTGGCTCGTCATCATCATCCGCGTATTGGTATCAAATCTATATATTTATACTTTGAGAGAGGAGCTCCCTTGCTTTTCAAAAATTATAATAAAACCATCTGCACTTCAAAATTAAATATTGTTTTTGTTATATATATTATAAAATGAATAATATATTTAATTCCCTTACATACAACAACAGCAGTAGCAGAGTGGTGTGATTGACAGAAGTCTACAAATTTTTTTGATTTACAAAACTATTATTTAAATTTTTAGTAAATTTTTAAATGTTATAAAATACATCTTGTTGTGTGAAAAATATACCACTCGAAATGAAAATTAAATCAAACAATAGAATTACCAAAAAAAAAAAAACAATAAAAAATAAAGAAGTATAATATATCAAATTTCAATATATTTTGAATATATTTGGCCGAATACATTTTTCCGCACATTAAAATAATAATACCAAACAATGCAATATATTTTATTTCTTTATTTTTTTGATAAAAAGAAAATATATAATACAGAAGACGTTTAATTTATTTTATGGTTTTTATTTAAGAAAAAGAAAAACAAAAAGAAAATCAATTAAACATCCCTCCCTAAAAATAATAAAAGAAATCAAAAATGATATACGCACATCTATTGTTTAATTAAACACTAAAAGAATATTTTTTTCTTCTTTGATCAAATTTTATTGTTTATTTATAAATAATTTATTTGCATACACACACACACACACATAAAAATCTAAATTATTTATAAATTGCTTTTTAACAACAATAATTTTGCGGTGTTAAAAATCAACATTATAATTTTGGATACATCGTAAAAAAAAAACAATAAATAATTTCATTGAAGCGAAACTACCCTTTTAATATTAACTATTATTGGTATAAATGAATGATTATTTATGTATTTTTTTTTTTTTTGAGTAAAAACATTAATTTTTAATATTATTTCGTTTTTAGTTGTTTTGTTTTGTTACACATCTTGTATCTGCCTGCATGAACTAAAGTTGAATATTTTGTGATAGTTAATTGGGTGGAACCACGTTTATAATTATATGATATTTTTAAAAAATAAACAAATTTTTTTTTTTAATATTTAAAAATTAAATATGATTTAAATCAAAATGGAAATTTTTTAAATTGTATATGGCATGTTATTTTTAAATTTTTTCTGTTATACTATTCTGTGATTTGAATATATATTATAATAAATAATATAATTGTCGTGAGAAAATAAAGATTGTAAAACCCTTTTTTGGGGGTAATTTCATGGAAAATTAAATAAATAATTTGTATATTTAATTTCCTGAAATATTTCGGTGGTTTTATTATTTTTTCTATATTTATAATATTTATATTATAATATTTTTTTAACTGCGTTGTGTCTTGAGTTTTGATATACAGTAGAATTATTTCTTTGTAATTTCTTTATGCAATTTCACGAAATATGCATAGGAAAACTAAGATTAAGATTTTTCATATAGTTGCAGTTCAATGAAAACTGTTGTGAGAAATATTTAAAGCATTTTATTTTTTGATGAATTTTTTCAATTCAATCGCAAACAAATCTATATTTTTTGGAAGTGAATTTCATCCTATTCACTATACAGCAAATAATTAAAACGACTTTTGGTATAATAATCTGTATATAAAATCAAAGTTATAACCATAATATTCAAGAATTCCCTTAAATGTTTTTAAGATTATTATCCGGTAAGACAATGAAAGATAAACATTTGGGAAAATCAAAAAAATTCTTCATGTGCTCTGTTAAGATTTATACTATGTCAATTTTTCCGAATGAAATATCAATAATGATGAAGAATTTTATGTTTTAATATAATCATTTATTTTACAATGTTTATACTTATGTATATATGTCAAATCATCACCCTTCTACGAAATCTAGTAAATTTCCCGGTTTTGGCAATTTTTTCTTTTATTCTTGTATATCTCAAAGGATTTTAAGGTGATATAATTTAATTTTTTATATAAGTTTATGGTAGGAAATGCAAACAAAAATGTATACACTCCAGGAAATGTTTTCTGTATCCATCCTTTCGAACACTCCGATACAAATCGAACGGATAAGTTAAGCTATTTCATTTTTTTTCTGTCAAATTTAATGAAAATTTTGAATCTGGAGATTTGATGTAAAATGTACGGTTTTAATGTGTTGACCTTGCAACATTTTAAAAATGTGAACGACGAAGTATAGAGAAAAATTAATTATACCAAGTTGATATGAAATTTTTTACATATGAGAAAACGACATTTTAAATTTTTTAGCTGTTTTAGCGCCCAGCAACATCCTTCTGTTGTTAGTTTCTTAATTTATGGCTTTTACGGTGTCGGTAATTAGCCGTACGAACCACAGCAAGGAAAAAAAGCAACTCTGTGTTAAAATTCAGATTCGAAAAATAACCGAAAATACAAAACATATTTTATGTCTTCAATGGGATTCGAACTCACGACTCCAAAATAAGTATTTTAAGAAAGTAAATAAGAATTTAACGTAAGAATTGTAAGCATTTTAGGTTGGCATTTTTGTCCTCATTATACTGTATTATATTTATTTAAAAAATAATAATTTGATAAATTATGATTTTATAATTTGAAACCTTTTTTTTAAATATAAATAAATATTTTTCATTTGTTTTGTACATACAATACACGCATAGATATTTATAGTAAATAATGATATGAATATGATGACGTTGATATACTATATGGAAAGGGTTGAAAAAAGGCCTGTACATTTTTTACATAGTTAGAAACATTAAAACAACAACAAATGAAAAAATTAACAGAAAGGTACATTTTATATTATACTTGTAGACTTCTGAAGCAAAAAAAAAAATTATTCTAATTTATAAACAACACAATAAAAAAAAAAAAACAACCCGTATAAGAATTAAATTTTTTTTTTACTATTATTTTCAATGTATCTATTATTTTTTTGTTGTTTATAAATCTTGATCGTTCTTTCTTGATTTTTAATATGAATAATGTTATATAAATATTCAGGAAAATGCAAATCAGTTTTTCTTGTATATGCATATATTAACAAAACGGAACAATATTTGAAATTTCAAGTTTAAGGGTTCAGTACATAATCATATTTATATAAAATCAAAACGCTATATTTATAAATTTTATCTCAAAATTTTCCAATATATAACAACTAACCAAAATCTTATTATATTAGAATATATGAAATGAATGAAAATTTGGAATATATAAAGCGTTTGTGTGTGTGTGTGTTTTTTGTACAGAATTCAAGAGGTATATATTTAACCTCTTAACAATCTTTATTATTTGAATATTTTATTATATAATGCTCAACACTTTATATACTATATGAAAAAGATATCCCTATATATTGTTAAAAAGTTTTTTCTTTTTTTTTTCTAAAACCATCCACCACACAACAATTTTTTTATTTGGGTTTGTTTGATTGAGAGAGTGTTATTGATTATTGATAATATATTTAAATTTTTCAATATATATCAGAAGTATATAGAATATCTCCTACTGCGTTTCTTTATTTACCATCAATTTAAGTGTATATCATGTGAAGAATTTAACAAATTTTTTATATATAAATTTAATCATCATCAATATCTTTTATGCTGACAAAATGATGTTCATCGATAAAGTTGACTACAAAATTTTATATACATATATATGATTTTGTAAATCTTATGAAAAGAAAATCTTAATATATAAAGGGTGTGTTTTTTTTTTCTTTTCCTTTTTACAAGAAAATTTTATATATATATAAATATATAGACCGGATAGTATTCGAAAACCATATCATGATAAACTATATATATATATAACATTTACCATGTTAAAATATATATATAAACAAAAAGGATGTCTAATTTTATCCTTTATTTATTTTTAAACAAACAATAATATATAATTAATCTCTTATAATTTGTCCGAAAACTTATTTCTTGTTTATTTTTATTTTATTGTAACTTACTGTATATTTATATATATATTTTTGGGTGTTTTTGTACAAACAACAAACAAAAAAAAACATACCAGCTCAAAGGATTAACAAGAATTATACGAATTTATAGTTTTTGTGACAGTGACATATTTTCTATATATATATATATTTTTCCTTCTTTATATATATAATTATCAATATGTATTATAAAATCTTATTAGAACCAAAAAAAAAATTAATAATGTGTGAAAATTTAAACTATAAATATACGAATAAATAAAAAAATAGACCTTCTTTTGTATATCTTTAAATAAATAATATCTGTCTGGAAAATATTAATATAGGTTGAAAAGAAAATAAAATTATATTTTAATATATATAAAAAATCACAATGAAACAATCTAAATCTAAATCGGGCGCGTATATAGAAAAAATAATAATAAAGAAAAATAAATAATATTTGTTGTATATATATTTAAAATTTGGCTTACGACCAAAAATTCAATTGCTTGTAAATTAAATAATTATATATGTAGTAATTTGCATACATATATAATAAATATATACTTACATCTATATACTTTAATAATAACAATAACAATACTTTAAACAAATTAAATAATAAATGGGTTAATATTTTTTTATGTATACAATTCAAAAATCACAAACCACCAACTAAGACTATATATATTTAATATATATAGGTACTATATAAATCGCGGGATTTGTTACAATATATAAATGTTATATAAATTTGTGTTAAGAAGTATGTATATACATATATCATTATCTTAAGTTTAAATAAATAAAAAAAAATACTCTCTTGCATACGGTCATATGTATATAAATTGTAATATATTACCCTATATATAGTATATATATTTATAAATTAAAATAGTGGTGGTTGTGTAATTGAACAAATAACCCTTTTTTTTGTACAATCGCTCGCGTATATATGGTAAATATTTGTTACAATCGCATCGTTTTCTATATATATTTATTTATATACTATACATTAAAAAAGTACTTTTAGGATCCTTAAATATTATTAATATTGTAAATTTAATTTATTTATGTTCTCGCAATCAAATGAGTGCTTATTGAAAATTATATTGCAACACGCAGCGATCTTGTAATGAAAAAAAAATCCTTATGATTTGTTTTTTATTAAATATTTAAATCTATTGCATATTTTGTTTTGCATTTTACTTCAATTAAAGTTATGTTATAAAAAAACACCCGCCGTTATCACTTTATTTTCGTAATAATTCGCTAAAACTGCGATTATTTTAAATTCAAATATGAAAATGTCATATAAAAATATTAGTATATTTGATTTTTATATCCTTTTCCAAAATAAGCAATAAGATTTTTTTTTAACAAATCAATTTTCAATTATACGAACTTTATATTTTGGAATTTTTTTTACCTTTTGAATCACAATGCAATTCAATGAATTTTATAAATTCACGTCAACATTCAAAAATAATGTTTATGTTTAATATAGGATTATTAAGGATATGGAATTGATAATCGAAAAGGATTAAAATCATATTATAAAAATGAAATATATTAAAATTAATTTGTATATCGATAAAATTTTTCATCAAAAATCAATACATTTTTATATAATAATCACAATGATAAAACTACATAAAACAATAAATGGCATAAATATTTCAAAATTTTATGGTCTTTATAATGCTATATGATTTCAAAAAAGCAGTATTTTATCTATTGAATGCCAATGTTATTATTTCAAGATTACTATATACATTATAAATGTATTTTATTACTGAAAAAAATTCGTTGATATCGCCTCGAATCATATGTACGATATATACAAATAACTTGTTGATTTTTCGACTATTCATTTTCAATCTATACCGATATTATCAAATTTATGGGAAATAAAATTCAATTTTGTATTTTGTATTCAAATAAATAAATTCAAATTTAAAAAATCAATATCGAAATAAAGAATAAAATGAAAAAAAATATAAAATTTATATTTTCATGTGCAAATTTTTTATTGAATATTCATAAATAGATTTTATTTATTTATTTATTGTTTTTTGTTGTTCCGTTTGATCAATATACAAGGTTATTTATACATAATTTAAAACAAAATAAAACATTTTATTTAATTTATTTATTTTTTCCACATTGAATAATAAAATGTTTTATATATAACCGTGAGGGAAAAAATCAAAATAGAAATCAATACAAAACAAGTAAGAGAAAAAAAAATCAATGGATTTACGTACGTTTTGAGGAATTTTGAAAATTTACTGATTTAAAATGTTTTATAAATGAAATAGAATAAAATTTAATATACAATTTTTGTGTCAATTTTTGTATATAAGAATAGAGAACATAGAAACAATAGGAGATTTTTCTATTAATAATCCCTTTGGATTTGTATGCGAACCAGTGGGATGGAATGTGATTGAATGTAGTTTTTTGGTTTTTATACTCAAAATCTCTATTCAAATATAATTTCGAATATATAATTTTCATATGTTTTTGAAGATGATCGACGAGAAACAAAAAAACTTTGCAAATTTGCAAAAAAAGGGAAAGATCTGAAGTAATATTCTGATATATCAGCTATAGAAAAATATATGTTGAAATTCATAAATTCATTAAACGTGAAGCTAAAGTTAAATAAAAAAAATTAAATAAACGTCAAAATTCCAAAACAAATTTAAACAAATTAAGATATGAAAATTAATGAAAAAGATTCTCAAATTTAAAAAAGAAACCAAATAAAAAAACAATTCCAAATGATCTATTTTTTTAAATTTATTTTTTCCCCAAATGATTTACTTTCATGAACCTTTCAAATATGTGATTATTTTTTCAAAATAGAACATTAAATTCTGTATAATCCTTTATATGGGGCTATAGTTTAATCCTTTTCTACTTTTTTCTATAAATGATATACATCTTTTATATGTGTTTAATTTAAGCTCATTTACTTACAATTATAATAAAAATGTGTAACGTTAAATTATTTATATATATATATATATATATATATTTACGAGAGGATATTGACGTATTGTAAAAGAAATTTTAATGCAATAATAAAGGACATTTAAAAACATTTTAACGACATATATTATAATAATTACATTTGTTTATTTTTATATATTTGTATATAGTGGTATGAAGTTCATTGAATGTATACTTTATCTATATAGATATAAAATTGACCAAACCATTAATATATATATATATATCTATATACTTATAAAAATGCGTGAATTGTTTATATATACTGTATAATCTGCGGGTTTCAATTTTTTTTTTTCATTTCATTTCATTTGATATTCTTTCTATACACTACAAAACACAGTAGTACATTAAATATAAGGTAAATTGTTGATAATGTGTTTATATACCATAGTTTTATATTATTATAATAGAACATTAATTTCACAAACAGATGTATATATTATTAAAATGTGCTCGCTCGTATATATGCATAGATATAAACAAAGTGAAATTGTATATCGTCTATGAAATTGTTTTCGCTATTGACTATTTGCTATTGTACTGTACATGTATATATTTATATATAATTTTTATTATATTATTATTATTATTAATAGTAATACAAAAACTATAAATGGGTAAGGTGTTCAAAATATTATTGCACATTAATACAATATAAAAATCATCAATATATAAAAAGAGAAATTTAGAAATAATAATAAGCCCTTATAAAAATAGTATTTTCTATTATTCTGAATAAATATATTTATTTTTTTTATAATATTTTTGTGCTGAAACGGAATTCTGAAATAAATATATTTATTTATATTATCATACAGCTAGGAATTTAATGTTTCTATTTGATCAATACATACTTCTGTATTTAATTACAAATTATATAGAAATATAATTTCGGTATGGTGAATCTTTTATAGATGTTTTTTTTAAAAAAAAAATATCAATTTCAATATAAATACAAATCAAATTTGTAATTCAGATTGTTTTACAATCTATTATATACATTTTTCATTGTAAATTTAATAATATTTTGAATTTAGATTATAAATTTTCATTTTATACTTTATAATTTCATAATAATGACATTTCAAAATTTTCATTATCAAAGAACCTGATTCAGTGCAGATCTCAACTTTCAACAATTACTAAACCCGCATCGGCGAAGCTTGGAAATTGTTTGCCATATTTCCAATAAAGAATATGAAATTCTGAATGGCAAATGTTTAATTTTCAAATTTATATAAAAAATGTGTTTGTTCACCGAACCAAAATATCCGGAAAATTTTGTTTTTCTTAATCTGATATGAAAACTGAATCAATTCTTAATATATTTCATAGAAGAAAATTTGAAAATCACTCCTTTTGGGTTCAAAAGTTATATTGTTGATTTTCCATTCGTTGTCAGTGAAAATACAATATAATAAATAATATTTGTGATACTGTAACCCGAAACACTACACTTTTAGGGACAATTTACTGTATCTCTTGAACCAATTGGGCGATTTTCAAATTTTGTTCAATGAAATTGATTGAATTTTCAAATTATTCAGAGCCGCGTTGACACCAAAGATCAGAAAATTTAGAAAAAGCGCGATTTTCTCGAAAATTTAATAATCTACAAACTATTTACATTTTTATACATGGGTTTTTCGGAATTAGATTGTATAATAATAAAACCAACAAAAAAAATGTGAATTTTAATTTAAAAAATTAATATATGAATATATTTTAATGAATACAAAAATGTATATCGCAATATCTATATACAGATTATATTTATTCTATACATAAAAATTACAGAAAAAAAACGCGATGCTATTTCTATATATACCAACAACACGCATATATATATCCTGCGATTTATGAAGTGTAAATACTCTTTTTACTTGTTGATTTTAACACATTTATTATTATACGTTATTCAAGATTAAATTTTATATATAGAATATAATTATTTTTTTTCTACCGTCCATCATATAATTTATATAATTTTAATAAAACGAAAAAAGGAAATAAACATCCTGTATGAAATTATTCGGACAATCAAATTAATAATATAAAAAAAATAAAACTTTATATATAAAATTTAAAATAATAATTTAAAAATTATTTTCCAAAAAAAAAACTAAACTAAAAATAATTATTATTCACTTTATTAAAAAATAATCATTTAATAATTCAGTCAAGTAAAAATATTAAATACTTACATTATTTTGCATATTATTCAAATAAACTAAAAATTTTAGAAAAATTCACACGTAATTTATCTTTATGTTATATATTATAGGTTAAATTTTCACCAAAAATTGGTATTTGAAAAATGGTATGTGAAATTAATTGATTAAAAATCACAAAATAAACCCAAATTATATAAATCTATAAATAAACACTCTTTGTTGTTATCACAATCCAGATAAATTTAATCCAAAAATACCAATAAAAAAAAAGAACACACCACAATTAATACCTTTTATATATAGAAAAAATAAATATTGTACACTTTATTTTATTCTTTTTATCACTAAAAAATTTATTTATTCAAACTCAATTTACTGAAAATGAAAAATTCGAAAATTTTATTTAAAATATTATTCACGTAACTATAACTATTTTATTTATTTTTAACAACATAAAATATTTCTCTATACGTACGTCTCAACGAACCGGCTTCTTAATCTAATATGATTTAACAATGTGCATATATTTTGTATATATTATATTAAATAAAGTGTGTGTATTTAACGATCATAATAATAATTTTTCGATACATACATATACCTAAAAATTAACCCCCAAAATATAACTAAAAAAAAAAAATTACATATAACTATGCAAAGGTATCCTTCTTGCACCCTTCTTTTTTTCTGTAATACACGCAAATGTAAATATTTTAACACAAATACATTCATAAAATTTATACAAAAATATTCATATAAAGTTGATTACCGCACCAGGTATAGAGTTATTGTAAGAGTGCATCGAAAACAGGCGACCATCGAAAAGACATTATTTTTATTTTTTTTAGTTAACATATTTTGTGTCTCATTTCAATAGTACAGATATCGGTATGTATATTATACCAATTATTATATATATATATAGATTCAAGTATAGTGTCCTTTTTATCTATATATATATACCTATATATATATTTTGTAATATATAGAAGAAGAAGAAATACAGAGAAAAAATTTAAGTCTTTTGAATATAGGTATTGTATATTCAAAATTATTAAGGATATTTGTCCTAGAAAATATTATATTCATATAAGAAAAAAAAAATTATGTGAATTTTTAATATATGTTCCATGTAGAAGAGATGCAATTTTTTTTTTTTTAGATTTACGTATTTTATATTTGCAATTTACCCTCTTTATATATTTGCAAAATGAATAAATATTCGATTTTTTTGTTTCGTTTATATACTTTAAAGATATGAATCGTTTATGTATATATCTACTTATTTTATATATATATATAGATAAATATATATAAAATGAATGCAATAATGTATATATAATCAATTGCAATTGTAACAAATTCCAAGTATATGAATGCATAAAAAAAAAAAGAAAAGATTATCTATTGTATGAAAATAAGATTACAACTGGTATAATGACTATATATATGTATATTTGAAGTAACTTTTTGTCATATACAAAATACAAAAAGATTATATTCAAAATCGTATAGTATAATATGCAAATAAATAATAGAATACCAATAATACAATATATATATGTTTGCTGTTTTGTTAAAATAATAATGATCCATGTCCATCCATCCCATATATATATGTACACCCATAAATAACCAACCACCTTTATATCGCAAATATATCACATTTTGAATATATATATTTGAATTTTTATTTATATGTTGTTCAGGTCATTATTTTTACATATATATAATGGAGATTTAATTCTTTTTTGGTAAATTTCTAAAGAATAATATGAAAAAAAATTTTTAATTTCATAATAAATTCAATAAAATTAATATTCGAAAATTTATAGTTATATGGAAAATTTTTAGACACTTAAACTTAAATCCAGTATATTTTTATTACAGAGGAAACGGTTTTTTCCTTTTCTTTTTTTGGGTTTTCTATATGGAAGGTAGACATAATCATTTTAGAGTTTAATTCTTACACATATGGGCCTGTACACCAATTACTATATACATCACAGTATAATGATAAGATCAAAAAATATAATGCATTCTTATTGATCGCAGAAATAAAACACAAAAGAAATGCCATTGAATTATTGGATCATAGACGATCATCAGTAGATTCATTTTGCTCATATTTTATAAGTATTACTATCACGAATGGTATAATGAAATTTTCAAAATTATTCTTATGTCCCTAATTCTTATGTTCCATTCATTCTTATCTTAAATATCAATACTCCTTTATATTAAGCAAAGACTCATCCACCCATAAAGTGCAACTTGGACAATTGTTTGAAACATATAAGTTAATTTTTCGAACTGCTTTTCAGATTAAGTTTTTTTTTCTCATATGGTATGTTCACTTTTACTCACGGGACTCGAATACAGAGTAAGATTTTGCCATAGTAAGAAACAAAAAAAAACTTCATCTATTTTCATAATAAAATTAAGTAAAAAAAAAATCTAATCTCATCAATCAAAAATCAAATAACAATAAATTAACTAACTTGGGACAAATATTAAAATAATTGGTTTACCAATGAACATTTTTAAATTAATTTTCAATCTCTGCGGAATCGAATTGCCGAGTTGTTTTAAAGATTAAATTAATTTATGATTAACACGCTGAATTAACACTTTTTAATCTCGATATTTCTTAATATATATTTTTCCTTATTTCTTTTTTTTATTTCGATCCTTGTTTTGCTTTTCTTTTCATTTTACCTTCATTTTTCCTTCACTTTTCACACTTTTCCCGTCCATGTTTCCTTTCATTTTTCCTTAATTTTTCTTCCGTGCTCATTTTTTCTCATCGATTAATATATGGAAAATAAGGTTGAACTATTACGCTTACACTTTGTTATAGGCGATCGCTTGTTTAGTTATCCCTTCGCTTGTTTAGAAATCCCTTATCGAGTTTGTACACAAATATTCATAAAAAAAAAAAATCCAAATTTTAATTATTCGAATATTCTAATTTGAATTTTTTTGGCTTGACAGAATAGATAAATCAAATGTGGAAAATTACTGAAAAATACCCAAGAACTGACCTGATATATTAAAACTCGCATAAATATAAAAATGTTTAATATGTGACTTATTTATTATTTGTGTTTGTCTTTTTTTTTTAGTTATATTATTAAATGTATTATAATTTGCAAATCGTAAAAAAAAAACCGTATATATGCATAACAAATGCCCAAATTTTGCAATTATCATCACCCATATCCCAACCATGTGTACGTATATATTATATACATATAGGTACATACAATTGCATCAAATCAACCATATATACTAGATATAGATATAGATACATATATATGATGTTATAGGCAATAAATACACATAAAATCAATGCAATAAACGTACAAAAAAATGTACTAGAAGACAAGAACTGGAGAAGAAAACACGTATAGCGTAGAAAATGGGATTAAATTCTTTATCAATTCCATCCTCATAAAGTTTTATTATCAATTAATGGAGCAAACTAAAATATTCAACTTAATTCCCAAAAACACCATTTGTGATAAGAGTGCGTTGAAGCGGCATGAGATTAAAAACTATAATATCACCCATTTCAAAATCCATTAAAAAACTTTCCATTAAATGCATATTCAGATGAATTGGTTTTACAAACAAAATGAGATATTTCTATGTAAAATCTTATTATTTTTTTGCGATAAAAAATTTAAGGGAGGTTAATAAAAAAAAACTCGCGACTTAATTTTAATTTTCCAAAAACTAAACTCATTTGTCACAAACTCTGCCCACCCTCCCCGGTACGTGTTTTTTTTTTTGAAGAACAAACTCGTTTAATTTTTTTTTGTTTTGTATTCTTCAGCTTGTCCTTGAAATGCGATCGCGACTTACCAAAAAATATTATTCAACCCTTATTTAACAAATGCATATACAGTTATACACAATAACTGCGTGTATATAGGAATAGAATGAAGAACAAAAAAAAAAAAAAAGAAAAAAGAAATACACCAAATAAAAGAAAATTCGCATATCATTTCTTATGTATATAAATATATTTTTTTATCCGCATATAATAATATATGCGATTTTTGTGATATTAATATATATATGTAGTTTTAGCGACGTGTTCCTTTTTATGTTCCTTGAATATATTATGTCTATCTATATATATTTATAGATATATACATATGTTAGCCCAAGGGTCTTACACATTTTGGTCTCGGTGATTATAAAAATCTGAATTTTTTTTTTTTTGAAAATTGTATAATTATGATGAAGATGAACCGGTTCACCGCATATATATATATACGATATTTGGATATAGATAGGCGAATATTTTATACTAATGTTATATATGTACAATAGAGGATTTTCAATTATTTTATTTTGGTTTATTTTATTTATCTTTTATATATTTGTATATCTTTGCTATAAAGTAAAGCAAAAAAATTAAATATAATTATAGAACCATTATTCCATATATATGTATCTAATAAGTAATTTTATATACATAAGCAAACACATTTTCATTCACATTTTTATATGCATAGTTGATATAGCTAGTGGGCAATTTATATTTATAGTATATATATGATTTTCTTTTCCTTTTATTTTTCTTTCATTGTCGCATATCCATATATTTAAAAATGGAATTTAATTAAATCATTTTAACTCTAAATTGGTAATATATCAAAATTATTTCCGGTATATTTATATATATTGTTATATTAAAATTGGTGTGTGTAAGTATAAATATCATATAAGGACAATTAATTTGTTTCCAGTTTTTTTTTTATTGATATTATCATCAAAGCGGTTACAATTTAAAATCAAAAATTAAAATCATTCTTTTAATTTACAAAAAATCTACCTTTTTTTAGCATCATGGTTTTGCTATAATGATTTTGAAAACCGGAAGGAAATTTTTATTATATGATTCTTGAAAATTGACAATTGAAAAAGAATTTTGACAAAAAAATCATAAGATAATCTTATTTCATGTTTTCGTTTTGTTTTCATTGTTTTTTTGATTTCATTGTGTGTATATGATGGTTTTTCAATTTTTGCGAATAAATTTTTGCATAAATCGTATGTATTCTATTGTATCCTTTATTTGTATCCTTTATTATTTGGCCAAATTTGCATAAAATATTTCCTGTTTATAATATGTATAAAAGATGTAAAATTCACCGCATAATTACACCGCTGTTTGCTATAACATTATAGGTTAGGCATTTTAATTTACCAATAATTTATTTATATTTGCACATAGATGACAGCTTATACTAATAAAATATTTTGATTGCATTCAAAAACCCGAAAATAAAACGTATTTAAAACAGTTTTTTTTCTTCATTTTAAGTGAGGCAATTTATTAAGCATTATAAAAAAGTTTAAAATAAAATTCTCATGGTATTTAAAAAAAAAAAAAAATTAAATATCCTTATTTAAATTCTCATTAAATTTGAATTATTATATATATAATGCAAATTTATTTATTGTATATTTTTTTACAGCCTATGAAGATCGATTTGTATACGATTATTTTTTTCCTATTCAACTATATATGCGATAATAAATATTTAATTGCATAAGATAAACACGCAGACAAAAAAAAATAAATAAATATAAATATAGTTTAATCCTATATAGAGTATTTTCTCATTCAATTACCTTTTTACCGACATATTCCCTATATATAGTACACTAAATCGATATTATATTTTTAAAAAAAAAATCCAAAATAGATTTATTCTATATACATAAAATAATTCAATTTCTTACAAAAAAAAAACAATCACCGATTTAATATATGAATATGATTTTTCATTGTCTTATGAATAACAAGTATCTATATGTACATAAATAGAGCAGTATATATAGTTAAAAAAAAGAAAAGGTTTTGTTTTGTATTCCTTCGAATAGGATTAACGGAAAATATTTATTCATTTTTTTTTTCCTGTGGTCTATGTATACACATATATTTATACCAGGTCTTCCCTACAACCGTAACTGAGATAAAACTGTCAAAACATCATAAAATCATCAATCATATTCTATATATATATGTATATATATATATATTTATGATAGACTTTCACATGAACTTTTACATCCTATATATTTAAGAAAAAATAAACTATACCCATATATAGAATTTTATAATAATAATAATAGGATACATTTCATTGTATATATAGAATTTCATAAAAATTAAAATATTAAAAATACATTTCCCAAAATGACAATGTTGTTTTTTTTTAATTTTTTGCTTTAGATTCTGATTTTGTTATTTGTATATATACATATTTTGAAAAGTATTATATATAATGATATAATATACCCAATTTATTCCCTTATATTTTCACCCGAGTGTGTTTATAAAAAAAAAAAAATAAAAATAAAAAAATATGTCAGTGTCAAGAAAAATCAAAGAAAAAACAATGAATTATTTGCTCTAGATATATTGAAATCTTTTCGTTTTTTTTCCTTATATTATATATACATATGTATTTATTATTATTATATGTTTATAAAAAGTGCGTCTATGAGAACAATATAGAATATAATTGAAAGCATGTTTTTATATGGAATAGAGCAGCAGCAGCAGTAAAAGCAACATTTAAGATATAAAACTTATGTGTATTTCTTATGTATAATAATGTTAATAAAATTCAAAAATATTGTAAAATTTGCAGGGTATTTTATAAGAGAATGTAAAAATGTTACGCGGATTCAATTGAAAACCAATTATAGATTGATCAATTCTATAACTATATATTGATTAATCTTTAAGAATTTTTTCTAATAAGTAATATTATGCATATAGGAAAAGTATACGACCAATGAAGGGTATGAATTCACGACCACTGAAAGTTGTTAGATTTCTGTAAGCGCCACAGAGAAAACTAACACACATTTTGATGACATCGTTTCATTTATAATTTTTTTTATGAAAAATACATTCTGTCAAATAAGTACCCGGAAATTTGATATCCCCTTCGAAGCACTTTTTAAAGCTATATTCCGGGATGGCCTTCAGTTCTCGTTGCGAATTAGTTTTGATGTCTTCAATGCTCTCAAAACGGGTTCCACGAAGTGGTAATTTGAGTTTCGGAAACAGGAAAAAGTCACACGGGCCATATCTGGAGAGTACGGTGGTTGTTCGATGATATTTGTTGAATTTTTGTTCAAAAACTCGTTCACAATGATCGCTTTGTGCGCTGGTGCATTACCGTGGTGCAAAATCCAACTGTTGTTCCGCCACAAATCTGGTCTTTTGCGACGAACATTCTCTCTCAAACGCCTCATAACGCCAAGATAATATTCTTTATTGACGGTTTGGCCCACCGGTAAGAATTCTGAATTAACAACACCACGAATATCGAAGAAAACGGTCAGCATCACCTTGATTTTCGATTTGCTTTGGCGCGGTTTTTTCGGTTTCGGCTCATTTTTTGGCGCGCCATTCCGACGATTGTTGACTTGTTTGCATGTCGTACTCGAAAACCCATGTCTCGTCACCAGTTATGATGCGTTCGATGAACGTTGGATCGGAATTTACGCGTTCAAGCATGTCTTCAGCCACCTTACTGCGATTCACTTTTTGAAGAAAATTCAGATATTTTGGCACCAATCGCGCTGCGACTTTCCGCATACCCAAAACATCAACCAAAATATGACGAGCGGTCTCATGAGACATGTTCATTTCTTGGGCTATCTCTCGCAAACTATAATGACGATTTTCGAGCACCATTTCCTTTATTTTGTCGACGTTTTCTTCAGTTGAAGAGGTCGAAGGCCGTCCTGAACGTGGCAAATCGTTCACTTCTTCTCGCCCCTCTTTGAACGATTTATACCAATCGTAAACTTGAGTTTTCGACATGGTTGAATCACCAAATGTTTTTTTCAACATTTCCAACGTTTTGGCACAAGAAATTTCGTTTGAAACACAAAATTTCACACAAACTCTTTGTTCGATATTTTTATCCATAGTGAAAATCGCAACGCGCACAAAAGGTTGACTTGTTCCTAACGACGCCGTAAACAAACTAAATGACACACAGCAATAACAATTGACAGAATAGTTGCTGACAGTTGTGCCAACCTGGGAAAAAAAATGTTTGAAATATTCTCAGCGGGAAAATTTAAAATGAGATACTCTACTATATTATGTAATTTCTATTATGCGTAGAAAATCCGTAATTCCAAAACATATTGAGATATTTATATCCCTTTGCGATAAAGCCCTGTAGTTGTATGTTGTGTATGTTATATCGTATAATACTAATAATAACCGTATTTGCCAGTTTGCCAACACTCACATATAAAATATGTTACTTATTTGTTTCGTTTTGATAAAATGAAAATTTTGTAACAGATTTTTTTTTTACTCACTTTTGGTTGGCTTCAATTCTCCACGGTACTTACTTGTTCGATTTGTCTGAAATGTTTAACTTAAGATTTCGTTTGTTAGTAGGCTGGTTAACTTTAAATATCCCCATATCCATCCCTTCAACCCTCACCCTAGTAAATGAAAACAGAAATTTCAAATTTTCCGATTTATTTTCCTATTTCTCGTGTATATTGCAAAGTTTTATAAATATATTTAATTGAAATATTATTGAGATGTTGAGTTTGGTAGGAAATGTTTAAAAAAATTATTCATTCTAAGAAATTCTTTCTAATAGAATTCCTTTAATCATTTCCCTTACGAAATTCAATGGATTCTTATACAGATATCTTATTCTGTTTCTAAACAACCCACTTGAACATTTGAATGTATAGAAGTTAAATGGTAAAAAATTTTTCATTAGATTAATTTTCCCATCATTTCCACGTCATTCCCATACAGATCACAAAGTTGCTCCCAAAGCTCCCTAATACATTAGTATGTGTCATTTTATATTCAAATTTCATGAGGAGTTAATTGGTGAGAAAAATTAAACTCCGCAGTGCCTGCCCTACGTACATGTTTTGTACTTTAAGTATATTGAACTAAATTCATTTATTTTGCATCTATTTACTCGACTCTATATAACATTAATTTAAATCGAAAACTGCTTAATAACTCCATATACATAAATATTATAGTTCATATATAGGAATAAAATATAATGATATGTGAAAAAAAAATGTGTCCTTTTATATAATAATTCTATTGTCCATTTAGCACATATATAAAACAACATCATTGATTTTTTTTGCTTTCAAATAGAAAATATGATTATGATATTATAACACTTAAAAAAAATATTAACAATTAAAATTTTTTTTTTTTCAACACTCTGATTTTATCAAGAATTTTTTTTTTTTGTAGTAAAAATTGAATAAATTTATTACTAGTTTGTATACGTTTCTTTTTTTTTTTATTCAAATGAAATCTAATATGCAAACAAACAACAAACAAACAAATAACACAAAAAAAAAAGGTCATTCACTATAATGACTAGACAAATTATTCTATATTTTGTTTTTTTTATTAATTTCAGCTGTTCTACATTTTAATTTCCGTATATAGAAATTATAATATATATTTGAAACATTTCCCGATGCTATAGTAAATGAAACCAAAATATAAGCAGTACATAGTAAATAAAATGCATTTCATATACATGTTAATAAAAGAAAAAAGAAAATATTAATAGAGTGCACCGCGTCGCGATTTAACCGCACATATCAAATATTATAATGCACAATCAAACACATATCTATAAAAAGGTATAACATATAATAAAAAAGGATAAGGTCGAAAATACTATATATATATATATATATATTTAAATCGCAGCACATGTAAATATCGCGGTCGTGACCATTATAAATACGATATATTATATAAGTCAGAAATAAATACATAAAAAAACACATCGCGTACTTAAAAGTATTAAAAAAAAAATTATATATTCATGCACTATAAATGGGATACCCCATAAATATATATTTAATAATTGAATCTCTCCATAAATACGCGCAGTAGCGATATTTATTTATTTATTATTAATATTAAGCAGTCATATTTACATGTGTTTTTTTTTTGTTTGTAACATGCACTTAAATTACACGTTGTTAAATATATATATATTTCAATTTACTTTATATTTGCTATGTAACTATATAAATAATATCATAATAAAGGTGTTATTTTAACACAAATTTTATAAGATTGAATTTCGTTGATAAAATCTATTATGATTTTTATCATTTTAATATTTTATATATCAATGAAAATATATAATACGGTTTTTTTAACCCTTACAAATATAACAAAAAAAAATTAAAGATTTTATTACAAATACAAATTGATGGGGTGTAGATTACATATGGATGGGGTGTAGATTGATTTATATTTAGACACCCAACTGAAAATTCTGACAAATCTTTGAAGAGTATTTGAATTCTTCGAATCCTATATAATGATGAAGAACTGAAATATTATTTTCGGAATTTCACGTATTAGATTTTCATATAGTTTTCCGCATGTGGCTGATTACAGCCACCATAAAAAGCACAACAATTTCCGAAATCCGATCATTGATTATAAAAATTGGTTTTTTTATTTTATAACGATATATACTTTTAATAATTGTATTATTTTCTGCATTATAAACTAACATTATTCACCCAAAAAATGTTTTTAATAATATATTAAATGATATAATGATTTGCAAAGTATAGATAGATATAAAACCAACCAAAAATAGACATCTTCAATATACAATTTCAATTTAATTTATATTTATTATACTATAATTTTGATACGATACGAATAGCGGAAAACTAAAAATTTCCCCCGTGCTGTGATGCGTTGAGTAATTTCTTTTCTTATATAAACGTCGTCAATATCATATACACAATAGATTTTATTCAATCTTTTGATCTTGAATATACAAATGTTGCTAAATATTATGAACAGGGTGTTATATGATTTCTATATATGCAATTGTATTTTGTATTAAATAAATTACCTTAATATTTCGAATTTTAACAAACTCTTCATCAAACCACTAAAAATAAAAATATTAACATTAATTAAAACCGATAAAATTTGACTTAATTTTTTCGATAAAATCAAACCATATCCATCATAACTGAAAATTTCTACTAAATTTGAAATGATCTTCAAAAATATTTTTCGTTTACCTTCGATTGAATTTTAACAAATGAAATGATATGAATACATTTTACACCTCGTATTTAAAAATATATTAATTTTATTATTTTTTTTAAAGGAAGAAGTCGATAGATTTTTTATTATTAATATATTGAACATTTATTTTATTATATATGTTAACTATGTAACAACATGCATTATTTATGCGTTAATATATATCATGTGTAATATAATATATTACATATATGTACGAATATATTTCTCTATAATATAAATAGATACGCATCTCTAATTCATTAAATAATAATAATAATAATAATAATATAATGTTTTTGACAGAATTGATGAGGCAAAAAACAATTTATTTGGCAATTTAATGTATTTTTTATATATCTTTTATTATAAATCTTTTGTTATTTTATTACAATAAAATATACCAAAGTGAATTTAAGCAATATACGAATTTCGCATATGAATTTTAGTATAATAAATGTTCTTAAAGAATAAAGTATATGCGATTATTGGTAAATGCATATACGAAACGGTGTAAAATATTATATAACACATTGCATCATTATACATTTAATGATTGTTATTGTTAAAGAAAAAAAAATCAATATTCATTGGTCGTATATATTATATATGAAAAGCATTAATTATATGATTCTTATTCTTTCTATATATATTTAAACGCCGCGCGTAATTTATGATGATTGGTAAACATTGTGTTGAAAAATGAGTTTTATTATATAGAAAATTTTCTGCAAAAATGCTATTGAAATTTTAATGATATAATACGATATAATATAGATAGATAGATCTGTGTGAAATTAGCTGAAACAAAAAAAAAACTTATTATAAATAGACATTAATTTTAATTTAAAACTATTAATTGATTTTTTTAATCATTAATTTCTGAGTTTTTTGTAGAAGATAGGTTATGGAAATTAGTTGAAGTATCCAAAAGATAACGCGAAAGTGTAGAAACATTTATTTTTTATCATTTAGCACAATTTTTGAATGCTCGCGGTTATGTAATTTTCTTTAAAAAATAATCGTAAACAGATTGAATTTTCAAATGATGCCTGTGAGAAAATGAAAATTGAAGAACATAATTAACTATTTGGAAAATTTGGTTTCTGGAATTTAATTTTGTATTGTTTTATAATTCATTTATTTATAATTTTTTTCATCTTTTTTCACAAACAAACTTTTTCATCAAATTTATTATGATTTATATCAATCATAAAACAAAAAAAAAATACAAAACGCATAATTAATTGAACTTTTTAATCTTATAATTAATTGTTGATTGTTTTGTAAAAGAAAATTTATGGAAATTCTAGTTGAAGTATTCAATAGATATAATCAGACTTGTAGAAAAAATTTGATGCCATTTTTAACTTACATTTTTTGAGCAATCAAAAATTGCGAAAAATTTTGTATTGTCCTTTACAATTTTTTATATTTAACCTTTCAGAATAATTTTTCGTTTGAGTCATATAACAAGGATACATTTTTAATTTACGCCTCACCAATTTAAGCACCGTTGTGTTTGCTTATTTGGGAATCTAATCTATATATATAAATATTTACAACCAATTAAAAAAAGAAACATTTATATACGTATTACGACAAAATCGCATGCATAATATAATGATTACTTATTTTAAGGCAACTATATAACTCATTATAGTATTTATTATCCAATATATAAAAATATAAAACAAATTTTGATTTTCTACCTGTGACTTTGACTATATGGGACGAAGAAAATGGTAATCAACAATATATGGATACAATATATGTATAAATTTGTCTGTTGATTTGAAAAATGAAAAAAACAAAACCGAAAACATCAAAAATCTAAACACAATCATTATATTTTTTCTTTTTTTTTTTTTGATTTCTCATAAGCATATAATAAGCATTTAATTTTTACAGACACCAATATGTAGATCCAAATTGTTTGTTATAAATTCATTCAAAAAACTTAATAGTTTTGATTTTATTAGAATCTTATAGAATTCACCGTACAAAACCTGAAATTCCTTAATTATTTAACAATGCTCGCTCGCATTGTTAACACAAGGAACAACAAAAAATATATAAAGAAAATGGAAATTAAAATAAATTACCTATGGATTACCCCCTTTTATTTTTTTTTTGTTTGTTGTTCACCAAAAATAATTTCTATTATAATGAGAATTTTTTTCATATACATTATATTCTATTTTATAGATATATATATTCAAAGGTATCTATAGCCAAAAATAAACTTAAATATATAGGTATTTAAATAGTATTTTTCTCCTATCAATTGTGAATATTAGTATTTGTTTAAAAATATATATATATAAGGATATATAAGAAGGATATGTAGAAGAAAAAAAAATGTCAGTTTTTGTCATAATATACATAAACATAGAATAATATATCTATTGCATTTTTATATTTATATATAATAAAATATTCAAAATATATTTGTAATGTTAATGTTGTTATCATTTTCTGGATAATACTATAATGGCAGACTATATATGTACATATATACACTTTTATGGTACAACTCAATTTTTTTTCTATTGTATATCTACATATAGTATATTATAGTTGCAATAAGAAGTATATATGTGTCAAAGAAAAACCCACATCTCCTGCCTTTATTAAATTTCGTCATGTATACCATATATAGAAATTTACATATACGATAAAAAATAATATTCAAATGAGAACCTTTATTTCATATATATTATTCTTAAACAGGACTTTATTTTCCGAAAAACTAACTCTGTTGTAGTTATATATATATAAAAAAAATTCTGTAAATTAAATGACAAAGGGTAGATGACGATCCATACAACTTTATTTTATTTTTTTTTTTATTTGCTACTACCATATAAAAATATAAGAATTCCTTTTTATTCCTTATATTTGGAACAATAGAATATATATAAAAGCAAAAGGTATATTGTTGATTAAAACAGAAAAAGGATTTTTATAATAAACAATATATAATAAAAACACAACAAAAATAAATGATGATTCAAAAATAATATATTTTATATACAATACTTTGATTTTCAACATAATGAAAAGCTAAAAAAAACACAAACAAATCAAATTCAAAAGCGGTTTATAGAACTGCTGTTTTTTTTTTCTAAATCTTTATCTTTCTTTTTAAACATACAAAAACATATAAAAAAAATTATATGCATACAAAATATAGATAAAATAATTCATTCGACCTTTAACATATTAATATGAAATTTTTTTTTTTTATATCTGACAATGCGAGTATTTATAGAAAAAACTTTCTCTATCATATTTCTATATCTATATATTTGGATATTTAAAATTTTTAAATTGCCGAAAACCAAAAAAAAAAAAATTGTTTTATTCCTTCATTATATTTTCTATATATATATATTAACAGCAGAGTCCTGAATTTAATATAAATATAATTAAAAAGAAAATAAAGAAAATATTATTAAATAAACTAAATTGAAAAAAAAAAAAAAACTAAACGGTGCAATGATAAAAAGGGTTAAATATAAATGAATCGTGTGTACAAAATATTTTTGTGTGACAAGGCATTGAAAATATAATATTTTTGTATTTGTATAGTAATTGTAATAGTATATATATAATATAAGACCAACCATCGATACGGTCAAGCATTTTCAAGAATGAAAACAAAAAATGACTTTAATTTCTGTATGATAATTTTATATATTTTGATAATTTACTTTTTGACCCCTCTTGGTGGTGTCTTCTTCTTTTTTTTTTTTTTTGTATATATTTCCACTTATATTAATTGATCGCAGTTATAGATATAAATGGATATAGGTAATAAAAATAAGTAAATGATCATAAATTTTAGAAAATTAAATAAATAATCAAAGTATAGTTATTATTCGCATGAATAAATGAATATAAAATGTATTTAAATGAAAAGTGTGTATTTGTTATAAGAGTTTTTGATATTATATACTTTTTTTTAATTGTTTTTTTTTTTATGTATTTGCAGATTAAAAACCAGGCGTGGACCAGGGGTCAAGTATGTGGCTAATGAAGTAATTCAATCATGACATTTTGATTTGATCAAATAAAATTCATTTATTGGTCGCATATACAATTTTATAACAAACGTTATAACAAATATCAATTAATCATTAAATCCAAAAACTCCAATTTTTATAATATCAGAAGTCAATCGGTTACAAAACACAATGAAATATTTGCTTTGAATTTGCATATGGAAAGCAGGCAAGGGTCGAAGCGCTGCTGCGAATAAAAGTGATTCATTAATTGTAAGTAAGTCATTTTACATTAAAAAAAAAATTTTTTTTATAACTCTATATAACTATCAATATATTTTAATTATTATAACTGTATAACTATAACTGTATAATATAATTAATTTAAAATTCAAAATCTATAAATTACCTCACAATTGTTTTAGTTATAATTTTTGACGGATATACTATATATTGTAAATAAGTTTAATTTCAAACTTACCGCTGAGCTTAGTATTGATAATTGTTTGACATAAATAATCAAAAAAAATATTACTTGAAATGATGGTGCAAAGCAATTCCGATTAGCGCATAAAGGGAATTTAATTTTTATCCTTGAATGCATAAAGAGCATTTATTTTTCACTGTTTGCCCTAGATCTGGTCTTGACTTGATTTGAGTTAGCGGATGCAATAGAAAAGATATACCAGAAGCTTTGACAAACAGGATATAGTTGGAATTTTTGTTAAGAATTATTTGTAATAAGCTGGGTCGTCCATCTCCTACACACTTGACCCCTTGGGGTCATTGTATTGCTGCTCTAATTTATTCCATATTCATCCATTCATTGGCGCTGTTTTAAAACCTGGCCAATTTATTGATGGGTATGGACAAACTTCCTAAGGCAATGGAAATGATGAGCTAATGATCCTAAGTCTGCTCCCTGCTAAGGCTTCACATTCATAGAGAATGTGTTCCGCAGTTTCCTCTTCCTTTTGGCACAGTCTTCACGTATCGCAACTCACGATTTTCATCCTGTATAGATGAGCTCTTAACTATATATATTATTATCTTATTTAGGCTAAGAATTTGTTTCGTCAGTCCTTTTGTATTAATAAATAAAGAGCATGAATAAAGAGCTTAGAATGCCCGCAGGCATTTGGTGTCATTCCATTGTTTCTGGAACTCCCATAGCTGTAGTTCCTTCATCCTTGTTCTTTAGCTAAGCCTCAAAATGGTCTAGATTGAGTGCCCGAGTCAGCAGAGCAACAGGATATAGGTAATGTTGTATGAACAAAAACATTCACTGCGATATTGTTAGAGAAATGAAATGGTGAGAGATCTAGTTGAAAAAAAGAGATATAACCATAAAAGCGTTTGTTTTTTAATATGAATATGATTAAGAAATCCATCCACATCCTCCTCAAAAAAGTCATTACAATCAAAAAGGGCATATTAAAAATCAAATTTATTACAGAGAATAATATATTTATATTATATCAAAAATGTCTAAAAAAAAAAATTCAAACAAATCCCCTTTTCTGGGATTTTACATTTGCAAAATTATGATTTTTAAATGTTCGCACGATATCAATTCATCACTTTATGTGATTGTCATCGGTAGTAGAATACCAAGCAATATATTTATTATCCAATTATAGATTTTCATCAATTAACATTATTTATTTAACATATCATAAAAGTACAAAACAACCTTATAATACTCATAAATTATATATACATATTAATGATAAATAATTATATTTTTCATCAAAGGTCACAAAAATATATACATCGCACCTCGCACCAAAACAAACAATACTCAAAACCATACACTATAATAAATATACATATATATATATAAATAAAACCACCTCATAATATAAATTCGTTTGTTTCGTATCATTAAACTCCTAAATTATATTGTACCAAAAACAATAAAGCACTATCAACAAAATTAACATGGAAAAAACATATTTATAAAATTTTGGTTTTATAATTGATTAGATATAGTGTAAGTAGTGTATATAATATTTACATATTGATTAACCCCCATATATATATATAATATATATATAATATATATATAGGTGTTTAGAGACATATTTATATAATCTATATATATTTACAAATCAACTGACAACAACTATATAGTATAAAACAAAAAACGTATTCCCATAATACGAATCTTTCAATTATAAAAACAGTAATAATAAAAAATATCAATATTTCCCTTAAACAGCTATGTATGAAAAATTATTTATTTTTTTTAATTCATTTTATTACTTTTATTTTCCTTCTGTTTGTCCTCACATTCTCACATTTCCTCTTCTATTCAAATACTATATATACACATTGCCTAAAATAAAACAAACAAATAAAATAGGTGTCAATAAAACACACACACAGGTCATAAATATTTTTTTGAATAAAACGATAAAACACATAAAAACGCAAACAATGTTGCAAACACATAACTAACTAATGCATATATATATATATATAAAATTTAATGCACAATAAATAATAATCATATATATATAACAACACAAAGCCATAAATTAAATGTTTAGTCAAAATATTTTGTTTATATACAGAACAGAGTATTATATATATATATATATTGTAAATATATGGATCATAAAATTTTTTAAATGAATAATACACTATATAAAGGATCATATATAGAATTATATAATATATAAAGAGGAGTTATATATTTAAATATTCTATAAAATAGTCGAGTACTAAATAAAATAATAAATTTTTTTATATACCTGCTATATATCGAATAAAATAATATATGTACATGCGGTGGATGAAAAGTCATCAAATATACAACATTTTTTTGTTAGTAACATCGAACTCATAATATTTTTATTATACTAAAGCGTTTTGTGTAATTATTCCATATGGAAAGAGTCCATGGTCCCGTGAATTTTATATATAGTGGTGAAAAATTAACCGTTATATAATTGTCTAAATACGAAATGAAAGAAAAACAATCACAAATGTTTACTTTTAACGGCCACCACCCAACAATTGGTTTTGGCGTCCAACTATACAGCCTACTCCAACCAGACCCATTCACCGCGAACTTCCGTGAGCTGGAAATTACAAGAGCCTAAAGGTTCGCTTCCACTTCATCTTTCCACCTACCCCGCGGTCTTTCAACACTTTATGATCCACCTGTTTTGCCGTCCAGCCTTTTTGACGGAATACAATCGCCATCCATAGGCACCACATAACCAAACCACCTCAAATCTTAATGTACCAAACAATGTTGGTTTCATCATATATTTTTTGTAGATTTCATCATCGTCTATCGTCTACGACGTCTATGCAAAACAATTACAAATATTGAAATTGAAAAAAGACTTTTTATCCACCCTATACTTGAAATAAACGAAAGTTCTATATAGAAAAAATATTACCCTTTTAAAAAAAAAAATACAATAGTTAAAAATTTTTATATTTTACTAATTAACATTTGTGCATATATACGATAAAAGAAATGTGTATAGTAAATATGCGTATTTTATGTGAAATATTAAAAAATGGATTAATTAATATTTTATGTGGTTTAAATTTAAGCATTGTCTTTACCTTTTTTTGTTTTTTTTTTTGTAACAATTAATGCATGTAGATTTTATTTTTCGTTTATACTTTTATAGATATAGAAAACAGAATACAAAATATAGAATTTTTTTTCAAAAATATACTTGAAAAATAGTTTGGTTATTTGGTTATTTATATTTTTTTAGGGGTGAAGGAATCGAAGAATTAATTGTATTAATATTTATATAGTCATATTTGTTTTGTTTACGCAGTTTCATGTGAAATTGTAATAAATTTTAATTATTTTATGGAATGGAATAGAGTAATATTTTTTTTATATGTTTTTTTTGCGATATTAATTAAGATAAATTTATATGTTTAATTGAATTGTGTATATAAATTGTATGGAATTTGATTGTTAGATTATGGATAATTATTTTGTGAGAACTTTTTTTTTTAATAATTTAACATCGTAAAAATGAATTTAACAAGTTTTATTATTATTTATTCATTAATTCATTAAAATCACTTTTATTCAATCAATTATTTCTAGACAATTATTTATCGAGTTCTCTGTTTAGATATAAAATTTTTGGATTATTCGATTTTTGGATTTTGGATTATTTTTTGGGTTTATTCGATTTGTTTATTTTAAGTAGCATTAAATTTTGTGCGCGAAATGAAATATCGGCCGCCGAAACGTTCAGAATGGTGCAGAAGGCCTTTGGTGAGAAGTCGATGAAATGAACGAGAAATGAGTAAGTGTTTTCGATTTTCACAAATTGTTCAAAGAAGGCCATGAACGCGTTGAAGACGAACCACATCAAAGACGATCAAGAATCTCTACTGATGAGCTGCACGCCAACAAAATCAAAGAATTGATGCTGCAAAATCGTCGATTGACTATTAGAGAGCTTGCTGATATTGTTGGAATTTCAAATGGGTCAGTCAACACCATTTTCAAAGACATTTTGTGCCGCAGAAAAGTCAAATCCCGATTGATGGCAAAAATGCTCAATTTAATGGAAAACCATCGACGCGTTGCAGATTGTGAAATAATGCTTTATACTATCAAAACAAAATGAGACGCATCATAACTATAGAGATGAGACTTGGATTGTGACTTCTGGCTTTTCGCTAAGCTTAAGAGACCGCTACAGGACACCGTTTTGTCACGATTGAAGAGATAAAAGCCGAATCGAAGAGGGAACTGAAGGCCATTCCGGAAGACGAGTATAAACAATGTTTTGAAAATTGGAAAAAACGTTGACATAGTTGCATTGCATCAGGAAGGGATCATTTTGAGGGTGATGATTTAGATTTAGAAGAATAAATAAAGATTTCAAAAGTTATAAATAAAGTCTTACTCATATTTGTACACAGTAGTATATTAGATTGGGCAAAAATACATTGATTATTTTTGAAACAATCAAAATGATCATACTCCATTCGCAAGATTAATCAGAACAATTTCCAAATCATTTCTTTAAAGCACGTAACATATGTATAGAAAGTTTATTAAAGTATAATTAATGTAGAGCTTTCCAATTTTGAGGGTTTATTTTTTTATTGATTTTTTTTACATTTTCCCGTGTGTATTTTTTTATAATTTTCCTTATAACGTTGCATGCAACTTTTGATTTTGAAAACAATAGAATTCAATTAAGTTAGATTTTAATAAAAATAATTTACAAATAGAATTTTAATTATACTTTTCTGAATTGAACCACTTCCATTTGAATAACCGGCCTCCAATACGCAAATCTAAGGGATTGTTAGAAATATCTCGTTCAATTTCTATTCCATTTACCTGAAATATTCAACCAATTCAATTGAAAGAAATAAGACTATATATGATCTACAACATCGCACGTATAATTATTACTACTACTATATATATTATACTGGATCGAATCTTTACAGGTCACATTAAACCGATTGTTTTGCCCTCTGCGGTAGCGATAAAAAAAAATGAATCTTTGAATAGTGACTCAATATTTCTTAACATTTACAGATTTATTATAACTCTTTTTCAATGGTTCAATTCAATTTTTGAATTCTTCATTGCGCATTCATCTATATAGAATATTTTTCTTTTCCTCCAATTCAAATTCATATTTTATAAAAATATTTATGTTTTCAAATGCCATAAAAATAATGATCTATGAAGATTAAAAAAAAAACATAACAAAAATCATATTCACCCTTCATATTATTATATGTATTTTTTAAAGATTAGTTAACACCTTCGGTATTTGGAATAGATCCATTCATTTAACCATATATACATAATATAGGGATATTTAAATTCCATTACAATTATTTTATATAACATTTTATTAATATTGTATAACTAAATTTTTATTAACACAAAATTTTATTCGTATATAGACACATTGATAAAAAATTCTTTTATAACTATTATAATTTTTTGTTAATTTCTTGGGATTGCTTATCATAAATTGGAAATAAATTCTTAGTTTATTTAAATGTATATAATTTACATGAAAATGAACATATCTATTTCTTTTATTATATGTTATACTACGCACATCATAATAATATTTAAATTATTACTAAAAAAATTATGCAATATTAAGAAATTCAATTGTTATAATTCGTATAAATATCGTAAATTAAATATTCCAACCCCCCTCCCTGTATATTAACTTATTATATATGTTGTTTTATTTGGCTGCTTACATTAAAATAATGCATAATTTTTGTTTTTTTTCTTTAAATATATAATTTACCTTTATATTTTAAAAAGTACATAAAGAAATATTCTTGTATAAAAGGCGATATGCACGCACGATAAAAAAAAAGAAAAGATATTTAAAAAAATCAAACTATATCTATATATAGTTATATAACTATATCTCTATAATATATGCGTGTGATATATAGGAAGGAAGAAGGGTTTTAATAATAAATATCAGAAAAAAATTATTATTATTATTGTTATTATTATCATCATAATATTCATATAATCGCTTTTGCTTGTATATAAAAATATAAAAATACTATCATATCTATATTTATAAATATATCCATAACATAAAGTAATATAATCTATAATTTATTCATTTAAGTGTTATATATGATTACAATAAAAATGACAACGAACCGTATATATATATATATATTTATATTATATAATGTCATATAATAATATTTAATATACATGTTTATAAAAGAGAAAGTTTGAAAAAAAAAATCTCATAAACTAAATAAATAATAACAACACCCAATAATCATCCCTTATTTTGTATAATGTTAAACATTTTTTTATATACAAGAATTGTGAATAAATTTTTAGCTGCTTTTTGTGTCTATTGAGAAAAATTCTTTAAATTGTGTCATAATTTTTACAAATTGTTTAGTTACTCGTTTTGAGTCATTTTAAATTTCTTCTTCCACTCTGAAGAGCTAAAAAAAAAGGTTTTGTGTTTTTCCTATATACTGAAGATATAAAATAAAAGTTTGGTATTTTTCCGTTTATTTTTGAATCATTAAATTTTCACACAAAATTGCATATATATTTTTTCCAATACGGTTGAGCGTACGACTAATATTATCGATACCGTAAAAGCAACAGCAACGATATTATGAAACCAACAACGCAGAAGACTGTTTTCGGACGCCAATCCAATCATGGGTTCTAACCGAAATAAGAAGCTTTCTTCCATTTGACCAGTTACGTGATAATATACTATTTTGATAAGAATGGCTTTGATGGAATCCATCCAGCCAATCAATTAAAAACGGACAATTTTACTGAATAAAATAAAAAGTACTGTCGTAGAGCTTTGAATATAGAATCCATCCCTTAAAATTAAAACACGATCCCAATACATACATATAAACAAAATAATAATTATCTATTTAGTTATTTATTTATTAATATATAGTATACTATCTAAAATATACGATGTTTATCATAACATTAAATAAAAACTATATATAATAATAATAATAATCGTATACCTTTTATGTATATCATACTCTCTTTATATGCACATAAACATTTATTGGGACATATAAACAGATATAAAACTATATATATTTTTATGTATATGAATCTCTATATATATATAGTATATATTGAATGAATTAAAAAAATTTAAAAGAAATTTAAATGACATGAGAATGATATTATTTTCTTTTACATAAATTTATCTGTTGTTGTACAAAATGCAATTTACTATATAAATAATAACATATATTATATATAAATTCGGGAAATGTAATGTACCTTATATTTATACAAATATATCCTTATATACGCGACCTACATTTCATTTACCCAAATAATTTAACAATACAATACGATACAAAAAAAATCTTACATATATATATATGAAATTATATAGATAAAGAATTAAATTTATGTATATAGGGTGAAAAAATATCAATTTTAATATACACATCGCGCGTTTAAATATAAAATATATATACATATATTACAATTCAATCCCATATATCTCAATATATATATATATATCATTTCATTTATATATAATATACACAATTCATATGAATATTTTAACGTCCTGAATGTTTTTTTTCTTCCTGAATTTTTATAATGTGCTTTCTCTATATATGCATTATTGACATGTTTGTTATGTATATAGTGAATGACATACATATATATTAAAAGAGAAAAGTCCCTGCAAAAAAAATAATGACTATTATTTTCTATATATGCATAAGAAATCCAAACCAAATGAAATGAAAAAAAAAATTGATTTGATTTGACAAAATGGATTTGAATGCAAAAAATCTATATAGATATTATATAGGAAAAGAAAAGAATTAAGTAAAATTTTGATGTCTCCCTTCATTCATATGTCGAACAACCAAAAAAAAAAAAAAATTAATGTTATATGTTAGAATAAGGGTGAAAAGATGACATACATATTTTATATATACATTTTATATATCGTTTTCTATACTTTCACATATTATTATATTTTATAAGAATCTTATTCTATCTATATTATTATACAAATCTTTTTTAAATGGTAAAAATGTTTATGCTCAAATGATTATCAAAAATAAATCGATATAAATATATTGTATAATATATGTATATATAAAGATTATAAATACCATAAATTAATTGAATTATTATTTATAAAAGTAGAATTAAATTATTATCGATTTCCTCTCATATCGTGTTTTTTTTTCATTATTTTTAAAACCCTGCGAAAAAATATCTATAATAAGTATATTATTTATTTATTGCAATATATTATTGCATAGAAAAATTGTTAAATCATAATAATAAAAATTAATGAGTTTTTATTTGAAAAAAAAAATCGAAATCTCTGTCAAGACATTCGCCTAGAACTGAAACCATTTACATAATATCAGCGATGGTCATTTGAGGGAGGAAAATTAGGATTAAATTTGCCTCTGCAATAAATTCCGCATAAAATGTTAATGTAAAAGAATGTTATATAGTGACACAAATAGCATCCTTTGAATTTAATCCATTTTCCAGCAAACCTTGCTAGATCTAAAATCAATTAAAAACAGAACGAGATATCATTAATAATACCTTGAATTTGTCTAGGGATAAGGGTGGAAGCGGTACAGAATTAGAAAAAAATTTATTTTTAACGTTTAACATAGGGGTAGGAAATTGTGAAATTGATTTCATTGTGCTGCGGTTTCCGAGAAAATGTTAAGGTAAAATTCGAGATATTTATAAATATACAATTTTCCATCCACTAAACCAATAAGTCACACCTACCATACATGGGATTATAATAATCATATACGTTTTATATTGATATAATAATAATAATAAAAAATATACATTTTATTTTACAACCTTTATATTTAGATATATTCATTTAAAATTGATATAAAATATTTAGTAAGTTAATAATTTAGTTATATTGATTAAGGTAAACATATTTTTTTATATATAGGCGAGTATGCTTTAAAGATCGATTGAAGAAGTATAAACAACTGACACTTTATTTTATTTTTTTCGATTATATGGGAAATTTATAAATATATTTATATTGATAAATTCTGTTACTTATTATTTCATAATTTCTCCCAAATAATATTATTAGATAAAAAAGAAAAGGCATTAATTATATGATTTTATTATGCATTGATAATTTTTTTATTATCTTGTTATATTTAATCCAAAAATATTTTTAATATATCGGCGTGAAATTAATGGATTTTCGTTAGTAAACGGTATAAAAAATATACAATGAAAGCATTTTTACCTTAAAAAATAATGTATTAAATGTTTATGAATTATAATGTAATTTGATAATTTCGTTACAATTTTCGATGTCATATCAAAATATGAAAATATATATAAAAAAAAATATACGCAAACAATTATATAGAAACACTTTTCCTATTTTTATAATTACTTTTACAATTACAATTCATTAAGTTAAAGTGCAGCGACTGCACGTTTTAAAGTTAAAATCGTCATATGTTAAATGATTTGAATTTTTTCAAATGAAGTGTATCTACGGTCTATGGTTTAATAGTAATTTTTTTTCACTTACTTTTTCACTTTCACTTTTTTTCAGTCACTTTACCCATAGTAATTACATGTAGATTAGGTACAGAAAAGTTAAATAATTTTGGTACAGGATTAAAAGAATATAAAACAATATTAAAATGGGATACAGAAAAAATAGGAAAGTATCAATTAAAAATGAACAATGAAGCGGAAAGTACGGATTGGGAAAGTAAGGAATGATAAAAACATTAATAATAGGGAAAAATAACAATACGCCAAAAAATAAATGGTTTAACAATGACTGCAAATTGATGAAATCTGAATTAAGGAAAAGTTATAAACAATTACAAAAACAATCAACCAAAGAAAATCACCTAAAATATATGAACACGAAAAAGGAATATAATAAAGTAATAGAAAGGGCAAAAAAAGAAAAGGATGAAGAAATAATTGAAAAATTTGGAAATATTAAAAATAAAATAACATTTTGGGATACAATAAACAAAATGAAAAAAAGAAGGAGACAGGAAAATCAAATGGGCGTTCAAAGGTGGAACGAAGATCTAAACGATAATAAAATATATCCAGCAATAAATTCGACATATGAAATAACATGGACCGAAAGGGATGCAATACAATGAATGAGGCATTACCGGAACACCAAAATGGATTTAGGTCAAACAGAGGATGTGTGGATAATATATTTGTTCAAACACACTAATTGAAATCCATGTAAAAAGAGACAGAAAATATTTTTATGCGATATTCATTGATTTTAAGGGGGCTTTTGATAACATAAAACACGATATATTATGGAGAAAGATGAAGGAAATGGGAATCAGTACAACATTTATAAATACAATTCACAACATATACGGGAGTACAAAAGCAAATATTTGGATAGATGGAGAATCAACGGAAGCAAATATAATTTCAAAAGGAGTATTACAGGGGGACCCATTGAGTTCAATGCTATTTAACATACATATACATAAGCGAAATGGAAAAATATGTGAGAAAACAGGGATTTAAAGGAATAAAATTAGATGACCAGAGTGACATTCTTATGCTAGCATATGGTGATGATATTGTAATAATAGCTAAATCGCATTTAGATTTAAAAGAAAAATTATACACATTGGAAACATATTGTAAGCATAATGAATTAATTATAAACGTTGAAAAAACCAAGATAATGATATTAAAAAATAAAACGGATAAAAAGCTACATAAAGAATACAAAATAATGAATCAAAAAATTGAAATAGTGGATGAATACAAATATTTAGGAACAATAATATATAAAACAGGCTTAATGAAAAATGAGGTGGAACGCTGAATAATTATTGCAAAAATGGCCATGCACAATATAAATGATATAATGAGCAATACGAAGTTAATGAAATGGGAACCAAAAATGGTGTTATATGAATCATTTGTAAGATCGGTGCTACTATATGGGGCTGAAATATGGGGTGTATACAGACCAGAATATGTAAAAAGGATATTGCATCTACAGAAGAATACACCGAACTATGTAGTCAGATTAGAAAGTGGAAGAATACAAATAAAGTTAGAAATAATCATCAAGACACTAAAATACTTAAACAAATTAGAAAATGTTGAGGAGAATAAATACATAGAAATTTGTTATAAAACAATGAAAAAGGAAATAGAGGAAGGAAGAGAAAATAATTTTGGGTAAGGTTGGGAAGGTTGGGTAAACTAAGAAACATAGTGTTTTTGCCAGGTCTGGAACATCTAAGGGAAAGAAAAATAATATATACGACTGAGGAATGGAAAGAAATAATTGGACTTCATAAACAAACATTATATAACACGGATTTAGCAAGACTTGAAGAATCAACATCGGTATTATGGTACAAACTACTACATAATGAAATAGGAACACCGGCACAATATTTAATAACAATGTTGCCGACCCACATAATTAGAGTAATTAGTCAAGTAAGAACAACTAACAGATACAATCAGCAAATATACATAAATGGAATACAATATAAATTTAACATAGATAATGAATGTCCAATATGTAACACACACGAACGAGATACAATAGAAAATTTAATAATTAATTGCCCGATAGTAAAAAATTTAAGGAATAAGTACATAAATAATATAGACAGAAATGAACTAATAAATAAATTAAAAAGCAAAGATTAAAAAATTAAGTAAAATACATCAATTTTTTTTTTTGCATTAAGGAGTCGTAGTATTGTATATGTTTAAATGAAGCATGAATAATAGTATTTAAAATAGGAAAAATAAATAAATAATAGTATTTAAAATTTTTATTTTATAAATGTAAATTTAACACTCATTGTAAAAAGATTATATCTTATAAACAATAAATGAATAATAATAATAATAGTAATTTTTTTTTTATTTCTTTTGATGTGTTCATTAAATTTTAACACGTTTATTTGCTAAACCAAATCGAGGATCGAAGTTTCTGTAAAAAACATCACAAAATCACTTTTAAGTAATGTGTCATTTATTATTAATATTTTCAATGAATTCAAGCATTAAAAATCTTTACTATATAAAAATTATCAATTTTAAATTTTAAAATCCATTATATCCATTATTCCATTATCCATTATAACTGCAAAATCCATTATAACTGCAATAATGTGTCCTTATATAGATTAAATTTGAAATATCAATATACCGAATTATTTCCTTTAATTCCTTTATCATTTCCTTTTTATTGAACCTGGATAAATTTCCAAGATCCATATTGTAATTATATTATTGGTTAGAAAATCACTGGAAAAATCACATTTAATTTAATTTTCATATACATAATTAGTGAAAATTTGATAGTGAAGAAAGTATATATAAAAATTGTTGTTATTTTATTATTGAAAGAAATCTGTTTTTGGTGGAAAAAATTGATATGTTCCGCACATCGTATATGAATGACAAAAAACAAATGACCTGACATTTCACCGCATGTATATATAACTAATATATCTTTTATAATAATAATATAACAATTCCCTCTAATAAAAACCAATTTGTAAAATAAATCTATAAATTAAATAAATAATTCATCCATAAAATTTTAGTTTTTTTTTTTTTTTGAGAAAATTGTCGTTATACAATTTTTCATTCTATTCTTTGTATATAGATTTTTAGTTGAATATAATCTATAATACAATCAAATTCACATATGTGTCTATATTGATATTAATCTTTTATTTTACACGGTAAATATATGAATATAGTACATGTATAAATAATTTCAATATTGGTATATTGAAAAGGAAAGGAGCTCTGTTTTATAAATAAATAAAGAAATGAAACATATAATAAATCATTTATGGATATCCATAATATATAATAAAAAAAAATTTGCTGGACAATATGGACATAATAATCGTATATATATAGTTAAAAACATTATATAGTGCTATATAAAATAGCTGAATAGTATATAAATGTGTAAAAACATTTACGATTATTACATGTGAATTATTATTAGGATAATTTTGAAAACTTTTTACCCGATCTTTCTCGCTACCTTATTTCTTTACATTTTCTTAGAAAACTATACTCGAGTAATTTCACTGAAATATATTTATTTAACCCTCTGTTGTGTGAAAGTGTTTTTTTTTATCCTTCGTTATTATGTGAAAGGACTGACCTGACCGCTTATAACACCATCCTAGGCAACGGCAATTTCACACAACAAAAGGTAAAATGCGGGTTAACAAAAGGTGTTATGGTTTGTTTAACTAAATCAAATTCAAAGGTTTCGAAGGTATATGACAGACCATCATTATTCTTTCACCCCCACCTTTGCAAATTTTCGAAATTTTCCAGGTTTTTGTGTATTTCAAAAATGTTTTTTCATTTTTTTTTGTTATATTCTTACAATTTTATAGAATATAGAGGTTGGCTACCAAAGGCAAAAGTCTATGGTCTGGTTAACCAATACGAATATTCATTATGTCAACAGACAAAAAATTTCTTTAACCCCTTTTCTTGTAAATTTTCCAAATTTCCCCGGGTATTTGCCTATTTTTTAATACAAATTCTAAGGCGTTTTTATTTTTAGAGTATTAATGTGACACATAATTGGGAACATATTAACATTTTATCCGAGGAGTTGATTGGAGATAAACTGAAAAAGGTTCCAATTCCGGTAATTTACCACACACACAGTCTGCTGTTTCACGTGTTAGCCCGACAAAGGTTTTCCCGTATTTCCCGTCTTTTAGAATATATTTACATATATTCTATTTATTTTTTTTTTATGATATTAAAATACAGACCACAAGTAATTTCAATGACAAAAAAACTTATCCTTTTTCAACCTTTCACATATTATTGGAATCTTTATTAAAATATCAATAATAATTCTTTGCCATCGATTCAAATTTATGCATATATTTTTATTCATTTATTTATTTATTTTCAAACATCTATAACTAATTTATAAATTATAATAATTCAATAAAAAATTAAATTTAATTTCGTCAAAAGATAATCTCTTAATAGTGATTACCCTGGATGAAGTGCATAATCTGTTCTACATTATTTAGTTAATAATTATTGTAACATAACAAAAAAAATGTAAAAGACCTGCTATATGATAAGCATAAACATTTAACAAATCTGTATAAGCATGCTTATATGTCATAAGTATGGTATTAAGTGGATTACAACGACCATAATCATCGATAAGATAAGTTTCGAATTGAAAAAAATTACCTTTACGTAAACGTTTATTATTTATTCTAACATTTAATTTATGTAATAAAATGGGTTACTCGACCTTACCGCTCATTAAATTGTAAATAAACCAAGCTAAACCAAGATATTTTCTTTTATTTCTCCAAAGTAGAAATATTAAGAACCCTGAACCTATCAACATAAGATGGCAGAACATGTATGGATCACTCCACGGAAGGTACCTCACAGCAAAACAAAGGTACCTTTGTGTATGGACTCAAATACCAATGTTATAAAATGGGCACTAAATCTGACAACCATATTCTAGAATTGAACGTACCAGGGAATAAAATAGAGCTCTTGCACAGTATATGGACCATTTAGTTCGCGAGCTTGTCGGATATGAATAATTTATTGGCACAATTTATGACATATCTAGATAAACATACCAAAATCCAACGTCGTATCCTGTTATGGTATAAACGCGCTCCAACAACGCGAGTCAACATGGAATATAAAACGCAGGCACAATGTATGCAACCATGCTACGCATCACGCATATAAATAGCGAACACGAGTCAGTCGTTGTCAGCCCACCATATCATTAAGATATTAATATACATAATCCTAATAAGTAAAGCGCATTGTATAAATCTTTAAGTAATAACTTTAAGCAATAACTATTTATTATTAATCTTAATAAATAACATAATAAAACATATCCAAAATTTTTTAGGTTCAATTCACACCATTTATAAGAAAAACTATGAATTAAGTGTGTTTATGAGAAAAATTCATAACCTTTGGACTTGTCAATATTTAAAAGCAATTTATTATTCCCACACCAGTCATAAATTAAATTTAAGTCCTGTTGCCATAGAGATGCATCATTCGGGCCCGTTACGAAAAATCTTAATATCATCAGCATATATCCTACAATCTGAATGTTTAAGTATTGACGCGGAAGCTCATTAATATATAAAATAAGCGCAATATAGGACCCAAATGGCTGCCCTGAAGAGGAAATTCCAAAACTATCAGAAACATATGATTACCAATCTTAACAACGCTTGATCTCCAGTTAATAAGTACGACCTAATGTGCATTTGACTAAACAATGATTAAAAGCCATTTTTAATAATGCCAGAACACAGGATAGGATGAGATAAGCTATCAAATGCCTTGCTGAAATCCGTACGTATGCAATCAACCTGTTCCCGGCTTTTAAAATTTTCAAAACAAATGGTGACCAATTCCAATAAAGTTGTTGTCGTTGATCTACCAGTTACAAAACCATGCATTGTTATGGACAGATAATTGACTTATATTGCTTATATCTATCAATAAAATTAGTTTTAGAAACAATATAGTCAAAAAGTTTAGGAATACCAGAATATATATAGATAAATGTTGGCATCATTTTACTGATCATTATATAAAGCCTATAACTTCAATTTAATTATGGATTTTTTAAAGGAACACGCTGTTCAAGACGAGTTATATAACCACAAATAGGTCCTTAACATCTTCTTTTTTTTATTATTATTTATATCATATATATATATTCTATCTTACATTCTATATACTCTATCATTCATATAATATGATCTATATACGACAAAAAATAGTTCTTTTTATAAAACGCAGCTCTTCCGCACTAAACTATAGATAGAAGATAATATGATTACTATTTAAGATAATAAAAAAACTATTTGTTTTATTATTATAATATGAATACAACAGAGCATATGTATATTTTTATTATTCTTTAATTCTTTTTTTTTTTATTTTTATATAAACTTATAGCACGTGTGATCCATTTTCTTTTATTGCGTTAAATGTTTATTACATTTTTTTTTATTCCATAATTCTAATTCTACTATATATTCTTCATCTATACAAGGAAATAGGTATAATAGGAACAAATATAGAAAGAAAGTTACATAAATATGCGACAATATATTCTATTCTATATATAAACTACTGCTGTTTGTGTTTTTGTATAAAATACAACAATTATGTATATAAATAATATATATACATACCTACCTTACATTAAAATACCATTGTATATATAAATAAAACAGATCTTAAATTGAACAATAAAAATTAAAGATTTTTCATATACATATATATATATATATTGTAAATTTTGGTGTTTATTCATCATTTCTTTTCCTTATATATATCTGAAACTATATAAATAGAAATTTTTTTTTATTATAAAATAAATCATAACAGACAGATGCGTATATTTAAAAATTATATAATAATAATAATATATTTGATATTGTTTGATAATGTGAAGAACACGCGAAAGATATGTATATTTTGATATATATTTAAGTATATATTTGAAGAAAATGTTTTTTGGTTTTTGTTTCATACGTATATATGAATTATATACTTGTATAGTTGTATGTATGTAAAAATAAAACAGATATGGACCCTATAAACTTCTTATTTATTATACCGTATGTATACTAAAACTCCACATTTACTTATTTATTTATGTATTTGTTTTTTTTTTTGTTCTTCTTCTGTTATTCCATATAAGTTAAAATTAAATTCTTCGCAATACTCATAATGTTTAATATACAACAGGAATATATATTGTAAATGATAAAATATTACATAAGTCCATAGCGTAACAGATTTTCATTTCTTTTTTTCTTCATTATATCTTATGCGAGTATTAAATAAAATTATTATTTATTATTATTGCCATTGCATATATTTAAGAGAATATATATGATCAATAAGTCCTTATTTATATATAAAAATGTGTATATATTAAATATATAACATGATTGAAATACATACAATAATTTATATATATTGATTAAGTTTGTTTTATTTTTAACGCAGATGTGCTCTATATATATATATTAACGCTGTGAAATTGATTTAATATTGAATTCCGTAAAGGTATATATATATTATACCTTATATAATAATTTCCTTATATGTGATCTATATATAAAAAAGATTTAAGGAAAATAATTACATTTGAACAAATTTATATATATTTATTTTTATACAATACGCAAGATAATGATCATATATATAATATATACCTTATATAAATTTGTAATTTAACATCTACAACCGGAGTATATTTATATTAACCCCTGATTTGTTCAAATATTATTTTTATTATTTTTTTTTATAAATCAAATTAATAATTAAGCCCTCTTTTATTTTTTTTTTTTTAGTTCCATCGATCGATCGATTCATACGATTCAATTGTGCTTATTATATAAATTGTGATATATATATATATATATATATATATATATATATATATACAAAATGTGATCAGGTAAAATCGGTTAGTTCTGTTCGGTTATAGGAATATATACGACTGGGAAATTATATTTTTATAGTAGACATGTTTTTTGCCACTATATATCTTAATGCAAATAATTTCTAAATTAAAAAAAAATAAACAAAATAACTCTCACCATCTTAATTGAATGATGGTGAAATAAACAAAAAACAAATATGTTATATAAAGAAATTTTTATACTTTCTCCATATTCTATTTCCATATTTTCATTATACGATGAATTAATTTAATTTTAATATTTAATTATAATAATAAAATAGTATTTGTTTTTTTATGCGTTATAATTAGAATTTGTTTCGTCTTCTGGAACTCCGACACCTCTCTTAATCTTGCTTTAATCATCTGTTCATAACCATATAGTGATTTTTGGAGATTCCTAAACTTTAAGAGTAACACCGCACTGGTTTTCCATCACGGCTTAATGATGGTATTGATTAAAGCATTGATCCTGTTGTGACTTTTTTTTCCAACCACTTTGCCAACCGCGATGCATTTTACAATGGTCCTTTGCATTGATGTTGGTGATCTGCACGCGCTACATTTGAAATCTTTTAACTTTTTAGTGGGTAACATAAATTTTTTTATTTCGCCGGAGTAACCGGCGATGCCATTGTGCGGTACAACGAGAGCCCAGTATGTGTATCTGATGGTATTCCATCGATTGTTCTTCGGCGATCTGCGAATAATATTGCACTTCCCCTTTTCAATATTCTCATTTAATATATCTGTATCTTTGGGGATATTTTCGGATATCTGGAAATCGTCCTTAATTATTCCACTCCTTAAGGGTGTGGTTCGAGAAATGATATATATCTAATTATCGCCCTGTTGCAAAACTCTCTGCAATTCCAAAATTATTTGAGAAATTTGTCACTATAAGTCCGTAATATTTAATATTAAGTCTGTGTTTTTTGCGACGTACAACATGATTTTATTAATTGACGATCAACAACCACCAATTTGTTGGAATTCGTAATTTTCAGTTTGGGTGGTTTCATTGACGGTATTCATATTGACTGTATTTTTACTGATTTTGCTAAGGCTTTTGATAAATTGCCTCACTCTATTTTACTTTACAAGCTAATCTAGGATAGGATTCCATTCAAATTATAATGAAAAACTAATTTTTAATGTCATTAAAAGCAAGAATGTTAAAATGTATTTTTTATATAGGCATGAAGCAAACATTTTAGTCATTAGCATTTAATAGATCTTAAATAAATTATAACTAAACCACAAAATGGTTTCGGTTGAGTGCTTGGCAATCTGAGCTAATTCTTGCGTCTGTGTGCTTTCTCGTTTTCCTCCATTCCATTTATGTCCAGGTAGGTATTCACAATGTGACTTTGTTTACCCCTGATACAGTTTTCAGTAACCCAATAGACAATTGAGTATACTATAGCTGCAACTCTATTCGACTCGGGAGTTGATGGCTGTAAGTAGACTTTTTGCTGACTGATAGGATATAGATATGAAAAAGCCATCTGACATCACAGTTTTTTGGTATGAATTTCTGCATTGAAAACTGTGCTGTAGCAATCCAGACTGGCCGCAAATTCCAACTTAGGATTGGCTGACTCCCGTATCCCTAACATTGGTTGGTTTTTATTGATTCATCCGTATAAAATATTATTGAACCCTTCGTGAACTTAATTTTGTAAATTCGTTTCTAGTAGAAACTCAACCGTCAAGTTCTTATCAAAACTAACTGATCTAGTAGTGGTATTCAACATCAGCAACAGGCTGAGAATCCCGCGTTATTACTGATTTCTTCACCCTGCAACCGGTAATTGTTTGCAGCAGCACTAGATATATCTTCTCTAACTATAGTTACGTCTTTGCCTTATTACATTCAACATAGCATCTGTATTTCTATAAAATAAAAAAAACCACATAAACAAATTGAAAATATGACTGTTTTTTTTTTTCAAAATAACATCAATAAAATTGACACCTATCTTCAATAATTTGTTTATAAAAAAAAAAAAAAAGATATACAATTTGTAAATATATATATTGAAAATGTTTTTTTTAAACACGATTATTATTAAAAAAAAAAAATAAAGGACAATAACAAAAAGAAAAAGAAAAACACAAATCAAAACAAAAATAGAATAAAAAGAAGATTATCCTAAAAAGATATATGCGGATGATGAGTAAAAAAAAAAGATAAAAAAGATATATGATGCGAATTTGTATATATAAATGTATTACAAAACATATCTATACATACCTCTATTATTATTATTATTATTATATTCTCACCTGTGCGACATTAACAAAATAATACTTTGGATACTGGAAGCAATTTAATTTTTTTATATTCCTTTTGAATGATATATGGTACACGCACCATATGGATAAAAATTCTATTCATTAATAAATTGATTTTTTTTTATTCTTATATATATATTATATATTTACACTTTGGACCAATTTCAGTCGAAGTAATATTTATTTAATATTATTTGCAGATATGTTTTCGTAACTGACCTTTAGTTTATAATTTGATCTGAATATAACATTGGAAATATAAAATTTTCGCATTAAAAACGCGACAATTGGTATTATCGTCGTCCAACAACAGCCTTCTATTGTTGATGATTTCATAAGTTTTTGATATTTACGATTTGTCGGTAATTAGCCATATACGACCAAATTCATGGGAAAAAATACAACAACTCTGTAGTAAAATTTAGATAACCGAAAATACCGTAATACCGTAAAAAACTCAAAACAAATATTTTATGTCTTCGCAGTATATAGGATTCGAATGATGACCCTAAATTTACACCCAGACCTTTAAAGCTATTAATTTCGCGTCGCGAAAATCATGATAAAACACAAGAGAAAATCACTTTTGACGAATGGGAAACCCACTGCAATTTATACAATGAAATAATAATATGATAAGTCAATTATACAAATAAATGTAGACAAAAATGATGAAATATTTCGGAGAAAATATCAAAAAATATTGGGGGGATTCGACTAAATTTGACTATAAGTGTAAACTTTCAACGCATTTCTCTTAAAAAAGGAATCTGGTGTTAAAATCTTCTATTACAATATAATATTGCGATTATTATATTTTTGGTTCGTGTTTCTTATTATATATACTTTATTATTACAATATATTATATATTTAAATTTTATAAAAAGAAATCATTATAAAATATATATAGATTTGTGTTGACCAGTGCAACAAAAAAAATATCCTTTATAAATAATATTCATATAATATAAAATATCCTTTTTTTTTCTCTTTTAGTTATATAAATATAGAGTTTAGTTTGACATACGCACGGGTTTTTTTTTTATTTTATATAATACAATTTACCAAATAAAATTTTAATTTCATATCTTTGTAAAAAAAAAATATTGATTGTAAATGCAAAAAAAAAGTATTATTTATTATGGAATTTTGATTCAGGAAGGCATATATATACACACAGTATATAGTATATATACGCACATTCAAATTGAATTTGATTTAGATAAAATTAGACAATAATTTTGTCAACGCACGCATTAAATATTATATGATATATAAATAAATGAAATGGTTTTGTATTATATAAAAAATAATAATAATAATAAACGACCACCCAAATTTATCACGTGAATTTAATATGTCAATCATTTTTATATTTAAAAAAAATTCCATTAATATAAAATGTTATATATATATTATAAATATAATAATAATAATGGTATATATTATAACAAATGTTGCATTTTTTCTATTTCTGTGGTGCGATCTCTATATTAAAATTATAATATTCAATATAATAAAAAGGACATTATATTATATAAAGAAAAAGGTAATTATTATTAACACTATATTTTTCTATATTTATAATATTTAATTTACACAATCATTTTTTCTTTTTTATATTGAAAATTAAGTAATCATAAAATGTCATCTTTCTATATATGCGGTGTCCTCTGCAACATATTGTCATGCAAAAATCTAATTTAATTCAGTTATTAAACAAATTTTTTCATTGCATATAAAGGATAAAATATATTTTTATATATGGACAAAAAAAAAATATGGAAAAAAAGTACTATATAATTTTTTGTTTATTATTATTGTTATTTTTATACTGTGTCATTACCCTTCTTCTTCCATATAGATATGGAATTTTTTTTTATAATGGATTTATACCGACAAAAAATTGCTAAAGATTATATCATGATAACTTAATATTATATATACGGGGTGAGTTATTTAACGTGAGACAATGGAATATCTCGGAAACTACGCGTTTTTAAGAAAAATGTTTCAGATAAAAGTTGTTCAGTAGCTAGGGGGACATAAGATGGTTGTGTGTTTTGACCTTGAGTCAAGGTCGCATAGGAGATATGACGCAAAACATACTTTTTTTAAATGGAAACCCCTATTTATCGATACGGATTCTTATTCTACATCAAAAAATAAGACCATTTTATATCCGAACATTTTTTGATTAAACCCCAAATTTGGTCGTAAACTTGATTTGAATTTAGTCAAAAAAAAAATTTATTTAATCATTTTAATTAAATATAAATTTATAATATGTCCTGATGTGTTAACATTTATATATTTAACATTTAAAGGAACATGTTATGCATTATTAAATTAACCGTTATTGGGTTAAATGGTCAAAGTTATTATTAACTAACCGAAAGTTATTATTAACAGGCCGAAATTAAAATTATATCATTATTTGAACCTATATGAGAAGAGATCATGTTAGACACAGCTTTAGATTTTTTTTATGGGGATACCTCACAGCAAAGATTTACCAAGAAAGCTCAGAGAAGAGAAACCAGAAAATATGAAGAAGTCCATTAGAAATGCTTGCATTTCAGTAGATCCGGAAACGGTATTACACTCAATCGATGGTTTCATTATAAGAACAATGAAATGTTTGGAAGTTAATGGTCACCACTTTTTAACATTTATTCCAATAATGGTTAATTTAATAATGCATAACATGTTCATTTAAATATTAACACACCATGACAAATTATAAATTTATATTTAATTAAAATCATTAAATTAATTTTTATTTTTACTAATGTAGTTTTCTATTGGCACAAAATATCAATCTTTTTTTGATCTATTGTAGATCAATTTTCATTTTCGATTAGGTTAAAAAATCTATCTATTTTTTGATCTTGATCAATTTTATGAAATCCCGATTTTATGAAAGTTTTACCCCTACATTTTTTATCTATAATAGTTGTCAGTTTAGTATTTATTTTTGTTTTGATTTCTTTTATTGTTGAAATTTTTTTTGATTTTTCTTTTTCATGTTCGATTGAAAGGCCAAAAATCTGAAATGTCAGATCAGATTTAATAAAAGTCAAACGAAAACCACATAAGTTCAAATCAAGTTTACGACCAAATTTGGGGTTTAATCAAAAAATGTTCGGATACAAAATGGTCTTATTTTTTGACATAGAATAAGAATCCGTATCGATAAATAGGGGTTTCCATTTAAAAAAAGTATGTTTTGCGTCATATCTCCTATGTAACCTTGACTCAAGGTCAAAACACACAACCATCTTATGTCCCCCTAGCTACTGAACAACTTTTGTCTGAAACATTTTTCTTAAAAACGCGTAGTTTCCGAGATATTCCATTGTCTCACGTTAAAAAACTCACCCTGTATATAGATAATATAGCGAATTGAATTGTGTGTGTGTTTTTTTTTGTGAATAAAATAAATATAGAATTAAAATATATTTCTTTTTGTGTGCGTTGTTGAGGCTATACAATATATGGAGGGTATTCATCCTTATCACACACAAACACGAACAGAGAGCATATATATTTGAAGAATAATTTTCAGTGTCATATGGGATATAAATTTTATTAATAACTTTTAATATTATTATTATTAAAGTATGAAATTATTTTGAAAATAATAACATGAATAACAAAACATACAATAAAAAAAAATGATGAAAAAGCACAATGTAAATTACATTATTGTTTTAATATTTGATGTTTGACGTATATAATAAAAAATTGAGCTATATAGATCAGCACATATAAAACATAAATAATTTACATATAAACACATTCAGGGAAAAGGATCCTTGAAATTGTATTAGAATCGGTAAAAGCAGTATATAGGATCAGAAAAAAACTCTACAATACGCAAAAGTCATTTTTCACCAAAATCTTTGCATTACAAAATATTTCAAGTGAATTGGTTAAAAACAAAATTAAGGTTATATCTAATAATACCTTGGATTTGTATGCAAAAAAATCTGAAGGGATGGTCAGATCTTTTTGAAAATAATCCGCAATAAAACCAAAAAAAAAAACTTTTTATATTGAAAATTGCAACCGGAATTCTTTTGAACGAGAAAATCGCGCGGTGATAATCGAAGCAAAGGATACAATTATATTGTAAAATTTTTATATCGGAACTATGAGTATGGGTTTAGTGACCTCATATCTTGATTCTAAACTTATGTAATGATGAGGAAAGTAAAAAGTCAAAAAATCCGCAGTCATAGGATAAAATTCATTCAAAAACTAAATTAATAACTAACTTCGTTTTTATTGATAAGTTCTTAAAAAGATATCGCTTATAGATATGGTGAAAAACAAGCTGTATAATATAAATTCATTAGGGTCAATATATATTAATTGCGTAACCACATTCCGTAAAGCATATATTTACATAAATTATCTTATTTTAATATATCATCATATATTATAAGTATAGTGTAGTATCTGCGGTATATTGTATATAAATAAAATAATATTTATCATCGATGAAAGTAATGAATATATAATAAAAAAATATCTATATATAATATATGGGGAATGGAACCGCGCTATATTATTATTTATATATAGATAATAGAAAAATGAAATACATCAGTGACCGATTTTTATATCTATAATAATTTTTATCAACTTAATGGCAAATAGAATTAATTTTTTATTCATCATTTTATGAAAAATCTATATATATGTATATGATAAATTTTCACAGTTTCCCATTCAATTACACATTATATTCTTTTAAATATTCTTTTGGGTTAGTAAATTGTGCGTGATGGAAAGGCGAATAATGTTTATGTCTTCATTATATCTTTATATAGCTAAATGATAATATTCAAAATAAAATATTGAAAATCTCCGATAGATTCAAATTTTGCGGAAAAAATACCATTTTTGGTAGATTTGTAGATTTTGGCTGGGTATACTACATCCCCCCCCCCCCCCCCCCAACACTTGACCCCTTGGGGTCATTTCGCTACATCCTGAATCTATTCCATATTCATATTTTCATATTGTCCCTGTATCCATAATTCCTATTTGATTTAATTCTTGTTGTGTAATAGTTTTAATTTTTTATGATATTGTTGGTTTTTTTGATTACAATCTTATTGCGGTGTATACTTATCATTGTCAAGCAATCGTCATTATAGAATTATTTTAAAATATACCTTCAATTTCTTTTTCTGTATTATATAGAAAATGAAAAAAATGAAAATTCCTTATAAAAAACTATTTATAAATCTACTACGAAAAGTGATCTATTTCTATTTTTACCATTTCCGAAAATACTCAACAAAGAAGTTCGATTAAATTTTGTGTTTGGAATGAAATTTCTGCTGTCGAAACGCTCAGAATGTTACAAAAGGCCTTGCCATGAACATGCCATATCTAAAACACAAATGTATGAATTAATGTCATAAAATTTTCAAAAGGGGTCATGAAGCTCTTGAAGACGAACCACATCGCAAAGACGACCAAGAACATTAACTGCGATGAACATCACGCTATTCAAATCAAAGAATTGGTGACGCAAAATGGTCGATTGACTACCAGAGAACTTGCTGATTCTGTTGGATTTTCAAATGGGTCAGTCAATATCATTTTAAAAGATGTTTTGTACCTTAAAAAAGATAAATTGCCAATGGTGGCAAAAATGCTCAATTACATGGAAAACCAGCGTCGTATAGTGAAGTATGTGAAACAATGCTTTCGACTATCAAGACAAAATGAAACGCAGAATAACTCGTCGAGGATCGTGACTTATGGCTATTCGCTAAGCTTAAGAGACTGCTTCGGGGACACCGTTTTGACACACGATAGAAGACATTAAAGCCAAATCGAAGTAAGTATTTTATGGCCATACCGAAGGAAAACCAAACCAAAACCAAGTGTTTTGATGAATGGAAAACCCGTTGGCACAAGTGCATTGGAGCCGAGGGGGATTATTTTGAAGCAGATGAAATTAATTTTAAAGAATAAATAAATATTTTAAAAAATTAAAACAAAATTCCGGGTCATATTTGTACAGAGTAGTAGGTATATTAATAAAGTGAATCAAATAAATAATAATTGTCATAAAATTAAACTAGAATTACCTCATTATTTTCTCTGCCACCAAAAAAAAAAAACATGAAGTCCTCTTCATCATACTCTGTATATTATATATACACAAATAAGTCATTAATAATTTTAATTCACAAAATTAATGGATGATTTACAAAACAAAAAAACGCACATTTATAACTATACGCAAAAATATGCAGTATATTATTAAATATACTCTACGGCTATATCGTAAAAATGTTTTGAAAATTCCTATCTTTTGGGGACAATATCCATATATGTATTATATCAATTTTATTAAATATGACATACGGTCCATTAACTTACATTTCAAAATACATCTAATATTAATTTCTAAATATTTATATGCGATAATATAAAATGCATTCAAATTAAATATTATCTATTATTATGTAGTATATATTAAAATATTTTCAAAAATATAAATATATTGAAAATTAAATAAAAAATAAACTTGTTTTTGTTTCTGTAAAATTCAACCTCGCATCAACAATCATAAAATAAAATAAAATAAATTATTTATATAGTATATATATACAGAAAATAAAAAGGGGTCGTTTTTGTTGACACATTTTAAAATAAGTCAAAAAACTCTGAAAATAAAATAAATAAATACTTGAATTATAAATTTATTTTAATGATAATTTATATATTTATTTAACTACATTTTATTTCCTTATTTTATTATATACCTTTTACGTGCTTTTATACGAAGAATATAAAACAAAAACCTCAAGAATAAGAATTTTTTTTTGTATATATTTATATATTTGTATCTTTAAGACGACACATAGTTTTTTTTGTTAAACTTAAGGTCCTCTATAAACAGTTTTAAAAAAAATAAAATTTAATTATATTATAAATATGTTCTTTGAATTGTGACAGTGGAGATGCAAAATAAAAGAATTTATTTTGAGAGTTCTAAACCCAAAAAAAATTATCATGGGTCATACCGCAGATGATCAATCATCAACATCTACACTGCTGTAGAAGTAAACGATGTTGTTTTGTGATGCGATCAAAAAGAAGATGCGTTTCAGACCATCAAAAAACAGACAAGACAAAGTGTTTTTATTTTATGAAGCAACCGCACCATTGCCAAATTAAACAATTGAAACATTGAAGTTGAGCAGCAATTCAAAATTCAAAAAAAAAATATAACATTCCAAAAACTAAACTAATATAATTTCGTATCGTATAAGTGCGCTTAAAATAACAACGATAAAAATGAACATAAAAATATTAAAAAATTAAATTTAATATAGGAAAATGAAAACGTTGAAAAACCACAAAAATATATATTGATATAATAATTACCAGCATAACTTGACTATATACATTTTTCGCATATATGATGCTTGAAATAAAATTCGTTTACATCTAAAAAAAAAAAGTATTAAAATATATAGTATATAGGGTAAGAAAGGCGAGGGATCGAGATATATTTTGTTATATTATAAATGAATCAACCCTATATATCAATATGTATATCTATAACAAATCAATAGTCGATGTAATACAAAAGTATAAAGCGCATAATATGATGTATTAATAATAAAGTTAACTGCGCGGCGATATCCGAAATAGATATGAATTATATAATTGATAAAATACTACAACCGACTATATTTATAGAAAATGTGTATTTAATTGACATTATTTTAAAGTATTTATGTATATATATATATATATATGTAATGATATAATTATATGTAATGTACTGTTTATAATCGCGTAATATATATACTCTATATATAGATATTATACGATGATGTGGATGAGGTAAATGAAAATTATTAATTATGTGTGCGGTGGTGAACTATATGAATTATGGCGATTTTAATCTACATATATATGAATTTAGATAATATATTTACATTATTGTAATCATTAATTATGATGTTATATAGAAATGTGTATGTATATGGTTTTAAAATCTATATATACGATTATAGTATAATAATAATCATTAAACATATATATATATATATATATATATATAGGAAAGCATTTTGATATAGAGAAATTATAATGCCGTATGGTTTAAAATTGATCGCGGTATATGATATATGGAAAATATTTTTACCATAGCGAGGGTTATTTTGTTTTGTAAACAATAATCATATATGCCGATATATTTTAGCAACAGCTTTAAATTTAACGATTTTTTTATGGAGATATTCGGACAATTTTTACTTCTCGGTTATCGAACAATTGATTCTACATGACATTAATGATGTGTTTACAATCTGTGCATTCAAACCATTACATTGACTTGACATCTTTTACTTTATTTAAATTCCATAATTACGGATAGAAAAATATTTTCTTCCGCTTCATTAATGATGTATAAAAAAATCTATGATAAAAATAAATAATAGGTTAGCAAACCGAAAATCTCTATATAATTTTTATTTTGTGCAAAAAAGAAACGTTTATTTTAACTATAATACAACATTATAATAATATTTCAGTTAAAGATCTACTTCTGTGCATTTACCTTTCAGGTTTAAATTGTTGGATTCTTTGTCTGAAGAATTCCTTGTCTTTTAATTTCTGATGATTTATTTTGATAAATTGTTCGTCTTGAAGGGCTGACTGTTATACAAGGGAAATAAGTGCGGTTATCTCCAAGGGTACTGATCACAATTCTCAATTCTAGTCATTTTTGTATCACTAGGTGATTCAAATTTTTCAAATATTGCACATTTTTATATATAAATAATACTTACTTTTTACTTACTTCAACGCGCCTACAACCTATAATTGGTTTTGGCGTCCATTAACAGCCTCCTCCAACCGGACCTATTTACCGCCAACGTCCGCCAGCCGGAAACTCCGAGGGCCCGAAGGTCCACTTCTACCTCATCCTTCCACCTACCCCGCGGTCTTTCCACACTCCTCGATCCGCCCGGCTTGCTGTCCAGCATTTTTGAATGTATACGATCGCCATCCATTCGTACCACATGACCAAACCACCTCAGTCGACCAATCTTAATTAACCGAACGATGTCGGGTTCGGTATACAATTTATATAACCCGAAATCATACCGCCTACGCCACCATCCCCTTTCCTTTGTAGGTCCAAAGATGAGGCGTAGTATTTTCTTTTCGAACCCTCCAAGTCGCCGTTCGGTGGCCTGTGTCATGCACCACGTTTCAGAACCGTAGGTGACAATTGGTCGAACCAATGTTTGATATAACTTTACTTTCAATGTTTTACTTAATGTCTTCGAAATGAACATCTTTCGCAAACCGTAAAAGGCCTTGTTTCCTGAAGCAATCCGGGATTGAACTTCCTCCGCTATATTATTTTCACTATTTATGCTGCTTCCAAGGTAGCTAAACCTGTCCGCCGTTTCATATTTGTTCTGACCAATTGATACGCTTTGGTGTTGTGCCATAAACGTATTGTTCGTTGGTGCGATCATATACTTGGTTTTCTCCTCGTTTACCCTTAATCCCATTTCCGAAGCTTCGCGTTCCAACAGTAAGAACGCTTTTTTAACATATTTACATAATACAGATATACATATTTTGTTTGGCTAACATTAACCATTGGTATGATAATCCCAAAACACATTGATGAAAATGTATGAAAATGAGAAAATCCCAATTTAGACATAGTAAATCAATCACAGGAGCTTAGCTGCCATCACATTTGTTCCGTGGCTCGACGAAACGACGGTGTCCAGAAAAGGTCAATAATTTTTTGGGAAAAAAAATCGTATGACGCCACCTTCAGGAAATGGGAAATATCCAATTTTGAAACAAAAACCTAATGTACTATTAAAATGAAGCATACCTTTGTGAAGAAAATTTTATTCTAAATCCAACCATTCGCGAGATAATTGGAAAAAACCATTATATGTAACTCGGAAACGGCTCGACAAAAGTTTCCAAAAAAAAAAATGTTTGTATGAAACCATAACATTTTGAACAACTTTCTAATATATCGAAAAAAATAAACCGACACAGTTTCTCCACAATGCGATAATGGTACATTTTGGACACTTATCCATATATGGTGACATTTTGTATTTTAGCAAATTTGGAAAATCTAATGATGCAGTTTTGTAGAATGGTAAAAAGAAGTACCTTGTAGTGTAAAATTTTTATCTAACTATCCGTTATGCATGTGAAAATCCCAATGGAATAAACGGACATAACAGTTTTTCAACTTTAATATCTGGACTTTTTTCGATATTTTGATCACACCAAAAGTTATGGCATCCAAAAACTTAACCAATCCTTTTGTTAATTAATAGACAGGAGAAATATACATATTTAATTTTCGTAGGTATGTTTATAGACATTTAGAAACAATTATCAGATAATACACTTTTTTTATACTTCATAAAACATATTATAATAAACATATTATAGTTTGCTTTTTTTTGTGAATGTCCTTCCCTGGCATTTCTAAAAAGTGGAAAGCCTAGTCGCAAGATTTTTTACTTCTACGACCTTTGCATATAGTAAACTCACTTTTCATCCTCCAGTATTCGATTTGTATTTGCAAAACAGTTTTTGCTGTCTTTTTTCAATTTACATGTGGATCTTATTTTGCAAGTTTTTTTTAACCGTTCTCATATCTTATTTAGAGACGTTTCGATTTAGAAAATTTAGGGACGAAAAATAGCACAAATCCAATATTATTTATTTTAAAATGGGTATTTTCAGTTAGTGAGTTGGTAAAAAAAATGATTTTTTTAAAATTCTTAATTGTCATCAGTCTAAAGCAAACAAAATACTCCAAAGTTCTTATACTTTTTAAAGCATCTTTTAGCAATATAATTAATTATACATAATAATTTTTCGACGCTAAAAGTTTCAAAACGTTTATTTTAATAAATTGCGAGAATTAATTATTTTTATATATTAATTAAGAAAATTGAAAATTTTAAAATCTTTTTTTCATTAAATCAATTCAATTTTATATCAAAATTTGTTGTATTATGGATGAAAACTGGATTTATTTATTTAAAGAATTGTAAAAAAAAAAATTATGCCTATATATAAAAAAATAAATAAAACCCGTTTAAAAATACATGAAAAGATTACTTCAAATCGATATCGAAATTCACAAATTTACCGGAAAATCAATTGATTTCATTTCACCTATTATAATATAGTAAAAAATCTATAGTAAATAATAAAATATATTATTTATATTTATAACGCGGCGATGTATCAAACCTCTATAATATAAATTTGTTTTTTTAAATTATTTCTTATATGTATATTGTGTAAAAGGGGTACAATTTTGTTTTTAAATAATAATAATAATAATAAGTATATCAAAATAATAATAATAATAATAAAAATAATCATACGATCAATAATAAAAATAAAAACCATTTCTTATATACCAATTATAAATCTTTTATAAAAAAAAAAATAGGTGGAGAAATTTTCACACTCAAAATTTCTTTTAAAATTTATTGTTGTATAAAAAAATATATTTTTTTATATTTTATAATATATATATATATATTTTATAATATATATTATTATACGATGCGATAACAAACTCCTTTATAAATAATCCATGAAAAATTAAAAATGTAATTTAGTTATACACAATATATAACATTTAAAGGTATACATTTTTTTTTGTAAATCCGACTGTATCTAAAAATCGATTGTATACGATTTTAGGTATAGAGCGGCGTTCGTCAATATATAATATTCGCTTAAAAGGGTTTGTGTTTAGTAAATTATCGTTAAAATTTATTTTTAAGCAATTATATTGTAACTTATTATATTGGCATTTTTATCAATAGTTTTTTTTACCCTTTTTCCATGTTCCATCAGATTATTTTTACCAAAAATATCAATGGGACATTCGTGCTGTTGAATTCTAGATTTCCTCTTAATCTAAATTTTGTACGCTTTGAATATATACACTATTTTTTATGTTGGGTGTTTTGGCACCAACCACATTTCTTCTATGTTTTTCGAATATTTATAAAGGGTTTAAAGTTTAAAATTATATAAGATTTGAAAGTTTTTGGTATATTTTATTTGGTTTTGCTTTACCCGAGTCATGTCATGGAAATAAGTTTGGATATAAGGTCGGTATACGCCTTGACAAATTTTATGTGAACAAATTATATAATTTAATTGATATTTTGAATATAGTGAGGTTTGAGGTTTCAAGTTCAAATTATTTTGCTTTATGGGAAAGTTTTCGGTATATATCCATTGCTTATTCATCACTTTTTCCGATACAAATCCGCACTGCAGAAGGATATTTGGATGATAATTATGATGATAAATCGAATTTAAGTTTTCACCACTAAAAATAAGTGCTTATATTTGCAAAAATAACTAAAAAATGTTAACAGAAAATTAGTGCTGTTATAACGAAACTTACACATTATTTTTTTATTTTAAATTTAAGTTTTATATCGATTTTCTCTTATATTGATTATATATTTTTTTATTATTGGTTTATTGATTGAAATATTTATTTATTGGAAATGATATAGGCTTTCTTATATATATATATATATATTTGTATAAATAATAGATCACACACTTATTTATATTTTTTTTTGTTTGCACTACGGCAGAATTGGTTTAGCGCCCGTAAAACCTCGAAATTCTATTGCCGTGCGAGCCCGTAACGAAATCACTTAATCAGGCGAATAAAAGCAAACATGTGAGAAAAAAAAAAACTTAAACTGAAAAGCAATAAGAAAAAATAACTCATATGTTTTCAAACAATAGTCCACGTTGCACTTTAGGTGGATGTTGAGTCTTTGGAAATGTTTAATTTAAATGATTGATAGTCATAAGAAGTGGAAAATATACTAGATCTCGGAGACTGTTTATATAATCTTGATGGAAAAAATGAATTTCATAAATATGTTTGTTCGAAAATAGTTAATATATAGATTGTAAGTATGGATGTGCTGTTTCAGAATTTCTTGAATTATAAGTGAAGTTAATCGACACAGGCATTATATTAATTTGAAAATTTCATTAGAACGTACTTGGTGGAAATAATTTATAAAATGTACATAATGCGAAGCGATTGTACGTCTTTAATATGATCCAATATGATTCAATGGAATTTGTTATCGTCTCATTGCTGATCAGTGAGAACCCATACTTTTCAATCCTGTCACTAAACTGTAGTGTTGTAATATTGGTGAACTCGCCCATATGTAAGAACTGCATAGTAGTAGTACGAGTATTTTTCATTTGTTATTCTGTGGTTTTTTTTTACTTTTTTTCATTTTGAACATTCTGAGTATGGTATAAAATTGGAAAAAGTAATTGGAATTGATATATATTTTATGTTTTTAAAATGTCAATATGAATCATCGAAACCATCTCTAAATATCATATTGTATTTATTAATGTATATTATACGCCACTAATCTCCTTTGTAACGCCTCCTTTAGCCTTTATAATACCATCCATTCTCTTAAACATTGTATTTACTAAATTTTTGCATTCATCCGGTGTTTTTGTATTCCTCATTTCAATGATTTTTCCTTGGAATTCTTCACTCCTTTAATTGTAACTTTCTTATAATTTTTTAACTTTGTTTTATTAATGCCCACAATGATTCTATTGGACTTAAATCAGGACTTGTAGATGTCCATTTCTAAACCCATTTCTTTAGCTTCCAACCAGTTCTTAGTAGCTTTAGCGGTTTGTGGTAGAGCAACATCTTATTGAAATGTATTATATTCGCGGTTTGAATATAATTTATTAGTCAATTGAAAAAGGTAGTCATTTAATATATGAATGGGTTTTTGGGAGTTAACCGTACACTAAATGAAATGTAAATCAATAAAAATAAGTAAGTAAATTAAAACAAAGAAACGACTCCTTTTGAAATGTAAATTATAATAACTGGCTGAAAATTTCACAGTACGTTTTAAACAATCACGATGGAATGCTTCATTTTGTGTGTGAATTATTCCAGTATCGGAATCACCAACAATAACAAATTTACATTCAACAAATTTACATTCATCATTAAAATATAATGCTATTCCATTACCGCAGAACTCAAAATGTTTATTGTTTTGTTTTTTGCAAAACAATTGAAAGGGCCTTTGATTTGTGATAAAAAATGATTAGCGATTATTATTAGGAAAAACATTGTTTAATAAAATATGTCTGTATTTTTCTCTTATATTCATATAGTTCGGTTTATGAATCCATAGCCTTGTCCACTTTCGTGCGACCACTTTTTGGATTGCTGTTAACCGTTTTAGACTTATATCACTCATAGCAGTTCTCCTATTTTTTCGCAGTTGCGTTTATCACGATCAGTAACATTAAATTTTACACCACTTTCTGTGACTCAAATGAACCGGTTAAACCACATTTTATTTAAATATCTGGCACGGTAGACTTACAATTAGCTACATTAAGTTCTTTAGGAATATTTCGTATTATTCTTATTAATAATAAGATTAAAAGGAACCATACAGTCCCGATTTAAGTCCAATAGAATCGTTGTGGGCATTAATAAAACAAAGTAAATACATGATGAAAGTTACAAATGAAGGAGTGAAGAATTCTAAGGAAAAATCTTTGAAATGAGGAATACAAAAACACCGGACGAATGCAAAAATTTAGTAAATACAATGTCTAAGAGAATGAATAGTATTATAAAGGCCAAAGAAGAGGCGTTACAAAGGAGATTAGTGGCGTATATTATATAAGTGTCCGATATTATAATGGTTAAATTTTTTTTTTGTGAAATTAAATCATTTTGAATTAAATTCCATAACTAATTGAATTTAAAAGTTTTTTTACTTCTGTCTGCGCAATTATTTAACTAAAACTACCATTTTATGAAATAAAATTAGAACGATTAAAAAATTGTTGTTTAAAGTCCTTTTTTGGCATCTCAAAATCGAGCATGCGAATAAAATAGCAGATGTCCGATATAATAGTGGTTAGAGTAGTATATCAAATTAATTAATTCAGTTCAGTTTAATTTATAAAAAAAAATGTAATCCCACATTTGAATTTCCACGAATTTTGTGAATTTTCCGGAAAATTTACCTTGTTCTGTATTTATCTTTATTAACCCCTTTGTTTTTGTTATAAATTTTGTTTTTCTTTGTATATTTTGCAAAATTCAATAAATTTTTAATAATATTTCAAAGACGAAAATGTGAAAATTACCCTCCAATCAATAAAAGATATATTGTCGATTTTCCAAAAAGTGTACGTAAAAATTTGTTCCAATTATACGATCTAAAATTTTGTTGTTTTTTTTCACCTTTAAAATTTAACCTCTTTTACCTGCAATCCCTTACGTTTTTACATTTTTCTTCTTTTCTTTTTTTTTATAATTCCCACGAAATCTTTTAAATATTATATATCAGAATGTAACATTGTAAATCATATTATTATACGTACTATACATATATAAAATAAATAAAAGTAGAAATATACTTGTTAAAATATTATATCATTATTTTTCGATCACTTCCCTATATGTATATATATTCATTCATCCGTCCATTCATCCATCCATCCATATATATATATATTAATATATTCGTCATTATCTTATACAGATTTTACAAATATATATTAATATACGTTTAAAACATTTGCATTACAAAATGCCAATTTATCATCGTTAAAAATTGAAATACTTTTCATATTATAGAGTTTGACCATTATTAAAAACAGGTTGGGGGTTCTTTTTTTTTTTCTTTAAAAAATAAACTACATAAATAATAACAATATATATAATAAAGTATTTTATTATTATATGAATAATGGATTCCAGAAATTTTACTTGAAAATGAAGGGATTAAATTATTTAACAAAATATAAAAGTTGTCTAGAATATATTGTAAGTATATATAAGTGGGTATTGTTCACAAGTAGGATTTTTTTTTGGAAGAAAATATATATATATATATAATATATCTATTACAACAATTACTTATCCGTATAATATATATCTTATTTATATAAGTTCAATGCACTTGAAAATTCTAAAAAAAACAATAAAAGAATTGTAATTTTTATATCAAATTTGATAATGTTAAAATAAATTATATGTTAATTGTTAAATATATCTTTCGTTGCTTTATACATATTATAATCTGTATATTGTAGAGTATTTGTGAATCTTCAAAATATATGTATATATTTGTCTTGATTTGAAAAATATAACCACTTATGATGTAACTTAAATTATTATTTTAATTGTTTAGTTTTGGAAAATTGACAAAATGCGCATATCGAAATCGTTTTGTTACCTTGTCATCATCATTTCATTAGTTTTTATATAGTAATTTTGTTTTCACTTCTGCGTTTGGAAAATTATACTCTAATGATTTAACTGAAATGTTCGCGTTTATTTTTCAATTTTATCACTTCCACCTTCCAAACCCCATTCAAAAACCACAAGGATTATATTATTTAGCTCGTTATTCTGGTTTTAACCTTAATTTGTTTTTAATGGAAATTTTGAATATTGTAGAGATTTGATGAAAAATACATAAAAATAAAAAATTACCAATATTGTTAAATTTATTGCAATTATATAAAGTGTGTTTCTCATCATTACCATTCTACAATAAGGGCAAGTAGAACTTATAATACAGCAAAAATTCTATCCTCAAAGGAGGATGAACTTCATCAATACCAACCGAGTTACGCGCAGGGTATTGTAAAAAATTATGTTCATATAGTAAAAGATTATAATTCGGTCATTATTATATTATATAATTTCTGATCCATTTTTAAGCATAGCAAATAATAAATAGGTATATTTTATTTATTTATAGCTAAATAAATTACGTTCAATTTTTCTTCTGTGCGTTGTTCTGTTCTGAATTCTGTTTGCTATCTCTACCAATTAATCGCTACCACTTTTACGATTTTCAGTTATATTGTCCAATCCGTAACTATGTGAAACTTAAAAAAAAAAATACGAATTGATCAATTCACAAATTATTAATATTTGTTAAACTTATTTTTTTTGTATGAAATACACAGTGCGACAATTAATATTCCGGACTGGTCCTAGGAAATACATTAAATACACGATTTTTGAATTTTTTTTTTATTTATTCAAGATATTCTACTCCTGATTCAATACAACTGTTACATCGATTTAATAATGATTGAAATGTGTGTTCCAGCTCATTTTATGGTATTGCCTCTTGTGCGCGTGTAGATGCTGTTTGAATGGTTTCGATATCCTCAAAAAAGCATCCTTTCAATTTCATTTTAAGTATTGGGAACAGGGAGAAAACACATGGTGCTAAATCAGGTGAATACGGTGGATGATTTAACATACAGACTTGATTTCGAGCCAAAAACTGACGAACAATAAGTGAAGTGTGATTTGGTGTATTATCGTGTAACAAACATCAACTATCTGATTCACGATATTCAGGTCGAATACGACGAATCCTGTCCATCAAACGCTTCAAAACTTCGATATAATATGCGCCACTGACTGTTTGACTGTTTGGAACGACACTGACTATTTGGAACGAATTTTTTATGGATAATTCCATTGCTATCGAAGAATGTTACGAGCATTGTTTTGATTTTCGATGGAACTTTTCTTGTTTTTTTAGCCTGCGTTTTAGCCATCCACGAAACGTTTATACCACTCAAAAACTTGTGTCTTACCGATACAATTATCGCCATTAACTTGCTGCATCAATTTGAACGTTTCTGTTTGCAGATGTACCAAAAGCTTTGCGTTAAATTTAATGACTGCTCTTTGTTCCAGGTTAAAACTTCTACTTCAACTAAAATATTGTTTCATAAGAAATATCATAACTTTTTTATTTGTCAACCAAATGCAATGCAATGATTTTTACAGACGATAGAGAAAACATCAAACTTCAAAACGCATGTTCCATCACATAGATCGTCCCACTGGTTATTTAGATATGGTTTGAGTCCGGAACATTAATTGTCGCACTGCGTAGTCTCAGGATTACGTAGAGTACTATACTTGGTAGATTTCTTTTTTAACTTTATTATCAATATATCAATTACACATTCTTATTGAATTTATGCCTTCAATATGTATTAAAACTATTTGTATTAAACCGACTATGTATTAAATAAAATAACCGACTTAATGTAACCGACTTGTAGGAATAAAAAGTCTCAAAAACATAACACACAAGTTTATCGGAGTGTACAAAGGAATCAAGCTCATCTCATTCAGATGTTTGACCACAATATATATTAAGAGCTAAATAGGAATAATTTTTTAAAATTTATTAAAAATCAGTTTTTTTTATATTTTATTTACGATAATAAAATGTCAGGTTTTAGAGACTGTGAAATATTTTTTTTATGGCTATACCAATTATAATAATAATTATCATTACATTTCTTATAAATAAAATTATTTTATTTTATTATAATCCTAACGAATATTTAATTTTTTCTATATATATTTAATTTAATAATTATTACATCAATAATTGCGATTCAAAAACAAAAAAAAAATTCGCATTTTAAAACCCAATTTATTATTTATATATTAATTATAAATTAAACTTTAATTATAAATTATTTTAAATAAATATACGAATATACGGTTTTTTGTTGTTGTTGTTGTTGTTATGATCATCGTCATCAAAACCCAACCAACCCCAAATTATATAATATAAATAATTAATAATATAAAAAACAAAAAAAAACATTTAATCAATAAAAATTTGACATAATTTATTATTTATTTTAAAATAACCCTTTTTTTTTATTAGTATTGTTGTATTATGTTTTTTTTAAATTATTATTTATATGATATATTATATATACCTTATATGCAAATAATACATAACTTTATATTTTTGGTTAAATATTGCAATTTCAGAGATTTGATATTAAATTTTATTTATTTGAGATTTATTTTTAATCCCCGAATTTGAATAGTAATTGCCTTAATTATCACATATCACTATCACACATATATTATTTGATTCTATAACTAAACTGAGAGTGAAATATCTTGCTGTTTAGGAGGGGGAAACATTTTTTGTTATTATATGATCGTCGACGACGAAACAATGAACAATGTTTTTATGAGGTATTTAATTTTTTTGTTAATTTTTTCCTACAATTGATTTTTTTTTTTTATTTTTGTAATCTGAATAATATATTCATTATCACGTGAGATTGTTTTGTGTATATTTTGGTTGGTAGAGTTACGTTAATATTGTTTAATATATATAGGAAAAAGGGATAAAGATATTTATAATATTACAAATATTCCGGGTATATTTAAAAAAAAATACAGGGTATATGAAAATTTTATTATTTTTAATTTCATTACATTTTTTATTTAATGCAATGCAATTTATTTATTTTATCACGTTGATGTGATAATCAAAAATAAGCGATCTTTATTGTTTAATTTTGATTTGGATTAAAACCATATTAAATAGATTAATTTGACCATAACTTATTGATTCTTATTGATATTTTCATATTGCAAAAGTATTCTTGCCGAAGAGGAAATCATTTCTCACTACTCACTACTCAATAATACGAAAATGATTTTTTCTTGTACTATATTTTGTCAATCCAAATTTTTGTTCCGAAAATTCGTTAATCAAAATATTCAATTGAAGTTTCAGAGATAAGATTTTTTAGTTTTCTGACCGCGTTTATAAATTTCTAATATATTAATAATATACAAATATATATATTTTAACAAAAAAAAAAACAACAACAATACGGGGAATTTTATTAAACTTATATATATATAAATATAAATTACAATTAAAATATTTCACATAATATCCTTTTTTTAACTTTTAATAAAATATTTTTACTTATATATCATATAATATAATAATTCTTTAATAGATATTTGTTTGTTTTTTAAATACAAATTAATGCGGATTTTCTACACAGACATTTTTGGTGCAAATACGAATTTAATGCATCAACAAAAAAAACCTAATACTTATATACTAATTATTAATAATAATAATAATATTAAATTTATATAATTTAATTTACGTTTTTGTTTTTCGTCTCCCCCTAACTATATTATTGTAGTAGTATTCCATTAATTCGATATGAATATACGAATTTTAATTTGAATCGAACAGAATATTAATATAAACATTTAAAATTAATTGATAGAATAAAAGTCACATGAGACACTAATGAAAAAAAATAAATACACATTTATATAAATTTATATATATATAATAGAATATAAAATGTTAAGGAAATTGTTTTGTTTTTAAATATTACAAAAATGATTTTATTTCTATAGAAAAAAAAAACCGTAGAAAATATGCTTTTTTATTTAAATAAATGATGTAATTTTTATACAAATAAAATCAATTTTTTTTTTTTTTGGCTTTTTCTTTTTAATCAAAATATTTAAAGAAAAAATTTAATTTAATCAATCCTAATACATTATTTTGTTGTCAGTTTAAAAAAGAAAAAAATTGTTTTCGGTTGAATTATCCATATGTATTTTATTCAGAACTTTGCTTTTAACGTAAATCGTGTCTCATGGGTTTTCGGCTTAGTTATCCATGTATTTTATGTAATGTTTCACAAGACGGTGTTGTTATTGTTTGTGATCGACGATACAGATCACGATCACCGAAATTTCTTGCTTTCATCATCATCGTCTCTTCTATATATGACAAATAAAGACAAGAATAAGTTTTTTAGTTTTTTTTGGTTAATTAACAAATGTTAATTTATTATAAATTTCTATATTTACTATAATTTCGTTCACGATAACATGCATGCTTTAAATTTTGTATATATTCTTCTTCAACGGATGCCTCTAATCGTCCAACAGAACCTTGATACTCTGAATGGAAATTGTCCTTTACATAATATGGTACTTTTAAATTATTTGTTTGTCGTTGAATATTATATTTTCTGTAAAATAATTCAAATTTTAACATCAACAATAATTAATATATATATCAAATTCTACTAAATGGATATTGGAAGTTTGCGATAACTTACTGAGTTGGTTGCAAATTATAAATTGGATCGGATACAAAAAATGATGACATCATTGATAATAAAATTAATAATAGAATTGGTGCCAAGTTTAATAGGGCTCCAAAACTTGTTTGTTGTTGCTACACAAAATTAAAAAAAAAATTACAATTAATAAGATTTTGTTTATAATTACAAAACTTATTTTTATAATACCTCATTATTTCGTTCAGCACGTTGATTACGATGTTGTCGACGATATATATTATTTTGTTGTGCATATTCACCACCGCCAAAGAACATATTAAATATTTCTTCAGCTGTTGCATTTGATTCAAAACCACGAGAAAATGTAAATCCATCATATTCATATCGACTAAAACCACCCCCACCACCACCACCGCCGCCGCGACCACCCATTTGACGATTATTAAATCCTTCTAATCCGAGTGCATCATATTGTTTACGTTTCTCCGGATCGGATAATACCGTTGCCGCATTACCAATTGCCTTAAATGCTTCAACGGATCCCGGTGCTTTATTTTTATCTGGATGTAATTGTAATGCTAATTTTTTATATGCTTTTTTAATTTCTGTATCGGTTGATTCTTTTGTAACACCCAATACTTCATAATAATCTTTACATCTAAACGCACAATGAACATTACAAGAAAAAATAAAATTGATAACAAAAATAAATAAATACAACAACAATAACAACAACAACAACAACAAATCAACATACTTTCGAATTCTTTTAACATGTTCCGATTGATCCGTTGTATATTCTGGTTCTGTTGGTTGTTCCCGTTGTTGATTTTGTGAATTGGCGGTAGTACGTCGTCTGGGTGTTCCACCACCACCATCACCCCCACCATTGTTAGTTGATTTTTCTTCATTCAAATTAGATTTACTACTACTATTACTCTGTTCAATTAATTTTTCCAAAAGTTCTACAACAACAACAACACAAAAATATAATATAAATTACAAATTAAAAGGAATGAGAATTAATAAAACTTGGGGAAAAAATTTTTATATTTATTTTTACACATACCTTTTCCTTGTTTTGTTGAATATAAACTTTCTGCTTTTCGTAGAAATTTTTCAGCTCGATCTAATTTCCGTTCTTGTAATGCTTTTGTTGCAATTTCAATACAACGTTCAGCTTCATCACGATTCGCTGAAGAACTCATATTAGTAAAAGCGTTTAATTTCTATTTTATTTATTTGTTATTCTTTGGTCGGTCCACCAAACAATTAATATCTTATCTTATCTAGTTTAATACACAGTTCACTGTATGCACAAACTTCAACAACGAAAATTAAAAAAAAAATGTAATGTAATCTTCAAAAATTATTACACAAGACACAACAAAAAATAAAAAAAAAAATAATTTTTATTATCACACCAGTGTATTTTTATATAATATATTTTAATTTTAATTTTTATAAATTATAAACACTCCAGATCCAGATCAACTAATTTAATTATTTTGTTAATTTTAATTATTTTTTTTTATTTATTGTCGTCATACCATAATTAAATATTTACTTTTTCACTTCGTTTTTTTTTTTGTAGAGAAAAAAAAATCTTCTTTTTTGTCACATAAATTTTTGACAATCATTTTTGTTGGTTTGGTCTATTCACCACCCGAGCGCTCAGTAAACGGAATATTTGGACAAAAAACACTGTATTTTAATTGTACTAAAATTTATCGAAATTGTAGATTATTTTTTAAATATCGAAATCAAATATTTGAATTTATAAATTCATATGGGATTGGGGGCGATACAAAAAATTATCTTCATTTTGTTTGTGGAAGTGGACCAGAGGATTTTTGAAATTTACTTAAGTTCTAGGAATTATTTATATCATTAATTAGTTATCTGAACATTAATATATACATATATGTATATATACCCAGCATATATTTGGAAGATAAATCATCTGCACGATAAATAGAGGATATCTTCTATTTATTGCCTTAACAATATTTGAGCAACACAAATCATTGAAAATTTCTCTTTTGTTGCCGTGAGGATAAAATAGCAATAATAGATATAAATTTTTTCTTCTGTATGAAAAAATCGCAATAAATTAACGATATGCATTGCGTGTTTGTCTTCAATTCGCGAATGATACTTTAAGAGGATATTTAAGCGATATCTTCTACCCAAGCAGCCACATTTAGTGTAAAATCGGTTATATGACGGTAATTTTGATGTTGGTAACTTTCATTCAAACATTTTTATTACCGCCCCATGACGTCAACACAACACGCCTTGACACGTAACTGCAACTGGTTTTGCCGAGTTTTTTGTTACCGAAGTAATCATTTTGACTATTATTATGACCGAATTTTCTCCAACTTTCAAAGTATCTTATCTATTGAATCTTGCCGATAAGCTTTATAATATAACACGATCTTCTTGTGAATGCTGAGTGTATGCTTCAGTTTAAGAATTCGATAAGAAATAAGAAATAAGAAATAAGAAATAAGAAATAAGAAATAAGAAATAAGAAATAAGAAATAAGAAATAAGAAATAAGAAATAAGAAATAAGAAATAAGAAATAAGAAATAAGAAATAAGAAATAAGAAATAAGAAATAAGAAATAAGAAATAAGAAATAAGAAATAAGAAATAAGAAATAAGAAATAAGAAATAAGAAATAAGAAATAAGAAATAAGAAATAAGAAATAAGAAATAAGAAATAAGAAATAAGAAATAAGAAATAAGAAATAAGAAATAAGAAATAAGAAATAAGAAATAAGAAATAAGAAATAAGAAATAAGAAATAAGAAATAAGAAATAAGAAATAAGAAATAAGAAATAAGAAATAAGAAATAAGAAATAAGAAATAAGAAATAAGAAATAAGAAATAAGAAATAAGAAATAAGAAATAAGAAATAAGAAATAAGAAATAAGAAATAAGAAATAAGAAATAAGAAATAAGAAATAAGAAATAAGAAATAAGAAATAAGAAATAAGAAATAAGAAATAAGAAATAAGAAATAAGAAATAAGAAATAAGAAATAAGAAATAAGAAATAAGAAATAAGAAATAAGAAATAAGAAATAAGAAATAAGAAATAAGAAATAAGAAATAAGAAATAAGAAATAAGAAATAAGAAATAAGAAATAAGAAATAAGAAATAAGAAATAAGAAATAAGAAATAAGAAATAAGAAATAAGAAATAAGAAATAAGAAATAAGAAATAAGAAATAAGAAATAAGAAATAAGAAATAAGAAATAAGAAATAAGAAATAAGAAATAAGAAATAAGAAATAAGAAATAAGAAATAAGAAATAAGAAATAAGAAATAAGAAATAAGAAATAAGAAATAAGAAATAAGAAATAAGAAATAAGAAATAAGAAATAAGAAATAAGAAATAAGAAATAAGAAATAAGAAATAAGAAATAAGAAATAAGAAATAAGAAATAAGAAATAAGAAATAAGAAATAAGAAATAAGAAATAAGAAATAAGAAATAAGAAATAAGAAATAAGAAATAAGAAATAAGAAATAAGAAATAAGAAATAAGAAATAAGAAATAAGAAATAAGAAATAAGAAATAAGAAATAAGAAATAAGAAATAAGAAATAAGAAATAAGAAATAAGAAATAAGAAATAAGAAATAAGAAATAAGAAATAAGAAATAAGAAATAAGAAATAAGAAATAAGAAATAAGAAATAAGAAATAAGAAATAAGAAATAAGAAATAAGAAATAAGAAATAAGAAATAAGAAATAAGAAATAAGAAATAAGAAATAAGAAATAAGAAATAAGAAATAAGAAATAAGAAATAAGAAATAAGAAATAAGAAATAAGAAATAAGAAATAAGAAATAAGAAATAAGAAATAAGAAATAAGAAATAAGAAATAAGAAATAAGAAATAAGAAATAAGAAATAAGAAATAAGAAATAAGAAATAAGAAATAAGAAATAAGAAATAAGAAATAAGAAATAAGAAATAAGAAATAAGAAATAAGAAATAAGAAATAAGAAATAAGAAATAAGAAATAAGAAATAAGAAATAAGAAATAAGAAATAAGAAATAAGAAATAAGAAATAAGAAATAAGAAATAAGAAATAAGAAATAAGAAATAAGAAATAAGAAATAAGAAATAAGAAATAAGAAATAAGAAATAAGAAATAAGAAATAAGAAATAAGAAATAAGAAATAAGAAATAAGAAATAAGAAATAAGAAATAAGAAATAAGAAATAAGAAATAAGAAATAAGAAATAAGAAATAAGAAATAAGAAATAAGAAATAAGAAATAAGAAATAAGAAATAAGAAATAAGAAATAAGAAATAAGAAATAAGAAATAAGAAATAAGAAATAAGAAATAAGAAATAAGAAATAAGAAATAAGAAATAAGAAATAAGAAATAAGAAATAAGAAATAAGAAATAAGAAATAAGAAATAAGAAATAAGAAATAAGAAATAAGAAATAAGAAATAAGAAATAATAAATAAGAAATAAGAAATAAGAAATAAGAAATAAAATTTATTTTTATTTCTAGGTATCGTCAATGTCCTAGCTCAAGGTCCGCTAAACTGTACTTCAGCCTTAACTTTTTGTACAAAATTTATTTTGTATTTTTCAAAATGTTTATGTGGCTCTGTGGTGTAGTTGACAAAAACATGCAATTTAAAATTCTAACGAAGCTTTGAAGTTGCGGTTGAAATTCTAATGTATATAACGGCCTGAAATAATTTTTCTGTTTTTCTATTACTTTCGAATCTGAATTTCACACACTAATTACCGACACAACAGCTAATTATCGAATTAAGGAACGGACACACCGAAAACAATGGTTCCATATATCGTATTGTGTCCAATTGTCCCTTCATTTCTGAAATCATCCAATAATTATTTATCATATATGCGAATGCATGTGCAATGTTTGTAACAAAATGTAATGCTTTTCAAAAAATGATGTGCCTTAACTATTATTTTGTATAATCAATTATAAAAAAAAACACGTGGAAACGTGAGCGCACAACATTCATGTCTATTTTTTTAATTATTTCTTTTTGTTATTCTTTTTTTAATTTCATTTCGAATTCACCCTGATGTAAGTGATATAAAAAATGAAAGATTTAATAATGGGTTGACCCACAATCATCGAAAACATTTGTTGATTTTATAATACATACATATTTGAACAATTAAATAATGGTAATTTTGTTATATATAAAAAGAGACAACGGTAAGAATGTTACCAGAATATGACGGTTATTTTGTTACTACTTGGTTACGTCAGTATTAAAAGAGTACTTATATTACCATACGAATACCTCTTGCCTAAATCTGGTTATAAATCGGTAATTTAATGACTTCAAACATTCAAAATATGGTAATAATATTACCAGTAATAAAAACACTACTGCGGTACCCTAAATTGGAAAATCGCGGTCGGTAATTTTATTACCTAAGTAATATTTGGCTGTTTGGGTATTAATCTTCTTGGTGTTTTGCTTTCGTATTACGTATGGAATACGAAAGCAATACACCAAGAAGTATTGCATTCGGGACACAATCCTTCCCAAATGAGGTTACGAATTCGATAAGAAGATGATATCTTCCGCGATAGACTTTATCTTCCTCGCGATGGGCGAATCATCCGCGAATCATCTTACGTGCTGGGTATATATATATATGTTATATTATATCTATATGTGAGAGCCGGGTACATTATTATAAATAAATACACTTTTTGGATTAGTTCGTTGCCGTTTTTATTGGCTGTGATACCATTACTATACTTACTTATTATACATTTTTCTACCCTAATAATTATTATAAACACCTTAAAGCTTTATTTATTAAATTAAATAATAAAATGTATATGTGATTTATGTATTCTATAAAAGCATATACGCATTTAATAAACAAAAAAAAACCCACAAAAAAGCAGCAAACAAAATGTACAACAATTCATATATAAATATTTTATTGATCAAACATCAAAAATATATGACATGAATTTATCTGGATAATAACAAAAATAAACATTCCCTAATTATATTTTTTTTTATTCAAAATTTCCATATAAATATAGAAGTTTATAAATTCCTATACAAGCTGCGGAGTGTATTTCGATTTTAAATATCTTTATTTCAACATTTAAACATTTTTTAAAAAAATTAAATTGCTTAAAAATTTTTATTTACCTCAAATGTACAAAATATAATTTAAAAACGAATGAAGATATTGTGGTGATTGTGAAAATTCATAATTTAATATATATATAAATGTATAAAAATATCTTTGTTTTCAATTTCCACTTCAACCCATATCCATAGTCATATTATTGGTAATAAACAGAATTTTCAATTTGTATAATGGATAAGACTTTAAAATAATGATCAAAATTACAAGGATATTTACGCAAGAACCGGTGATTTATATAAAAATCAAAAGTGGGTAGTAATAAAGTTGGGGGAGAAATATTAATCAATAATATATGTTTTTTTTGCAATGATTACAACAATCAAATGTGTATTATTGCTAAATTTTGCATTACAGAGTGTTATATATACTTGAATAAATAACGAAATAAACAATGTCAGGTAAACAAATAAATATATAAGGTGATATGTAATAGTACTATAATTTTCACACACTTTTATTTTCAATATTATATTCGATATATTCAAAGAATATTATAGTATCCCATTGGTTGATGCGGGATTATGCGATTACAAATGTTATATTTTATTATAGAATGACCTAATTTTTACGACGCATATTATTATTAAACACGATATGTTATTTACTAAGTACTATTTATATTATATACGGGGAAAAACCAGCATTGCTGAATTCGGATATCTTTTAGAAGTTTTGCAATTATAATTTTCTAACGATAAGCAATTTTTTTCGTTATATATGAACACACGGAAATGTATTTTATATAATTAACGCAATTTAAATAAATATAGATTTTTTTTATCCATTTTTTGTACATGAAAAGAATTTTGTATTTTCTACGAATAGATCAGGAAAATCTATAAATATTATTTATATAACATTATAATAAGGGATGAAAAATTTTTTTAATATTGAAGTTTTAAAACAACAGAAAAAAGTACACCGCTTGAAGCTCAGTACAATCGTAATACATAAACGATTAAATTACAAAAATTAATTTTTCGCTATACAACCAACAGTCGACTGGTTTTTAACGTCCAACAACAGCCTTAATGTTGTTAGTTTCTTAATTTGTGTCTATTACGGTGTCGGTAATTAGCCGTACGACCAACCGCAAGCGGAAAATACAACTCTGCGTTAAAATTCAGATTCGAAAAATAACCGAAAACACAAAACATATTTTGTGCATTCAGTAGGATTCGAACCCACAACCCCAAAATTTCGTTAGAATTTTAGGTTGGCATTTTTAACATTTACACCACAGAGTTACATAAACGATTAATCCGCATAAATATCATTGGATTTTTTCTGGATTAATTCTCAAAGAATAATCTACAGATGTATCCAAAAAGATATCCGAAGATTTTCCCGGGATTCTCAAAGAATTTTCTCTAGATATATCCTAAAAGATATCCGCTGATTTTCCGTGGATTCTCATTTTCGTGTATATTCCACGGAATATACACGAAAATGATCGCTAAAAGGCATATGTATAATTTACGGATTTTTTCAAACAAAATCCTTGGACCGGGTTCGCAGAGTTCATATATATAATAATCCGGCCGATATCCTCAAGAAATCCACCACCATTTTTCCGCTGATTCAAAAGTCCAAACTTTTACTGCAATAAGTAGAGAGGAAAAACAGAGAACCAGCTATGGATAGAGTTATTACACGGGAAGCACTTCATTTACATCGGTAAATGATGAATTACCTTTAATTTTATTGTACAGTTTTCGCTTTAAAAGTCTATTCGTTTAAAGGTATTGATGAGGATCTCGCAAAGAAAGAGGGACAATCTATTGGTTTTTTAATTTAATTTTTTAATAAAAATGGATTTCACGGTTACACGCAAAATAATTTTATTTGTTTATAAGTCGTAAGCGTATGTGTATGGCAAACTATATTAAGGAAATTTTTCTAAAGAATTTGATGAAAAAATAATGAATTTTTCCTCATTGATCCTCTTTTTAACTTTTTTTGATCTTCAATATTTCTAAACGAATTAGACCTATGGCAAAAATGTATAAAAGTAACAGAATTAAAGATAATTCGTGTATCTATCCATCAAGTACCGCTATTTGCTATTCTACCTAGAAAATTTTTAGAAATTTTTATACTGAAGAACAATAATATTTATCCTCAACGTTTGTTTTAAATTGTTTCAATATCCTGTAATTAACTCGTTAGGGGTTGAAATTATAGAACAATACGATTTTTTTACTTGAAATAGTACAAAAATCTGAATCAACCTATCAAATTTAATAATAAATATTGTCTAAGAAGTGATTTTTTAAAAATTATTTATTCAATTTTATTGATATATTGGGGTTAATCAACTTTTTACCAGAGAGGTAAACAAACCAAGCTATATATTATTTTAAGTAAACATAAATTTTCCACCCTTATTATATTATATATATCATATAAATGCGAAAAGAATGCATTTAAACACATATCTATAACAATATATATATAGTAAATTCTTAATATACATATTTTAGTTAAATAGTGAGGTGTTAAAAAGTGAAGGGTTTCATGTATAGTTATTTATATACATACCTGCATATAAGTTCATATGTAATAATAATAATAATAACGATAATGGAGCTTTATAATTTATAAACAATGAAAAAACACCCACATTTAAATTAAAAAGTGAAATGTAATATATAAAATTGCACTGTCTGTCTGTATTATACAAAAATACATTATTCTATATATTCATTCATTCATATAATTGCGAATATCTAACCATACATCTGTGTATTGGAAAATTTCCAATTATTTTAACTAGGTGTTTAAAAAAAAAAACATGATATTTAAATAGAAATTTAAAGTAAACGCCAAATGTTTTAGGTATACGAAATCATCTTATAATATATACAAGCTATTTATTCTAAAATGGACATCTTCCTAAAATTGCGTATAATTTCGTTTAAATTGAATTAACAGAGATTTCTTTTCTTAAACATAGTTCGACTTATTTTGTATTGCAATCAATTTTTCCTAGTTGCTTATCATATTGAACTGCGTCCTTATCCCCAGTTCTCTGACTATATGATCCTCTATTCTTGTTTAGAGTTTATTGGTTTTAAAATCCTTGTTAAGAAATGTTTTTTATTTTGATTATATTTTTTATGGGTATTTACTTTTCATTCTATTTCTGAACTATGGAATATATAAACGTTTATGTGTTTATTTTATAGATAAAATTGTTGTTTTATAAAATATGAAATAATATCCTATATCAATCGCATACACACACAAACACAGACAGGCTAACAATAAATGCATCATAAATAAAATTTAAATGTAATGAATCCTTTGAATTAAATTTAGTATATTTTGTAAAATGTTACGGAGATGTTCTTGTTATAAATTGCTTAATTAATTTTATCTAAATACAAATAATATAGAATATAGTTATATAGTATTCGGTTTTCAGATTTTATTCTCAAAATGATGTTACATCAAGCATGTGATCCTTTACAGCATACAAGCATGTATCAACGTGCTGAAGAAGGTTATGTTAATTGAACATGTATTTCCTATATAGATAGATCTTTTTTTGTATATATATATTAATCCCTTCCTGGTTTATTTTATTATCAATCGCTAATCGTAAAACGTCATATAACGAAATTGAAAAAATTTAAAATAATTATCTTAAAATTTAATAGACTTTTTAATCATCTATAATTCATAAATAAATTTTAATTATTTATTATATAGATAGTGAAGATAGTGATGGCGAAGGTGGTTTGGGTAATGTAAGTCGTGTTATTATACGCCCACCCGGTCATAGTGGTAAAGCAAAACGTGGTCATTTATGTTTTGATGCTGCCTTTGAAACGGGTAATCTTGGACGTGCCGATTTACATGGTGAATTTGAATATGATTTATTTTTACGACCGGATACATGTAATCCACGGTATCGTTTTTGGTTTAATTTTACCGTTGATAATGTTAAACAAGATCAGGTGAAATTTGAATTTTATATAGTACTGCTGATGTGTAAGCGATCATATAAGACTTTGTAATAATTTTTATATATTTAGAGGGTAATATTTAACATAATAAATATAAGTAAATCGAGGAATTTATTTAAAGATGGTTTAACGCCAATTGTTAAATCATCGGGTCGTCCAAAATGGCAACGTATACCATTAAATCATGTATTTTATTATCGTTCACCAATTCATCAAAATCATTATGTATTAAGTTTTGCGTTTGCATTCGATAAAGAGGATGAAGTATATCAATTTGCAATTGCACCGCCATACAGTTATTCACGATTACAATCGTATTTGGGTGTATTGGATACAAAATTTCCGGGAAAATTCGAACGCACTGTCATTGGAAAAAGTTTGGTATGTCCGTGTGTTTTTTTTTATATATATAAAATATAATAAATCTTGTTTTACATATAATGATTATAAATTTATTTGTATTTATTAGCAAAATCGTAAATTAGATTTATTAACATTTGATCATGTTATAAAAAATAAACCATTGCCATCCGCATCATCGGTACAACCGATTATGTTATCACAAAAATCGGATAATAAAAATTTTTTACGTGTTATTGTATTGTTGGCACGTGCTCATCCTGGTGAATCACCATCATCGTATGTATGCCAAGGATTTCTAGAGTTTATGTGCAGTGTCCATCCAATTGCAAATTGTTTAAGGGAAAATTTTATATTCAAAATAATACCAATGTTAAATCCAGATGGTGTATTTTTAGGTAATAATCGTTGTAATTTAATTGGACAGGATTTAAATCGTTCATGGAATATTGCTACAGAATTTTCACATCCAACAATATTGGCCACAAAAAATATGCTAAAAGAAATTGATAATTCTGATGTAAGTCAATAATAAGAGTTATATATGCAAAATATATTATTATAATATCATTCATATATAATATTTTTCCATAGTCATGTCAAATAGATTTTGTATTAGACATTCATGCACATTCCAGTTTAATTGGATCATTTATTTATGGTAATACATATGATGATGTTTATCGATATGAACGTCATTTGGTATTTCCAAAATTATTGGCAACAAATTGTGATGATTTTGAACAAACAAATATGATGTTTAACGCTGACGATCGAAAAACGGGATCGGCACGACGATTTTGTTGTGAACGTTTATCGGACACAGCAAATGCCTACACATTAGAAATATCAATGTGTGGTTATTATGTTAAAGGAACACGAATATTAACGCAGTATACCGATGAAGGATGTATCCTTTTTTGTTTTGGTTTTTTTGGTTTTTGGATGTTTAGTGATTTTTTTTTAAATGATTATTGAAAATTAAAAATTCCTTATAATATATATAGATATGCGATTTGGACGTAATATTGCACGAACATTATTTGAATATTATCGTTTTACAAATATATTAACCATACCAATGTTATCCGAATTGTTACCATCATTACGTTCAAAAGGACGTCCGAAAACCCATAAACCAAGGGGTCGTTCACGGATACGTCCAGACATTCAACCAAGACCGAAAACAACTCGTACCTATGCACCAATTAGTTATACAGATTTATCAATACGTTATGATAGTTCAACATCAAATGAAGGTTCACCAAGTCGATTCACTTCATCATATTATTATGGCAATAATATCAATAATAATAATACTAATTTACAAAATGCTCAAGCTATTATTAATGCATTTGGTACACGTTCAACGGGTAATATTTATATGATGAATCAAGATCAATTTTCATTGTTAGCCATACAATCGTCAAAATTTACAAATTTAGATTTTTCCAATGAATATAAATTTAAACAATTACCAAAATTAAAACCATTAACTATAGTACAGCAACAGCAACAGCAGCAACATCACCAACTGAATGATAATAAAATGTATAGTGGCGGTGGAGGAGGTGGTGGTGTTGGTGCTGCATATATTAAGACTGAAACATTAAATATACCACCGAAACCATATTTATCAATTATTGATTTTAATCAATTGACACGCGGTGGTTTAGAATTAGCTACACGTAAAAATTGTGAAATAAATCGTAAAAAATAATTATACAAATTTGTTTCGGGGTACTTTTTTTTTTTTGTATTTTGATTTTCTAATAATTATAGTAAGTATTTCTTAAGAATTGAAAATCACTTGCTATAATTTGATTTTTAAATTATTCAAAGGTAAGTACATTTCAAATCTATTTACATCAGATATTTTTATATAATTGATGAATTGATTTTGTGAAACTTAACCCCAAATGTTTAAGTTTGAGATATCCTCTTTTCCACTCGCATTTACCATTTTTCCATTCATTTTATAAGGATAATTATATAAAATTAAAATAGAACCTTTTTTAGTTTTTTTATTATTATTTATTTAACAGTAAGAAACATCATAACATATTTAATTATATGGGTTATATTTTCATTAACCAATTTTTTTTTTTTAAATATATACCTTTTTTTTTTAAATCCGCAATATATTAAAATCTATGTATGTTTATAGAAACATTTATTTATTCCAAAAATACTTCGGCATATGGAAATTTACCAAATATTCTATTAACTAAACTGACAAAAATTCGTTCAACAGCTTCAACAACAACCGGTTTTAATTCACCTAAAATATCTTTCCAATTTTCATTTAAAAACAAATTCATATTATCACCTAATGCTTTATCACCGTTAAATAGATTTTCAAAATGCATTGATAATTTGGTTGTTGTAAAATCTAAACTAAATTTCTCCGTTTGAACGTATTCTTTTCCTTTTTTCGTCACAATTTTCGGAACATATTTAAATGCAATTTCAACATTATGAAAATCTAAAGTTGCTTGACCATCACCTTGAATTGGAATAACCAAAACACGACCATTTATATTATAATCACCTTTTACCGTTAATTTTGGTACACGTGCATACACTTCATATTTGCTGGTTCTCGGGTCTTTCGAAAATCCACTGTTCAAAAAGAGAAACATAAGAATTAAATTAACAACAACAACAACCCAAATAGAAATAATATATATGTTTATACTTACACAACTTTTGTAACGGTTGCTTTACTTATGCCAATCAAATCTAAATTACGAAATTTCAAATCAATTGCTACGGGGCTATCTCCACTTTGTAGAATTTCAATTGCATCGATACGTAACGGTTCAATTGCTGGCATAGCAAGTGATGGATTTCCACTTGGATATTTTTGTAAAATATGAGTTATTGCTTCCTGTATGCATACCACTTCGTTAAAATGACATTTTGGTAAATCACTTGCTGTACGCGGATAATGTAAAATAAGTAAAATGTAAATTATTATTATATATAGCATATATTATTTTAGAACTTTTATGGGACAATTCACATTCATTCATTCATCTATCAGTCAGTCAAAAAGTCATTCATATGTTAAGAATTAAGCAATATAATATTATGGTAAATCCGCATTGATTTATTTTAACATTAAATCGTTAATTATTAGAAAAACAATTCTTGTTTAAGAATTTATTTATTATTGATTTAACTAAATATAATTTATAATTTGAACGTAAAGATTATAATAAATATTTGCATTGTCATATTGCGTTATCATCATCGTCGTGGTCGTCATCGAAGACGTTCTCACATCCATTGAAGATTTTATTTACTTGTTCTCAAGTGTTTAAATTAAAAAAAAAAAAACAAAGGTATATAGAAACACGTATTTTGTTTTGTCTAAAAGAACATGGTTAATTTTTTGTTATAATTGAATTTGGAAGGGATATATAAGCAACAATTTTATTAATATTTATATACTATATAAATAATTGTAATTCAAATTCTATAAAATTAATTTTTTTAGGACATATTTAAATATATGCAAATCACTAATAATTTATATTAATTATATATAATAACACCTTTCTTTATTTATGAATTTTTTTATGTTAATATTTATCTTGAAATATAATCAAATAATATAATTATTATATATATATATTGTTTTAAGAATGACTAATAATATTTTATATAATATTAAATTAGAATTCAAACACTGCGCTATATGGTTGTGAAAATAATTCGTTATATAAATAAAAAAAAATATTCAAATTAATTCAAACTATAGATTTCGTATATAAAAATATATACAGTCTTTAAAATTTCTATATGACGATCAGTTAAAACAGATTTATTTAGTTATTCAATCTTGAATATTTGTGTTTATTATACCCACTTTCTTTAAGTTTTTATCTGTTAAAACTTCTGACGATTGATTTGGAAGAAATTTTTATCATAAAAAACCTTTTTTCGTTTGTGAGATGGTAAAATTTTGGGGAATTTAATACCATCTACTTCTACTGACTGTTCCCCTTTTCGTCTTATCTTTAATTTTTTTTTATTTCTCGAATATATCTTAAAGAATTTTATAATTTTGTGCTGGAAATTTTTGATATAATTCTATGTTATATGCAATCCCATAGAAATCCATGGGGGTTTATTTTGTGTAATTAAATTAAATGTATTATTGAGGCACATAATTTCATAGAAATTATGAGGAGTTAATTTAAGTCCCTTCTATCAGTCGATATATCACTTTATTTATAAGTAAGTGTTTTGATTTCATTAAATAAAAATAAATGTAACAATTATTAATAATAAGAGGAGTCTTTGACAAGAAATAAATGCCATATAAGAAATGTATATATAAGAAAATTATTGCATCTTTTTTTTAAATGTTAAGTTACATAACGCGATAATATTGTGCATAATTAGCGATCATTTAAAAAATTTCAATTACAATTTAATAATTATTAACGCGCGATGTTCTCTGAATATGCTAATTGAAAGTTTAAATGATCTATATGAATAATAATCAATATAACATATAATAATTTGAATATTAAGAAGAACAAAAAACAATTTACATGATCACTAATGACAATTATAATAATAAAAATAATTGTAATATAATAATAATTAAATTCAAATGATGCGATTTTATTATAATTTAAAGATTTAATATACACTTTGATGTTATTTCATTAGGTGTTTTAATTTAATTCGAAACTTTATTAAACAAAAATATAACTAATTATAATTCTTATATAGAGTTTAATTCTTACAGGAGTTAAATTACTTCCTTTCTGCAAAGAAGAGTTAATAAAGAAAGAATTGATTAAAAATTATATTTCCTTTTTATTATAATTCTTTAAAAAACAAAGGTACAAACTAAAAAAATTCATTTATATCACTTAATCCGAATTCGCAACATTACAATTTTTTTTACTATATATATATATGCATATAACAAAAGTGCGAATTCTTATATCATACTATATAACTTAACTTAAAATATATATTAAAATGCAGTTATTATATTATAATAACATATACTTACGATATTTAGCCGCAAATATTCCGGTAGTAAAAAGTGTTAATAATAATAAACTGATAATTGTGTACATTTTGAAATATATTATATACAATTTGTTTTTTTTTTTTATTTTGTATTACGTTAATTAATTTTTATATAATTATATATAAAAGAATTTATCTTATATTATAAATATATATAACAATAATAATATAATAACACTCACAAACTGTTTATAAAAAAAAATCACCAAAAACAATAAAACTTAAAAAGAATTTTTTTTTTTTTAATTTAATATAATTAATAAATATATTGTATATTGAACCAAGAAGCAATCGATCGGAAGCACAAAGCATTTAACATTAAATACAGACAATGTTTTGATGTTCGCTTTTATATATTTAATTTTATTGTCAAGGTCGCATTTTTATGTGATATATAATACCTGATTTACAAGTATTTTTTTGTGCTTTTGATTTATTTTGTTTTGTTTTCTTATATTTTTTTGTTTTTCTTAAGTACTAAGTAAACTCTTTATAAATATTTGCTTCTATAAATCTTCTGTTTCTTCTTCTCTAAAAAAAAAACATAAAAAAAAATTGTTAATAATAAGATTTAATTTATGTGGATTTATACGATGGTGAACGGTAGAATAATAGCACTTAGAACGTTTTTTTTCTAACAATGTTTAACTGTTGTCTCTGTGGCGGAATTTCAAATCAAACGCATATAGACAAATCTGACAAATTTCTGTTCTGTTCATGGGATTCGTATATCCTACATTGTTTGGATTGCCTCACAGACCCGCATGGGCCAAATTTGTTTCAAATGGTCATGTTGTCGAAGTAATATACCTAAAAAAATACCAGTTAGGTATTAATTTTACGATAGTACCTATATGCGATTGCTCTGGACTATGAAATATAAAACCAAATGTACGCTTGCTGAATTGATTGCTCTACAATGTCAGTTTGGTTTTGGAAAATAATTCCTATATTGGAGATAACTACAGATGCGTTACTATGCGAAAAGTTCTCCGTACTGACTGACATTTATTTATATTAAAATGTACTATATAAACAATTATTTGGTTCTTATAGGAATATAAACAACAAACAATTTTAGAGTTTTGTTGATGTTGATGTATGTACAACATCCACCATAAAATTCAGATTTTCTCTAATATAGTAAATTCTTCTTATTTCCCCAAATCCACAAAATAAAACGATCCATTATCGAAACGTGTAAGAATATTTAAGAAATCCCCAAACAAAATTGTAATTGAGAGACTGAAAAACATAAGGTATTGAGTTGTAATTAAAATTACAAATAGATAAACAAATTCTATTGAACATTTGCCCGAACGAACTTATATACCAATTAGAAACATATAAATTAACCCTCGCATCCTCTGCATATCCTTTACTCCAATTTGATCCATCATGAATTTTTTATTCAAATAATTTAGCTTTATTATATGGCAAAATTAAATTCTCTAGTTTTACATCTAGCCAAAAGCGTGTGGTGTAGTTAGTAAAAACGTGTAACCTAAAATACTTACCAAAATTTTGCGGTTCGAATCCTACTGAAAAGGTAAAAAATATGTTTTGCGTTTTCCGGTTATTTTCGAATCTGAATTTTCCACATTTTCTCATGCGGTGGTTGGTCGTACTGGTAACTACGGTGAAACCCGTAAAAGCAACCAACAAATTATGAAACCAACATTAACCAAATGAAGGATATTTCCGGATGCTAAAACCAATAATCATATGGTCTTTGAAGTGAAAATTAGATTAAGAACTTTCTTAATATTTACAAATAAAACACAATAAATGTATCTAATTTGAGTTATGGTTATTAGATTAAATATTTTCTAATTCTAATTCAATTTTAATCAAAAACATCTCCTTTTTGGGAATGTTATTTGTTCTATAACAGTCGAGATTTATTTGTTCTCTAACAATAGATATAAGAGAGAAAGATCAACAGTTCTCAATTGAATGATCAAATGAGTATCTTTTTTTATATTTTTAAAATTCAATTGCAGGCGTACGATTGTAATTCTATGTAAAATATCAAAAATGGCGCTTTATAAATCAGCTGTAAATATTCATTGTGCATCATTTTGCATTTTTTTTTGCAATTAAGCCTCTCTTATATTTGTGTACGGTTATTTTTTTATAAAACTTTCCATGTTTTAAAAGAGACACCTAGCTATCGATCTAGTAACTATATATTATATCTATTGTTCTAACAGAAGATTATAAGAATTAAATATTAATGCCATATTATTTATCTCATTTTGAATTACATGTATATAACTAAAAGATAACAAAATGTGTGCTATTTAACCGCTCACCACTATATATTATAATTTATAATAAAAGATTTTTAATACGATATTCTAAAAAAATAATATATATGGATACATATAATAAAAAACAATCAGTTAAATAAATATTTAAAAACAATACAATATTTTTTTTTCTATAATATAATATTCTTTGAAATTTTATTTATTTTTTTTTTTGTTTTTAGTCTATACATAAATATAAATATATAATAAGTAGTATTTAAAATCGAAAATTTTACTTACTTCATAAACTTATAAACTAACTGCGAAACCTGAATTTATATTCTATAAGATGACTCTATATATGGTATATATATATATATACGGTATATAAACGTGTAAACAAAAAAAAAATAATTTTTGCACAAAAATAAATTAAATAATGTTTTCAAAGTTAAAAATTATTATTTTGTACACTACCGGTCTAAAGTTTTCAGTGCGATTATATATTGATTTATTGATTATATATATTCCATTATTCATATATATCTCAGTTCTTTATTTTATCATCTAAATATATTCAAGTTTTAATTATATACGAAACAAAAAAAAATCATCATCTAATTCCTGTATATCTATTTTATACGGTATAAAAGACATAAATAATATAAATAGTAAATTTCCACAATTTTTTGTTAGACATAAATTATATTTACTATATATTTTATTATAATCTATTAGTTAATTATAATCTATTTATATTATAAAATCTATTTTAAAAAGAGTGAGTTCTTCATATATAGTCAACAAAGAAGAACTTCACATTTTTATGTTTTTTATTAAACATATCGAGGAACATTTCCCTAACACTCTCTAGAATCCTTTCTTTTTTCTTTTGCGATTGAATTATAATATTTGAAAACCGAAATAAAACAAACAATTTCCGGGTTGGTGGAATATTTTTATATATTTTTCATGAACTCCAGTTTATACAAAAACAAACTTAACTCAACCGCCCGTTTTAAAAGCAAATGTTCGCGTAATTTTACAATTTATAAATGTTTTGGGAAAGTACACACAATTTATTCTATTTTCCATATTGTCCAATTTATAGAACTTTGAGTATATATATAAGAACAACACAGTAGTATTACAGTAAAAGTAAAAGTCAACCCACATTTTATTATTATTATTAATTATCAACAAAAATTATCATCTGTATATAGTAACTATCATCTGTATATGTAAAATAGTACCCCGAAAAATATATATAGAAATGATGATTGTTTAAAAAAAAAAAAAAGAAAGAAAAGTTTTTTTAAATATATTTAAAAAAAAAGGTAAACAATAATTAATAAGACAAAATTACAAATACCGCCATGTCCGGAATTTAAACAAACATTATAATATATATATTACGTCAGCAATAAACGGCATGCAAGATTCAATATTTGCACTTAATTTTTTGTATTATTTAACCAAAAATGATTTTAAAATATCATTTATTTTTTAAGTTATTTATTTTTCTTTTTTTTTTGTCGCGTTCAATTTATTTCATATATTAGGTATATAATTAAAATTATTAATTTTATTTGAATTGTATATATATATATATATAATTTTTTTTATTGATAATATAATCAAGCGCGGTTTTACGTTCTAATATTATTAAAACAAATAATGACATTTCATAATATTATTGAATTATATAGATAGTTTCTCTAATTAAAATTGAAATCCCCATTTTTTAAGGAATATAACCTTTTTTTTTGTAAGGATATTTAAAAAATTAAGTATCATACTACTCTAACCACTATTATATCGGACACTTGCTATTTTATTCGAATGCTCGATTTTGAGATGCCAAAAAAGAACTTTAAACAACAATTTTTTAATCCTTCTAATTTTATTTCATAAAATGTTGGTTTTAGTTAAATAATTGAGCAGACAGAAGTAAAAAAACTTTTAAATTCAATTAGTTATGGAATTTATTGCAAAATGATTCAATTTAACAAAAAAAAAAAATTTTACCATTATCGGACACTTTTATTATACGCCACTAATCTCCTTTGTAACGCTTCCTTTGGCCTTTATGCTAGCCTCCTTTGGCCTTTATGATAGATTCATCCGGCTTTTTGTTTTCCTCATTTCAATGATTTTTCCTTGGAGTTCTTTACTCCTTCAATTGTAACTTTCATATCATGTTTTTACTTTGTTTTATTAATGCCCACAACGATTCTATTGGACTTAAATCAGGACCTGAAGATGTCCATTTCTAAAAGTGTATTTTGTAAACCCATTTCTTTAGCTTCCAACCAATTCTTAGTTACTTTAGCGGTTTGTGGTAGAGCAACATCTTATTGAAATGTATATTCGCCGTTTGAATATTATTTAATAGTCGATGGCAAAGGGTAGTCAATTAATATATGAATGTGTTTTTGGGAGTTAACCGTACCCTAAATGAAATGTAGATTAATAAAATTAAGTAAGTAAATTAAAAAAAAAGAAACGACTCCTTTTGAAATGTAAATTATAATAACTGGCTGAAAATTTTACAGTGCGTTTTAAACAATCACGATGGAATGCTGGTTAAACCATATTTTATTTAAATATCTGTTACGGTAGACTTACAATTAGTTACATTAAGTTCTTTTGGGAGATTTTGTATTATTCTTATTAATAATAAGATTAAAAGGGACCATTCAGTCCCGATTTAATTCCAAAAGAATCATTGTGGACACTAATAAAACAAAGTTAAAAAATTATAAAAAAGTTACAATTGAAGGAGTGAAGAATTCCAAGGAAAAATCATTGTAATGGGGAATACAAAAACACCGGATGAATGTAAAAATTTAGTAAATACCATGTCTAAGAGAATGGAGGCTATCATATAGGCCAAAGGAGGCGTTACAAAGGAGATTAGTGGCGTATAATATAAGTGTCCGATATTATAATGGTCAAATTTTTTTTTGTTAAATTGAATCATTTTGAACTAAATTCCATAACTAATTGAATTTAAAAGTTTTTTTACTTCTGTCTGCACTATTATTTAACTAAAACTATCATTTTATGACATAAAATTAGAAGAATTAAAAAATTGTTGTTTAAAGTCCTTTTTTGGCACCTCAAAATCGAGCATACGAATAAAATAGCAAGTGTCCGATATAATAGTGGTTAGAGTAGTATATGAATTTTTAATAATAATAAATAAAATTGTAAACTGTTTAAATATTAAAATAACGTTCGACGAATAGTATTTAATTCGTCTGTCGCCGATCTAATTATTTGTATTTTTGTGGGTAAATTCATCATTGGGAAAATTGTATTGGAATCACCCCTTATTATAATTATCATTTATATACTGCGGGTGATATGTCTCTAATAAAACATATTATAACCGCTTTAAAAATAGTTTTAGACGACATACACATACTGAAATAATTTGAAATAACCCTCTTAATAGAGGTCTGAAGAGCAGAGAAAAATGAAAATTATTTATTAATCCAAATTAAATAATATTTTAAAATACAAATTGTTTATTATAATTTATAATAATTATTTTCTTTATATATCTAAAATAAAAAGAATAGATCGAAATTATATTTAAAAAAGAATATTATTTCGCCAAAAAATTAAAATATTTATTACATAATTATATAATATTTATTTAATAATTATTTGCATATATATATATTTGGATAATTTTTATGAATATTATTTTTTTATTATTAAAAACAGGTCTTGTTGTTTGTTTTGGTTTTGTTTTGTTTTTTTTTAATCGAACGAATTAAACAAAATCAATTAAAAAAAGTAAAAAAAAAACAACAATAAAATAAGTGAGTCTTCCGTAGAAATGGTTTGTAATATCAGTAATTAATTTTTAAAAATAATTGAATACGAAACGAAATATATTATTAAAATAAGAAAACCAACAAATGAAGAAACTATCAACAGAAAAGGCTCTTGTAGGACGATAAAACCAATTGTCGGTTGTAATAGGAAAAATTTATAGTTTTTATATATATTAAAATATAAATTATGCGGGAGCGGGAGCTGAGAATTTGTTAGGCATATTTCCAAAAGGATAGGAAATATTCCGAAAGTCACATGTCTAATTAATTAGCTAATGCATACCAAAACAAATTTGGTTGTTCACCGGAACTAAAATTCCCGCAAAGTTTTTTTAATAATTTTAAAATTCAATCAGATCTGACCCTGTAGTGTAAATGTTAAAAATGCCAACCTAAAATTCTAACGAAATTTTGGGGTCCTGGGTTCGAATCCTACTGAATGCATAAAATATGTTTTGTGTTTTCGGTTATTTTTCGAATCTGAATTTTAACGCAGAGTTGTATTTTCCGCTTGTGGTTGGTCCTACGGCTAATTACCGTAAAAACCACAAATTAAGAAACTAACAACAGAAGGCTGTATTGTTGGACGCTAAAACCAGATTGTTGGTTGTATAGCGAAAAATTTATTTATTTATTATATATTTTTTTAATCAATTCTTAATTTTTCATATAGAAGAAAATGTGAAAATCGCCTCATTGGTTCAAAAGATAGGTGTATAGCAGATTTTCCATTCGATCTCAGTGAAAATTCAACACAAATTTTGTCATACTCTAAAAATTAACCAATAAATCATAAGGTCATAAAAATGGGACAACTTTTACGTATACACTTTGGGGGAAAATCGACTCAATCTTTTTTTTTTTGAACCGCAATGGGGGGGTTGTTTTTCAAATTTTCAAATTTTCTTCTATGAAATATCAGAAATTCATTGAAACTTTTAATTATTCTATAGGAAAATTAAAAATTGAATGAAAACTATGGCTGTAAAGTTCAAAATTTGGACAATTAAAGATTTTCCGGGAAAATTATATGAAAAATTTGAATTTTTCGGGCTTTTAAGCAAGAGAATATTCTATCCCTTTGGTAATATGACAAAAATTTTTACAGCTTCACATCTAATATAAAATAAAAGAAAAAATTAAAAATTAACTTATAATAAAGATAAAAAATAGGGAAAAAACGATTTTTGTTTGAAGGAAAATGTGAAAAATAACAGTTTTATATTCAAATTTAGAATAATTATTAAGAAAGGTGCAGTAAAAATAAAGAAAAATATTCAGGATCAGGAATTAATACATAAAATATTATTCCAGAAATAACCGCACTGCAGTATTGCACTTTAAAAATAATATATTAAAAAAAGGTAAATCAATAATGCATGAATTGAATGATTATATTGAATTATACTATCATATCAAAATCTAATATATAAAAATAAATTAAATTAAATCATATATAAAAAAAACAAAAAAAATATAAATATTAAAATTATTTAAATATAAATAATGGGTATAGTATATAATTTTTTTTCTCATAAAAATGATAATTGTTTTAAAACAAAGCAAAAAAAAGGTGCTATATTTATTAAATTTGATGATAATTAATTGTTTTTTTTTTCATATACGTGGTTTTTAAATGTAAATAAACAATTAAGAAATTAACGACGTCTTCACGGATTACAATATAACGAAAAAATTAATATCAATAACGTTGTTGTGTTAAAATTATATCATCTTCATTCGCCTCAACAACGGTATATAATGAAACGACGTTGAATGCCTCGAGTATCACACCCAGCATAAGAAATTTTCATTTAAAAATAACAGGTTTTTAAAAGCTTTTTTTTAATTATATTTAACAATTAACAAGGTATAGGTAAACTTAACTTTACAAAAATAATAAAATTGTTAAAAGTTTTTCTTTTCTTATTATTTATACTGCTTATATATATTTCATTCATATATATCATATAATTCATTCATTCATTCATTGATCGTGAATTCATCGTATCCAAAGTAGATTATAAATTTTAACAATTTAACAATTTCTTAAATTTCAAATATTATATATTCATCTAAAACCTGAAATATTTTTTATTAATTCATTTTTGTATTGTAAAAATACAAGTTTTTTTTTTTTTATAATTTGCATACACAGTGCGACAATCAATATTCCGGACTGGTCCTACGAAATACATTTTTTTTTATTTATTCAAAATATTCTCCTCCTGATTCAATACAACTGTTACATCGATTTAATAATGATTCAAATGAGTGTTCCCGTTCACTTTGTGGTATTGCCTCTAGTACGCGTGCGTAGATGCTGTTTGAATGGTTTAAATATCCTCAAAAAACATTCTTTCAATTTCATTTTAAGTTTTGGGAACAATGAGAAGTCACATGGTGCTAAATCAGGTGAATACGGTGGATAATTTAACACACAGACTTGATTTCTGGCCAAAAACTGACGAACAATAAGTGAAGTGTGACTTGGTGCATTATCGTGTAACAAACACCAAGTATCTGATTCACGATATTGAGGTTTAATACGACGAATCCTGTCCATCAAACGCTTTAAAACTTCTATATAATATGAGCCACTGACTGTTTGATTAGTTGGAACGAATTCTTTATGGATAATTCCTTTACTATCGAAAAATGTTACGAGCAATGTCTTGATTTTGTCTTGATGGAACTTTTCTTGTTTTTTTAGCCTGCGTTTTAGCCATCTACGAAACATTTGTACCATTAAAAAACTTGTGTTCTACCCATACAATTACCACCATTTACTTGCTGCATCGATTTGAACGTTTCTGTTGCAGATTTACCAAGCTTTGCGTTGAATTTAATTACGGCTCTTTGTTCCATGTTAAAATTTCTACTTCAATTAAAATATTGTTTCACAAGAAATATCATAACTTTTTTATTTGTCAACCAAATCCAATGCAATGATTTTTACAGACGATATAGAAAACATTTCCATCTTATAGACCTTCCCACTGGTTATTGAGATATGGTTTGCGTCCGGAATATTAATTGTCGCACTGTGTATCTACATTTAATAATATATAAATTTAATTAATTATATATTCATTTTGACTTATCCCCGCTTAAATATTGTAAATTCATCATAAGCTCTCGTATCCAAACAAAAAAAATATTTACACAATTATTTTGTATACATACACTTCTTATACTTATTAATGTACTTGATCGTTGATCGATATAGTCGCTAGCATATTGGTCCAGCAGCGAATCGATTTCTTATTATTATTATTATTAACAATATTTTTAACAGTGATTTTATTATTATATTAGTTTAGTTAATGTTTACCGATCGAGTGAATTGTTCACATTTTTTTTTGTATACATATATAATAAAGTTTTTTCCACAAAAAAAAATTTTTGTATGGTAAATTTTGGCACCTCGAATATTATATCATATAATTTGTTTATTATTTTGTAATAATTTTTAAATTTTATATTATTACGTATAGACATAAATTTTTAAATTATATTACATATACATAATAATAAAAAATAAAAAAAAGGTTACACAATTGGTTATTATTATACATATATAAATAATGCTTACCAATGCAATAATTTTTTTTGGAAAACTTTTTTAGTGTTATTAAAATAAGTGAATCATTTTATTAAATAAAAAATAATTTATTTACATTAAAAACTGGAAAAAACTGTGATGAGATTTTGTACTAATTTTTTATAATCTAATATATGAATAATTAATTATATATTTATTATTGTGGTTTTGTGATATTAGTAGAGGTACAAAATAAATAAATTGTGTACTTCTTATAATAATAATTGTGATATTCTTTAAAATTATATATCTATTATAATAAAATAAAATAAAAAATTACGTGCGTAGTCATCGTTAAATTTCAATTTCCTCTCTCTATATATATATAACCAAAGTGTAAAAATAAATAATAAACCAAAAAAATAGGTAAATATAAAAAGATGGTTATTTATTTTATTATACAATATTACAATACAATTAATATTATAATTAAACCCATTACATATATTGTATATAAATTTTAATATAATTTTGCGTACATCTTTAGAAATCGTCTTTTATATATATGTGTATGTATATATATAGCGAGCGAGTATAGACCTTGCTATCATTTTTTGTTTGTTTTTACCATATTGCATGGCATTGAAGTTATTGAAGCAAATATTTAATAAATTTACGTATATTCTCATAAACAACACTTACATTCATTGAACATAACGTTTATATTTCACTTTTCTTGCTAAAATGCTAATATATAGCGATTGTTTCCCTTGAAAAAACATCTGATGAAAAATGTAAAAAAAAAAAAAATATCTATTTATTGTATAAATAATAACCTTATAGCAGCAGTATGGTAGAAATGAAATGAACACTGTGCCAGGTCAGCATCTTCAATAATAGAAAGCGTGTATATGCCGTAGTGGGAATTTATGGGTTAAATCTTTCAAAAATAAGCTTAACACATAAAATTTTATTTAAAAATGATGTGTGTCATGCTAAAATTTCCAAAAAAAAAACCTTGGATTTCTATGAGATTTGGTTATAGAGGCGATGTGATTATAGAAAACCATTCCCTAAAATACAAAACTTTTCCATTTTTCATCAAACTTCCAGTTTTCATTCCGAAAACCATCTCAAGAAAATCGACCCAGAACGAGATGTGTATCCTTTGATCCTTCATATCCTTTGTAGTGGAAACGAAAAATTAAATAAAATTCGTTTCTTTTTGTCGAATATGGAATGGATTCCCAATGGATTTCTTAATGGGAAAATTAATTTCTCTATATAAAATTTCTTAAAATATGGTTATTTTTTAGTTCGTTGCTATACTATAGGAAAATCGATTTAACGTCCGGCTATTTAGCCTCGAAGTTCTATTGCCGTGTGAGTTTACCGTTCCGAAATAACTTAATATATATCAGGTGATGAACCCACATTAAAATTCATTTTAGTGGTTGAATCTATTTTAATATTGATTGATGGATGTTAAGGGACAAAAACTTAAAATGAAAAGCAGAAAGAAAAATGAAAAAACTCGCTTCTTTTATATGATTTCAAGCAAGTTTTTTTTTCAAATTATAGGAGGACGGAGAACAATTAAAATTTTAAGAAAATTCGCGTAAACCAATTTTTAATTTTCCAAAACGTAACCAATAAGTCAAGGTAAAATATTTATATGATTTTTGCTTAATAAACAACATATATATAAGATATTGATTATACAACAAAAAAAGTATCAATAATAATATTACATACATACGATATATAAGATGTATGATCATTGATCATATATTTATAACATATATAGATAGTATGTATATGGGATATAGATGTACCAATAAAAAATAACTTTTTTGTTAACCTTGCATATCAGATAAACTATAAAAAATGTAAAATAGTATTGAAAATATCGTATGGTTAGTTATATCGTTATATATTATGTAGGTCTGTTTCATATTATACACATAACCGCGATCAGTTATACAGTTTTTTTACTATACGTATAATTAATTAATATAAAATATGATTTTGATAAATTTCTTATGTTCACGTATAGTTATATATATGTTACGACATTCTCTGATTCGATATAAAGTTATGTTAAAAAATTAATTATACAATTTAAAAATATTTTTAAAAACAATCTACATTTAATTATATATGCATAACATACATACTTTTTTGCCAAAAATTGTCATTTATTCGTCAAATCGGTTTGAATTTTATCCTGCGATTAAAAACGCATGGAACGTGTTCAGAAAAGACAAATATTAAAATTAATATTCTAAAATTAAACTTATAAATTGACCCCGCGTATGTGCTTTTAATTTTTAAGTCGCAATTTTAATTTTTAAGTAGCGTCTTTATGAGAATAATCTGCTTAAGAGAGATATAACACGTGGACATTGCGGGCGATTATATTGTTCAATATATGTGTATAAGACACGGAGATCACATAATAACTTTATTTAATGTTATTATGTAATGTCATAGTTTATTATGAATGATTTGTATCGCACATATCAAAATTTGTCGTATCCGATGTCGTAATAATAAGTATATTATAATACATATATTGATTGATATTGTAAATTGATGGTGATCAACTTTATATAATATATATTTGTTTACTATACAACGTTGTGTTATGCAATTTATTTATTATAATAATTATATAAAATTCAATAATTTTTCGTTATTGATACAAATAATTAATATATAATATATAAATGCATCATCTTAACATATATTAAGATCGATATGATATGATTGTAATTGCATTTATATTCATATGAATATATCTGGAAAATGAATATACCTTTCTCATAGATTATGAAAAAATATAGAAAAATTATTCAATTCTTCTTCATTTCTGTTTTTATATATTGGGAGTATGCATTAATTCATGCAGTTTTTTCCGAAAATTAAGGCTTGATTGTGAAAAAATGGTTATACAATCAATATCTTTCTGGCAGTTTGTGGATTCCATCCCAAAAGAACTTCTCCGGCTTGGTGGTGAAGAACGAATCGGGTCAATTTTTGATACCCTGTTCTGAAGTGAAGCGTATTCCAGTGAGGGCCAATTCTGCATTGATCTGAACAAGTAGTAATCAGAAGGGGATATGTCTGGGCTATAAGGCGGGTGAGGTAGAACTTCTCACCCAATGTTTTCCAAATAGTTTTGAGCCGGTCTTGAAACATGTGGCCGTGCGTTGTCATGTTGGAAAATTATGGATTCGTGTCTGGTTGCATATTCTGGTCGTTTTTCCGCAATCGCTCTCTGCAAACGAATTAATTGTGTTCGGTAGAGGTCCCGTTTGAAATCGTCTGACCCGATTTCAACAGCTCATAATACAACACACCCTTCTGAGCCCACCAAATACAGAGCATTCCCTTGGCACCATATGGATATTCGGTTTTGCCGTGGATGTTGATGGTTGACCGGGCTTCACATACGATTTCTTGCGCTTGGGGTTATCGTAATGAATCCATTTTTCATCACCAGCGACAATCCGATGCAAAAATGACTTGTTTTTGTGGCGTTGAAGCAACATTTCCGACATGCAGAATCGACGTTCGATATATCTTGGCTTTAATTCATACGGCACCCAATTTCAAAGCTTTTGGATCAATCCCGATGCTTTTGAACGTCTGGAAATGGTTGCTTGATCAATTCCCAATGATTTTGCAAGATCTTGTTGCGTTTGGCACGCATCTTCATCACGCATAATGTCCCCAATTCTTCATCTTCAAACGTTTTTGGCTGTCCGGGTCGTTCATCGTCTTCTAAGTTGCAATCACCACTTTTAAACCCTGAAATCTACTTCTGGCACATTCTCTCAGCTAGAGCATGGCCACCATAAACCTCTACTAAAATACGATGACTTTCGGTAGCACTTTTCTTCATGTTAAAGTAATGAAGAAGAACTCCCCGCAAAAACACTTTTTCTGGTACAAAGTTCGACATGTTCCAATGAATAGAAACAAATGTTGTTTACGCTTCAATCAAATGAAATATACCGAAAAAGACGCGCAATAACAGTAGCTTTCAAATGAATATAGTCACGGATGAACGCGACGCGAAATAATACTAGTAACGCCCATTCTTAGAAAACCACACGAAGTAATGCATACTCCCAATACTTTCCGAACGACCTAGACGACATTCCTTCTGTTTATTTTTGACGATTATCCTCGATTTATTTGTATATATTTAGTTTTCCATTTGTTACACATTGATATTGATATTCAATTTCTTTTACAAAAAAACACATTACATCTTTTCCTAATAAAAAAAACGTTAGTCTTTCCAATTTGATCTATAACATTTTTTTTAATTAATTTTTCGCTATACAACCAACAATCTGGTTTTAGCGTCCAACAACAGCCTTCTATTGTTAGTTTCTTAATTTGCGTCTATTACGGTGTCGGTAATTAGCCGTACGAACAACCGCAAGCGGAAAATACAACTCTGTGTTAAAATTCAGATTCGAAAAATAACCGAAAACACAAAACATATTTTATGCATTCAGTAGGATTCGAACCCACGACCCCAAAATATCGTTAGAATTTTATGTTGGCATTTGTAACATTTACACCACAGAGTTATATAGCATCACTATAGTAAAAATACTTTTGAAGTTGTTGAAACGTTTTATAACAATACACTGCAATAGACAGATAGTATTACATATTTTTTTTTAAGTAAAAGAAAGTGTACGTCAATTAGCACCATTACGCATTTTCATTTCTATACATAGTATGTACGTATTGTATATGCAAAATTAAAGTGAACCTCTCTGTAAGAAAAGCTTATTAAGTATGCATATATGATATTTATGAAATTAAATGTATAATAGAAGTATAGAAATGTACGACAAATGTACGACATCAACAACAACAAACAACAATTGAAGTACTTTATATATTTTATAATTGAAAAAAACTTTAAAGTTGTCCACTTTTCAAATAAATAAAATGAACAAAGAAATTTAGTATTTTATATATTTATTGGTCAGACAGGGTGGAACGTTTTAATTTTAAAAGGAAATTAGGAAATTAATCCAAGGGGGGAAAAAGTATCTATAAAATAAGGATCATTATATTTAAAGATATTTAAAATTGTCTGATGATTTTAAAAAGAATTCTATAGAAATATTAAAAATTGTTTTGTATAGTAAATCAGATGTTGTTAGTAGAAATATTGTGTTCGGTTTCGAAAGGTTTCTATAATTTACTTGCTTTTACTTATTATTTATTAGGTTATTATTAAATTGGGTTGGAAAAGCTTCCGAAATCCCAGTAAAATTTAACCCCAGTGGAGGTCCTTGTGCTATAAAAACTGAATCTATTCCATATATTCGTACATTCATTGGTCGTGCACTAGAACCTGGCCAATTGAATGATGTCTATGAATATTTTCATATATATAAATAAACTGCCTGTTCTTCCAGCGTTTACTCGATTATAACCGATCACAGTACCGCATGTACGCATTCATTTAAATTGTACCGCTTTACGTGAACCGAATTAGATTAAATTTGGTTGGTGTTCAAAGTATTTGGAAAAATTGAAATTCAAATATATTAATGTATATATAATTTTTAATTCTCTGTATTTAAATATTTACCAAATTCACCGTGAACAGTTAATTAAACACCCACGTAAAAGTTCTGGCAAAATGTTAAGGTCATGAAAGAGGTTTTTCTGTTTTTTCTGTTATTTTCAAATTTGAATTTCATGCAAAGTTCAATAATTTCCTATATTAGTCGTTAGGTTAATTAACGATATCGTAACACAAAAAAAAAAAACCAATAAAAAATTATGAAACCAATAACAGACTAAGGTATAACACTTCGTTCAATAATGTGTGTGACTAATTAATTAAAACACATTTTTTTGCCAAAATTCGTTTTTATTCATCAAGATAGTCCCCTTTTAGGGAGATACAATCATTCCTACGCTTTTCCAATCTTTCGATACCGCCTTTGTAAAACGATTTTTCTTTTCCTTCAAAATAGGCGTTAGTTTCGGCGATTACTTCATCATTTGAGCCAAATCTCTTACCACGGAGCATCCTTTTGAGGTCTGCGAAGAGCCAGTAGTCGCTGGGGGCTAAATCTGGAGAATACGGTGGATGGGGAAGCAATTCAAAGCCCAATTCGTTCAATTTTGCCATCGTTTTCATTGATTTGTGACACGGTGCATTGTCTTGGTGGAACAACACTTTTTTCTTCGCCATATGAGGCCGTTTCTTTGCGATTTCGACTTTCAAACGCTCCAATAACGCTATATAATAGTCGCTGTTGATGGTCTGCCCCTTCTGGAGATAGTCGATGAATATTATTCCATGCGCATCCCAAAATACAGACGCCATAACCTTGCCAGCCAACTGCTGCGTCTTTGGTCGCTATGGGCGGCTTTCGCCGGCTGCATGCCACTCAGCAGACTGCCGATTTGACTCTGGAGTGAAATGGTGGATCCATGTTTCATCCATTGTGATGTACCGTCGCAAAAACTCCGACTTATTGCGCGTAAACATGTCCAAACAGCTCTTTGAATCATCGGTTCGTTGTTGTTTTTGCTCCGGTGTGAGCAAACGCGGCACCCATTTGGAACACACCTTTTTCATACCCAAATGTTCGTGTATTATGGTTTGTACACTGCCTGCTGATATCTTCAGAATGTCAGCAATCTCCCTCACTTTCACTTTACGGTTGGACATAATGATTTTCAGTGTTTTTTCAACGTTTTCCGGAATAACAGCGTCATTTGGCCTTCCAGTAGATGGAATGTCATCGGTGTCTGTACGACCACGTTTGAATTCGGCATACCAATAACAAATGCTTCTTTTTGATGGAGCAGAGTCCGAGTAATGTTTTTCAAGCCATTCCTGGCATTGAACAGTATTTTTTTTCATTAAAAAACAATGATAAATCAGCACACGGAATTGCTTTGAATTCATTTTTTTTTAAAACACAAAAATAGCGTCACTTATAGCACTGTAACTTGTAAACAAATGATCTGATTAACATATGATGTTGACAGTAAGCCTAAAAAGGTTGCCAAATGCGAAAAAAAATATTGATTTAGTTCTAGGGACGCCATCTATGTGTCAGTCACACACATTATTGAACGAAGTGTTATATACATTTTTGTTTCTTTTTTGTAACGGAAAATTAAACAATCAACGAAATTGAGAACACGGAAATGTTTTTTACACACGTATAGATAGTTTGATTTGCCATCTTCCTGATGATTGGCATATTAGTATGTGATATTAGATAAAATTGAATTGAAGGAAATGTTATGGGTTTTTTTTTAATTATATATTTTGTAAGACAAACTGGGATTTTCTTAAGGTAAACAGCTAGGTTGGTTCTATATCACCCACCAATTACTTTGTATATAATTGTACTTTTAACGATAGACATAATCCAATTTCTTAAAAAATATATAGTAAAGCTTAGAAAAATATCTAGGAAAAAATTCTTCTGTAAATTTTATAGTCACTTCACAATTTATACAAATTAAATTTGAATAGAATTTAAACTGATTTTTTTTTTAAATCTTATAATGAATACCCTGTATAATTGCTGATGTTGACTAATTTTATTTTATTTTTTCCTATATATACTTTCGTAAACAAAAATTTAACAACGTAATCCGTATAATTATCAAAGTGTGGGAAATACCATATATATAATTATTAAACATTTCATATATATAATTTTTTTTTTATGCATCATTAGGTATTATAGCAAAATAGCACATAATCAAATAGTACGTATTTCTATGAATTTTGTATTGTTTTTGTATAGATACGTACCTACGTATATATAATAAAATGTACTTATTTGTTAGAAAATCATAATTTTCACAACAATAGTACAAGATATATTGCATTGTATTGTTTTAAAATTATGATTTTTGTTGTTTTATTTCGTGATAATTTATTGTCTTACATGTGGCATTTCGTTTTTCGTTTTGTAAAGATGTGTATGTGTTAAATTTGTTGGGAGAATTGCAATATTGGTATTCATCCTCATATTCATAAATGTCTTTTTAATGAATTATTAGTATTAGTAGTTCTTCCCGTCTATAATTACGTTCTCAGGATGGTTTTGTTTTTGATCTTGTTGCATCGGAAAAAATTTGCTTTTCCTGCTAGCGCTTTAGGATTTAGGATATAATAAAATTTCATGGAAAACTCAAAAAAATGTGTAAATATGAATTTTCTGTGATTTACATACAAATCCAAGGATGTTAATATGTTTTTTGCCACAGTAATGGGTCAAATCTATTTGTATTAAATTATTATGAGGAACGTTAATTGTTGTTTATTTGAATTGGCGGAGTTGGTGTTTGACCATCATCCCTACCAGCTAGCATTTAAAGTGCCTGTTATGTGGTCGCCACCTGCCACCTGCCATATTTCCATATAGAGAGGGGTCGAGAACGGTGTATTTTAAGTGACGGGTTATTGAACAGAACATGATCAATACATTCACCAAAGTGCGAAATGAATTTTTAGTGCTGCTTCGTGTGAAGGGAACTTATATGCTATCACTTAAAGCCAAAATAAAATTTTATTATTAAAAGATCTAACTAAACCTCACAAATGTATATAACATAAACGAAAGGTAAAGCCATTCCTGTTGTAATAATTTTTTTCCTAAACCAAACCAATTGATATCCAGTTTTCCACAATTTTTCCCACCTTGAGCATCGAACCACCAACCTCAGCAGTTGTTATATTTTCAGTCTTCGATTTTACCATTCAGACACACTTCGCATACACTTAATTATTTGCTAAAAATTATATTATGTAGTTTTTCAGTAAAATTATTATCCGTTGTGGTGTCAGACATAAGTGTTATTTGACACCATAAAGTTCCGAATATATTTATAGTGAGAGTTGAGAGAATATTCATTGGTATCCGCCACCTTTGTACATCCCAGCAATAGTATAAGGGACGTTTCCGCGTTTCTTATGTATGGAACTTTTAAATGTTGTCACCTTAAAGTGTTTGCAAAGGTTCCCATCACATTCGCGCCACCAATACATTTCAATCTGAGTTGACTAACATTTTAACATTCCAATAAAGGTTCTTGTTAGGTTTAGTTATTATTATTGCTCGATACTTTCGAAAATGCCAAATACTTTATAGTTCCAATTTAAGTGAAGAGACTGTTCCCATCACCGAAATAACGTTCCCTTCACAGTGAGTAAAGTCCCTGACACTCATCGTATGTTAGCTCTTAGCTGGGCTATTACACTTATAGATTTTAGATGTTCAAATTCCAAATTTCTTTGTATAAAAACTTACAATAAAATGATAGATGATTCGCTGTTTATTATTGTTTTAAAATAAAATCAATTACTTTTTTTTTAATAACCTTCTAAAGATTTTAGATTAATATATACATTTTCTTAAAAACCAAAAACTCAAAATGCGAATAAGCCAAAAAAAACAAAACTTAATAATAAAGAACGTCATTAATCCCTATATATATATTTATTATTTCCAATTATGATTGATTATAACGCAGATATTATTTTATTAGATAGTTATATAAAGAATATTTCAAATTTTTTTTTTCAGTGCGATTAAATTCTATCAAAGTCAAGATTAAAAAAATAGATAAATTATAATGTAATATATAATAATGGACGTATATTTTAATGGATTTTTTCATTTTTTTTCTCTGCAAAAAGAGGTTTTGCATATATTGTTTTTTGCTCGATAATGTACATATCGCAATGTCATGAACGAATATATATATAAATCAAGAAATAAAATGTATATCAAAAGGTTAATACACATATTTGTTCATAGATATATATATATATACTAATAAGAATATTTTTATTTATCGTATATAGAAAAAAACTTGATTTTATTTTATTGTATATACGAACAGATCTCAAACTATATTACAAATAAAAAAAATCTACTATAACAAAATGAAGGTGAAATATAATTACAGGTATCTTGTAAAAATATATATATCTCTATAACACACTTATTTTTCTATATTTAGCTTCGATAAAGAAATGATTATGTATATAAGGAAAAAGAATGTTATAATAGTATATTGATTAGAAAAAAACAGTTATAAGATTGTAGAAACAAAACAGAAATTTTAAAGAAAATCTTCTGAACCAAGCAAAATCTATATAGAACAGAAATTATTGGATAAAATTGATCATGTTTTAAGGGTTGAATTTCCCATAGGAGATGCGTTCTTGTAATCCATAAATATTGTTACAAAAAGAATAAATTTAAAAATTACCGAATATTTTTATAGAATGGATGCACATTCCGATGGAATACCACCACCCGTTTATCCGATTGTGGCGGCTGCCGAAATTGCACCACCAACATTTGATTTAGCCGCTCGTCGACGACAATTTACATCTCAACCGTCAACGGTAGCAACACGTCGTCAACAAGCGGTTTGTGTTCGACGAGCATATAAAAATTATGGATCAAAAAAAAATCCAAATATAATTTTGGATGGTTTAAATATGACCGTACCAAAAGGAGCCATGTAAGTCTATTTGAAAATAATGAATAAAAATAATTTCCTTCTCAAAAATTCTTTACGTTGATGACTTTAAAATGATCACAACACAATAATTAAAATGTTTTAATTTTTTATCCGTTTTTACACCTGACACTGTGACCGCATTATCCTATTATACATCTACTTAATCATATGGTATTAATTATTAGTAATTCATATTTTGTTCTTTTTACATTAAAAATATTAATTAGTCAACTTTGAAATTGTCGTTAGAATTATAAATTAGAATATTATAATTACTTTATTGCAAAATCATCAAGGGTTTTAATTGTTGTGTGGTTTGTCATCATATATATAATTTAATTTATTATATATATTTATAAATTAGTATAATATTACATTTTATTTACACATTATTATTGTTTTTCATATCACGCTTACGCGCATATGATAATTAATATCTATATAGATAATTACACTTATAATGATTTATAATAATATATCTTATAAAGGTGAGCAACTATAATTTATATAATAATATTCCTTTTTTTTCTTTTCTTTAATTGTTTGTTTTTCTTCTGCGGTAGCTAAGGTCATATGAAATTATTTATATAGTTTGTCATCGGTGTGTGTGTGTGTGTGTGTGTGTGAAACGAATCCAATCAATAATGTATATAGGATCTCAGAATTGACGATCTCAGTAATTTGACAAATATACGTGCTATTAAATAACTGCATCACAGGGACAAATATAATTTAATTAGTTTTTCATCAGAACTAACTAAATTGATTCGAATCTTTTAAAATAATAATGAAAATTCAAATAATATTGGGAGTAAACCAGATTGTACAATAATTCAAATCATTCGTCTTTGATCAGATTTCTTATATTGGGACATTGCATAATGTCGATTTTTTAGCTTGAAAATGGCATTTATTTGTATTACAATATATTGCCGATCGTTAGCTATGACTTCCTCCCATCTTTTAGGAAGTTTGTTGATTCCTCGTTTGAAGAACTCCTCATCTTTTGTCCCATTCCATTCATCGACCCATTTTCGCACTTCTTCAGCATTTCGAAAGCGTACATCTGTCAGGCTGACCTGCATTGATCGGAACAAATGGTAATCAGAAGGAGCAAGGTCTGGAGAGTACGGGGGGGGGGGGCTTCCTTAACGATGTTTGCACGATGTGGTCTGGCATTGTCATCGTGCATTAAAACTTTGTGGTGTTTTCGAGCTATCAATGGTCGTTTTCCGTTCAATTTCTTTGGCAATTCGCCCAGTTGTCGTCGGTAGCGATCAGATGTAACCGTTTCATTCGGTTTTAACAGTTCATAATGCACTACACCCTTTTGATCCCACCAAATGCACAGCATAAGCTTCTGGCAATGAATATCGCATTTTGATTGTGAGTTGCCGGGAGCAACATATGATGCTTTACGTTTAGAGTTGTCGTAATACACCCACTTTTCATCGCCAGTGACAATTCGACTGCAAAAAACAATTTTTTTTTGTGCTCGGCAAGATGTTTATGGGATGCATCGATTCGTGATTTAAGTTGATTTTCATTCAGTTGATGTAGAACCCATTTTCCTAGCTTTCTGATCTTTCCCATTGAATGCATTTTCCTAGCTTTCTGATCTTTCCCAAACGTCTAGAATTGGTAGAGGCATCTACATTCAACTCTAATGCAATCTCTTGTTGCGTTCGACACGAATTTTCATCCAACAATGCCTGCAATTCTTCGTCTTCAAATTTTTTTGGCTGACCTGGCCGTTTTCCACTTTGTCTTCCACCTCTGAAGCGTGCAAATCACCATTCACACACAAGTATTTTGAGTTGGAGCATGTTCACCGTAAGCTTCTACCAACAAGCGATAACTATCAGCAGCGGTTTTCTTCAAATTAAAGAAAGTTATTGAACTTCCCCGCAAAACAACGTTTTCAGGAATGTGTTTCGACATATTCGAAGCAAAAAAAAACTTTGTTGTTTGCACTTCAACAAAATGACATATACTGAAACTTATAGAGTAATGACAGACAAAAAAAAAAGAATTTGGCTGCGGTGTGCTCCGATGCACAGAAGTTACGCCATCCATTATCTGAATCTACATTATTAAAGCAAGGTCCCAATATATTCCTCACTATATATTAAAAGTTAAACTATAATTTTGTTAGTTTAATCATCGCTCAAAGCTAAAATTCATTCAAATTGGTTGTAGCTTTTGTTTCAATGAATTTTCTTATAAATATGTTTAGATATGGACTTTTGGGAGCATCCGGTTGTGGTAAAACAACATTACTTTCGTGTGTCGTTGGACGTCGTCGTTTAAACGCCGGTGAAATATGGGTATTAGGTGGACGTCCCGGTTCAAGGGGATCTGGTGTACCAGGTCCACGAATAGGATATATGCCACAAGTAAGTCCAAATGAGCACAATAACACAATGAGTTTCCCTTATTTAAAACTCTTAATGAAAAATAATCCTTTTACTTTTCATTTTATAATTCAATGAAAAATTTATGTATATATTAGGAATTAGCAATTTATGGTGAATTTACATTACGTGAAACATTACTGTATTTTGGATGGATAGCAGGAATGTCATCGAAACAAGTGGATGAAAAAATTACATTTTTTATACAATTGTTGCAATTACCAAATGCTTCACGATTTGTTAAAAGTTTAAGTGGTGGTCAACAAAGACGAATGAGTTTAGCGGCCGCATTAATACACGAACCAGAATTATTAATATTAGATGAACCTACGGTCGGCTTGGATCCAATGTTACGAACAGCAATTTGGGATTATTTGGTGGATATCACGAATACGGGAAAACGTACAGTTATTATAACTACACATTACATTGAGGAAACGCGACAAGCTCATATGGTATAAATATAATTTATTAATATTTAACATAATATTAATTATATATATTTTTTACTAATAATTTTAATTGTTAATGAAATATGAATTTAGATTGGTTTGATGAGAGGTGGTAAATTCCTTGCCGAAGAATCACCCGAATTTCTTCTCCGACGTTATGGATGTGATTCATTAGAAGATGTATTTTTAAAATTAGCTGTAATACAAAATATGGGTAAACGTAGACGATCATCGATTGTTCAAGAGATTAGCGAACAAGTTGCAGTAAATGCCGTTGTCGTAAGTATATATTACTGCGATACTGATGAAAATAAATATCTAAAAATATGGTGGGGTTTTAAAAATATATGAAAATATATTTGTTGTATAGAATCTAGCATTGAGTATGACCGATGAAGAAGATAAAGAAATATCTGGTGAATTTGGTGATAATACATCTATGCCATCTCCGGCAATTGATGCTGATTTAACAGCAATGCCATTACCACCCGAAGAGGAACCGGCTGAAACATGTTCCGATTATTTAGATATATTTAAAGCACATCATATGAAAGCTTTAATATGGAAAAATTTTTTGTGGATGTGGAGAAATTTTGGGTAATATTACGATATTCTAAATAAATATGTTATATTTTCACTTTATCATTTTATGTAAATTAATTAATTAATTTTAATTTTTTTATTTCAGTGTTATGGCTTTCATTATTGGTTTACCTTGTTTACAAATTATTCTATTTTGTTGGGCTATCGGACACGATCCTACCGGACTTCAACTTGCTATTGCTAACTATGAATTAGATGATACAATGATAGCAGAACAAAATTGTCCGATTACAGAAGGATGCACGTATTCGATGTTAAGTTGTCGTTATCTTGAGTTTTTAAAAGCAAAACGTTCCCGAATTGTATGTATATACCAAAAATTTGGATTTTTCAGAGCTGGACGGTAGTTTATTATCTGTACTACAACTACATAAATATCGAACTTAAATGGGTTCATAAAATAATAGACAAAAGAAATTTGGAATGGTCAAACAAACAAAGAATGGTCACGTTCCTATATTCATTCATCCATAAACTTTTTATTTATTAATTTTCTTTATTAATACACCTCAGAAATCGCATAAATTTCAATCTAAATTAAAGTATAATCAGGATCGTTGTAAGGTTGATTCGTTTGGCAATCGTTTAGTCGCTTATTTATCAATAATAGAATGTCTTCTCCTTTAAGTTCGGTATTTATCTTTACGTACAGATAATCCCCGCTCTAAAAATAATACTATTATTTCCAAAGCAAAAACAATTATAATAAGTATTAATTACCTAAACATATTACACTCGAATACAGACATTCTTTGAAACTGATGAACTGGCATTCGAAGAGGTTAGACGTGGAAGAGCTTGGGGAGCTTTAGTTTTTTCTTCAAATTATTCCGAAGCTCTATCGAATCGAACGGATCGTAATGCTGATGATTATATTATTGATAATTCAGATATAAATGTTAAATTGGATATGTCAAGTAAGTTTAAATACATATTTAAATATAATTATTTTAAAATATATTTTACTAAATAAACCCGATTTCTTTCAATATCTTCTAAATAGATCAACAAATTGGAACATTACTGTATCGAGATTTACAATATGCATTCTTTGATTTCATTGATAAAATTTTAACCGATTGTGAGGTTAATCCAATGGTCGGGCGTGTACCATTACGATGGGAAGAACCGATTTATGGAGAACGGATACCAAATTTTACAGATTTTGCAGCGCCCGGTGTAATTTTAACAATAATATTTTTCTTATCGGTTGCGCTAACCTCGGGCGCAATGTTAATAGAACGAAATGAAGGAATGCTGGAACGATGTTTGGTATCGGGCATCACCGGAATGGAATTATTATTTTCACATGTTTTTACACAATTTATAATTATGACATTCCAAGCGATATTGGTGTTAATATTCAGTTTTCCAATATTTGGATTGGCATTGCAGGGGTCCATTCTTTGGGTTGTTATTTTGGTGGTATTAACCGGTTTATGTGGAATGTGTTTCGGTAAGGGGGGTTTTTTTTTACATAAAAAAAAAATTTCTCGATGTTTTATTAACTTTATTGGTATTTTTTTCTTTTTGATTTAAGGATTTGTCATATCATCGGCGTGCGAAAGTGAAAGAACTGCAACGTATATGGCTATGGGTAGTTTTTTACCCATTGTTATGTTATGTGGAATAATTTGGCCAATCGAGGGAATGTTTCCCGGATTAAAATATATCGCATACTTTTTACCATTAACATTATCAACTGAATGTTTACGATCGATTACACAACGTGGTTGGTCAATTACCGAACCAACAGTCTATTATGGATTTATGTCCGTAGGTGTTTGGGTTTTGATCTTTTTAACATTAAGTATATTGTTATTAAAATTCAAAAAAGGATAATCGAATCGAATTCCCCTATCGTGTGTGTGTGTGTGTGTGTGGTTTTTTTTTATTTTTATCATTTTAACTTCTTTTTATACATTTTATATTAATCGTTTGTAATTATTAATTTTTCATGTGGTTCATCGAAAGCAAAATTGTCTAAAACATTTTTAAATGATATTTTGATAATACCAAATATATATAAAATGGCAACAAAAATTACCCTTAAACTTTATAAAGAATTTTGTTTTTTTGATTGAGTAATAACAAATTAATTTTGAAATTAATTTTAAGAATTTTTCATTAATTAAATTCATTCATTAAATGTTTTTTTCTTATTTATTATTATTATTATTTGGTATCTGCAGCGGCGTGTGTGTTGTACTTCTTTATATTATTATTTATATATAGTATTGTATTATTATTTAATAGTTGTGGTAATTTTCAAATAAAAGTCGTATTCGGGATTTGTAAAAATTTATCTAATACGATTCAAATAATTATTATATGAAAATGAATTTTATGAATTTAATATTTATTAAGTGCGAAATTTATTATTTGATTTGCAATATCGCACGGTATATCGTAGTAAAAGGTTATATATATTTTAATTTTATTAATTATTATATTTAGGTGTAAATTTATAAATAATAATTTTTTATACTGTGTGTGTATTTATAAAAAATAAAAATAATTATTATTAAATTTATATATTAATTATAAATGTTTTATCCTGTGTATAATTTAATTGTTTGTGATTTTTTAATTAACATTTTTTTTTCTCATACATTTTCGTTTTTTTTTTAACAAATTGAATATTTCTTATTTTATTTGCGTTTTTATAAACCGACGATTAGAGTTCCGCTTACAACCGGCGGCTTTCGAGTCCAAAACAGCCAATTCTCTGTTGTTGGTTTCATCATGATTTGTTTCTTTTAAGGTTTCGGTAAATCAGTCGTACGACCATCCGCACATGGGAAACTATATGCCCCGCTGTGTGAAAATTCAGATTCGAAAATGACGGGAAGAATACAAGACATATACTTTATGTCTGCAATAGAGGATTCAAATTCACGACCCCAAACAAATTTTGTGAGAATTTTAAGTTGACCACTTCACCATACCGAGTTATAATACCATATATATAAAAGTATATTATAAACTTTACTATATAGATTAATATATGATTAGTAATTTTACAATTTGTGCAAATTTTACAAACCCACCTCACCGCGTCCACAAAATAACGTTTCCAAAATAATACAAAATGATTAATTACACCATTTATTATACTTTTTAATTAGGTTATAAGGAAAATTATTTGGTTTGTATATATTATATTTTTGTATGTACTAAAAATAAAAATCAATAACTGTTTTGGTTTGTCGCGACCATTTGGTCCTTTGAAAGGATATACATATAGAGTAGTTAGTAGTATATATAAGCTCCTTCCTTTACAATAAAAAAAATGTATTGTATTTAAATATAATTATTCAAATTCTTATATATATGCGCGTCTTTATCCATATACATTAATTGAAAAGTTTTTAATAAAACAAAATATGGCATTTTCGAAAAGTTATTTCATTTTAAGAATTTCAAAGAATTTTCACTTAATTAATTAATAATCCGGGTCATTTCAATTTCAATCCAGGGTTATATTTTACCATTATTCAATTTAAGTTCTCTAATGAATAGTATAGAACTCTCTAGTTTTATTCAACAGAAATCAATTCAGAAAATTGCAAAATCTGGTTTTTTGTAGATCGTCGAATGAAATTTAATAGAAGATGAAACTTGTACCAAGACACAAGAATCCTGGCGAATCAAATACAAAAGGTTAAGAAGTGGTGCGTGAACTCTGTTGTTGAACTTAAAAGTGAATTCCTTTTCATCAAATAATTTTTTTGGGATACAGAAGGAATTTTGTATGATTTTGATTATTTTTAATATCCTTTTTGAACCAATTGGATGCAAAAACTGATGAAGAAATTCATTAAAAAATGCCATAAAAAACAAGAAAGGCATACTCTCAACACCTTATTTTAGAGCGTTATTTTGAAGATCTTATACTTATACTTATGTAATGAAAATTAGATTGAAACATCAAGTAATTTTTCCAATGTTAGGTCCATTTTTCCATTATACTATGCAACGAATTTATTAAACTACCCTATATAAAATAAATATATTTATTATATAGTAATTTTTATAGAGTAAAATCCATATAACAAAAGCAGAATGGACATTAGTTTATTATAAACTGTTTTAGTGGTTGGTATTGCTTTTTTTAATATTTGGTTTTAGTATAGTACCCAATTGTTAATATATATAATTATCATATACTACTGTATTATATTGCGGTCAGTTTTAGCTCATATGACGAGTGAACAAAAGTTTTATATAACAAATGTGATTTATTATAAAATTATTAAGAAGTTATTGTTTTCCTTTTATATGATTACTTACGCGAATATTTTTCATTGCAATTTAATTAAATTTTTTTGCCGAATAAATCGTATTTTTTTTTATTAAAAGATTTTATATGAATTTTTAATAAATATATTATGAATATGAAATCGGCATCACATCATCAGCATGAACAACATCAACACCAACAATATCAACATCTACAACAGCAACAACAGCAACAACAGCAACAACAGCAACAACAGCAACAACCACCTTATCGAATTATACGATCAATGTCTAATTCAAATCCAACGTTAGTGTATTCAAATGATGTTCAGGTGGAATATGAAGTTTCTGTACCGATTTCACAATCACATTTTCGTCATACACCATATCATTCATTATGGAATTTAAATCAATGGTAGGTATAAACTAATAAAAGTGAATTTACGTATTTTTTTTGTTTTTAGTGAATTTTAATTGAGTGTATGCTTGAATTTACTTATTGGTAAATATTACGTTCGTTATGAACATTTGACCGAATTTGATTAATAGAATTTAAAACCTATTTAGAAGATTGCCCTATATCTATAACGAACGTAATGGATCCTATCCAGAACCTTTTTAAGATAAGATCATAATATACCATTAATTAATAGTGTAAATTAACGGTTAAAATTTTTTTTTAAAATGACATTTCTCCCTGGAAAACACTTCTATTTTGGCTTAAGATTGAATTTAATTAATAAAACACTTCTGTTTATGAAATAAATAACTATAGATAAATCCTTTCAATGGATTTTGAATTCTTTAATTTATCATTGAATGATTTTCTTGGTAATTGACCAAATGCAGTGTGTTAAATGAAGATAATATTCGTTTCACTCGATTCAAAAAATGTATATAGATATTTTAAAATTACAAATTAATTGAATATTTTATATATATATATAACTATTTTATTGCAACAAATGAATTTGTCGATCACGGTCATTGTTCGCTTTTATACACATATCTATCAATATACAATATATATATAAATCTATAAATATGATATGAGGGTATTGTCCGGTAAAATATAAAAATCAATATCGTAACTATACCGATATCGTATATAAATGAAAAAGGAGTAAATTTCCATTACAATGTCCATAATAATAATAATATAAAGTACACACGATACAAAAAAAAATATATATGTGTATATATTCATTGTATTTCTTTCATGTAATTATTTGATTCATAATTTGATACATGAATTTTATATTTGTAATAAAAATAAAATTTTAATTTTAAACTGTATAATTCTATTTTAAACTATATTAATTTATGACTATAAATACGTAATGGAGGGTTTAAATTATGTTTTTTATTTTGTTTCAAATTCAATTCATTATAACTATTGTACATGCGAATTCTGTTTCAAATTTTAACAATAATCTTTCATAAAAATACCTGTGTAAGGAAAATTATCATATAGTTGAGACATAAATATTTCCGCTTGCGGTTGGTCGTACGGCTAATTTCCGACACCGTAAAAGACCCAAATTAAGAAACTAACAACAGAAGGCTGTTGTTGGACGCTAAAACCAGATTGTTGGTTCTATAGCAAAAAATGTATTTGTTTTTTTTTAGTTGAGATATTTCTTTAAATCAATAATGCCTGCAATGGTATTTAGCCCCTATCCTCTGTGTTAGTATCCTCTGTTTTAGCCCTTATCCGCTGTTGGAACAAAACATTTCCAATAGAGATTTTGGGATAAAATGGAAGTGATTGAATCAGGAAAATGTAAATTAAAACTTAAATAACATATATTAAGCGATGATTTATTTGTTAATATAGAAAATCGATTAAACTATAGATAATTTAAAATTAAAGCATATTAGTTGCTAAATTATTTGAATAAAAAAATCATGTAGTTGACCTGAAACAGAGAGGATGAGTGTTAAAAACAATCATCGCCAGAATAGAGAACTCTTTTGTTGGATGTTGGAAAATATACATATTTTTTTAGTCATTTTAGTATATTAAATTAATCAACCAATCAAAATTGTAATAAAACGGATCACTATTCTTTGATGAACATTCCTATTTTCCTTAAAAAGTCATCGTAATTTCCATTATATAGATTTGAACATAAGAAGAAGTTAACTTATTACTTACTTACACGCGCCTATAACCTACAATTGGGTTTTGGCGTCCATCAACAGCCTTTTCCAACCGCGTCGAAGGTCAGCTTTAACTTCATCTTTCCACCTACCTCGAGCTTTTCAAACGCTCCTTGATCCACCTGACTTGCTGTCCGCAGCATTTTGACCGGTATACGATCGCCATCCATACTCACCGAACGAAAAATGTTGGGGGTTCGCCATACAATTTATATATTTCATGGCCGTATCGACTACGCCACCGCTCCCCCTTCCTTTGTCGGTCCAACAATAACCCGTAGTATATTTTCTTTTCAAACCCCCCGCAAGACACCGTTCATTAGCCTGTGTCATGTATCACGTGTTTCTGAACCGTAGGTGACAATTGGTCGAAACAGTGTTTTTGATATAACTTAACTTTCTGTATTCTACTCAATGTCTTCGAGCAGAACATCTTTCGTAAACCGCAAAAAGCATTGTTTCCTGAAGCAATCCGGGATTGCGGACTTCCTCAGATATATCATTTTCACTATATGTTTATGCTGCTATAAAATAGCGGAAATATGTAAACCTGTCTGCCGTTTTATATTTATACAGACCAATTGATACATTTTGAGGTTGTATCAGAAAAAGTTAATAAAAAAATTAAACAATTAATTTTTCGCTTTATAACCAACAATTTGGTTTTAGCGTCCAACAACAACCCAACAATTTGGTTTAGCGTCCAACAACAACTTTCTGTTGTTCGTTTCTTAGCTTTTATGGCTTTTTCGGTGTCGGTAATTAGCCGTACGACTAACCGCAAGGCGGAAATGCTGCAACTCTGTGTTAAAATTCAGATTCGAAAACTAACCGAAAACGGAAAACATATTTTATGCCTTCAGTAGGATTCGAACCCACGACCACAAAATTTCGTTATTTTACATTGGCATTTTTTTATCATTTACACCACAGAGTGCACCAAAAAAGTTAATGGAAAGGAAAATTATTGAAATTCTCGTATCTTTACTTTTTGCAAGATGATTTATGATGTATTAACAATTTAACAATTAACTACCCTTTCAAATAATTTTCTTTTGTTTTAAAATTTCTAAAGAAATAGATTTTTAAACTTATGCGACTTATAAATAATTTATTATGACTTATGTTTATGTATAATTGAATAATTTGGGTTATTAAAGAGACCAAACCAATTGTTTTTTTTTCTATATAAGAATTATTTTCTATACAACAATGAATTTAGCAGAGACATGCTATAATATATATAAATGAATAACTTATAATACTATTCGTATTTTATTGCTTTTATTATAACAAATATATTAATGAGGGTATAATATACAAATTCAAATATATATATATATATATATATTAATCATCAAGATATGGGGTCAAGATAAAGTAATAATTTTAACAAAATATGCATATAACAACTCGACTGTATATATACGTAACGAAATATTATGAATTTGAGGTCGATGAAAACACATTAACCTTATTTTTTCGTTTTTTTTTTTTTTACAAATTGTTTAATAGAATGGAAGAAAAACATAATTATTTCTTGATTACGTGTATACGGACTATATGCAATGTGTATTATAGCAATAAAAGAATGATTGTCTCCCATTTTATAACCCTTTTAGACGTGCACTATGGAAGCATCAATTCAGAAACATTTGTATAGACATTTGATAAATTATTCTATATGTATTGTATCAATATATGAAATAAAAGTGTTTTGATAGAAAATATAAAATTATATATATAAAAATAAAATTATTATCGGTAGCACAAAAGTAAAAGGTTTAATTAAGAAATTGTATGAAATTAAAATTAAATTAATTGTATGAAATTAAATTAAAACAATTAAATGAAAATCTTCTATTAACTATTCGGATCTTTATACATATTTTTTTTTATCTTTGCATCTTTAAAGACAATTATGTATGATAGATGAACGCGTATATATTTTTTTTATCTATATTTTATAACCATTTCTATAATTTCTTTTAGTTCAATGTCAAGTTCATCATCGGGTTTTCAACAAATGGCTCGTATGATGGATTCATTGATTTTAGATAATTTTCCTCCATATACATATACAAAAATAACAAGTCGTCATCCATCATCAAGAATGGCTTCTTCAACAACAACAACAACCACAACAACAACGACAACCAATTCATCAAAGAAATCAGCAGCCGCAGCACCACCACCACCATTAAATTCAACAAATAACCGTTTTCCACAATCGGCCACTTGTATTCGCCTTGGTCAATTTCCAAAAACAAAAATTCCAATACAAGGTTTGTATATAAATAAAATGTTATGCATATGTTTTAAAATAAATAAAATATAGATCTTATACTGTGTACTGGTAAAGGGAGTTTTAAGATATCCAACACCGTGGAATCGAATGGAGAAGTAGAATATTGTGACAATGAAAATGTCTATATGACTCTTGATGATGGGATGGGAACGTTATATCCCGATAGCGTCAGTATATAATTTAGTATTATTATTAATGGCTTTATCAGTAATTAAGTCTTATTATTAATAAGTATATAACTCTGTGGTGTGAATGTTAAAAATGCCAACCTAAAATTCTAACGAAATTTTGGGGTCGTGGAATCCTACTGAATGCATAAAATATGTTTTGTGTTTTCGGTTAGTTTTCGAATCTGAATTTTAACACAGAGTTGTATTTTCCGCTTGCGGTTGGTCGTACGGCTAATTACCGCCACCGTAAAAGCCACATATTAAGAAACTAACAACAGAAGGCTGTTGTTGGACGCTAAAACCAGATTGTTGGTTGTATATCGAAAAATTTATTTTTTTTTTTAATAATAAGTCTATTATAAAAATTAAATTCTGAGATCCTAATCGAAAATCATCAAATGGGATGAAAAAACCATCAAATTTTATGAAAACAACTTCAAAAACCCATGAAAAATACAACCAGAATGATATTTTGTTACCGCAGGCGCCCATAATAAGAGTAAATAAATTTTTTAAATATTTAATTAACAAAAATGTTTGTATATATTGGGACCTTGCATTAATAATGTCGATTTTTTTAGTTTTAATATTGGGTAACTAACCAATATATTGCACATATAACGTCGTAATTATATTGCCCATCGTTAGCTATGACTTCTTCCTATCTTTTAGGAAGTATGTTAATTCCTCGTTTGAAGAACACCTCATCTTTTGTCCCAATCCATTCATCGACCCATTTTCGCACTTCTTCAGCATTTCGAATGCGTACATCTGTCAGGCTGACCTGCATTGATCTGAACAAATGGTAATCAGAAGGAGCAAGGTCTGGAGAGTACGGGGGGTTATCAAGATGATCCCAACCGAGCCTCTTTATTTTTTCCTTAACGATGTTTGCACGATGTGGTCTGGCATTGTCATCATGAATTAAAACTTTGTGGTGTTTTAGAGCTATTATTGGTCGTTTTTCGTTCAATGTCTTTGCCAATTCGCCCAGTTGTCGTCGATCAGACGTAACCGTTTCATTCAGTTTTAACAGCTCATAATACACGACACCCTTCTGATCCCACCAAATGCACAGTATAAGCTTCTGGCAATGAATATAGCGTTTTGATTGTGAAGTTGATGGTTGGCCGGGATCAATATATGATGCTTTACGTTTAGGGTTGTCGTAATACACCCACTTCGTCATCGCCAGTGACAATTCGACTCGAAAAACTATGTTTTTTGTGCTCCGCAAGGTGTTTATGGAATGCATCGATTCGTGCTTTGAGTTGGTTTTCATTCAGTTGATGTGGGACCCATTTTCCTAGCTTTCTGATCTTTCCCATTAAATGCAACGTCTAGAAATGGCAAAGGCATCTACATTCAACACTAATGCAAGCTCTTGTTGCGTTCGACACGAATTTTCAACCAACAATGCCTGCAATTCTTCGTCTTCAAATTTTTTTGGCTGACCTGGCCGTTCTTTGCCTGCCACTTCAAAATCACCACTTCTTAAGCGTGCAAACCACCGTTCGCAAGTTTTTTGAGTTGGAGCATGTTGCAGCATGTAATAACACCGTAAGCTTCTACCAACAATCGATAACTATCAGAAGCGGTTTTCTTCAAATTAAAGAAAGTTATTAAACTTCACCGCAAAACAACTTTTTCAGGTACGTGTTTCGACATATTCGAAGCAAAAAAAACTTTGTTGTTTACACTTCAACGAAATGACATATACTGAAATTTATAGAGTAATGGCAGGCAAAAAAAAAGAATATGCCGCGGTGTGCTCCGATGCACACAACGCTAGTTTCGCTATCTGTTATCTAAATCGACATTGTTAATGCAAGGTCCCAATAATAAAATTTTCAATTATTCTGTCGTATGAATTCTACGATCCTAATTGAAAATCATCAAATGGGATGAAAAAAAACTAAAATTGCGAAGTGAAACATAAAACCGTTAATAATTTTCCGTTTCTGAAAAAAATAAAAATAAAATAATATTATTTAAAAATTTGCAGAAGTAAATCCCATTCCTCAACAACATCAACCACAACAACATAATCAACAACAACACGTACAACAAATTCAAAATGCAACGGATAGCAAATGGATTTCATCGTTAAGACGACGTGATCCTGAATTACAACCAACTTTACCGTCAATCAACCATAATCACCATGCAATATTCAACAGCAACAACAACAACAGCAGCAGTTTGAATAATCAACAACCATTGACATCGTGTACAACATTAAATGATAAACGTAATAATAATAAAGGCAATAATAAAATATCAGCTTCATTTAGAAAAAGTCGTTCAGTTGATCGAGGTCGTAATCGAAAGGTACAAATATAGTTTTACGTCCGTCCGCTTTTTAATCCTTTCAAATTATAAATGAAATTGTTATTGATTTTGTAATTTATACCACAGATGAAACATAAAGAAAAACAACAAAAAAAATCATCTTCAGAAGAATGTGATGATGATCAAGATGGTGGGACATCATTTGAAGATTTCAATTCGACAACACAAAATTCACCGAAAACTCGATTATCCCAAGAGAAATTGAAAATATTTAATATGAGCGGACACGAATCACATTTAATTGAAAATCTGGAAAAGGATATACTTCAAAGGAATCCGAAAATAAATTGGAACGATGTTGCTGGACTTCATGAAGCAAAAGCAATTTTACAAGAGGCCGTTGTACTTCCCGTTATTATTCCTGAATTTTTCCGTGGAATTCGACGTCCCTGGAAAGTTAGTATAATATATATAGCTCGTTGTGACAATTAAAATAATCATAATATGTAATATGTTCTTAAGGCAAAAACTTCTGTCTTCATCTTCAAATGTCCTCAAATGGATGAAAAATATTTGATTTTTTCTTTTGAAATCGTTAATTGGATTGTAAATATCAGTAAATGTGCCAGCTTCTTCATTCCTCGAACTAAGACCTCGCCTCAAAGATTGCCTCAAACATGTACATTTTTTAACTGGCGTATATTTAATTACAAGTGGAAAATTTTGACTGTTATAGGGGTGATTCAGTTGATCTTTTTTTCCGCAATGATTCTTATTAGAATATTAATTGAAAACAGAAATAATGTATGGTAAAAAAATTCAATAAGACAATTACAAAATGGAAAATTGGAAAACCGTAAAAGGAAAGGTTCTCATACTATAGAGTTAAAGCCATTAAACCTCATCATTCTAGAGTTAGTAGCCAAATATATTTTGAATAATTAAACGCAGAAAACCTCCAAATGTATTCTGCGGCTATTCAATAGATTTTCAATCAACCATATATATCATGAATGGAAGTTTGTGTTCAAAAAACACAAATAATTGTATTAATAAAAACTGTTGTTTTTCCTTGCAATTTTAGGGAATTTTAATGTTTGGTCCGCCGGGAACGGGTAAAACAATGTTGGCAAAAGCGGTAGCAACCGAATGTGGTACAACATTTTTTAATATATCTTCCAGTACACTTACATCAAAGTATCGCGGTGAAAGTGAAAAACTTGTTAGAGTACTTTTCGAAATGGTATGGGGTTTATGGGGTTCTAATTTATATTACACAATAAACAGACCAATAAATTTTTATAATAATTCTATACTGGTTTTAGGCTCGTTTTCATGCACCAAGTACAATATTTATAGATGAAATTGATTCATTATGTGCAAATAGAGGAACAGATACCGAACACGAAGCAAGTCGACGTTTTAAAGCTGAACTTTTAATACAAATGGATGGTTTAAATGCGTCAAAGTAATATATTTTAAAAAAAAAACAGGATATTTAAATCAAATGAACTTAATTATATTATATTATATTACTATTACAGCAATGATAATAAAATAATAATGGTTCTTGCCGCTACAAATCATCCATGGGATATTGATGAAGCATTTCGTAGACGTTTTGAAAAACGTATTTTTATTGGACTTCCAAATGGTTAGTATTTTCTATTTTTTATTTTATTTTTTGAAACATTTAAATTCTCTTAATTTCTCTATATATATATATTTAGATGATACTCGTTTAGCTCTATTGACACTTTGTTTAAAAGATGTTAGTTTGGCACAATCGGTAAGCGTTGAACAAATTGCTGATGAACTTAAGGGATTCACGGGGTCAGACATTAGTAATGTTTGTCGTGATGCAGCAATGATGTCAATGCGAAGAAAAATAACAGGACGTACAACTAGTGAACTGAAACAAATTAAACGTGAAGATGTTGATTTACCCGTGACCATACAAGATTTTCAAGATGCTATTTTACGTACAAGAAAATCTGTATCGATAATGGATGTAGCACGTTTTGAAAAATGGATGAATGATTATGGAAGTGGTTAGTGTTCATTATTATTATTATTATTATTGTTTTAGTTTAAAGTAAAGATTATTTACATTATGGTTAATTTCCCGATAGAATGCAATGATTATATTGGGAGTATGCATTAATTCATGCGGTTTTTTTTCGAAAATCAAGGGTTAATTGTGAAAAAATGGTTATACAATCAATTATCAAAGTATTGTCCATTGGACGCTATAACATTTGCTCACCTTTCGGGCAGTTTGTGGATTCCATTCCAAAAGAACTTGTGAGGGCATTCGGCATTGATCTGAACAAGTAGTGATCAGAAGGGGCTATGTCTGGGCTATTCTGGGCTTAGGCGAGTTAGAATTTCCCAGTCACTGTTTTCCAAATAGTTTTGAACCGGTCTTGAAACATGTGGCCGAACGTTGTCATGATGGAAAATTATGGATTCGTGTCTGGTTGCATATTCTGGTCGTTCTCTCTTCAAACGAATTAATTGTGTTCGGTAGAGGTCCCCTTTGAAATCGTCTCAGCCGATTTCAACAGTTACAATACAACACACCCTTCTGATCCTACCAAATACAGAGCATTACCTTGGCACCATATGGATATTCGGTTTTGCCGTGGATGTTGATGGTTGACCGGGCTTCACATACGATTTCTGGCGCTTGGGGTTATCGTAATTAATCCATTTTTCATCACCAACGACAATCCGATGCAAAAATGACTTGTTTTTGTGACGTTAAAGCAACATTTCCGACATGCAGAATCGGCGTTCGATATCTCTTGGCTTTAATTCATACGGCACCCAATTTCAAAGCTTTTGGATCAATCCCGATGCTTTTGAACATCTGGAAATGGTTGCTTGATCAACTCCCAATGATTTTGCAAGATCTTGTTGCATTTGGCACGCATCTTCATCAAGCAATGCCTTCAATTCTTCATTTTCATCATCTTTTTTTGCTGTCCGGGTCGTTCATCGTCTTCTAAGTTGAAATCGCCACTTTTAAACGGTGAAAACCACTTCTGGCACGTTCTTTCAGCTAGAGCATGGCCACCATAAACCTCTACTAAAATACCATTACTTTCGGTAGCACTTTTCTTCATATTAATGTAGGTAATGAAGAAGAACTCCCCGCAAAAACACTTTTTTCTTGCACAAAGTTCGACATGTTCCAATGAATAGAAAAAAATGTTGTTTACGGTTCAATCAAATGACATATACCGAAAAAGACGCACAATAACAGTAGCTTTCAACTGAATATAGTTACGGATGAGCACGACGCGAAATAATACTAGTAACGCCCACTACTAGAAAACCGCACGAATTAATGCATACTCCCTATAGATAAATAATTTTATTTTACTAAAATGGTAAAAAAAATCGTTTGATTTGTTCTTTCATTTTCAATATTTTTAAGAAAATTTTAACTTTTTTAATATTATGAATAATTTAATTATCTCTTTATCAACAATTTTACTAAACCTTTTTCTGGATCCTAAATCTAAGTCCTCTTAACAAACCATTTTTTTTATCTCAGGATTTTTTTTTATTGTATTGAAAAACTATAAGCATCATCATGTAAATTTATATTGCACAATTTATAACAAACTGTTTTTATACTTTCCATACACTTTAATGATTGATTGATTGATTTAATGCGACATGCACTGATATTATAGAGTCTGTTCCTCTTAAGAATCTTAATTTTTTAATACCATAAACTTTAATATAATAATAAAAAATAAAGTAAAAAATAAATGAATAATAAAGAATTTTTTGTTATGTTGCGTTGCCTTACGTTTTTTTTTTTTATTTTTTTTTTTTTTTGTTCGTTACTGCGGCAGAATCGCTTTAGCGCCCGTAAAACCTCGGAATTCTATTGCCGTGAGCCCGTAACGAAATCACTTAATCAGGTGATGAGCCTTAGATGCATTGAATACACTTAAGTGATTTTGGGTGGTAAATCTATTATAATATGTGGATTAATTTATGAAATTTATTTTGGTCTTTTGAAAATCTGTTTTTTTTTTATTATTTTTTTTCGTTTATGGAAAATGGAATCCGTTTAAGAGATTTTAAACCGTTTTAAATTTAAGAAAAGAGCAAATTTGAAATTGTGTCGATGTTCTTGGACGATAAAAATTTGTTATAACTTGCCAGATTTATGTATAATACAAAATGTTTAAATTTTTATCAATTTATTAATTCTATAATAATTAATTCTATATAATAAATATGATTAAAAGATAGATAACAAAAAAAATATTAATAAACCTTTCCAATGTGGATTAAAAAAAATGTACGTTTCAAAATTAATTTAATTGAATATTTATTATTTTAAATCCAAAAATTCATTGAAGTTGTAAAATTATATTAGTCAAGACAATACAAGAGAATGTCTTGATTTAAGTCATCAAATTCAAAAAACAAAAATAATTATATGGAAAAGCCCTTTGGAGACGTCCCCGTTTATTATATAATAATGCATGTAAAACTTTTTTTTAAAATAGAAATTCTAAAATAATAGGTGTTATTACTCTATAGAATATAGTAAAGTAATTAACATTCAACATTTATATATAATTAATATTTTATTTTAAAGATAAATAAATATAATAATATACCAAAATAATATTCTACCTTTTATTAAACTGTTTGCCTTTAAATCACGATCAGGATCAGGATCAGTATCAAGATTATTTCAAAATAAACCGCTTGTTATGTCTTAAACTTTAAACCATTACAGCCGCCGGTGGTTTTGTACCCAAAATATCTGAGAGTTTTTGTTGATAACTTCCAATTGTATTCGAATCAACAATTCCATTTCCTTTGCATGCTAATTGTAATGCATTCAAATATTGCATTTCAGTAAATTGTGGCCCTTTTTCAATGACTGTCGTTAAAATTTCCTATAGATAAAAATATATTTCGTTATTTTAATTAAATATTTAGGGGTTGTGTTGATTGGTTGTTGAGGTGGATTCATATTGAAACCACGACGACACAGAAGTTAGAAAAGGCAAAGCAAAATTTCTGCTTCAATTCACATTGGTGACGTTTTACGTACAACAAAAAAACCAATAGTTAATTTTTTTTTTATTTCGAAGCGACAGGACGCGAATGTTGAATGTTGATAAACTTCGCCTCGCGTTAACTTAATTGTGAACCACAAAACATCAATTTTCATACATTTAACTTTAGCCAACCTCTGCGTAACTTCAATGTGAAAGGCGGCTATTTTGAAGGACAAATTCAGTTTAAGCGAATGTCCAAAAACAATTTTTGGTTGATATTTTGACGAAGGATTGCAAGTTGGGTAATGGGGTAATGAATCTGCTGTATCCGTAATGATGCTGATATTTAATCTATCTCATAGAAAACTAATTTATTAATTCCTGTCCATTTTGATGAAAAACATTAATTTAATGTTTAATGTTAATTAGTGTTTAATACATTAATTTAATTTACAATCGGGAATAGACACTTTTTATAAATAATTAAAAACGGAACGCGTTCTTCCAATTTGATTTTGTAATAGACTCCAAAAGTGTATGATCTGATTTCAACACTTTTACACCCTTGATTATGATGACCGAATCAATTTAGGGTAATTTGTTAAGTATCGGAGTCGTACGCAATAGAAACAGAAACAGCAACAGAATTCAGTACATATTTGACATTGGATTCTATTGTTGTTTCTGTTATAGAAATTCTGTTGAACAGAAAACACTCTGTTTCTTTTACTTTTATGGGTTTCTGTTGCATAAGACTCCGCAGATTTACTGAATATCTATCTGTGAACGCACGTTATAGATTTCAGAGCACTTTAAATTTGAATAATGCAATTCATACCACTGGACTATTTTTTTATTTGATTGCTTGAACTCTACAGACAAAATTATACTAAATGAATTTATTAATTTTTTAATATTGTTTTGTTTTGTTTTTTTTTTGTTTTTTTATTACCTCAGGTCCTTTGTATAACATTTCATAAAAGTTTTTCGCATGATCAAGTGCAATTTCACGTGATGCTGTTATACTACTTAATGTCTGTTGTAATGCCAATGCATTACGGCACATTCGTTGAACACCCGTTTGATCAATAGTTTCCATATAATTTGATGCCATTATAAGGATGCGTGACGCCAAATGTGCTAATCCTTCAAAGATATACTAAAAATAACAATAACAACAACAACAACAACAAAAAAAAACGTATTTATATTCACAATTATGATTAATAAATAATATTTGATTTGATTTGTTTTTTATTTATTACTATGCGTAGTTGAATTTTGTTTGAAGTTAATTGAATTAAAATTAATTTATGATTAGATTTCCTTAATCGGTATTATTGTATTATAGAATTGACGTAAAGGTAATTTACGCCCAAGTCAATTTTTGGTAACAAAAATCTAATAAATTAAGCATTACAAAAAGAAATTAAAAAAGTTCTCATAACGGTTTTCCATTCCAAAATCCCAAAATGTTATTAGAATTTTAATTTTATCAATTTTATCAACTACAGATAGTCACTTCTCATATGTCTATATTAAACACTTACTTTTGCTTTTCTCGGATGTAATGTTGAACTGAGTGCTTCATCCATTTCGGATAAAACTTTTGTCAATTTTAATACTTTACAATCGGGTTCCGTTAAATCACCATGATTAAAATTATTATTATCAATTTTTGAATTTTCAATTAAATTTGCTCGTAGATAATGAAAACATTGTACTCTTACCTATATACATATATATATAAAAAATGGAAAATTCTTTATTACTCTGTTGAAATTAGAAATATTTTTACGTAAAATTACGCATACTTCTAAATGTAAAACCAAAAGACAAGTATTTGCCAATTCATCAAATTCCAATGCTAAATTTGTTAGCACCTTAACCGTTCCATCTTTTATAATGACCGGTGAATTTAAATCAGAATTTGTATTCGTATTGTATATTGGTTTACGTAAATCACTAGCAAATTCTGAAATTTTATTTGAAAACCATTCCATACTCTCTTGCATTATGGCCAATTCTTTGAGGACGCCAATATCGGATAGAATTTCATGTTGTGAAATACCACATTCACCTAAATTACTTGTAAGCATTTCAGCTTCACGTATATTACGTTGTTGAATTTGTGTTGGACTTTCCTCTTCCGATGCCATATAACTACTCATTTTTTTCAATGAACGACGTCCCCCGCCAACGTTCATTGCCGTCGATGATTTTGTACGTTGACTTGATGTTTTCAAATCTGTCCAATTTGGTAATGTTCTATATGGGAAAATATTAATTAAAAAAAAAAAAACATTTTAATTGTATTATCACAATAGTTTCTTTTAGCGAATGTTCTGTGGGGAGATTCTGGAATTTTTTTTTTAATAATACATTTCCCTTTTGAGGTAAAGGTAATTTAACTCCGGGCATAATTTCCATATAGAAATCACAGATTGTTATATAAAATTTAGCTAAATAACGATGAGTTTTGTCCAAGTCGAAAGTATAATGTCCTACAAATGATCAACACAAGTGTGTGACATCACATTTCGTGTCTATTAGAGATTTAATTATCTTGGTCGTATTGGAAACCGATATTGATTGTGCCAAAACAAATACTATATTAAATTATAAATTAATCATAGAAAAACATAGAGTTATTTTACTTTAAAAACCGGCTTATATCTTCATCTTTTAACCATGCAACACTGTAAATACGTTTATCTTCGGTTTCCGGTTGAACAATACCACGGTATGCATTTTGACACGTTTCCCGATAGGTTTTCAATAATGAACAAACGCTTTTTAATAAATCCTCTGAATAATTTGGTAAATCTTTAATAAGTTCTTTTGCTTCGGTTATTTCTATAGCATGGCAAAACAAAAATATATAATTAATATTCAATAAAATTCATTCAAATAACTATAAATATTAGAAACACTTACTATTTTCAACGATTACCGTATTCTGTAGTAACGGACGACTTAAACCAATTTGTTTTTGTTGTTCGGGTGTTATAATCGTACGCCAGGCATCATGATTTTTCGATAATGTTTGTATTGTTCGATGTAAATTCCGATTATGTCCGTTTGCCAAATAGATTTCTTTAATGTATGTCGTTATAAATGTATTCAATTTACTTGTACATTTAGTCATTGATTCAATTTCATTGATAATCGTCATTAAAGGTAAATAGATAACACGTATTAATGATGCATCAGCTTTACAAACAACTATTAATTTTTCTTGTTTCTTAGTGTCATTGCCAGCCGATAATGCAAGCATTGTCATATCATCACCGGACATATCCGAAGCATTTCTACGATGTTCTTTTATTATTGCATTCGATGCATGATTGGCAGCGGCAGCAACAGCCGCCTGTCTTGCTGCTATTTCATCATTTAAATGAATTTCTGATGCTTTACCAAATTTAAATAATGATTTTTTACTACGGAAAAGAAAATGAAAAAAAAAACATATGCCAGGTTGTGAAATATATTGAAAACAATTTGAAGATAAGCGATGGGATTTTTATTTATTAATTATCAACAATTATCGGATCATAAGAGTCTGGAACGTTTTCTATATTTACTATCATAATGCTAACTGTAAACATACTGAGGGATGTCACGGAAGGTGAACATTCACATAATAATTGGAATTCAACAGATCAGTTGACAATAACGCATCATTCGTTATCCCCAATTGTATTACTAACAAGTGAACTTACCTTTGTGGTTTTCTTTTATTAAAAAAATTATTTACATCATTTGATTGTTCAACAAAATTTACCGTTGATAGTTCATCATCTACTAAATTTTGTATGTCCAAATAGTCGGTAATTAATAATTGTAACTGTAAAGAGACCGTGATATTTTATTACAATTATAAATAAACATTTATAAATAATGTTTAAATATGACTTACAACTACTTGTGCTTGTGACCAAAATTCATTCATATCATATAATTTAGCATTCATTTTATGTTTTTGCATAACATTTGAGTAATTTTTCAATAGAAGTGTATGCGCTTCGGCAATCAATTTAAATTGTTTATAAACTATTTCGATTAGGTCTAATAATGGATGTCGTAAACTGTTTGATTCTGTATTTGCATTGATTAGATTTGGTTGATTATTTACAATGTGTTTTGTTGATTTTGTAATGATATTCATTAATTCCGGTTGAATTTGTCCTTTAATTGTCTGTAAAATAACATGAAAAAAAAATTAGTTTATCAAATTAGTTTTTTTTGTTTTTTATTTGTTGTTGCCCATACCTCAATTGATTCCGGTATCTTTCCTAATACAACAAAACATTCACAAATGACGGCCACATAATAGGTACTATTAAAATCACCATCTAATACATTATCACCAATTTCCGATTGATTAATATCGATGTTATTATTAAATTTAGAATCTGATCGATCACCGGCCGAGCGTCTTATGGCATTCCGTTGAAATTCCGATGATGCGTAATGGCCATGCCGTCGCCTTGACGACGAACCACTTCGTTGAAAATTGGACACAGATAATAATTCATATGTTCCACTGTCATGATACAAGCGATAATTTAATTCATCCAATAATTTATGATACAATTGATTTTTACGAACATTTAAATCTTGACGTAAAACGGTAACTCCATCAACATCACACAATTTATCATTACCCAATTGGATAGCATCCGATAGAGTTTTTGTTGCTTGTAAATATTGTTTATTCAAAATGAATGCTTGGACCATTGATGGTACCTTTCTTAATTCATTTCTATGGCAGATATAAATTGTGGGAAATTAACAAAAAAAAAAAAATCAATAATAGATTTGCCTTTATACGTACATTTGTTCAAGACTTTCTAAAATATATTTTTGTTGAACAGCGTCAATCCATAATTTTTTCAATTCTTCACGACGACATCTCAATAATGATTTACATTCTTGTAAATTATCCTTAACCAAATGTATACGTTCACGGGATAATGTTACCTGACTGGATATTTGACCAAATAGGTGCATAATTTCTGTTAAATCACCATCATGCCGTGCCACAAGATCATTTAATTTTTGATCGGTTTTCTTAAATTCTTTTTCTATTTTTAATTTTTCCTTTTGTCGATCATCATTCGTTTCGCTGGCATCTAATGTTTTGATAACGGTTACCAGTAATCCACTGCCATTCTATAAAATTTGAAATTGAAATAGAAAAAAAATATTTTATTAGGTGCGGTGACTGCGAATTTGAATTTTTCTTTAAAATAATTATAGAACAAAATCTTAAAGACATTTTATATATATTGATTAACAATAGAACGATCTCTATGAACATCCCAATTAAATTTATATAGTGGTTAGAAACGGCAGGATTTCGAGACATTTGCATTGTAAATTAGATATAGAGGAAGAAAACATGAAAATTTATCGTACATTTGACTAATTTTACAATCAAATCTTTTGAATTTCACGCCCTAAACGTGAAATTAAGGAAAGCAAAAAATGTTTTAACTATTTTAATACCGTTTTTCACGTTCTATTGCAAATGTTGAGACACTCCCCCACATCACCATTCCTCTCATTAGTAAAATATGAAATTTTATTAAACTTACCGTATCTTTTCCATATTTAACAGCTCTTGGAGGTTTAATAGGTTGCTGCATTGCCATAATGTTGAGGAAAAACCAGTTTGATCAGTATTTTTGTATATTATTTATGTTGTCCTGGATTTAATTAATCGTTATATGGATCAATAACATCGATCGATATCAAAAACAATTTGGGTTTTTTTCATTTGACCACCGCCGATTTATTGCTTATATACACTTTGTATAATTTAATAATATAAACACTTTATCATTTAATTTATTGTTGTTATAATAAAGAATACTCCTACTTTAAAATTATGTTAATTATTTTTTTATCGAATTGCTGACCGCTATTTATGGTTGATGACTATTTGGTGGTGATACAATAAATATGTAAATATCATCATAATGTATATTTAATGTTTACAAAACCCAGAGTTATTTTCGTATCCAATGGATAATAATTATTATTTCTATATTTTTTTTAATATTCACTATTTATTTATTTATTAGGAGTTTATAATGGAATTAATTAATATTTAATTAATCAACACACACAAAAAATTAAAGGAGTGAATTGAATTGAAATTGAAAAAAGAAAAAATCACTGAAAAATAATAATAAAAAGCAAACGAAAAAAAAAGTAATAGATTTTAATAAAAATAAAAAAAATATGGTGTTTTTATTGCCCTCTATATTTATGCTACCTATAAATTCATTGTGCATTAACAATGACAAAAAAACCTTACAACACAAAATTAATAAACAAAAAAATTATGTTTTTAGGTTTGTTTTTTGAATGAAAAATTGTTGAATTTGGAGTTTAAAATAAAAAAAAACAATTAATTTTCAAAAAAAAAACTAATTATTTAATTTATCTTTTATTATTAATGGATTTAAATCACAAGGACTAAAAATTAAATACGAAATGATTTAATTTATAATAATTTAGTGATTATATTTGAGTTAAAACCCACCCAATGATTTAGTTCCATAATAGTTTTAGTAATTTTAAAAAGTTGTAATCATTCGAAGAAGAATATATCTTTAGTGGCGGAATTTAACTTCTATACTGAACGTTTTAGATGTTTTCAAATAATTTATTTGGTTTTATTGTTCGTTCCCTGGCTTTCTTTGGATATTTTAGAGTCTTCAAGTGATCTATCTGAAAATCTATCGGAAAACGGATACCAAAATGAGAAAAATAATATTCAAATAAATTTTTTCCCGAAAGGTTTGTTTCCTTTTGTGTACGAATTTGTTTTATAGAGTGCATTTCATTACAATTACGCTTTTAAAAATTTAATGAAACACAAAAGAACCTTCCAGCACTTAATCGTTCAATATTTACAAGGTTTTTTTTTTATTAAAAATGTCAAGGAATGCGAAAGTTATTCAAGTGATACTCCTAAGATGCCAAGAAAAAGATTGATCAGAAAACTCGAGCTGGAAATTCTGTATATTACATTCATTTTCATACATTTAATACTGATGATTACTTTAAAAATCGTTAAAAAAAGATGATGCAAATTCTGGGCAAATGGACAAATGATGAAAATTCTGTAAAGCCTGCAATGTCTGGACAACTTAAATGATTCATAATAATATAATTTAATTATATCATAAAAAAAAAAACCAAACAAATATGAATATAATGTTTGTGACGATCACTCTATATTTTTTTTTATTTATACGTTAATTATTTTTTAAACATTCATTTGATTTTTCAATATATAAATTAACAATTTAAAAAAAAAAATTGTTTTTTTTTGATCATTATATGAAAAATCTATTTGTATTTTATCATACCTATATAGCTATAAGTTATATGAGTTATGAAGCTATATAACTAATTTCAAAACTGTTATATATATATATAAATAAATATTGTTAATGCACTATATATATTTTATTTGGTTTAATTTTTGTATTTTGTGTATTAGTAATAATATAAATTATTTGCCGTTTTTTTTTTTGTATGTATATAAAAGCTATCATGCATGTAGTTGATTTTACCAAAATCCTGATGATTTACCACCCGGTGGATTTTTTACTTTAATCGATAAACGTTGTCCAATTGTATCTAATTCCTCTGTAAATATACATAGAAAAATAATCATTAATTTTTTCATTCACTCATTCATTCTCTATAATGCAACAACAGTATCAAAAAATTAAAAAAAAAAAAAAAAATTGCTTACCACTAATGGAAAATGTTGAATCTTGCATATTTCTTTGACCATCATGACGTGGTGCACGTCCCGGTGTTTGTAAACTACCGGCTGCACCTGGTGATGATATTAAATTTCCACCTTGTTGATCTAACAAAAAATGCGTTAATGGTTCTGGTGCTGGTATTTCAATTTCTAAACGATCAAAACCATGTTCAAGTTTACCGATGCCATTATTGCCATTAGTATTATTATTAATAATTGGTTCGGCGATCGCAACCGAAGAACCTGATTCATTTTTAATACCATTCAATGCATCATAAACATATGCAGGATATGTTGGTGTTTCCAAAAAACTACCTTGTCCTTCGGCAACACGTATAACACCATTTTCAACACATACACGACCTTTTACAATAACAATTTCTGGTATTCCATGACAAACCATACCCTAGAAAATAGAAAATGTGTTATATTTCAATTTAAATATTTATAAATAATAGAAATATTAGAGTGGTTTGAGACAACTTACCTCGAAAATATTAAAATCACACGCCTGGTGATGGGTACTAGCCGAAATTGTACGTGTACCTTGTGGATTCCAAATGACAATGTCTGCATCGGATCCCGCTTCAATGCGACCCTTCTTTGGATATAAATTAAATATTTTTGCCGCATTTGTACTGGTTATAGCCACAAATTTACATGGATCAATTAAACCAGCATGAACTCCCTTTTCCCATACAACTGACATACGATCTTCAACGCCATTCACCCCATTCGGTATACGTGTAAAATCAGATTTTCCCATTTCTTTTTGAGCTTTTGTAAATGTACAATTATCACTACCAGTTGTTTGAAGATGATCACTGTGTATTTATGTATATATAGAAATTGGGTTGTGTCATTAAATTTTTGTTTTTTAAATAATTTTGCAATAGATAGATATATAAATATAATTTTGGATCTCATTTTAATATAACATATTAATCATAATTGATTAATTTGATTCCCCCATAACGTCTATAAACGCAATGACATTAAAGTCCTGTCATATTGCTGTTATTAAAACGAATGTGTAAAAATCTGTTTGTGATGAACTGAACATTATAAGTGAATCAAACTCATCACTGTTTTTTTCCCATAAATTGAAAAATCGTTTTGAAAACATGGAATTTGTGATCCAAATAAATTTGTCATTGATTACTTTTTTTTTTTTATAGCTAATCCATTATTTTTTTTAGTTTATTAGTTAAAGAAAACCATTGAATTGAATCACTCGAATTGTGTTCCTCATCATTAGAATGATAAAACCATTGGAATATAGGTTTTGTCTCAGAAGCATCATTAATTAACCAAATTAAAATAAAAAACAATAATAACAATATAGCTCATACACAAATTGTTAAAAAAAAAACAATTAATAAAATATTAAAAAAATTTGTATTGTATTTTAAAAAGAATTTTTCTTGTAAAACCCCAATTTGGAAAGCAAATAACATTTTAATAAAAAAAAAAACCCCCAACTCATTGAAATATACTTTCTATCATCATCAAACACATTCACTTTCGACATCACACTTTTTACACACCACACAAAACCCAGAACTATTTAAGATTTTTTTTTTTTGGTCTAGAATCAAAGAAAACATCAACATCAACATTGAAAACCCGAAAAACAAAATATTAAATTAAAGCAAAAAACATCACACTTGATTAATTAATGCATGATGATGCATGATAAGCATAATGATACAAAAAAAAAAGAAAAAAAAATGTATTTAATAAATATGTTAATTATATATAATAATGACTTACGCAGCTAATGATTTTAAAAGTTCTCTTGCAGTATCCGCATCCGATCGTATCGGTGGACTATTAACATAATAAATCCGTGATGTGGATGACTGTTTCATATCACGTAAATTACAACCAATTGAGCTAGCATTTACTTCAGCAAATACATTAATACCACGTAATTTAGAGCGTAAAACTACATCTGCAGCCAATTTACTTGTAATACGCGTGACATACAATGGAGTTTTAACCTTAAAAGATATGTTCCATTTCATTTAAAACAAAAATTAACCACAATTTTATTTCGGATGATTATTTATAATGTGTTCGTGTTTCGTTCCTATATTATACTAAAATGATACTGACTGATATCTTATTTATTAATTTGATTATTGTATTTTGGTTGCTGGTTAATTTATAAATGGTTAATGTATTAATTTTATATATATATATAGATACAATAAAATTGTTACCAAAACCAAACAAAATACGTCAAAAAATTATTGCCATTTGATATATAGATAAAAATCAAAACAACGCAATGATCAAAATTAAAAGCAAACTCTAAAAATTGCACCACGCAATAACAAAAAAACAAAAAAAAAAGCCGACTAAAAATAATACAAAATAATAATAAATTCCAAAACACAAACTTACTCGGCCAATAATTTCATTATAAATTCAGGTGTTGTTGGATCAGGTCTTAATGGTGGACTTAAAATATGACAAGCTGCATGATGGAAACATTCATGTCGATAATTTGTTCCATCTGTACCTAAAGTAGCAGCTAATGTTTCACCAAAAATACCAATTCCATTATAACGACGTCTAGCCCTTGCCACCTCTAGACCCGCCGATTTACTCATAACATGCACTATATACAATGGGCAATTTACCTTTTGTTTTTTTTTTTTTTTTGGGTTGTTTTTACACCAAGAAAGAATATATATATACGGTGTATTTGGTTTCCCATTTTTTAATTTTATTGCAACAAAAAAAAAAACAACCAAAAAAAAAAAATAATAAATAATAATAAAAATTATAATGTGAAAATAAATAAAGGTGGTAAATAAATTATAATAACAAAAATTTTGAAGATAGCGTGAAAAGGGGGTAAAAAAAATCAACAATCTTTTGTGTGTAGATACTAAACAAACAAACAAACAAACTACGTTTTTTTTGTGTCATTATTATTATATTTGTGCTGTTTTATTATACTATTATTAATATTTCGTTAACTAATAAGTTATGGAAGAAATTATATGGAAACATAAAATAATGCTATCAGGCCAACACCACCTGTTTTTGATGATAATTGTAATCAATCAGCGACCTGTGCCACTCAACCATGACCAAACGCATCTCCTGGCAACGTTTTATTGCTTTTTTTGTTTTTTCTTTCAAATAGTTTTCAATTGGAAAACTTGACAACGATTTCAATCATCATAATCATTTCTAATAATTCTGATGTTAATTAAACAGAAATAACATGATCCCATTTTGTGATATTATAATAGGATATATTGGACAGGTGACAAGCTCCCAGGTCACAAACTCAATCTCACAATAAATGTTGTACTGATGGATTAGAAAATCTTGAAAATATGGGATAGTTTGCTAAATGTCCTGTTTGTGGTTTAACATTCAACGATGAATAACGTTCAAAAGTCGTCCAGTTGAAGTAGTTGATTTTTACAATAATCTATTCAAACTGTCATAAAACAACATGTGAGATTGTAAATAAGATCATCAAAACATATCACAATACTGTAATTGGTTTTAAGATCGCATACAACAAATTGATTTCGAGAAACAAATGTATGCTGGGTCACTTGTAAAACTCTGTTCTGTTCTAAAACTAAAATTCTGTTCACTTGTAACCCATCATCATAATCCGATATGACTCTATACAATTCATATCTCAGAGGAGCGATATTAATAAAAAAAAAAAAAACTTTATACAAAAAAAAAATTAGTATAAAAATGATTGCAAAAAAAAAAACTATTGTATAGACTTATGCAGTGCTAAAAAAAAAGTGCTGCTTTAAAATTGTATTAAAATTAATTACCATTTCACTACACACGCACAAAAAAAAAACACATTCGCACGAACTCTCAAATCACACACAAACAAACAACCATATATATCATCTTACCTGATGAGCAATGATACATGCACGATTAACAGCTTCCGCCTCGACTTCCTCATTTCGTGACAGTTCATGACCTTCGGGTCCCGTAATACCAGCATCTAATAATTTTTTAACATTTTTTGCAATTATACTACCATTTTCGGCGTGCACTTGAGCAACGGCACCCAATTCTTTACAACGTTCAAATGCCTCATACAATTCGGTATCGTCAACCATAAATAAACCCTTATAGGCCATAAACATTTTAAATGAATTCACTCCACGTTCTTCACATAATATTTTCATTTCATCGGATACGGATTTTGACCACCATGTTACAGCCACATGTAAACCATAATCACAGCAAACCTTTGGGTCAGCCCATGAACGCCATTGATCGTACGCTTCAATTAGGGATTGTCCTTTGTTCGGTATGGCAAAATCAACTTAATATTTTATGAACAAACAAAATTTTATTTATAATTAATTAATTAATTTTGAAATATTAATAAATATAAAAGAATCATTATATTAATCATACTAATTGTTGTTGTTCCACCAGCAACGGCTGCTTTTGTTCCCTGATAAAAATCATCAACGGCAACCGTACCACCAAATGGTAATTGCATATGCGTATGCGGATCAATGCCACCGGGTATCAATAATTGACCAATTGCATCAATTATACGAACACCGCCCGGTACAACAAAATCATTACTTGGTCCAACATACCTAATGTTAATAAGGTATAAATAAAATACGATTATGAAATGGTAATTTAACTAGTTATGTAGGAAGTATATAGTGGATCGAAAGATTACAATAAGGATCTTCGTCGTATTATCATTGGTTGACTCAAGCCAATTGAACCTGGCACGGGTCTTTTACGATTTACGATCCTATGTTAGAAAATAGTATCCGGTTAAATATCCAATCAGTAGTCTAGTGTTCGTTTTGTTTATGCTGGGTGTATTTTGTTTTCCTTAGTCCTTTTGAATACGCAGAAATAAAGATTTTCGAATGTCTACAGGCATCGGTGTCATTCCAGTGCTTCTAGGACTCTCGTAACAGCAATTCTCGTAAACCTTCCTTGATCATTTCGTTAGCCAAACCACAAAATGGTCTGAGTTGAATGTTTGGGCGAACAGAGCTTTTTCTTGCGATGGATTCTATCTGTCTCGTTGCCCTCCATTCCACTTTCATGTCCAGGTATCCACTTTAATGTGATTTTGTTTACCGCTGACACAGTCTTCAGTATCCCAAGACAGTCAAGTCTCTATTTCGCGGGAGTTGATGTTCATAAGTGCTGCCGCTTTGCTATTACGATAGTATATAGATCTATTTGTATTTAAACCCCTAAATCATCTAACCCAAAGTTCTATATCATGAATTCCAACCCGAAAAACTGTGCTGTAGCAATCCAAAATGGCCCCAAAATCCCGGTAGATATGCGACAAGAATTGTTGTGTTTATCATTGCATATAGGCATGGGATTGAATTTATTTATTATAAATCGTATATATACATACTTAATGATTCCATCTTCAACATAAACATCAGCTTGAAAAATACCATCATGATTAACTATTTGACCCCTTTTAATGTACAATCGATTTTGTGCACTCTGAAATGAAAAAAAAATAAAAAATAGATTACCGACAATCTATCAATCGGATTTTATGTTTAAGTAATATTTAGTAGTAATATTTAATATATTAACTATTTTTTTCATTTAGTAAATGTATTTTATATTGAGATTAAGAAAACAAAAAATTATATATGAATTAATTTCTAATTTGTTGACCCTCTAAGCTTAGTATATGTATATTGATAAGAAAAAAAACAAATTAATATAGTTTTTATCACATCATAATCATTCAACATAAAATGAATGAATAAAAAAAAAAATAAATAAATAAATAGTTTTCAATGTTAATTATATTATTAAGTTTTAAATTATTTTAATGGGTTGGGCACAATTTTTTTTTAAATAAATAAATAAAATTAATTAAACGCTTTTATTACCTGTAAATGAATGGGAACTTTCTTAACAGGTGTTGGTGCGGCCGACATGTTAACTATTATTGGTGGTTGTATGTTTCTCTTTACGATTATGTATTAAACAATATATTATTATTTAATTATTTAATAGAGTATAAAAATGTTGTTTTTAACACAATTTTTATGAATTTATTAATAACTTTTTTTTTTTTACATAAATCGTCGGTTATATGCACAACAACAACAACATCAACTACACATTAAATGTTCAAACACATCCAAAATTTGCGATACGCACTCTAATTTCACTTGAAAAAAAAAAAAAAAAAAAAAAAGAATAAATAAAAATAAACAGTAAAATTGTATGTGATCTAAATACGTGTGTATGATTAGTAATAATAATAATAAGTGTGTACGAACGGATTATTGTATTAAATGTGAATTCACACGAATATAAAAAAAATATATCCTAATTAAATCTGTAGATTTTCGCACACAAATCAACAAGAACAAATTAAAAAATTTGTCTGCATATGCGACAGAAAATTCACTATCATATTTTTTTTTTTTTTGGTTTTTTATGGCCAATGCCAATTATTTGAATTTTTATGATTATATTTTCATATTATATTTACATAAACGTTTTTTTTTTTGTATATTTTTAAACAAAAGATAAGATTAATTGGAGTGTTTTTATATTTGGTACATAAAAATAATCAAAAATGGGGCAGGCAGGTCATTAAATTAAATAATCATTTTTTTTTTTTTAAATTGATTTTTGTTAGGGGGTTATGCTACAATCATAACCGTTATATTATTTTTTTTATACACCTCTTGTGAAAAGCAAAACAAAATACTGTACAAATAAGTGAATCTTTGTAATTAAAACAAGGCGTTGGCAGGAAACTTCCAAATTCAAACTTCCTTCCTGTTTCGTGCGATCAAGAGTAGAGTGCGCGGTATAAAAATTGTATAAAAGTAACTTCCGGCAATATAGGATTTTGTTTATATTTAAACAAAATTTTTTCTCAACTTTTAACCCGACACATTTGAACGATAATCGCCAATGATCGCCAAGTGTATTACGAACGAGGAGGGTATTCATTCGTCAAGTGTTTGCATTATGTAAATGCGTGGGGTGGGGGCCTGGGGGCAATGGCAACACATATACAAAATGAAGGTATGTGGTTGAAAAATCAATAAAATATATAAGAAAACTTTAAAATTACACATACAATATTTATAGTATACAACCAAAAATAACTGATAATTTGTTCAATAATTTAATACACAAACAATAAAAAAAAAATCACAAAAAGGTATTATGGAAATAAATACAAGACTATTAAAAAAAAAAGTTATAAAATATATATATTAAAAAAATATATCGATCGATAAACAAAATCACCGAATAATCACTCCACCAGCCACACACTAACGACTAACGAACCGAATAACTTCAAAGCCGGACAACTACTGAAAAAAAAAAAACAAAGTGAAAAACTGAAAACTGATTCTGAAAACTACTCCACAACTTTGTGAACTGGACAAATCAATACACCACGTAGCACAAATACGTACGAAAGTAGTGATGCGTAAAGAATACTCATTTCGTAGTAAAGTAACTAATACTATACTTGAAAAAGACATTAAAATACCACTCATAGAGATTGCTTGTATTTTTTCATTTATGCTGGAGCTGGAGTTAATATAAATGGCGTTGTGAGGTTGCCGATAATATGATTTTAAAAACATGATATAAAACGGCGGTTTTAAACCCATCAATCCGCTGATGTTATGACGTAATAAAATTAAAAATACAATTCATTTCTACATTTGTGGCGTTAAATGCAATAATAAATTAATTGTTTAAACCTTCCTTATTGAATGTTAAACCCCTATAATAAGTAATCAACCGTAGTGTTGTGAGACAGGCTGGGCAGGTGCAGGGGGTGACATCGACGGCGATCTTAGGATACTAGATGTTTCCGGCTGGTGGTGAATAGGCCCGATTGGAGAAAACTGCTTATTGAGGCTAAAAACGCAATTAACCGTCTATTCACATTAAAGTTAGGCAGACGTTACACCACGGAGATCGGCTAATGTTAAATATATGAAATTTGATGTTATTGTTTATAGCGGGATTGACATGACGCGAAGCAAAGCCACGGTTACCAAAGTTGATCAAAATTTAACTTTCAAAGGTGGCTTTACAAGTGGGGGCAAAAATCACGCGGCCGTGGGTATTTTTCCGAACACGGTTTACAAGCGAAGGGTAAAATATTTTAAGTTCGAACGATTCTTTTTATATGTGATAGTGAATAAAATTATTTTATCAATCGTTGTGAACAATAACTGATATAAATATATAAATAATAAATAATATATTTTGGTTTATTTTTCATAGCCAATTGCATATATCACACTAAATTTCAAATAAAACAAAATCTTCTTTGAATGTATTACGAGTGAGGTACGAGTAAAAGATGAAATAAATTCAACTCACTGTCGTTCGTGCACAAAAACACCGCGGTTCGCGGTTCATTGTTGTTGTTTTTACATATAAAAATAAAATGTTCGCACGACGACCCCTCACTTGTAAAGCCGCCTTCATGGCATTTCACGTCATTTCGAAAAGAAAACAATTTGTTTTTAGAACTAACGAGTCAGATCGCGTCAATGTTAATTGAAGTACAAATTCTGTTTGCTTTTTGTAACTTTTGCGTTGCTTTGACTTCAATATGTATCAACAGAAATAAAACAAATGCAAATAAAGACGAACAAAATCTACGGGCAATAAGTACCCAATGAACAATTTAAAATATCGAACTAACGAATACCTCCAGCGTATTTTCACTCAAAATTGTAGCCAGAACCGCCGCATATTCCATGCCATCTATTCGACACGTCACTTTTTATGCACCCGTTTTCACTGCACCAGACAAAAATTGTATGTTTATTGGGTAAAAATAATTTTGCTGTCACATACTATTTCCGATTTCTTTCTTTTTATGTTTAGCTGTGCAAAGTATATACAGCAATGACGGGATTAACAAACAAGGTAAAAAAAATAAAAAAATATTGATTAAATTTGTTAAATTAAATTAATTTTTAATTAATTAATGTGGTTTAATTTTCTAAAAATAACGGAAAAAAATATATGTAAAATAATATACGGGTTTTGGGTGCCCATTTTTTTTTTTTTTTTTTTTTTTTTTGTGAAAACAAAACATTCCAGATATTTTACACGTGTGTGAAGTGCATATGTTGGTTACTTTCTTATGCCGAAATTAGGCACATGTTTGTTGTTTTAAATTAAATTAATTATATCAATTGAATTGTGCTTCCTTAATTCCTTATATAAAATTATTCAGGCTTTCAAATTTGGTTTTGTTTTAATGTGGAATTCTATATTCTAGTTATATGCAACATAACCTATTTTTTTTTCTTTTTTTCATTAAACACCGTATCGTAAAAACGTAAATGAATGCATTTAAAACGTACCCAAAAACTAAATCTTATTTGGGCGGCTTGTATTCAACGGTTAAATTATTCAATTTGAAAATATTTTATGTGTTTTTAAAGCTCCTGATTAGTTTTATGATAAACTAACGATTTGTTGCGTTTCATAATAATATTTATTGGTTTTACCTCTTCAGCAAATTGATTTATATTCAGGATTATAATACACAAACAAAACAATGTTACATATTTTTTTTTAATTCGTATGCTAATTTAAAAGTCTATAAACAAATTAATATAACTCGAAATAGAGGGGTTGTGGTTTACTGCTTTGTTTACATTATTTGATAGAATGTCGGTAAATTCCATGTTAATTATCACCAATAATTAATTGTGTCGTCAAGTATAAAAAAGGTTTTTAAATCCTTTTTAATTGGCCAATTATGTTTAATGTATTACAATTGTTTGTATTTGTAATACTAATTCCACCTCTAAATCCAATATTTATGTTTTTTTTTAACCATTTTATATAATTACCGTGTAATTCATTGATTAAATATTTATTTTTCTTTTCTCATTTAAAATAGGCTGTTATTATAGACGGTCGTAGCCATTTAGTTGGCCGGCTTGCGTCCGTGGTGGCAAAAAATTTACTTCAAGGAGGTAAAGTTGTCGTTGTACGATGTGAAGAAATTAATTTGTCGGGACATTTTTATAGGTATGATGGTGTATATATATATATATATATTGAAATATTTCACAAATTATATAATAAATAATTTTCTTCTTTTTTTTTTATTTTTCCCACATTAGAAATAAAGTTAAATATTTGGCATATTTACGGAAACGGTGTAATGTAAATCCAGCTCGCGGACCATTCCATTTCCGTGCTCCATGCAGAATTTTTTATAAAGCCGTACGTGGTATGATTCCACACAAAACAAAACGTGGACAGGCTGCATTAAAACGCTTACGTGTTTACGATGGAATTCCACCGGCATATGAACGAAAACGTCGTGTGTGTGTACCATCCGCCATGAGAATATTATGTTTACGTTCAGATCGTAAATATTGTGCGATTGGCCGTTTGTCACATGAAGTGGGTTGGCATTACCAAGATGTTGTACAGAATTTAGAACGTAAACGTAAATCAAAATTACGTGTACATCTTAAATTGATGAAATTCAACAATAAATTAACGCAAAAGGCACGTGAAGTAGTTGAAAAACGTATCGCACCATTTAACGAGGTTATTAAATCGTATGGATATCAATAGGTTAATTTATTGTGTGTGTATGCGATCGTTTTTTTTTTCATCTTCTTTACAAATAAAAAATACAACTGAAAACTAAATTTCATATTTTTTTTAATTGTTTGAATAATCAAATAGGTTTTTTTTTTATCTTGTACGGTATTTGTTTTTAAAATCTTTTCTATGTTATTTCTGTAATCTTTTAAGGAGAGTATCAAATTATTTGCAATCCCATGGGTATTTAATAAAACAACATGCGTTTCTGGTCCTTCAGCGGTAATCTTAATATATACACTCCCGTGGAACCTCCCTCAATCGGACCTCTAACCCAAAAACTGTAATTATATCTGAATGAGAGTTTGCATACGGTTCTTTGACCTTGCAAGTTAAGTACTACCGGTAATTTAACCTAAAACATGTTTTAAAACCCATAAATTTTGTTATTTAAAAATTACTTTTAATGTATAGAATGAAATCACATTATTATTTCAATTGAAAATACAAGACGTTATTTATAGGTATATTATTCATGAGATACAGTACAGCTGTAAAACTCTTACAATATTCATATATATATATCTATTAATAAGATCACGTATATTATATTATATTATACGAATACTGTAAAAGTTATAATATTGTTTTAGTACATAAAATAAAACGCGTCTATACAAAATAATAATATTAAACAATTATATTAAATTAAAATTAAACTTTTAATGAAAATAATGAAATTTCTTGTATCGCCGCGGCTCCTCTCCCAATATTTTTGTATTTTTTCATTATAATCCATTTTAAATATTATAGTTTATGCTAAATCAGAGATACATTTCTATATATAATACGTAAAATTCTTCTCAACTTTCTTGATTCGTTTTATCATTGTCTTTATCACCATCGTAAAATTCATTTTTTGCATCTACCATATTATCTTCATCGTGTTGACTTATACGTACATCTGGATCAGCATCGTCTATCACCAATGGATCTTCAGTGAAAATATTATCGGGTATTTCAAACATCTGAACGCTTGGCGCATGTTGTAACAATTTTAAATTATCATATACGTGCCGTGTTATTAATTCTAAATATTGTTTACTATTTGCATTCTCCTGACGTGTTCCACCTTCCGGATGCAATGTAAAATCTGGTGCAAAAAATTCCAAATATTCTGTTAACGGTAATTCATTTGAAATTTGTTCATCTACTAATAGCGATGTTTCGTATGTCCAACAACGTGCAACATTTCGTGGTGTATAACTAACCAAATAAAAAAAAATACATTGCCAAAAGCTTGCCAAAACGCAAATTATGTAAAAATTTAATAAATTATAAAGCACTTACCCTCCACCACCTACAACCAACGTAGGCACATTTAATTCTTTTACATATTTTACACAATCGCCATGTCCTTTTGTACTTAAAGAAAAACATCCCAATCGATCACCGGCCAATGAATCGGCACCACATTGTAATACAATTGCAGTTGGTCGATAAAATTCCATAACATTTGCTATCACAGGTTTAAATACCTTTTTTTTTAACAAAAAAAAATATAATGGAATTAATTGAATATTTAGTCAAATAAATGATTTTCCAACCAGTGGATTGATATAAAAATAATAAAAATATTTACTTGATAATAACTATGATCGTCGATGCCCTCCTTCAGCGGAACATTCACCGAATAATATCTGCCGGCCTCGGCACCAATCTCATACATATCACCCGTTCCCGGAAAAAACCAATTACCATATTTATGAAAAGAAACGGTCATAACACGATCCGTTAAATAAAATGCTTCTTGTACACCATCACCATGATGTACATCAATGTCTATGTATAATACTCTTGGATGATATTTTAATAATTCTAAAATTCCTATAACAATATCATTAACATAACAAAAACCGGATGCTGCAAATTTTTTTGCATGATGTAAACCACCTGACCAATTTATACAAATATCACTGTGATTTTGATTGAGTTTTTGAGCACCCTCCAATGAAGCTCCCGTATACATAGCACAAAATTCAAAAAGACCATCAAATACCGGGCAATCATCACCAACACTAAAATGTGATAGATATTTTGTATAACCAACGGCTTGTATATTTTGTGGTGTAACCTTTTGCAAAAATTCAATATATTCTTCACTGTGAAATCGTAACATATCTTGTGCACTCGCTTTATATGGTCTATAGATTTTCATTTTTTTATTTAATCCATAATTCATAACTAAACTGTGGGTCATCGAAAGTCTATGCGGTTTCATTGGATGTCCTGGTCCATAATGAAAATTACCAACATCTGCATTATAAAAATATGATACTTTTCTTGGTGTAGACATTTTTAAATCATATTTCACTTTACTATTATATATATATATATATGGATATATATGGATATATGAATAATGGATCAGTTTAGTACTATATTTATGCTAATTTTTAATAAATTAATTTTCCAAATAAATTAATAATCTTCATATACAAATGATTTTAATAAATAAACAATTAATAATAATAACACAACAAACAAAAGTTTTTTAGTCAGGGTGAAATCCCAATGTAGAATCATTTTTTTTTAATATTTATTTTCGAGGAAGCAGCGCGTCGCGTTCGGCTAAAAATACAATGCATGTGCAATATATAATGATTATGCATCGGCGCATTGCAATTTTTTTTGGTACAAAGAGCGTTGTTTATTTTTTGTCCCCATGTACAAGGGAATATATCATTAGGAAATCGGTAGGTAAAAAAGCCCAATGCAAATAGTCCAAAATGATCAGTTAAAGTGTTCCTTTTGTCCTTATTTTTTTAAGTAATATATAAAACAAATTAAAAAGTATTACAACTATAAGTATTTGTTTATGTTAAAAAATTGTCACTCAATACTTTTATTCCTATCCTCTAACGCTATTATATCAATGGTTTATATGGGTGCAACATAAAATGTGCCACATATTCGGTGCACATAAACTCGGTCATAAAATAAATCGCATGTAGCGGCTACCGTCAGCGGTGATTCAAAAAAAAAAAAAAAAAGAATTAAAAATTATTAATATATAGGACAAAAATAATAAATCGTCAACATTAAATTAAATTTATTTTGATTGTATATTCTTGAACCTTGTGTTTTAAAACATTAAAAATGAGTGAGTATTTATATTTTTACTAGTTATTGATTAAATAATTTAATAATTTATCTTAAAAAAGAAACATCGAAATTCGTGTGGGCCGGTCGAGATTTCCAATGCGCCTTCACTTTTTCCTTATCAATAATTTAACCCAAAGATAAATAATACACGACAGTATGTATAGTGAATATACAATACCAACTTTAATAATTAATTTATTACGTGTATTTATCGTTTGTAATAGAAAAAAACGTGTGAAAAAAAAGTGAAAAAGTTTAATCACTGGCAAATTACGGGAGTTCCAACCAAGATAAATCCCATTATAGTTGAACTCCATACGGAAAATCTCTAAAGATTTCAATGTTTTGATTTTGGATAAGTTTTATGTGATGTGAAAACCTTAAAACCCCCCCAAAATGGTTCCTTGTTTACATATATTTATATAGTGTAAAAGCATCATAATCTTTTCCTCATGAATTCCCAAATTCAAATTCAAGACATTTTTATTTTATTTTTAATTATACAGGTGTATCAACGGGACTCTCATTCACATTCTCATCAATATTTTCGGTTATATTATTTTGTATGATGCAATTTTTTAAACCATGGTTGGCATCATCTGAATTAAATACAATTTTGGGTGGATTCATTGGATCCTGGTTATTTATTTTAACCTTAACGGTAAGAAAAATATAAAGTTTATTGTGTTTTTTTTACCGAAAGCGTACAATTTTTATTAATGTTCATTTTCATTTAGGCTGTATCAAATTTAGAAACGGTAACATTAGGTGAAGGTTTTCAATCAAGATTATTTCCAGAAATTATAATATGTTTAATTGGAACCGTACTTACATGTAGTATGATACATCGTGTATGTGCATCAACATGGTAATATATAAATAATATATTCGTGTATTTTCGAATAAAGTCTCTTAGATATATCTAAGTCTCTAAGAAGATATTTATACCGCGGGGATTTAATTTTTCAAAAAAATAATGTTATGTTAATGTTTTTTTTATTTTCAGTTTAATTTTCTCTCTAATTGCATTGTATTTCTTGAATCGAATTTCACAAAATGCCCAGAATACTTCAATAACAGTGGCCGATGTTCATATTGGCAAGAAGAAAAAGAAGTAAACTCACAAATTAATCGTTATGTTACGTGTTAATTAACAAAAAAAAGGGGGGGGGGGGGGGGAGCACCTAACAGTGTTTTTTTTTTATAATTTAAATTCCATTTTATAATTTATTCCAAAATAATAAAATTTTTTTTACCAATCGAATTATGTAAATTAATTTTTCTTAGTAAATCTTCCAACAACGCACATGACGAACAATAAAAAAAATCCATTTTATGTCTATTAAACCCTTAAATAAATCGTATATTTTTTTTTAATTTTATATTTTAAAATTTTATTTAATAATTTCATTCATACAACAAACACAAAAAATAAAAAAAAAAAAATAATGTAAAATAAATCTAAACAATTAAAACAACAAATTCAACAATTTTTACTATTTATATTTTGAATTCAGTTATAGATTTCATTTTTTTTTTTAACTTTAATTTTGAATCATATAACATATTTTATTATTTTTCCATATAAAATTACTCATATACGAATTCATTTCGTATATTACTGTAAATTATTGATTATTGATTTGTGCAAAAAGGTAAAAAAACAAAAAAAAAAAACCCCGGTTGGCGTTAATTTACCAAATCACTTTATATTACAAAAAATTTTACCAAATCATCATTTGAATTTATAATTCAAAGGCGTTTTTCAAAGGTTCGTTCCATTTATTATGATCCATACCACCATACCGTATAACGTTAACATCATAATTTATTGTACTTTTCTAGATAAACTTCGCGTTCGCCAAGCTGTTACTAAATTCCATGCAAAATATAATGAAAATCCATGTATTTGTAAACCGATTATTGCAAATGCATACCATAGTAATCCATAAGGCATACCCTGCGGGGGGGATATAAATAAATTATATTATTATTATTATTATTATTATTTTAATGATAATCGAATTTTTGGGAAGTAAAAGTCCTAAAGCGGATATTAATGATAAAGTCACATTCATTTTTAGATCTTATTTAGTAAAAGAATCTGTAAAAGATGTATCAAATCCTTTAGATACATTCAGCAACCATAGTTCAAGTGTATGACATAGTGTTTGGATCTCTGTTGAATTATCTATCATATTATTATTATTATTGATTAAATTAAAAAGTTTTCTCTCTATATATTTATTTACCTGCCAAACATGAATTTTAGAATCTTCCAATTTGATGTTACTATCCATGGTCATATACTCTATAACATCACCGAAATAATAAATCATACTATAGAGCATCGGCAGTACACCTAAAATAATCAGTCCAATTATATATTTTTTCATATCCAATATACGATTTGTTTTGGTTGCCGACAATCCAATGAATGACATTACGATGGACAAACACCAAATGTATTCCCATGACAAGGGCATTGGCACCTGTAATTCTTCAATTTCTAATATGAAAATATCTAAGCGATCTAAAATATCAGCTGATAATTTTGCCAACATAGCAAAAAATAATAAATAATGAAAAAATATACAATATTTTAAACGTGATTTATTTATCGCACTGGAAATATAAGAGAATAAATGAAAGAAAAACAAGATTCATTTTTTTAGACTATACAAACAACATTTATATATCATAAAACAATAACATAAGTATTTTTATTTTTAACATTAATATATGGTTAGAAAAAAATGAATTCCACAAAATGTTCATTGTCGCCCGTTATTTTTTTCAACTTTTAACTTTTACTTTTAGTTCATCGTCAGTTCAGGAACAAAATTAACGTATATTATACTTGTATATAAATACTTTATTTACACATATACGTATATATATATATATATATATGATTAAAATATTATGCAATTTCCCAAATTTTAAATATTATTAAAATTCCCGGATTACAAGCACGATATAGATAATTATTATAATGTCTATAAATTGAAATGTTTGGCATTGGCAAGATGCCGAAAGTCATCGAAAACAATAACACAGCAACAAAAAAAACTTATTAAAAAACAATGAACATTTTGTTGAATTACCATTATTATTATTGTTATTATTAATTAAGGATAAATGAAATTTTGAAGGAACTTTTGGTTTATTATTTGTCACTTTGGTATTATTAGAATTTTACAACATACCTGATTTGGTACTGTGCGGCAATCCTCTGTCTATGTTCAAAATCTGCTCCATCTGTTCCACTAATCATAGGTCCACCTCTTGAAGCCATCGTTTTTTTTTTTTCCAAACTATATATTCGCTTTCTATTCTATATATATTTTTTAATTATTTTTTTTTTTTTTTTTAGACATAAGAATTTAACAAAATTTTTTAAAACACAAAAAAAAAAAATAAAAAAAAGAAATTTTTTTTTTTTTTATATATCAATCAATATAAAAAAAAAAAACAAACACGTTTACGTTTAAGGCCGATTTAGACGACAATGAAGGGTAAACGACGACGCGACGACGACGAGACGAAAAAGGAATATATGTCCATGGTCGTCGCAAATCAACAGTGTAATTTTGTCGACTGGGCTGGGTCAATATGTAGTAACTGTATCGGCTTGTGTATTACGTACACAAAATAAAAAAAGTCAAAATGCTATCGAAATGAAACAATTATATTTTTATGTTTGATTGTAGGAAATTATTTAAAAATAAATGTGGTTTTTTTGTTTAAAATAATTAATTTGTTTTAGTATAAGAACTATATGCATTAAATATTTGAATTTTTTGCTATAAAAACCAATTTGAGTCCTTTACCGTATAGCAGATAAAAATTGAAAAATTTGTTTATACGTACGTGATTATACTACATAATAAAAAAAGTATTTGCAGCTGATACAGTTTTATTATAAAAACCGGGCTTTTAAGAATTACTTTTGTTTAGAATTGTCATGTATTGTTTTTATACACGAATAATATTGAAGATAATATTAAATTTACAGTTGAATCAATAATGGTGTGTGTGCATAAACAAAGTCAATGGTATTTGCTTGATATTTGGCGACGAAGGTTGTTGGGTGGGATACTGACGGCGGCAATCGGCAATTTGCACTTTCCACTTTGCTTCATCTTTTTTTTTGTTTTTTTTTTTTTTTTAAATTCTTTATTGATATATTTTGTGATAACTTAAAGTTTCCCGTGGCTTTTTACATTATTAATTACATTTCAATTTATAAGTGTTTGTTTGTTTGTTTGTTTGTCAAAGATGGGATTAAAAAATACTGAAATTGAATTAGATAATCCGTGGAATACATATTTTACTGGACAAACAATAAATGGAGAAGTTCGATTTACATTCGATTCACCGAAAAAAATTCGTGGTATGCAAATTTTTTTTTTTTTTTTTTTATTTTATTATGTAGCATATTAAGTCAAGTATAACCACTTATAATAATATAAATAGTGATGATGTCATATATATCTATTAATTTAAATAATAAGATATATATTATAGAAATATTATCTTAAAAATAAAGGAAACCCAATTCATTCGGCGTATTCAAGATCATATTTACTAAAATCCATCAATAAGTTTTATTGTTATCAGTTATTGCGGTGGGTGGCTATTTTTGGGTTGTGTTTGTTTATGTTTATATAATATATATAGAATAAAATTGAAAATATTGATTAAATCATTATTTTCTATATCATATATATATATATATATATATATATATAGATAGATAGATTAAGATCATCAGCAATTTCTCCACCGCAGCTGTTTAGCTGTTTTTTAAAGTACGTACCTACGGTAAAATTATATATAGTTTAGTGTTGGAAAAAATTATTGTTTTTTCTCACGTCCTCTATCTTCCACATATCCAACCGGATCATATTAGTTCTTATATTGTACATTTATATGTTCTGAATCAGAACTTCTGATCTATTTACATTATATATATAGTTTATTTTTCCTTTAGAATATTTCTAATCAGTAATTCTAATGATTAGATCCGCGATTAGATGTGTTATAAAAAAATCAAAATTTCCTGTAAAAAAAAAAATGTAGGCTCTTTTGTAGATTGACACTATCTTTTAGATCAAATTTTTATTTGCCTTAAAACTGTCCTATTTTAGAGTCTTATTAGTATTAGCATCAATATATATATAATTTATTAAATTAAGTTTGTATTCTCACCATATATATATATTTATTCAGGTATAATTATTCGTTTTCGTGGCGAAGCGCATACAGAATGGACAGAGGAAAAAACAGTACAAGATCGTGAAGGAAAATCACATACTGAAACGGAAATTTTAAGTGGAAGTGAACAATATTTTGAAACTCAATATTATTTGTTGGGTGGTAAAAATGGTAAATATATATTTGGAATTCAAATTCAAGTGAAATCAAAAATCTAAATAGTTCTAAATTTTTCCCGATCATAAATAATTATAGCTCCAGAGATTACATTACCAGCTGGTAATTGTTCGTATCCATTTACATGTGTACTACCACCAAATTTACCATCGTCTTTTGAAGGCACTTATGGTTATGTTCGTTATACAATCAAAGTGACACTTGATCGTCCATGGAAATTTGATCAAGAAACTAAAATGGCATTTACTGTTGTTGCACCACTTGATCTAAATTTAACTCCGTCCTTAAAAGTAATCCTCATTTATTTATTTAATGGTTTATTTTAAAAAAAAAACTTCAATTAACTATATTCGCTTTATCTCATTCAATCAATCAATAAATTAGGAACGATATCATACAGAATTGGAGAAAAATTTTTGTTGCTGTTGTTGTCGCTCTGGACCACTTTCGGTTATTGTTAAATTACCGGTAACCGGTTTTGTACCGGGTCAATCGATCCCATTGACCGTTGAATGTGATAATTTAAGTAATGTTGAAATATCCGGCATCACTTTTAAATTACGTAAAATTATAAAATTTTTAACAAATACACCGCGTCGTGATTCACGTTCCGATAAAGCGGATATTTGTGAGGTTAGCGTTGGATGCGTACCGCCGCATGAAAGTCAAACATGGCAAAAAAATTTAGAATTACCAGCTTTGCCACCGACAAATTTAACCAATTGTGGATTAATTGATATTACTTATGAGATAAAGGTAATTAATCTTTAACATTTAACCCCGTTATACGTGTTTTATTGACAATAAAAAAATAAATTTTAATTTATAAAAAATAGATTGATGTTGATGTAGATGGTCCTCATACAAATTTAGATGGAATAATACCGATTACCATTGGAACAATTCCAATTACATCATTTCAATCGCCGACTACCTATTCGGATACACCGGCAGTTGTCGCTCAACAAACAACACAAGATACACAAGCTGTTCGTGCCGCTTCGACAGCAGCAATGGGTGGACCAACGAATGGATTAGGCGGTGCAGTTGGTTGGAACATTAATCATCATAATGTACCTGCAAATTTACGTTAGTATTTTTATCTTTCTTTATCGAGATATAACTCTGTGAAAAATGGAATTTTAAGTATTTCTAAAACTCACTTTTTACTTCAGCGCGCCTACAACCTACAATTGGTTTTGGCGTCCATTAACCGCCTCCTCCAACCGGACCTATTTACCGCCAACGTCCGCCAGCCGGAAACGCCGAGGGCCCGAAGGTCCACTTCTACCTCATCCTTCCACCTACCCCGCGGTCTTTCCACACTCCTTGATCCGCCCGGCTTGCTGTCCAGACAGATTTTTGACTGTATACGATCGCCATCCATTCGTACCACATGACCAAACCACCTCAGGCGACCAATCTTAATGAACCGATGTCGATGTCGGGTTCGGTATACAATTTATATAACCCGAAATCATACCGCCTACGCCACCATCCCCTTTCCTTTGTCGGTCCAAAGATGTGGCGTAGTATTTTCTTTGTCGAACCCTCCAAGTCGCCGTTCGGTGGCCTGTGTCATGCACCACGTTTCAGAACCGTAGGTGACAATTGGTCGAACTAGTGTTTGATATAGCTTTAGTTTCAATGTTTTACTCAATGTCTTCGAGAAGAACATCTTTCGCAAACCGTAAAAGGCTTTGTTTCCCGAAGCAATCCGGGATTGAATTTCCTCCGCTATATCGTTTTCGATGTTTATGCTGCTTCCAAGGTAGCTAAACCTGTCCGCCGTTTCATATTTGTTCTGACCAATTGATACGCTTTGATGTTGTGCCATAAACCTACTGTTCGTTGGTGCGATCATATACTTGGTTTTCTCCTCGTTTACCCTTAATCCCATTTCCGAAGTTTCACGTTCCAACAGTAAGAACGCTTCTTTAACGGCTTTTCTATAACATAACATAATAATATTATATAATTTTAATTTCATTATTATTATTATTTCAGCTCCACCATCGTTTATGGAATGTAAAAATTTTACAAATATTGCTGATGCAAATGATTCTCAATTTACAAAAATTGATCCATTTGCGCCAAGATATCCTGGTATATTACCATCAGCCTCACAACATAATAATAATTAATAAATGGTATAAAATTTAATTATATTATATATTACAATAATAATTCAAAAGGGTGCTCTTTTAAAGATAAAAAGTTTCTAAATACAATTTATTATAAAACTGTTTTATGGATGTTATTTCAAATTTTATGATGGAATTAAAAAAAAAATTACTATTAAGAAAATCGAATGTCTAAACAAATTAATGAAAAATTAATTTGCTATATTTGTATTTAATTTTTATAAGAAATTATTATTTTGATGTATATTAAATTGATTTGAACAATGACCTCATTTAATGAAACGAAAAACTGGCACAAAAATATTAATATATTATTATTTTGAATTTTTTTTTAATTGTTACTATTTTTAAAAACAGATTTTATTATATAAAGGCCAAGTTTTTTCCATATTGTACATAAAATTAGAAATGTTTTTTTTATTAAAAATTCATAAGAAAACGTTCATTACGTTCAGAATTGAGTTATTATGAGTTAAAATTATTATTATTATTATTATTATTATTATGTACAACTCTGTGGTGTAAATGTTAAAAATGCCAACCTAAAATTCTAACGAAATTTTGGGGTCGTGGGTTCGAATCCTACTGAATGCATAAAATATGTTTTGTGTTTTCGGTTATTTTTCGAATCTGAACTTTTAACACAGAGTTGTATATTCCGCTTGCGGTTGGTCGTACGGCTAATTCCCGACACCGTAAAAGCCACAAATTAAGTAACTAATAACAGAAGGCTGTTGTTGGACGCTAAAACCAGATTGTTGGTTGTATAGCGAAAAATTTATTTTTTTTTTTATTTATTATTATTATTATTAATTTAAGCAGCTATAATCGCTTATCAATTATGGATTATTATTTTATTTTTTTTTTAAAGTATATTAGCATTATTATAACGCATAACCACCCTTTATTTTTTTTTAAATATATACATATATTTAATATATTTACAAACAAATTAGAATATTTTTTTTGTTATTTATTTATTTATAATAATGAAGCAAGCTGAAGTTTTATTATATAAATTAAGGTATTTTATTACAGCATAACTTACAGACGCGATGTATTTACCTCAGACTCTAAATGCTTAAATTCCCTTCCATTTGATGTCGTAAATCTTGCAGCCTATTTTGAAATATTCTATTATATTTCAAACTCATGTCAACAAAAAAAAAAAAACTATATATTTCCCGCATATCAAAAAAAAAAAGGAAGAAAGGCAATCGCATATACCAAATATATAAATTCTATAATTTGTAATGTATATCATCTATATATATATATATATGTATATTGATCAGTACAATTCTTAAAATTAAACATAATAATATTCTATATTTATATTTATATATATATATCTATAAACTATAATAATCCGCAATGTGTGTAGTAGATATACAATCCAATATTATTTAAAAAATACTTTCTTTTTTTTTTTTATTTATATACTATTAGACATATATTGTAAAAAATACACATTATAAAATATCAAAAAAAAAACCACGCAATTATAAGAAACAAATTGTTCAATTTTTTTTTTTTATGATTCAAAATGTTTGTATATTATCGTAACATAAGCCATAACTTGTTGCCAATCTGGCCGTTCTAATTGACACATTTCATTTATATTCTGAAAATTTAAAATAATAATAATAACAAATTAATTAATATATTGTATAATACAAATGAAAGTTAAAAGAATTCAATAATCAAATTTAACTTTCCGGGCAAACCATTCAAGCTATGGGTGGTTAAGACTTATGGGTACGTTGGATGTATCAGTTTATAATAAATAAAATAGTATACTATAACGTCAAAAAAATGAAAATCACAAGAAATTTTTTCTATCTATCAAAATTTGCGAACTCAAAAATATAAAAAAAAGGCCAAAAAGTGATTTTATCAATGCGACATTGCCGACATTTTGTCAGTTTTAACACCGAAATACTTGACGGACAATCCTGCAGCTGGCAGGTCCATTTTAAAAAAATTTACGTTCTGAGTCCGATGCTGTTCTCCCTATTTTTAAATGATTTGAATGAGGTGATTGGTGGGGGATTATGGATCTTGGTGGTGGAAAATGTGAGGGTGTTAATGTACGCGGATGATATTGTGTGTATGGCGGACAGTGTATGGGGAATGCAGGGTATGATGCGAAGGTTAGAGGAATACTGTAGGGAGTGGAAATTGAATGTGAACTTAAGGAAATCCAAGATAATGGTATATTTAGAAATGGTGGTAGGTTGAGGGGGGGGGACGAGCGCTGGAGTTTTAATGGTAAAGGAATACAAATATCTGGGGGTTCGGTTGACGACTGGTGGTACATGGAGGGTGCATTTGGAAAGGAGAGCCTTACTGGAAGCTAAGGCGGGATTGGCACAAATTTGGACTGGGGTAATGATGAGGCAGGCTGTAAGCGTGCAGGCGAAATTGAGGTTGACAGATGGTGTGTTTAGGGCGATGGTGGGCTATGGATGTCAGATGTGGGGGGTAAATGAATATGAGGTTGTAGATAGGTTACACAAGAATATATTGAAAAGGATAATGGGGGTTGAATCGGGGGACAAGGGATTGTGTGGTATATTTAGAATTTAGTAGGCAGCCGCTGTGGGTATTTTATTTTGGGTTACACGTTAGGTATATTATTCGGATGTTAGGAAGAGAGGAGAATTTAACGTGTAGAATTTTGTGGGAAATGGTGAAAAAAAAGTGGGATGGATTGAGGTATGGCAGAAGAAAGCCGCGGAACTCGAAATTGAATGGAATTGGGAGTCAAGGGATGTGAGGTATTGTAAAGCAAAGGCAGAGGTTTTGGTAAGGCAGGGGTGGAGGAGCAGTGTTGGAGGGAGATTGTAAGTGAAGGAAAGATGGGGCGGAGTGATAGGATATATTCGGAGTTGGAATGGGGTATTGGGGAAGGCAAGTTTACTTGGATGGAAATTTGGTGCATGGGGAAATGAGGGCAATATTGCGGGCGAGGTGGGATTGTATAGGAATGAATGCGAGAGGATGGGGTACAGAAGAAAGTTGGAGGTGCACGTTATCCAACAGGAATGAATGGGAGACTGTGTGGCACTTAATAGGGGTCTGTCCGATGCTGAGGGAGGTCAGGAAATGGTTGGTTGGGTTGGGGGTTGGGGGTGCCGGAGTTAACGAAGGAGGGGGAGGTTAAGGAGGTATTATCGGAGAGGGGGGTTTTGGTGGGTGGAAAAAGGTGCGAGTGGAAATTCGTAGGAAGATTTATAATGGAATTGGCACGTTATAGAAAGGAATGGGTAATGGAGTATAATGGGTAGGGGTAAGGAACTGGGCTCGACGGCGACGGTCAAATGACCATGCCGGGGAACAAAAAAAATGGAGCTGGTGGATCTCGAGATAATTCTCGGACATTCATCCACCCGGACAGACCGTCATTCTGAAACGCCGAGAAACCGCTCTTTGATATTTCCACACGAATTCAATACTTTGGTCCACCTATATGGTCCGTCTCAAAGTAATTCAACCGTCCGACGTCCGATTGTAATTTTTTGCATTCCCAATCATTTAGCGGGGAGGGTTTGGTATACAAAATTTTATAATAACCACAGAGTGCAAACAATAATCTTGATTTTGATAAATTATCTAATTATTATGAATATGCCTTTTTCAGAATATCCCATCATTTTTTAGGACCAAAAATGGATTAAAATTCAATCTGTCCACATCATTTTCTAATTAATTTGTATACAAATTGTATTAACTTACCAGTGACGTTGAAATGCCAACACTTTCAGCTGCCGCAAATGCAATTGAAAAATTTTGTTTTTTATCATTTGGACCAAGTGTATCATACGGTATACAATCAGGTAAATATGTGTGTAAAATTGCACAAAGTGCTAAACCATCATTCCATGAAGAACTAAAATTTGTTATATCAATGTTTCGGTAACCAACCGTTTTATTTTGACACCATTTCAACAAAGCATTACGTTTTGAACCACCATTTTTTACCAATGCATTTAATGGATCCTTACGATCACCTGGAAATTTAAACATGTTATTAGGATAAAGTTTTTTTATTGTAATTATTATAGCGTTAATCCATTATTAGATTATGGAATATTAGGTATACGAATATTTTTACATCTAATAGCAATAGCCAAAATACACCAAAAGCAAAAGGAAGCAAACTTTAATATTATTATTACCTTACCATTAAGGGTTTTGGAGTCGAGGCCCAATTGATTCCATTGATTCGGACTGCGAATCTAACTAAAACTCAGTCATAGAGTACGATTTGATTATAAAATCATCGACTCTGCGACTTCGACTCCACAACTCCAATCATATATGTTTATAAACTATTTTGATTAAAACTTACATGATTTGTCCATTTACATTATTATTTGATTTAAAAAAAATCCAGGATTACGAAAAGTTGAAACCACAAAACACATTATTGTAAATGTACTTTTTACTTAATAAAATTGGGAAATCTTCATATCATGATAATGTATAATAATATTGGGAGTATGCATTAATTCATGCGGTTTTTTTTTCTCGAAAATTAAGACTTGATTGTGAAAAAATGGTTATACAATCAATTATCAAAGTATTGTCCATTGGACGCTATAACATTTGCCCACCTTTCTGGCAGTTTGTGCATTCTATCCCAAAAGAACTTCTCCGGCTTGGTGGTGAAGAACGAATCGGGCCAATTTTTAATACCCTGTTCTGAAGTGAAGCGTTTTCCGGTGACGGCATTCTGCATTGATCTGAACCAGTAGTAATCAGAAGGGGCTATGTCTGGGCTATAAGGCGGGTGAGGTAGAACTTCCCACCCGTTGTTTTTCAAATAGTTTTGAACCGGTCTTGAAACATGTGGCCGAGCGTTGTCATGATGGAAAATTATGGATTCGTGTCTGGTGCCATATTCTGGTCGTTTTTCCACAAACGCCCTTTTCAAACGAATTAATTGTATTCGGTAGAGGTTCCCTTTGTTCGTCTGACCCGATTTCAACAGCTCATAATACAACACACCCTTCTGATCCCACCAAATACAGAGCATTACCTTGGCACCATGGATATTCGGCTTTGCCGTGGATGTTGATGGTTGGCCGGGCTTCACATACGATTTCTTGCGCTTGGGGTTATCGTAATTAATCCATTTTTCATCACCAGTGACAATCCGATGCAAAAATGACTTGTTTTTGTGGCATTGAAGCAACATTTCCGACATGCATAATGGGCGTTCGATTCCTCTTGGCACGGCATCCAATTTTCAAGATTTTGGATGAATCCCGATGCTTTATACGTCTGGAAATGGTTGTTTGATCAACTCCCAATGATTTTGCAAGATCTTGTTGCGTTTGGCACGCATCGTCCTCAAGCAATGCCTCCAATTCTTCATCTTCATCATCTTTTTAGCTGTTCGGGTCGTTCATCGTCTTCTAAGTTGAAATCGCCACTTTTAAACCGTGAAAACCACTTCTGGCACGTTCTTTCAGCTTGAGCATGGCCACCATAAACCTCTACTAAAATACGATGACTTTCGGTAGCACTTTTCTTCATGTTAAAGTAATGAAGAAGAACTCCCCGTAAAACACTTTTTATGGCACAAAGTTCGACATGTTCCAATGAATAGAAAAAAAATGTTGTTTACGCTTCAATCAAATGACATATAGCGAAAAAGACGCGCAATAACAGTAGCTTTCAAATGAGTATAGTCACGGATGAACACGACGCGAAATAATACTGGTAACGCCCACGCTTAGAAAACCGCACGAATTAATGCATACGCCCAATATATACTTATCTAAAATTAAACATGCACTTATTAATAATTAATTATACCCCCAAATAATATATACTTACATTAAAATCATGCTTTAAATAGTAAACTTCTTAATAGTTTTTATATTACTACAAAAGATTGAATGTAAATTAAAATTGGGAATTTAATCTAATTGTCACCAAATGGACAACAATTTTTTATTGGCTTAAATACATTAATTATTAGTAAAACCACATGCAAAAAAATAAATAAATTATAATTCAAACTACAAAATTTATTAATTATTATTATTATTAATAACTATAAAATATACAAATATGTCTAACAATAATAAGTGTATTTTAAATGAAAATTAGTGTAATAATTTTTAATAGATTAAAAGTAATAGATTAAAAGAAGATATATTTAAACAAATTGCGGTTCATTCTTACCTGATAAAATTCCTCTATTATTATTATTACTACTATTTACACTTAAATTTGAACCAATTTGTTGGGATTGTTGTTGGGATTGCTGTTGAAGATGCGAAACTGTTTGATATTCTCGAAATTGATGTTGCTTTGTTGTGAATGTCGAATGCGATGATGTCATGCTGCTAAACATTTCTGACTGAAATTGTCATAAAATTATTTATTAAAAATATTTATTATACTTTGGATAGATAAACGAGAATTTAGAATCATTTTTTTATTACCTGTTGTTCATGATGATTATTTAAATCATTTTGTTTTTCATCATTACCACCATTCTTTTGTAAACTAACAACAGTTGGTGTTATTATATCCAATGGTAAACTATTTAAACTGGACGTTGAACTGTAATGTGATTCTCCACCAGAACCACCACCATTTGATTTACCCTAAAAATTTGGCAATCATTATATTTTATAACCCATCTAATTTTAGAAATTTTTTTCTAATATACCTGCTGTGATTTTTCTATACTTTCAATTAGACTTTTAACGGATAGACGAGAATCTTGTCGTGTTATGGCTACCCGTTGACGTCTCACGGCTATCTCTTGTTGCACCACTGAATTTAATATTGACGATTGAGTATCCTGTAGAGCTGAATATATGAACAGAAATTTAAATAAAATTACAATTTAATCTCGATTAAAGAGTTTTCGTTTTCGTTTTTGGTTCAATTGATGATGAGGCGTTCAAGCAAACGGTAACACACAAAAAAAAAACCATTAAATGAGTTCTATTTTTACAAGACAAGACAAGAACATCCCTTATAATGATGAAATGAAAAAATATATATATATAGCACATACAAAAACAAACATTTTTTTGGATGAACAAACACTAGAATATTTTGCAACATAAAATGTTTAATTAGTATACGGATATATTATTGAAGCAGCAGCTGTCATGTGAAAATCTGTGAAATTTTGACTTTATCTGACCAAATCTCACATATCTATTACTTACTAGGCTTATTATTTATATGAAATTGAATTTTATCGGTACCGGTTTCGGTAATTTTTTTATTATTTTTTTCTTCTTTTACTGCAGTCTCAGCGATATTAATGTAAAATGTAGACATTGTACGATTTTGTTCGTCTTCTGACTTTGTTTGCTTTGTCTGACGATTATTACTATTAATATTTTTACCAAATGATTTAAATGTAGTCATTTCAGTTTTTGTTAAATTTGACAAATTTTCGGTACTTGCAACATGAATTATATTTTCATTTTCATCGTTCATTAATTCACCATAAAAACCAGAATTTGCATTACGAGCATTACGTTGAATTTTTTTATTATTTTGTGAATTGCTATTATTATTGTTATTATTCATATTACCACCACCACCAATATTAATGTTACTATTCGATCCAAATCCAAAAAATTTTAATTTTGATTTGATTAATGCTGTAGATGATGAAGTATTTTTTGATTCTTGATTGTTCGCATTGTTATTTACGTTTTTTAATTCATCTATTGGTATATATTTATGTGAATCTCGAATATCTTTTGGTGATAAATTCGTTGGACTTGATACATTAATTTCAACTAATTGAGAGGTTCTTTCAATTCTTGTTTGTTCATTATTACTAAAATTTTGTATTGTTAAACTATGAAATGTTTTACTGTCTTTATTATTTACCGGTGGTGGTGGTGATGATGATGATAATTGGTTCGTTGCCACCGTCGAAGAATTTTTATTTTTCGGTAATATAATTGGTTTTGGTAATTTTATTTTTGGTTTAATTTCTTCATAAATGTGATGATCATAATTTTTATCATCTGTTTTCGATTCTAAAACGAATTCATCTTTATTACGATCCAAAACGTATACAATTTTATTAGAACTGGTTTCTGGTTTTGTGGTCGGGTTTACAACAACCGTTGCATACATTGAATCTCTTAGATTTGTATTTATACTGTTGATGCGTGGCAATGGAAATGGTTTTTTGCTAGCATTCAATTGATCATTTTCTGGTGAATTCGTTGATGTTTGTTGTTGTGAATCATCAATAATTTTTAAATTTGTATAAATATCTTCTGTACTACTATTATTATATTTATTTAATGAATCATTTGAATGACGTTTATTTCGATTGTATTTTATTGAACGTTTTGGTTTCCGTAAGCCATCAATATCGGACAAAATTAAATCATCGGTACTTTTTGATGATTGGGCCATTAATGTTTGTATATTGAATTCCGATAAAGTGGATGTAGATGATAAATCTTGTTCACTTTTTGATGGATATAATGCTAATGGTTTATGTAAATCATAAATATTTTCTGTACTATTTGACATTTGAATAGGTTTAAATTTTTCAGTTGATGATGACGACGACGGGGGCGATTGTTGTGGTAATATTTGTATAGTTGTTGTTATATTCATATCTTCGTTTGTGGTAGTACTATGTGATGATGATTTGATGTTAGCATACACATCTATTGGCGGTTGAGTTTTAGGCAATGGCGGTGGTGTTATCAATCCATCTTTATTATGTTTTAAAATTGATTTTTGTAACATTGGATTTGGGTCCGTTGGATTATTAACAGAATCTGTCGTTAATACGATCTGATTGATTTTCAATGCCTTGGAATCATCATCCGGTTTCAATGTTGTTTGGTTTTCTTCATCAACATTTTCTATTTTATTATTTGTATTTGATAATTTTTCTTCCTTCATAACCGTTGGAAAAATATTAATTTTTTCACGTAATTCTGATATACGATTGATAAATTCATCATTATATTCATACGGATTTCGATTGAAATATTTATTCTCGTAAATATTTAATTTAGAATCATCTACATATTCAACATTATCATCATCATCATTCGTGGTATAACCAAGTTCTAATATAAAAATTTATTATATAGTGAAATATTTTATAAAATTGTTTAATATTGCAATAAATACACAGCTGTCGTCGGTAAAGCAATATTTTATGTTTTATTATTTGCGACATCAATTCGTTGAACTCAATTGTTAAATTGAAATTGAATCGGATTAAAAAACGGACAATTTTACGAAGGATTACTCCAACAAAAAAATTAGTAAATTGTTTGAACATACAAAAACAAATTGATAGACCATATTAATAAATAAATGGGTAGTTATAAACACAATTATTGAAGTAACCCTTCCATTGAGTTAATTGTCCTTTTTTTATGTTCAATAATCACCTAATTTCTTTATGTCAACAAAATACACAATTTTTAATTGTTAGTAACACATTAAACATAAAAATTCCATATCTCCACATCAAAATAAAAAATTCAAATGTGTTAGTTCTTATATCGTTAGAATCATATAATCTTAACAATTAGATTATAAAAAATATTTCGGGTATTTTGTTAAACAGGGGATGTGTCTGGTGATTATATAACAATATTTAATACATACCTTTATTTAATTTGGTAATTTCTTGTTCTAATTGTCGAATTTTATCTCTTTGTTCTTTATTATCCATAACTAATTGTTCATAGGCCAATTGAGTTTCGGTTTTAAAATCATTTGCTACACGAACGGTCATCAATAAATCCGCTTGAAATTGTTTCCATTCATCGCTCTAAATGAAACAAACAACACACAAATCATTAAAAATAAATCAAATTATATACACAGAATATAAGAAACTATTAAAAATTACCTCTTGCGTCCGCAATCGTTTCTCTTCCGCAAATTTAATTTCCATTTCATTTGAAAACCTTTTTGCATCACCCAAATGCTTTTGCGCTTCAAATAATAGCGTTTCCAATTTGGATTTATCTTCAAAATAACATTTACTTTGTATTTGTGATTCATTTAAGGTATCCTCTAGCGTTTGTAAATCATTCGATAACCTTTGTTTATCTTGTTGTACAGAATCGTATTTATATTGTAAATCGGCCAGCGCATATTTTGCATTATTTCGGGTAACTTTACATTCTTCGGAAATTTCCGAAATTTGATCTTTTAACTTTTCCACTTCACATTCACTTTTTGATAATAATTCCTGTAATGATGCAATATTAACCTCTAAAATATCTTTTTCTTTTCGGGCAACCGCCAATAGTTCATCGGTTTCCGATTTATCACGAATCAATGCACGATCTTGTTCATATTCTTCAATTTTACAACGTGCATTTTCTAATAGAGTTGTCAGACGACTCATTTCTATTTGACGACTAGATGTTGTTTCACGACATTGTTGCAATTGCATATCAATTTGTTTACGTTCAGCATTTTGAGCATCCACAGTTGATTCCAATACAATTAGACGTTCTTTTAAAACATTTCGTTCATTTATAACACTATCCAATCCACTACGTAATTCCAATAATTCTGAATTTAATTCTTCATGTTTAAATAGCACTGTTTCTCGTTCGTCGTGGGAATTCTTTAATAAATCTACCAATTTTTGTTCACGTTCCGTTGGGTCACATAAAACATCTGATTTTGGTTTTGATTCACACAATAACAATTCTTGTAATGTACCGATTTGTGTACGTGAATCTTCAAGTTTTTCCGTTTGTGTACATAACGATTGAAATAAAACATCTTTTTCTTCTGTTAATCGATCGTTATCCGCTTGTAATTCACTCAATTGTGATTGCAAATCGGCTAATTCTTGTAGTGTAGCCTGTAATTCTTCATTTGTCGAATAATGCGTTTCTTCCATTTGAATGATTTTATCTTGTAAGCATGCCACTGATATTTCACTACTCGATGATTGTTTATCCCAATCGGGATTATTACTGGGGGTATTACCATCCGTGTCATTATTATTCTATAGGATAATATAAAATAATTATTAGGAAATTACATATTTTTTAAGCATGTCTTTAGCCTTACATATATCGGGGTATTTGGACTGTGAAAACGATTTGTATCCTCAATTGATTGTGGTTGTTGTTGTTGTTCTGTATCTGGCATTGTTGAATGTGATACAGTTAAACGTTGCCGCAACGATTCATTTTCATTGGTTAATTTTTGTAATTCAGTATTGTTCATTTCTTGATTTATCTAAAACGACATTTACAAAAAACCAATTATGATATATTAAATATTCAAAACTCAGTATCAGAAAACAGAAAAAAAAAACATTTTTTTCTCATTGAACTTCTAACATTGGTAAATTAAATTAATATTATTTTTTCCAAACATTATATTTATTATAAATGAAACACACGTATACAAAAAAAAAAAAAAAGTTTATCATGACATAAATTCATCAATATATAAATATATATATATATATATTGCGGTTTTCTCGCACATGATAACACTACTGCATTTGAATAATAAAACAAAACAAAACAAAAAAAAAAAAATTGTGCATTCACTATACTACTTATATATAATATAGCATACGATTACAATTCCCAATTGCATTGTAATATCATCATAGGTAATTTAAGTATATATATATATTTTGCAATACACATTACATAAATATCAACGCATAAAAAATTATAAATAGCAAATGTATAGTGTATAGTAAATGTGTATAGTGTATAGATAGATAGATAGATAGATAGATAGAATTTATGCATTTTAATTAATGCTTATGTCTCTAAGTCTAAACAAACACACAAACACATACCTGTAATTTTGATATTTCATTTCGTAAAACGTTTACTTCACTTCGATATTTTGATAATTCGGATATTTTTGTTTCTAGGGTCATTTTATCAAGTGTCAGACGATCAATATGATTTTGTAGTTCTTGAATTTTCATATGCATATGATTATCCTATGTATGACAAACAAACAAAGTAAAACAAATTAAATAGATTTTAATCAAAACACGTATATCAAATTAAAAAAAAAAACAAAAAACTTCATTTTAATTCACATACTTTTTTTACCGCATCGAATTGATTTTCAATTTTTTCATTTATTATTAATTGATGGGCCTGACCTGCCGTTATGGGACCTTGTTCGGTTTTTGTTATTTGTGTTGATTTACTACCACTGTCGCTGCTGCTATTTATATAACCACCAATATCATTTGGAATTTTTTTCGAAGCTTTTGTTGCCGCTGTTTGATAATTACGCTGTTGTTCACGTAATTTACGACGTTCTGTTTTACTAATTTTTCCACTACTGCCACTGCCACCGCTACCACCACCATCTAAACTTTCCTTTGACATATATCGATCATCTCGTAAATTTGTTGATTGTTGTTGTTGGTGGTGTTGTTGTTGTTGTTGTTGTTCCAAATTGTGTCTATGTGTTTTATGTGTTGTTGACGATGATAATTTTCCAATACCATCTATACTCGATGTTGACGATGAACTTCTTATTGGATAGTTATTATGTTGATGATGATTGTTATTGTGTGAAAGTTGTGTTACAGAATTATATATATCATTACCATTGTTTACGGCGGTGCTGGTGCTGGTGGTATTATTACTAATAGCATTTGCATTAACTGTTGATGATGGAGCACTTCCACTAATTGGTTGTTTTGATCCCGTTGTTGGTCCTCTGCGAAACAATGATTTTAATTTTAGCATTTTTACACCGGTTTTTTTTAGGTTCACAAATATGTAATTATATATATGGTGGTTCACACACACGGAAAGATGTGACACTTTTTAATATAACATTATTACATTTATATATATATATATATATACAGTTGGAATAATTATATTTTTGCAAATATTATATTTGATTTACTATTAATTATTATTATTATTATTATTGGCATTTATACTTAATAATGTATATATATATAATCGCACATTATTCAGAAATATATATATATATATTTTATTAAAAGTTTATTATTTTTATTTCACTATTTAATGATTTTTTCTTGCCATTTTATACCAACCAACAGGTTTTTTTTTTTTTTTTTTTATTAATTAAATTGGATACAAATAAATAAATATATAAGTCCAGGTACATGCGTTGTTATAATTATAATAAGTGAATGATAAATAGCTAGTAAATTGGTGTAATATACGATAATATAATAATACTATATAGAATCCATATCCAATATATACAAATATGTATATTATAATCTTCTACAATTATTAAATTAAAATAAAACAAAAAACAAAAAAAAAAAACTTGCATGAAAAGCAAATACTTGCCAATTAATAATTAATTATTCATTCATCTTACAATATACACAACACAACACACAACACACTATATATTTTAAAATGCTTTGATATTTTTTTTTTATCAATCAACAATCATGCTAAATATATATATATATATTTACAATGCACTTACACGTAATTTATTTTTTGTTTTTGGATATGCTGCGAGGAGGTACATTCGCAAAACATAAAAACGTATGGATGCCAGTCAGTAAAATAGTTTTTTTTTTAAGCCAAATCAATATAAAAACAATATTTTTTATTTACATAAATATATTAATTAATTATTGATTTTGATGAGATAAAAATTTACCATTTATACAATTTTTTTTTTGTTATAAAAATAAAATAAAATCTTTACATTTGCCCGATTTCATCATCATCATCATCATCATTTTTATTATGGTTAAAAAACCCAAGTTATGTTTATTATTAAGGCGGGTTTGGTAGCACGGCGCAAAAAAAAAAAAACCAAGGTCAAGTGTAATTTAATCAATAAAAAAATGCTATAATACAAAATTCAAAAACGATAGGCTAATTTATTTTATATTATTATTTATTAGGTTTTGTATTGTAATTGGTCGAAAAATTTAACGGATTAGGATAATTCTTGAATTGGTTATATTAATTTTATAGCGTTTTTTTCTTTAATTTATAAATAGCCCGAATATTGGCCGATCGCCGATAAACGAATTATCGTCACGAATTAATTTGATTTAACACCACCCTTTATATTGATTGTGCGTAGATTTGAGCCGGCCCGGCATTTTTTTTTTTATTAATATTTTTTTTTATAACATGAAGAATTTATGTAGGTGTTTTTTTAAATACGTTTTTAATTTATAATTTAAATTGTTTTTAGCAGTTTAATTCGATTATAAATTATTTTAATCAATCTTTAAAAAGTGTTATAATTCCATTATGTATTTCCGTCAAATGTTATTTTATTTGTATAGAATCGCAAATACAAAATTTTCAAGTTCACATTTTTTAGCATTATATGGTTTATTTTCAAATGCATAAACAAAAAGTATAACAAACACACGCAAACACGCCAATCATGAACACACAACTAGGCCAGCCAACCAGATATGATCATCCATTCCAAATACTGAGATGAACAAAAAGGTACATAGATAGTTTTTATATTTATTATTTATAACTCGTAATATATTATTGTTGAAAATTACAAAATGCACGCAACATATGGGTTATATGATATTCATTGTTAAAAAACGTATGTATATGTTGCTTAATAATGTACATATGCATAAAAAAACCGTAAATGAAAATTATTACTTGAACATTTCGTTCTTATCATATGCATACAAAAAAAAAAAGCTTTTATAGAAATACAAATAAGGCAAGCAATATATCACATCGCTTTAACAAACACTCGTCAAAACATTTTAAGTATAAATACCGTAAATAATTTATTGCTAATCACACCAAAAAAAAAAAAAAACACTTAATATACAACACAATTCTATATATTATTATATGCGTTATTTTATGAATAAAATTAACCGTTATTATTATGCCTATATTATATATACGAATTTTAATTATATTTAATAATATAAAAGAATATAATTTATAAAGGGGTTGAAAAGATCTTTAAAAATTAAACTATTTTAATGATAACACAAAATAATGTGTGCGGGTTATCATTAAACCGGCCAAATTTAAAGGAGTAACCGAAAAAAAAACAACTAAAATAAATAATAATAAATAATAATATAAAAAATAATAAATTGTTGGAAAAATTAAGAAAATGCGTGAATTTTGTTGCTTTTTTTTTTTTTGTTTTTCAAAAACCAAGTTTGGTTTACAATTACAACAACAATAAACTGGAAGGCTGTTGCAGAGTTTTTTTTATTTTACATATAAAATATTTCTCAAGAGAATGTTATTTAAAAAAAAAAAAATGAAAGCTTCTTTTTTTTTTTACGCATTAAATATGCAGCTTTTACGCATTTAAATCATCAATCAATAAATAACAAAACAAATAAGGGTACTGATAATAAATTTTCCATTTCAAGGTTGTTTATTTCCCTTGTATGAATGTATATAGTAGAAAATAAAAGAGGAAAAACATTGGAAAATGCTTATTTGGTATTTTATCTATGAGTTAGTAAATTATATATAGGAATTAAATGGTATTATAATAGATTAAGTGAATTGAACTTTCCATAAGTTTTTCATTTCGATTTTCTAATCCATTTTCCCTTCATTTCTAATCCAATATACATAATATAAAAACTATCCATTTAAAAATTATATATGAGAATTTTAAAAATGTCGTTTGTATGCATAATAACACTATTAAAATTTTTGGGAATTTTTCAATTAATATTAAAGAAATATTTTTAAGGACATAAAATATCAGTATTAGTTATATTTAAGATTTGATTTTAAAAGGTAAAGTGTATTATTATAAAGAGGATGACGAATAAACATCATCCGCAGGTATTATTGTGTTATAAAAACAATAAAGGTGATATAATATATATTAACATTATAATATGCATATAGTTATACCTTCTCCTTGACGATAATGTATCAAAAAATCCTCCTGGTGAACGTCTATGTTCTAATAGGACCATACTCGATGAGGATTTATTCGTTGTTCTGTTAGCTGCAATGACACTATTATTATTATTATTCCTTTCTGTTTGTTTTGTTATTATTTTTGTGGTGGTCGTTAATGATTTATTAGTTTGATGTTTGCTTGCTGTAGTAATAACTTTTGTACTACCAGTTAATTGATTATTATTATTATTTCTTTTTTGTTTATCAAAATTATTATTATTTATTGATTGTTGTTCGATTGCATTATTCTTTTGGGTTGAAAAAATTTTTTTGGTTTTATTTCGTAAATCTTCAAAACTTGATGATGGTTTTATAAAACCTTGTGTTGCTGGTTTCACTGGTTTCGTCGGTTTCGGTTGAGATTTTGGTTTTATTTTTGCAACATTATTAGTTGTTTTTGCCAATAAAGCCGATGATCTCTTATTAAAATTATCAAATATATTATTATTATGATTATTTCGAATGGTAACAGTTTGTTCATCGGCTTCGGCAATAGTTGATCGATTCGATGGTAAACGTGTTATTCGTATTAATGGTGCAGCCGCATTTAATTGAGTTGATGCCATTGATGGGTTTCGTGCAACCGTTCCTTGTTGTAATCTAAAGAATATATATATATAAAAGAATATTAAATTATCATATTGTTAGTATATATCGTGTTTCATTTGGTTGTATTATTACCTTCGAGAAGTAACTTTAGAAACGGCTCCTCCATTTTTTCCAACAAACATATGACCTTTCTGAAATATTCAAAACATTCAATGTATATTATTTTTCGTTATACATCAAAAACACAATTGTATATCTATGTATGTATATAGTTAAAAAGGAAAATTATAATTTATTATTATATAATTTAACAAACATTTTTTATATCAAATTTATTGCGAGAGGATCAGGAAAATACAAACAATTTCTAAGTTTTAGGAGGATAAGAGAAATTATATATAGAAATAACTGATGTGATATAATACTTTTATGTATATATAAATAAATATTACACATTTTATTTATTCATTTTCATAATCACAAACATCGCATATTGATATATTTTTTTTTTTATTTTATCACATAATTTTCCATTATCAATATTTCTGGTCGCAATATAAGCATACCATAGATATATATTACGTTGTTACTTAAATATAATTTAATTTAAATTTTGTATTATTAATATTTAAATTAAACGATTGATAAATATAAATGTATGTATATACAACACCTTTTGTTTTCCTATATTGTCGTCATTTGAATCTTCATCGAATGTATACGTATCATGCTTCCATGAAAATACATTTCGAATTTTCTGCTTAATACTTGGCATATTAATAAATAGCAATAATAATAGAGAATGTAATCATATATTGTTGAATTTTTATATATGTTATAATTAACAATAAATTATGTATATCACTATTTATATATATATATATTTTTTTAGTTATACAGTTCACAAAACAAAACGAAATTAAACCATATATAGAATTTTACACGCACTTATTATTTTAGTATTTTATTTACTAACTAAAATATTGAAATTTTTATATATTAATATAGTTTATATTTTAACTATAATCAATTGGGTTTTTTTGTTAGTATATAAGATATGGTGCTTTCCTTATCTATATCACAGTATCAGTATTATATATATATATAGATAACGACATTATAATAAAACAAAAAAAATTTATTAATTTATTTTACAGAATTATATGCGATAATGAAATGATAATGACACATTTTTATTTTGTTTTTAAATATATGTATTATTTTTTTTTATATCATTTATATATGTTTCTATATATTAATTGTTATAATAACATAAAAATATTCGAAATATGCGTTTGATGCGATACGCGATACGCGATGATGATGATGATGGAATATATTTATTATTAAATAAATTACAATATTTGATTTATATATAACAATAATCCAATAATATATATATTATATATCGAATTTGATTTTTATTTCTCGTATTTTGCCTTTTAAACTTATAAATAGTTCACAGAATAATATATACCTAAACATAAATAGAAGTTTTTGGTTTGTTTGGTTTTCAATTATATTGCTGTTTAAATGGATCTGTTTATTTTAAATACATTATGTAATTTATATTTATGGTTGTATAATTGAAATGTTGGATATATTACGATGGTGGATCGATAATGATCGCCAGTCTAAACATAATCCTCTTTTAGTTCGATACACTTATCGTTAGATCTTCCAACTTTTTGATGCCATTCAAATATAGTACGATTTCGGGAACGCCTCAAAATATGCATCCTTTTCGTTCAATTTACTTCTTCATTTGATGAGAATTTTTTGTTTGTTCGTTACAACGGCAGAATCGGTTTAGCACCCATAAAACCTCGGAATTCTATTGCCGTGAGTCCGTATAACGAAATCACTTAATCAGGTAATGCACCTATGTGATGTATTGAATATATTTAAGTGATCTTGGGTGGCCAAATTTTAATAATTACTTTATTTCTTTCCCGTGAGCCATTACTTGAAGTTTGGAAACAGGAAAAAGTCACTAAATCTAGACTGAAATGTGGATGTGGTATAGCAATTCATAATATAATTCATATGGGATTTATCGTTTGCAAATGTTAATGTATGAACCGATGCATCGTCTTGAAGATATATATCACTTTTTTCTTCTTTAATTGTGGTCGTTTTTCCCTGCGAGTTCATCGTTCAATCGATCCAATATATTGCTGCATAATAATTTCCTGTTATTGTTTTTCCTTTTTGAAGTCCGGTCGATCTGTATAATATACCATTCGTATCCCAAAATACAGTTTAAGCTATAACCTTATTATCCGCTGATTTAACTGTCTTTTGCCTACTTTATAACACTTCCAACTGCCCATTCTATCCATTGTTTCGATTGATTATTTGGTTTCCGATGTATTTTGTCATGGATCCATATGTGTAATCAACCGTTATTATTAATTGACGTCAAAATTCATCTGAATTATTCCTTATCATACCCAAACATATTGCTTTAAGGTGATTTATTTCTATATTTCTATTTTTATTTCTATTTCTATTTCTATTTCTATTTCTATTTCTATTTTTATTTTTATTTTTGTTTCTATTTTTATTTCTATTTTTATTTTTATTTTTATTTTTATTTTTATTTCTATTTCTATTTTTATTTCTATTTCTATTTTTATTTCTATTTCTATTTCTATTTCTATTTCTATTTTTATTTCTATTTCTATTTCTATTTCTATTTTTATTTTTATTTTTATTTTTATTTTTATTTCTATTTCTATTTCTATTTCTATTTTTATTTTTATTTTTATTTTTATTTCTATTTCTATTTCTATTTCTATTTCTATTTCTATTTCTATTTCTATTTCTATTTTTATTTTTATTTTTATTTTTATTTCTATTTCTATTTCTATTTCTATTTCTATTTCTATTTCTATTTCTATTTCTATTTCTATTTCTATTTCTATTTCTATTTCTATTTCTATTTCTATTTCTATTTCTATTTCTATTTCTATTTCTATTTCTATTTCTATTTCTATTTCTATTTCTATTTCTATTTCTATTTCTATTTCTATTTCTATTTCTATTTCTATTTCTATTTCTATTTCTATTTCTATTTCTATTTCTATTTCTATTTCTATTTCTATTTCTATTTCTATTTCTATTTCTATTTCTATTTCTATTTCTATTTCTATTTCTATTTCTATTTCTATTTCTATTTCTATTTCTATTTCTATTTCTATTTCTATTTCTATTTCTATTTCTATTTCTATTTCTATTTCTATTTCTATTTCTATTTCTATTTCTATTTCTATTTCTATTTCTATTTCTATTTCTTACAAAAACTAAATGACTTATCTCTTTAAAAATTTTCGGGGAGCCTCTAGTTACAGGTTATATTTCATAGAAAAAATATATGCATTTAATGATCGCAGTATAGCGGGAGATGTCTAAGAAACCGGATCAATATCGATTCGCCCTGGTCTAAGTTTTGTTGAAAAACAAAAAAAGTTTTGTTTCAGAGAATGGTTTCTAATCTTCCATTTTTTACAAATCTAATTTCAAAGCGATTGTCATTTGATATTTTATAGATATACTACTCTAACCACTATTATATCGGACACTTGCGATTTCATTCGTATGCTCGATTTTGAGATGCCAAAAAAGGAGTTTAAACAACAATTTTTTAATCCTTCTAATTTTATGTCATAAAATGATAGTTTTAGTTAAATAATAGTGCAGACAGAAGTAAAAACTTTTAAATTCAATTAGTTATGGAATTTAGTTCAAAATGATTCAATTTAACAAAAAAAAAATTTGCCCATTATAATATCGGACACTTATGTTATACGCCACTAATCTCCTTTGTAAACACCTCTTTTGACCTTTATGTTAGCCTCCATTCTCTTAGACTTGGTATTTACTAAATTTTTACATTCATCCGGTGTTTTTGTATTCCTCATTTCAATGACTTTTCCTAGGAATTCTTCACTCCTTCAAGATATAATAGTGGTTAAAGTAGTATATGATGTCATTGGTTTGATGAAAAATCAAAAAAATCATTGAGATATTTTTCCCATTCCTACATTGCCTTCCAGCAGATTATTTGGAATTGTGTTAAATTTAAAGTTTAACACCCTGTGTTATGGCCTAACAATGATTTTTTTATTACAAATTGTAATGAGAAAATCGTCAGACATTTTCAGTTTTCACCCAAAAAAATATCTCTCTGTAATATTTAATTAAAGATAGAAAATTTTTCAAAACTATATAAATTATTGTTTTTATAATCAATTTATTTAAATTGTTTTTATAATTAAAATAATAATAGTAAAAATAATAAAATAATAATAATAAATAATAAAATTTTAAAATAAATAATAATAATAATTAATAATAGATTAAACTAATAATAATAATAATAATAATTACATTTAATATATATATATATAAATACTAATTCTATATTCTTTATTCTTTTATAATTTCTTTTAAACATTTTTATACTTTGCGTATATGTGATTTATTGATTTCCAATTAAATCAATTAACCATTCGTACTTTTTTCTTTTTTTTTTTTACAATATATAAAATTATTAAAATATTATTTTGTATTTAATATAAATATATAATATGCATTTAAAAACAAAAAAGAATAAAAAAAAAATAAATAAATACATGATTCGAGACCTTTTATATAATTTTCCATATATATATATATAATTTTAAAAGAAATGCTGTATTTGTTTTTATATTCTAAAAAAATTTTGCTACCAATTAAAGCACAACAAGTACTAGCACATGTTTGAATAATAAATATACAAATATAACAGGTATTATAATATTCCAAATTCAAGTATCAAAATAAAATATTATTTAAAAATTTCATATGGTAAAAAAAAACCAAAACAAACAAAATCAAATCAAATTAATATAATTTTAAAACCAAAAAAAAATATATATATTTAGGAACCTTACGGAACACACACACTCACACACTTGAACATCTTTTAAATAATCCAAATTTTTAATTGACATTGCCTAGAAAATACTCGATATATATATATAATTTTAATTCAGATTCGTCACTATTTAATTTTCTCTATATATAATACTAATTCATTTCATTATTACTTATATATATATATTATATGATTATACTTCATTACAATCGATGTACATTTGACGACAATCTTCACCGCTACGACCACGTCTACCGGCATCATATAATGATTCAAATGATTTACCTGTTGTACGTTCTAAAAAGAAACTTGTTGCATATCTGAAAATGGATTTGAAAATTTATATATAAATATACAAATTTATAGCAATGGTATTTAAATATCACAATAAATATAGACGGAGATGGGAATTAGTTAGCCAGATTTCCAAGAGGATAGGATATTCTGAAATGCTAATTTTTCTGGAAAAAATCGACTTCATTTCGACTTCAGTGAAAATTCAACGCAACTTTACGATAATGTAAAAGTTAACGACACGAAATGGTACAAACATTTTATCATCAGCACATCAAAAATGGGACAAATTTTACGAACATTTTTAAGAAAATCAACCGATATCTTTCGAACCAATCAACCGATTTTCAAATTTGCTTCTATGAAATATCATAAATTGATTGAATATTCAATTTAATCTATAGGAAAATGAAAATGTTTCAGAAAAACTGTGACTGTAATTCAAAAAAATTCCAAATTTTCGAAAATTGAATTTGCTTTTTGGGCGCATGCGTGTCTTTCTAAATATCTTATCACCCTTTTGGCAGAAATTTCCATGTCCGTCAATTATTATTATTATATATATATATAATATACTTACGATCCCAATTGACAGAAAATACTATTTCCTCCAATGTCTTTATTACATTCAATATTGGCATCACATAAGTAACGTTTCATGCACATATCATCTGAATTACGATATGTACGAACATAACCCTTTAGCATACTAATACTGGCAACGGCCGCATCACTAATTGAATCTTTTTTACCAATTGATCTGGCCGCCATTGAACGATGTGAAAATGATGTTCTTAAAGCATCCAATAGATTAACAACAATATTGAAGAACTATATATTGAAGAAATTAATTTAAAATACACATTTATAAAATATTGTTTGTTTTTGCTCATATTTATACAAATCATATAGCAATTTATCATGTAATTTACGAAGATAATAATAATAAAAAAAAAACAGATAAAAATAAAAAATTAAATTAAATCTATACAAAATTGTGAAATATTTACAAATAAATCTTGTATAATTTACAAAATATTCTTATATATATTATTTTAATGTACAAAAATGTTTTAATAAGTTGAAAAAAAAAAAAAAAAAAGTTACCTCTCCAGCTTGTTTGGCCATTATATTAACTTGTTCAGGATCTCTCGTTCCCAAAACACCAGATAAAACAGCAGCTAGAATACCCTGTGAGTAAAGTATAAAAAAGCAAAGAAACCAAAGTGCCAAAATGTGCAAAATATATTTAGTATAATAATAGTATATAATAGTTAGTATATAACATAAAAGAAATTTTTTTTATATATTGGAATAAAACGTTAATTATATAGCTTTATATTTTAAATTAAAGTTAATAATATATATAGATACTGATTAAATGAAGTCCTATAGTTCAAATCAAAAATGACAAAAACTATAAAAAAATATGAGCATCAAATTTAAAAATGAAATTTTAAATAAATCAATGTACATTTTTCATCCATTGACATTGTAATAAGGGAATATGCTATACTATGAGATTATATTTTATAGTATATCTATACTACTATTTAAATTGAATTTAAAACTATATAGGATTTTTATGCGGGTGAAGTGCACAATAATAAAAATATATGAGGCATTTTAAAAGTATTATTATTATATATATATAGCAATATTTCAATGATTAAACTATACAAAACTATCTACGTTTATATATTAATTTTACTATAATCTATAAAGTTTTATTATTATTTGTTATGTTATTATATATATCTATAACTATATATATGGTAAATTTGCGAATCTATATTTTGTTTTTATCTACTTATAAAATATACGCACATTTGCAAAGTATAATAAATTGCAATGTTGTAAAAGCATTTTTACTCTATAACTATTTTTAAATTTCATATTATAAAAATAAACCAAACTTAAAGTTATATATATCAAGAATTTACATTACCTGCATTGGTGATCCTGCTGTACCACTAACACCATTATCAACTTTATCGATACCATCGTTTGTCGCTCCACCACCCAATAACGTTGTAATAATTTTTAATCCAACGGAAATTACATTAGCCCATGGTGATGGTGCAAAACCACCATTTGTATCTAATTCATCGGATTTATTTGGACCCATTTGAGCAGCATTATTGAAAAACATTTGCATAACCGTACCAATCATATTTGTCCATGAAAAACCATTATCTTGAATTTGATTTGTTTGTACATCTTCATCGATATCGTCTAATGCCACCTTTTTCAATCCATTTGGTTTTTCCGCAAATTTTCGATGATTATCAATTTGATGATATGGTTGTACGGTTTTTTGATTATCATCTTGCACTGCTGATTGCGGACGATATTGTGCAGCTATTTGACTTGGTTGTAACTAAATATAAATGTAAATTTAATTATAATTTTTTTGTGTTTAATAATCGCATACTTTTAATAAACTTATATTAAATCTTATAAATGAGGTACGATGGGTGAGAAAATTTCGTAAAAATTGTCTAAACAATATTACGAAAGGCACACGTTTTTAGTTGTTAGTTGATTGACGGAAAAAAAATTGGTGGGGCAGATCATTAAATTTTCTGGAAAATCGACTTTCGTAAATTTTTGGCTTACCGATTACCGCTGTGTATATTTTAAACCGATTGGGCGATGTTCAAAATTTCTTCTATATGAAATATCAGAAATTGATTGAACTTTCAAATGATGTGAAAAAAATAAAATTTAAAAAAAAAAGGAAAAAAAAACCAGGGCCATATAAACCAAAAAGTCGAAAATTTATAATAAGCCGATTTTCCTGGAAATTTAATGAGCATAAATCAATAATAATTACACATGCGCCTTTCGTAATAACCTATTATTTAGACAATTTGATGAAATTTTCTAACGCACTGCCGCTCCTTAAATCTTAAATAAAAATTATAATATATAGGTATAATATAATTACCTGTTGTGGATATGTGTATGTTTGTAATACGGAACTGCATATTAATATTATGCATAATGTCCAACCGGTTACTGATTTATGATTCATTCTGTAATAATAATAATAATAATAATAAGAAGAAAGTTTAAGTTATATATTTTTAATGGAATTAATTAAAATGAAATAAAATTAATCATAATTTTGGAATTATCACCAACAATATATTGTTATAAATATTTAAAAAATTAACAAATAACATATTTTTGTTTTGAATAATTGACTTATATGCCTTAAAGACTCAATGAAAAAAATAAATAAAATGTTAATACTTTCACAATTATTTTAATCATCGCGCGCACGGTTATGCGATGACAGTTTATACATTTTACATATTCATCATAACTTATTTGAATTTAAAATATATAGTTTAAAATCAACGTGTTTGTTTTTCTTCTATATATATATATATAGATACGGTCATGCATTTATAATTTTATGAACAATTCCATATAATTATTATTGTTTCAAAATATTTATTTACTGCGGTAAAGTTATTATTTATTTTGTCATGTTTATTGTTTAAAAAATTTTAAATAATTGAATAGGTAATTTAAAAAAAAATATTAAATATTTAAAACATTGTTATATAATCGCACTTGATTTTGACTAAAAAATAAAAAATGTTATATTGTTTATAAAGAGTTTAAAATAATTTTTATTTTAATAATTATAATTAGTTTATTATTTATATAATAAACATTATAATTATTAAATAATTTATATAAATAAATTAAGAAACGCATGACGATTATGTAAATATTTTATAACGTTTTTTTGATTTTAGGTAAATATTTCCTTTATTATATATTTTCAAATGTCTCTAATTATATTCATTAACGATTTGTTTTAGATATTCCAAAAACAAAATCTATGTATAAATTAATATAAGAATTTTTTTTTTTTTTTCATAAATAATAATAAGTATTTTTAACACAGAAATAAGTGTTACATTATATATGTTAATTCATCATACAGTAATATAGTAAAAAAAAGAAAAAAATTAACAAGTTTACTAATCTATATATATATATGTATAGCATAACATGAAATATATATATATATATATATATATATGTATAGCATAACATGAAATACGTTACGTATATAAAATAATTAAGAATTGTAGAATGATTTGGAAGAAATGTGCTTGACCTGATTGACTTTAAAAATCAATGAACTTCAATCTTTGTATGTATTTATATATATACATATCGGATATTCGTTTAAGTAACACGTCTCTATATACGTATATGTATAGTGTTTTTGTTTAATACAACCGCAAATTGTAAACATATTTACCGAAAATATTTATATCTTTGATTCACTCTACACATAGTATTAGTATACAAACGCAGAACAGAGTATAATTGAAAGTTTTCTTTTATCATCGGAAATAATATATATAGTATACAAATGAAATAAAAATATTAAGATATTTTTATACCGAAGAAATGTTGTAATATAATATATAGAAGGAAATTATATTTTATATACGCGGATGTAATGAATTTTTTATTTTCTCAGATGAATCATTATGAGTTCATATAGAATCTATATAATCTATACAGGTATAATGATAATATAAATAATTGAATATCTTATATAGGGAAAAATATTCTTATATATATATACATACATTTCCTTGTATTATTAATGCAAAATTAACAACAAATATTTGATTGAATTTTTTTCCCATATATAATAAACATAAAAATGTTTTTAACATAATTATGATTTTCCAGTATTATTCTTTTTAACATCCATCACATTCTCATCATCTCATCATTACATTCATCATCGCAAGTAATCTAAATATACGTTATACGTTATAATAAGTTCATTGCAACTTCTTTATAAAAAAAAAAAAGCGCAGGTAAAGTTTATTTTTTCTATATACTAAATAACGGCAAATTTTTTTAAAATGCAATATTCATTTTTAAAATAATTTCAATTCAAATGTTATTATTATAAATGTTTTTTTTGTATAATTTAATTTCTATTTTAATAAAATTTTCTATATTAAAAAAAAAAATTATTTCAATAAAAAAAAAAAAGGTTCGTCGCTTAAGTCTTTTAATTTCACTAGAATATTTCTTCGTTGTAATATAATAAGTAGCACACACAAACACATACACACAGTTATTCAATCAAATACAAAAAAAAAAATTAATATAATTACTATATATACAATAATAATAAAAATAATAATATATAAATAAATAATTATACACAGTTGAATAAACTGCGCTCGTATATATAATATAATAATGAAAAAAAAAATTGTTGACATAAAACCTACTTTATAATTTCTTTAAGCAAACTTAAATCACATATATATACAATAGTTTGATGATACACTACTACTTTTGGTATAAAAATATATGATATAAATGAAAGAATGTACTTAACAAAAAAATATTTTTTACTATATATATGATAAAGAAAAGCCATCAAAAATGAGCACAAAACGGAAATGAGATCAATAATAAGTTTTTTTATTTTATTTTAGAAACACTAAATAAAATTGGATTTATTTTGAAAAAAAAAAAAAGCAAATTCTTACCTGAATTCTTATCACAGTTTTAATATTAAATGTGTAGTAGAATATTATTTTTTATTAAATTATTTTGATTTTAAATTGATTTTAATAATAATATATTTAAAAATTATTTATTTAATTTTTAACTATTAAAAAAAATATATATTATTAAAAACTGAATTTAATTTATATAGTTAATAAAAAAAAAAAATTTTTTCACTTAAACTGTCGGCAAAGTTAGAATTAAAATAATATGTTAACACATCAACTAATATATTACATCTGGTAATGAATTTGCCTTGAACTTCTTCATATATATAGTGACCCACTTTACCACTTTATACTTTATACCTGTTACATATATATATATATATATTACTGTTGCTGATGATGATTATATATATGCACGATGATCATCACGAAGACGATAGTATTTGAAATTATATTTCAGGTAAACTATTTTATTTTCTTTCTTTTTCAGGTAAATTTCCGATATATTTAAATGAATACTATATACGTTTTGTTGTTATACGAACATTATTACGATATATATATATATATATAGTATATATTTAATTAAAAATTATCGAAATTAAATATGTGTTATGTACAAATATCAAAAATATTTATTTATTATTATTACATTTGGTATATTTACTGTTTAGGTAAACAAATTTAGGTATAAGCGCATATTTTCCTATATATTATACATTTTTTAATTACAAAAGAATTTATTTTAAAAATCTATATACAGAATAATAATATATTCTAAATTAGTTTCTTAAAGGACAAAGATTTATTCCTATATATGATGAATGAACCCAAAAAAAAAATTATCATACTTAATCCAGATTCATGACCTTATTTTTATTTATATATATATATATAGACTCTTATTTATCATTATTATTTATATGATAAATTTTATACTGTACTGTGGTTTTGTAATAATTTAGGTCAGTTTGTTTTATTATAGTATATATTATTTTTTTTTTCTGTTGTGGTTATTGAATTTAAAAAATTCTCTTTAACAAAAAAAAAAAAACAGAAGAAGTTTAATACAAAATGTTTTTAATAATAATAAAAGAAAAAGTATTATTAAGGGTTTTCGATTTTTATGTTATAAAAATTCGCCATGTATTTATTTTTCGACATTTATTTTAACAATAAATAATCTTTTGAAGCGTAATAAAATGAAATTATTAAAGGTATTATAATCTACCTTAATCTATAAACCGAAACTCTTGACCCCTTAAAGTAATTGTGCTACACCCTCAATCTATTTCATATTGATATACATTCATTGGCGCTGCTCAGGAACCTGGTCAGTTGAATGATGGGTATATGGACATAACTTTCTCAAGCATTGGAAATGATTTGCCAATGGTTGTCGAGTCTGATATACCTGCTAGTGCTTCACATTTACAATATTTACATAGAATGTGGCGTACAGTTTCCTCCTCCATCTGGCATATCCTACAAGTGTCCTCTTTCATCCTAGTTAGTTGAGCTATTAGATTATAGTTTACGGTGAAATATCCGACTAGTTTAGTGTTTTTTTTTTTCGTCAGCCCTTTTCGAATACACAGGAATAAAGATTTTCGAGTGTCTATAACCATCGGTGTCCAGTACTTCAGCAGCAGTTCTCTTAATGGACCATAAAATGTTTTAGATTGAATATTTGGGCCAGCAGAGCTCTTTCTTACGATATCATCTGCTCTCTCGTTTCCCTCCATTCCAATATGTCCGCGAGTATCCACATTAATTTGATTTTGTTTAGCTCTGACACAGTTTTCAGTATCCCCATAGACAGTCAAGTACTAACTTCGACTCTATATTTTTCGGAAGTTCATGGACATAAGTGCCGCTTGGCTCTCAGATAGTATATATATATCTATTGCTATTTATATCCCTTATCCCTAAGCCATAAATTTCTATAGCGTGAATTTCAGCATGAAAAAGGCATTATAATAATAATACTTATAAAAACCAATATGACTATATGACTGTGTGGTGTAAATGATAAAAATGCCAACCTAAAATTCTAACTAAATTTTGGGGTCGTGGGTTCGAATCCTACTGAAGACACGACCCTTGCGGTTGGTCGTACGGCTAATTACCGGCACCGTAAATGCCACAAATTAAGAAACTAACAACAGAAGGCTGTCGTTGGACGCAAAAACAGAATTGTTGGTTGTAATGCGAAAAATTAATTTATTCATTATAAAAACCAATACGACAATTTTTATTTCTTTTATATATTTTTATTCAAAACAATATACATTTTGGATAATTATTTGTACATTCATTTCCGTGTTTTTGAAATAAAGAATTATCAGGCATATAACGAAACAATTTACTTAACACATCATTTTTATTATGATTTTGAAATTCATTTTTATCTTTCACAAAATCCTCATTTTTATCAACGACATTATCTGTAATTGCTGCTTGCATTTCCCATATAAATGGCTCAATTTTACATATTAATAATTTCATACATGATTTTGTTGTTTCTGTGGTCATTGATATTGTATTATTATTATTATTATTATTGTTATTAATATTAGTAGTATTTTCATCATTATTACTATTGTCATCTTTATTATTACTTGCCAAAGTTTGATCAAATTCATCAATTAACTCAATTAAATGATTACTTAAATTTTTATTATGAATATCAATTAAAATATTATGAAAATTTATTGAATTTAATTTTTTATTTTTAGTCCAATCTAAAATTGATGTATCTAATAAATTTGATTCTGGATTTTTCTCAATTGAATCATTTTTATTTTCAATATTTTTCAATGGAATATAATGGGAAATCTGAAATTATAGTTAAATTGTTTAAATTTGGTATATATAAAATTAACAATAAATATATAAATATATAGCTATCTATATATACCATTTGAGCAAACATTATTAAACCATTAATAAATACAGCATTAATTTTACCATAATCAAAACTTAAACCCATAACTTTAAGTAAAATCATAAATAAATTATCGTTAATATTAGTTGTTTTATTATTGTCTATTATATTTGTTTCTGGCTGTTTTGGGTTCGTAAATGATTTTTCAACTAATTTTGCAACATTTTCCGTGATTGTATCCAAACCTTCGAACAAAACGAAAACGAAAATTATTTTATATATAGAATTTTTTTTAGTATTATTAAATTTATTTTACCAAATATTTTCTCTGCAATTTTATTAAGACCAGAGCTTATATTTTCTGATGATAATACTGCTGCCGGAATCAATCGATATTGTTGTATAAATACGATACAAATTATTGGATGTATACACTTAATAAATAACATTATTCTATATATTCGCGGGTTTCGCGATAATATACATTTGACGTGTCGAACTTATTTAAAGAATAATACATTTATTTATGGATGTACATATATTTATCAGCGGAGATATCGTGTTTAAAATATGAATATATATAAGAAATATATATATAGAATGATACACATTCTGAACACGAAAAATATAAACTCTATATATTATAAAAAGATTGTTTGAGATATAAGTATACCTGTATATATAAATCTTAAAGAATCGTATACAATATTATCTTATTCGCATCGCTATACACTCTAGTAATGCGCATAATTACAACACCTAAGAATAATATTTACTAATTGGATGGCATCATTCATTATACATACAGTAACGTACAATTGATGTTTTTTTTTAAGAATATATATGAGTTACAAACAAAACTACTAAAAGTAAAGTAATACTCGAATTCAGGTGTTGAATATTTAAAACTTTCAGGTAAATACTGAAAACATAAAATTAAAGATCATCGATTTTGGTGTAAAATTTGAATGGAGTGCGAAATGTTGATGGTATTTTTCACCTTTTAGAGTAAATTATTCAAAAAAGAAAAAATCATTAATTTACCTATATGACATTTTTAATACCTATATATATATATGTATAAAATTCCCATTTATATAATTATCATCAAGCATATATAGTAGATATAATTATTATATGCGTTAATGTAAAAACCGCAAGGTTATACAAAACGGTCAAATTTTAAGTAGTTTAAATACCTGATTTTTTGTTGTATATACATACACAAATATACATATATATATATATAGTATATGGATGTGTTCATTCATAGAAATATTTATAATAAATGCAGAATTACTGTTGAATTATTTCGTTTTCGTTTATGTATTTTTATTTAGGTAATATGAAAAGCACTTTAAATATAATTTTCTTACCATTTTTCTTAACTATATATTTTATCAGTTTTATTATTCAATGGTATGATTCAATGATCTATTTCTAATTTTCTATGAATGCGCAACATTTTTATATGATCTTTCAGAATAAAATAACATTTTATAGGATTTCTATATAAAGAAAATCATATAAGGAAAAGTTCAATCATTTGATAAAAAATTGTCTAATTTCCGTAAGACAATATAACAATTAATATATGATTACATAAAAAAGAAAGTCCAATGAAAAATAAACTAAAGGTGACGTAAGAAGACTTAATATAGTTACTTTCATTTAGGAATTTTCCGAGATTTTAAATAAAAATAAAACATATATTTTTAACAGAGGTACATTATGAAAAAAAATTTACAATTTCGATAAAATCATTGTATAATTTCCTAATCGCATTTAAAGAATTGTGAACGAATAGACCACCGATATAGAAATAAGGTATGGAATTTAAGAATAAAATAACATTGCAAATAGAAGTAGAACAGGAAATCAGGTGGAAATCGCCGTATATTTTTTCAAAAGATATCGCACCACACCATAAGCTTATTTTATTCATACCATTTAGATGGTAATTTTTTAAATACCTTGGACAAGACCCTAGATGTGGGTGTTTATCTTGATGTTAAATTAACTTTTAAATTTCATATTGATTATGTGATAAATAGCGCTAATTCGGTATTGGGATTCATTATTCGCACTGCTAAGAAATTTATGGATCCGTATTGTCTTCGGGTATTATTTTTAAACTCTTGTTCGTTCCATTTTGGAATATGCACGCCCGCGGGTTTGGTCACCTTATTATTCAAATGCTATATGCAGATTAGAATCAATCCAAAGAAGATTTTCTTAAATTCGCTCTAAGGTCTCTTCCTTTGGTCTGATACAAATGCTTTGCCCTGTTACACTATTTAGATTGGCACTATAAAACATGCCTACGCTTGAAAAGCATAGAGAGTTGATCGGTTTATCTTTTACTTGTGGATTGATTAATAATACTGTCGACTGTGTACCGCATTATTGCACAAATTGGATTTTAAAATAAATTTTCGGTGTCAAAGATCAATTGAATTCTTTAAAATTGATGGCCATCATACCAATTACGGTCGTTTTAATCCCCTTGATGTTTTACTTTCATCTTATAATTCTTATAGTGATTTCATAATTAATAATAACGTAAATTCTCATGAATTTAAATTTAAATTTTATCGTAATGCTGACTAACATTCATACATCCGGCTTCCATTGTGAACAATTTTTTAAATTATTCATTATGATATTGGATATTCAAACCTAATTTTTTTTGCATTGTATATTAATTTTTGTATCATTAGTATTTAATGGTTTTTGAAATAAATAAATAATTATTTTTTCGGGGAAATTTTGTTTACCTTTTCTACGTGTTTTATATATGAATTTTAATTGCTTAATTTCAATTAAAGTTACCTCAAATGTTTTCGTATATGCGCTTAATCGTTCGCTCTTATCTTCACTTATTTATATATAGATATATACAAAACTTTTTTCATTTAATGTAGTACATCCACGGATAATGTCGAATATATATGTCAGATCTTTTTTATTCAGTCTACCTACAAATGCAATTTCTTTAGTTTTAATTTTTTTATTTTGTAGTTTCTCTTGCATATCTTTTAAATTATTTGTTTGAAATTTTTAGTGCGAGTTTGAATAGCCAAAATTTTTTAATTTTCTTGTCTTATCCCTTAAGCCATACCTTCTGATCGTCATATTACATTCCCATAAAAATCCAAAGGATGTTTTTAATAATACAGTTTAATATATTTAAAAAAAATCATTAACACGCAATTATATATACCAAAACATTGCTGTGCGTATGTTAAGACTTGTGAATGTAAAATTTAGCATCAATGAATTTTTTGCAGATTTTTATATTATATATAATAAAAAATGATGGAAAATGATGAATTGTGTAAAGGTTCAGTATGGGATTTAAACTTTTATACATACTTATGATGCATATATTTATAATACGTGTTGTGGTGGATATAAACTTATAAGTATAATAAATAAATATTCAGCAGATAAACTATATACCAAAACATATATGAGTGAGTATATTTATAGAATATATGCGATCATTTAAAAATATATAATTTGTAATTCAACAGCAGGGGTTATTCCTTGCTTATGTTATATACACATATATCATGGTGGGATTTTATTAATTTTATATATTATATATTAACATCCATTTAGTCATTTTAATTTTTTTTTTTTTTTATTCAATAACGTAAACAAAACTTAACATAAAATTTGTTTTGTTGGAATATGAGATATTACATATAAATATATAGAAAAAAACCAACATTCAATTTATGTATTTTTAATTTTTATTTGATTCAACAATTTTAAAAATGACAATTTAAATTTATTTTCAATATAAAAATATATATAAAAATGTAATCTTAAATAATTATACAAATAATTGTCATCATATAAGAATATTTTATAATTTAATATATATTGTTTTGTACTTTCAATTTTAAGGTATATATACCATAATTAAAGGAAATTAAGATTTATTATTATTATTGTTTAATTTTATTAATATTTTAATAAAATTATGCTTCGATTTTTTATTATAATATATATACGTATCGTATTGGTTCTTGATCTACGATATTTTCCTGCATGGTATTCAGACTAAATCGAATTTGTTTGTGTTGTGTATATGGTAAAGCGAAGCAAAAAATGTTGATGAACAAATTTAAATGATGTCTATGAAATAAAATTAATTTAACTGCCGTATCAAACAAGAATTGTTAAATTATAACTACAAATTCAATCTCTAAAATCTCTAAAATTTATATATGTATTCATTCCACTACATCGCAAACGAATACACCCTATATATTATATATAAAATATATTCTATATATTTTTCCAATATTAACATTCAATAATTATATATCAATAAAATTATTTATTTTTTTTAAATAATATACATTGCGACAATTAATATACCGGACTGGTCCTAGAAAATACATGAAAAACAGGATTTTTGAAATTATTTTTTTTTATTTATTCAAAATATTCTCCTCCTGATTCAATACAACTGTTACATCGATTTAATAATGATTCAAATGTGTGTTCCAACTCATTTTGTGGTATTGCCTCTAGTGCTCGTGTAGATGCTGTTTGAATGGTTTCAATATCCTCAAAAAACATCCTTTCAATTACAACTCTGTGGTGTAAATGTTAAAAATGCCAACCTAAAATTCTAACGAAATTTTGGGGTCGTGGGTTCGAATCCTACTGAATGCATAAAATATGTTTTGTGATTTCGGTTATTTTTCGAATCTGAATTTTAACACAGAGTTGTATATTCCGCTTGCGGTTGGTCGTACGGCTAATTACCGACACCGTAAAAGCCACAAATTAAGTAACTAATAACAGAAGGCTGTTGTTGGACGCTAAAACCAGATTGTTGGTTGTATAGCGAAAAATTAATTTTTTTATTTAATTTCATTATAAGTTTTGGGAACAAGGAGAAGTCCCATGGTGCTAAATCAGGTGAATACGGTGGATGATTTAACACACAGTTTTGATTTCGAGCCAAAAACTGACGAACAATAAGTGAAGTGTGATTTGGTGCATTATCGTCTAGCAACTATCTAACTATATCTGATTCACGATATTCAGGTCGAATACGACGAATCCTGCCCATCAAACGCTTCAAAACTTCGATATAATATGCGCCACTGACTGTTTGACCAGTTGGAACGAATTCTTTATGGATAATTCCCTTGCTATCGAAAAATGTTACGAGCATTGTCTTGATTTTCGATGGAACTTTTTTAGCAATCCACGAAACATTTATACCACTCAAAAACCACTTGTGTTCTACCCATACAATTATCTCCATTAACTTGCTGCATCGATTCGATTGTTTCTGTTGTAGATTTACCAATCTTTGCGTTGAATTTAATGACTGCGTTCTTTGGTCCATGTTAAAATTTCTACTTCAACTAAAATATTGTTTCACAAGAAATGTCATAACTTTTTTATTTATCAACCAAATGCAATAAAATAACTTACAGACGATAGAGAAAACATCAAGCTTCAAAACGCATGTTACATCCCATCACATCGTCCCACTGGTTATTGAGATATGGAGTTTGAGTCCGGAATATTAATTATCGCACTGTGAATAGAATTATAAATTTATTAATAAACGCATATTTAAATTTATATATTTATTATAATAAATAATTAATTTGATCATAATAAATGCCAGATAATAAAATACATATAATAAGTCTTAAATATAAATAATTCAAATACGGTATATATAAATAATATTTAAAAAAAAATGTTACATTCAATATTAGTACATATACGCATATATCTGACAAATAGCGTGAAACTGTTAATAAACATGTCCTTTTACTTAGCGGGAGGGAATATGTGTTTAAAAATATATCGAATGAATATATAATATACAGTCATTATATATATTATTGGTTGTGTTTGTGTTAAATAAAAAAACTCATTCAATCCAAAATATGTGAATGTATAAATAAATACATGCGATTATATAAAAAAAAAAAACATAAAAATAAAATAAAAAATATAAACATCATTTAAATATTCATTCGATCTCATATTATTTATTATATATATAGATTAGATTAGATTAGCTTTCAGATTTATTTTTTATATAATATTTATTTTATTACATAAAAGTATTTCAATATAACTTTTAAATATATACATATATACTATATCGCTTTTAACCTCAAGAAGATATCGCTTCTGATGGTCCCACAATCTACTACTATATATGATTTCACCTTTCGGTTATATGATCACTTTTGATTGTATATTGTTTATATAAAATTTTTTACAATATATTAAAATATATTTTAATTTTAAAATTAGGGAAAACACTGAATATAAAAGATGAAATCGTATGAATCGTATTACTTAAATTGAAATTTGTTCTTTGTCGGGCATGGAAGTTGATGATAATATATAATAATTTATAATTATATATTATAATTATTATATAATTCTGTCTTATGGTGAATTCAGACTTGCGTAAGCCAAGTTTTAATAATTTTTTAATTGTTTTAATCATTAATCTTTTAAAATAATTATATAACTCTGTGGTGTAAATGTTAAAAATGCCAACCTAGAATTCTAACGAAATTTTTCGTAGGGTTCGAACCCTACTGAATGCATAAACTATGTTTTGTGTTTTCGGTTATTTTTCGAATCTGAATTTTAACACAGAGTTGTAAGCGCTTGCGGTTGGTCGTGAGGCTAATTACCGACACCGTAAAATACACAAATTAAGAAACTAACATCAGAAAGCTGTTGTTGGACGCTAAAACCAGATTGTTGTTTGTATAGCGAAAAATTTATTTATTTTATTATCATTAAACGTATCGTAATCGTAAAAGAAGAAATCATAATTTCATCATCCTTTCTATCATCTATATATTTAAACTTTGTTTAAACTTTTTGGGATTTTCAAGTTTATATATTCAATTATAATAATCATTTCGTTGCATTCGGGGGGTCATCTTTTTGATGTGTATTTTGTTATGAATCTTTTCGGAATCAATTTAAAAGAGAAAATTCCAAGAAAAATCTCGACCAATTCCTATATGAAAGCAATTAAAGCCTTTTTTGTCATAAAAAAATTCGCATTACAACAAACAATTCGGTTTTACCGTGCGTCCAACAACAGCCTTTTATGGTTATTTTCTTAATTTGTGGCTTGTGAACCGAAAACACAAAACATATTTTATGTCTTCAGTATAGGATTCGATACAAAGACCCCAAAATTTTATTAGAATTTTAGGTTTGTATTTTTATCTTACACACCACAGATTTCAAAGATGTGTAGAATAGTTAAGTCCACTGATCGTTTGAGTTGTCCGGACGAAATTTCCTCACATCCGGCACTGAAATTTTGGGGGCAGTAAAATGTTATAGTTTCTATAAGATGTGTTTTTCTTTTAATTCATGTAATTTAATGCCTATTTATTTTTTTTAGTACATCTATATAAATATATTGTCTTTTCGAACTTAAATACGCATTATTATTATTATTTTTATTATTATTATACATTATTAATTGTGTTTATTGTTTTTATTTTTATGATATATGTATATGATTTATTTATTTATATAAATAATATTACATATCTCTGCATATTATTATTATTATTATTATTATTTTTGTATCTTATTATTAGATATTATTATTGTTATATAGAGTAAGCAATCCTTTATAAATAAAATAACACAATATAACAAAAACATTTATATTTTAAATTTGTTATGCGCTCGTTAAAATTTTTGTGATATTTGAACCAAATATATAGAATATTTATAAATATATATATATATATAGATAAATGTTTATTTAAGTTTATATTTTGTTAAATAAACACTTTGCGTGTTTTTTATCTAATATAATAAGATTTTATTTTTAAAACATATCATCTCCATATAACATATATTTTTTTATGTATTATTGGGAGTATGCATTAATTCGTGCCTTTTTCTAAGAGTATGCGTTACTTATTTATAGTATTATTTAAAATTTTAAAAAAGTGGAGATTTCAACTTAGAAGACGATGAACGACGCGGACAGCCAAAAACGTTTCAAGATGAAGAATTGGAGACATTGCTTGATGAAGATGCGTGCCAAACGCAACAAGATCTTGCAAAATCATTGGGAGTTGATCAAACAACCATTTCCAGACGTTTAACAGCAACGGGATTCATCCAAAATCTTGGAAATTGGGTGCCATATGAATTAAAGCCAAGAGATATCGAACGCCGATTCTGTATGTCCAAAATGTTGCTTCAACGCCACAAAAACAAGTCATTTTTGCATCGGATTGTCACTGATGATGAAAAATGTATTCATTGCGATAACTCCATAAGCGCAAGAAGTCGTATGTGAAGCTCGCCGCCGCTAGCACATCCACCGCAAGGCCGAATATCCATGGTGCCAAGGTAATGCTCTGTATTTGGTGGGATCAGAAGGGGGTGTTGTATTATGAGCTGTTGAAATCGGGTCAGACGATTTCAAAGGGGACCTCTACCAAACACAATTAATTCGTTTGTAGAGAGCGATTGCGGAAAAATGACCAGAATATGCAACCAGACACGAATCCATAATTTTCCATCATGACAACGCTCGGCCACATGTTTCAAGACCGGTTCAAAACTATTTGGAAAACAGTGGGTGGAAAGTTCTACCTCACCCGTCTTATAGCCCAGACATAGCCCCTTCTGGTTACTACTTGTTCAGATCAATGCAGAATGCCCTCACCAGAATACGCTTCACTTCAGAACAGGGTATCAAAAATTGGCTCGATTCGTTCTTCACCACGAAGCCGGAGAAGTTCTTTTTGAATGGAATCCACAAACTGCCAGTAAGATGTGCAAATGTTGTAGCATCCAATGGACAATATTTTGATCATTGATTGTATAACCATTTATTCACAATAAAGCCTTAATTTTCGAGAAAAAAAACGCATGAATTAATGCATACTCCCAATATTAGAACAAATTTTGAATAAAAAAAAAAAGAGTATAAAAGAAAAATAATAGACATCATAATAGATAATGTAAATATTGTATGGAAAATATTTATATTATAGATACAATTTCAAATTTCATATCTATTTAGATTTAAATGAGAAAAATGAATTATGACTTTATTTCGATGACTGACAAATTTTTATCAAACAATCAAAATAACTGTATTAAATTAAATGCAGAAAAAAGATGTGAGGATGAGAAAAAGATGAGGATTGCAAGTTTTAATAAAGAAAGTAAGAATAAACTTATTACTGCTTGGAGAAATACAAGCAAAAATTAAGGAATTGAAAATTGTTTTTACCAAATATAAGGAGAGTTTACAGTTTTAAAAAAAATTATTCATTTATAAATAGTCCATTTAAATATAGTCATTTATCATTTGATTTTAATTTTCACCACATTTGAATAATAAATATATTATTCAAATGTGGCGAATATCATTTCCTTAAATTCTGCATTCATATTCAGTATTATATGAAAAAAAAAATTCGCACACACGACCATGAAAACTTACAGGTGAATTTTTGTATATTATAATAAATAACAATCCTTATCAATTACCAAATAATATTCATATTCGATGATGAATGAATATAATAACCTTTAAATATATATATATGTGTTTGCGGTTATAATTACATTAATTACATCCAATCGTATTCGTTGAAAATATATAAAATATGATTTTATATTAGTACCGCCTTTTATTTAAATATATACACTTTTTTTATGTATAAATAATTCTAAATTCGAGTATACACACACATAATTTCATATATTTTGTTTTTTTTGGTCCAGATGTTAAATCTTTATACAGCATCAGAATGAATTAAGAAAAATAAATTTTATTTAGTATATAGAATATTTTAAAAGATTCTCGTCGTCGTCATCGTCGTCGTCGTCGGTTCTCGCATTCAACGCATTTTTTCTTCTTTTTTTTTTTTTGTAATTAAATATATGTTTTTTTTTTGATGTGTGTGATATTGATAAATAAAAGGACATAATTCCTGATTAATATCCTGAATACATAGTTTTTGTTTAATTTAAAAATTTTGTGGAATTTTTATTATAAGTTTTTTAAGGATTGTTTTTGCATTTTTAAATTGTTTTTTTTTTAATAAAAAGTATTTTTTTTTTACTGCCAAAGGAAGTGAATTATTCATAAAATTATTAATTTATTGATTGAAATTTTGTTTATTTAAAGAACGAAAAATTTGTTTATATGTGATTAAAATTTAATAGTTGAAAAATTCAATAGATTGTTCAAAATCGTACAAGAATTTTAATTCTAAAACAAGACTTTTTAAAATTAACACACATTTCATTATAATAAGTGCGGGAAAATCAGTTATTGAAAAAACTTTTTATACCTACCTAATCGTATAATATATATAGATAATATATCAATTAAGGAAACATTCTTATATAAAAAATTGTATTGAAGAACCTTAAATAATAATGCATTTGAATTGTATGAAGAATAACGAAATTGCTAATTGCAATTTCGGGGGACTATCTAATAAACATAATAATACTACTACTACGGCAACTATGGATAATGATAGCGATGATATTGAAGATGATATTGAAGATAATTCCGAAGAGACAATAATTGATGACGCTTATGAAAATCTGAACGAACAACCGCATTCAAATATGATTAATATTAATCATCATAATGATGAGGATGATGACAATAATAATAACAATAATAATAATAAAGATAATAAAGATATTACCAAAGATAGATTTATTGAAGAAAATGTTAATGGTGAAATGGATTTATTAAGAAAAAATAAACATAATCAAAATAATTTTTATAAAGAAATATCGTCTAGTTATAATACAAATATAAATAATACAAAATTAAGTTTTAGTGTAGATAGAATATTATCGAATGATAATATAATTATAAATCATTCTAATATCAACCACATAAATAATAGTTTTTCTTCAGATAATGGAAATTTTTTATTCATAAATCATGATAAATCTTTTGTTACGACTACGAATAATAATAATAATAATAATACAATATTTCCACAATATACAACAATGTCAAATGAAGAAATAAATAGTAAAAAAATTATTATTCGACCAATGCCAGTGAGATATTTAGCGACTGGCCAATCACCATCAGGTAAACATATTTTTTACATTTTAATAATAATAATGTACCGTCGTGTTAAAAGTGATAAAATACACCAACTTAAAATATCTTACAAACTATTTTGGAGTCGTGAGCTTGAATCCCGAATAATGCGAAGACGTAAAATATGATTATTTTTTTTTAGGTTTTTTCCCGGTTATTTTCGAAACTGAATTTTCATACACTGCATAAAAGCCGTAAAAAGAAACAAATTTTGAAACCGACAACTGCAGGATCGATGTTGTCGAATGCTAAAATCAATTGTCTGTTGTAAAAGGAAAAATTTATTATTGTTATAATGATGTAGAAACGCACAAAATGATGAGTTTTTCTATATAGAAGAAATCATTAAAAAAAAAATAGGATATTTTTCCATTTAAAAATCAATTGTAGTTTTCCCATCAGGTATAATTATCAAATTCACTATCCGAGTGAAAATAAATCATGATTTTTCGGCTGAAAAAGCCCAGAGTGAGACAGATATCTTAAACGGTCGTCTCATTCGGTAGATTTTAGACACTTTTGATATTCTTAATCGGTCTTAACTTCCTCTAATTTGATACCGTATGAAACCTTTTAGGACTATACATTATACAGTACATTATTATAACTACATTTAATCACTTATTTAATCTCTTACGGTCTCCATAAAGGGACGGTTTGATACCGTAAGAGACCACAACCAAAATATAAAAAAATATTAACAAGATTTCAATATACGGGATCACAATGGGAACACTAATGGGATCACAAAACGGTCTCAAACAGTTTCAATCGGTATTAGGATGCGGATAAAAATGACAGTCTTTTCAGTCTTGTTCCGCATCATATATGTATACTATAAATTGGGCTTTGCGGGGGATTTAGCGGGCATTTTTTCAGTCTCTTCCGCGTTTGAAAACTCAATTCAATTTTTTTTCCACCCGCGGGTAGTACAAAATTACTTAAAATTGACATGAAACATGAAATTGAATATTTTTTGGAGTGTAGTTAATCATTAGACAAAATAAAAAACGAGACCTTTTTATGACTGTGTCACAACAAAAGAAATATAAAATTACTGTAAAATATCATATACAAATAATTGAAAATTAAAATGGTAAAAGTTAAAAAACTCCTTCCTTCCTTCGCGTTGAATGATTATTGTTTTTTTTTTGTTCATATAATCTATGTCTTATTAATTTTTGTGTAAGTGAAAAAATGACGAAATAAATTGTTTATATAAACGCATTTTAATTTTAAATTTTTAAAATAAACAAACCAAAATTTTTCTTTGATTTAACAAATTTATTTTTTATTTTCATCCTTATTTATACGCGTTTTCTACATATATATATATATATATATATTTATAATTTTTCATTACCACATCTTTCCGGAATAATCTTTATAAATATGTGGACTTTTGATAATTTTTTAAAATATTCTATACTATTTTTCTATACTCTATGCTCCAATTGTCGAAAGTAATATATAAAATTTCCCTATAATGATGAAAATATGAAAATTATATGAAAACGCGTTTTGAGGGAAATAAAAACCATAATTATTGGAAATAAATTATTTTTGAAGTTTTTACGTTAATTTTTAAGTTAACTTTCTTAGTGTTTGACCAAGTTTTTTTGGGAGGAAAGCTGGTTAAAAAACTGGTCATTTATTGTTAGATAATGTATATGAATTTATATTTTTATATTAATAAAATGAAAGCCTGCAAAAGCTTGAAATTATCTTTAAAATAATCTAATTTTTTTGGCGAACGCATTTTTGTTTTGAGAAATAAATATGCATAAATTTATTCTTTATTTTGAACTTGCGGGTGACTGCGGGCGATGTTTAATATATTACATTAATTTAAGGGTTAAAAATTTATTATAATTGTCTGAATTTTATATAATTAAAAATGCATTCTTTCGTTTCATATATTATTATATAATTTCATCGAAACGCGATGATTTTTCTATAAAATTGATAAAAAATTTCAAAATCCGTAATTGCATTCGTACAGAGCTATGCATACAATTTTCTTTCTAAATTATCCATATAATAATAATAATAATAAATAATATTAAATAGTGAATATTTACCACTTTTAATGAAATTATAATAAAAAATTATATCTATAATGAAACTAAATACTGAATGTTTTTTCTCCAATTTATAACAAAAACTATATAATAATTAAAATAATATAAACATAAATATCTCGATTTTAATATATAGAAAATATATGTATACATATATCAAATGAAAAAAAAATATATATATCAGAATAGTTGAAGCGATTTACATACATATGTATGTATATATAAAAATTAAATAAAAACATCGATGAAATTTAGATAAACAATTGCATCCTAAAATAAGGAATAGTGTTGAAAACATAATACATCTGTTCATTCATCCAAATATATATATATATATATATATATAAATTGAGTATCAATACTACTACAATAATTTTTTTCAAAATATATACACAACACATATACATAATCATATATATATATATTAGACTAATTAGTCCGTATATACGCGTTATTATTATTATTATTATTATGTATATATACGGATAGTTTATATTGAGAAGTGGGTTTTCAAATTATAATAATTAACAAATATTAAAATGTTCATGTAAACATATATTTATATATATCGCTGTTTATATACAATATATAATATACATAAATCTGTTCTCTGTATATATACCATTTTATATGAATTGTATATAATATATATATAGAAGATAGAGCGATGTTTATAAATTTCTAAATAAAAAATTCAAACAAAGTACATTATTTACATATAGATTTTGTGTACAGGGTGTTTTTTGGGGTGAACTGAACGTTTTGGATAACAAGTGATTTACATTTTTACAGAGTATAGAACAACCATATGTCCAAAAGTTTCATATATCAAATTTGGATTGCCCAATTTTTAGCTAACATACATATATATATTAAGTATATTGATTGAGATTGGACAGTTGAATGGATTGGAATGGATAATATCACTTTTGGTTTTGTTTCGTTCTGATTAAAATTGTTTTGTCAACTCATCAGACTATAGCGATGATCAAACCGAATCAATTTTGCAATATGTATCCGCAAGTATATATTGTATGTATATATCGAATACGTATATTAATTTGAACAATCAACGACGGTACGTATTTCAAAGACGGTTTGGTTTTGGTATATGTTAAATTAAATATAAATTTCAACATATTATTAAGCTTTTACTGGATGAAGTAGTTAATTCAAAACTGTATTTTCAGTCTATTTACTTATTAAGGGTTCTGCACCCTATCAATTTTTTTTTTTTTAACTATTATCAACGATCTTCCATATCAATAACATAGAAAACCCAATGAGGCGTGACGCTAAATGATGGTGCGTTCCACATCTCATTTGATCTACTTCATATAATCATATAGTGCTTCTGTCATACCAGAAGTTGATATTTTTACTTAACAGTATCAATATCTTTGTTCCTGGAGGATAAACGCATTAAAATTTGTGGTTTCCATCTAAAACAAAACGCATGTTTGTTTTATTTAAACAATTAACGATCCGATCCATAAAGATCCTCATAAATGTTGAGCCACAATAATATTATTCGAATAATACTTTTATTCCACAAAAAATCTAATATAGGGAACTATTCAATTTGGGAATGTCTGCAATAGTTTTACACGAAAAAATAATAGAATTTTTGCAGCTAAAAAAAAAAAAGCGAAAGATAGTCGCATTGGCGTTTTACGAAGATCCAATGATTCATGAATTCTGAAAATTTAGCCCTGCTTGATATTTATAAGACCATTTCAATATTGAGTATAATTCTTATTAATGGACCCGTTTACCAATTTTTATGCTAAAGTTTGGTCACTGCGGATACAAAAAAAAACATGAATTTTCGTTGATCAAAAATGAAACTATACATAATAATTTGTATATATGAATTTTTAATCTCGGCGTTTCGGTCGTGATAATTTTTTAAGTGGTTTTGCAATCACTCTTAATATGATGTATATGAGTATACCATTAATTAGCTACCATTTAGCATATTTAGCATATAGATTCAAAGTTACAGTAATCAAAGTTACATCTTACTAATTAAGTGAGTGATGGTTTTTAGTTCTTAAGTGGGGATTATTTGAAAATTTAAATTGAACAAGTAAGAATTAGATGGTTCGTAGGTGGACACGAACCAAGTACGTTTCGGATCCTCATCAGTGGCCATACGTACACTTTAACAACTTTGCCATCAAGTTGATGTATATGATGTAGATTGCAAAACCACTAAAAAAAATTATCATGACCGAAACGCCGAGATTAAAAATTCATATTTAAAAATATTAAACGGTCGAGTAATAAAAATATTAATAATGTGATATATGTATCATATCATTAATATATTCAATATAATAATTTGTATTGAATTATTAGATGATATATAGACAGACGATCAGTATATATAGTTTAATTAAGCATAATTTTAAAATATTATCACGACACGAAAGTTTAAGTAAATTTATTCCTTTTATAACTCAGCTCTTGTAACTTGAAATAAATTCTCAGATGGGTACATTCTGTATATTTCCTACAGATTGCTTAAAACGACCAACAAATTTGAAAATTCAATTTTTGCCGTGATAACATATCAAAACAAAATGAAACAGTCTTCCAGCAGCAATACTAGAAATGTACCCCTCCCACTTTTACGACTTTAAACATTTCTTCCCAACTGACTTTACACTGTCTTTACACTGTACAGTGTAAAGACACTTGGGAAGATAGCCATCTAAAAATTCAACTTTGTAAAACTTTGTTTTCACAAAAGTGAAGAGTTATTTTTTCTTTCTTGATTTTCCCGTTTAACCGCGTAGACCGCGATCTTTAAATTTTGTGACTATAATCTTATCTATCAGGTTATATAAGGTATACATATATTAGTTCTGTTTAAGATGATGCAATGGCAAATTGTATTAAAAACTAACAAGACTCATCAAAATACAAAATATATATAGATTTCGAGAAATTACAGAAATACTTTTTTATTTGATTGAATAAGTCTTTTATTTATATCTTTTGTTTTATTTATTTCTTCTTTTTTGTTGAATTAAAAATTGATAGAACTAACTATACCCTATAGGATCGTTCCACAGTTAAGTTAAATATTTTTTCTCAAAGGTTTTTTCTTTCAAAATTTCATAAATTAATCCAGAAAAAAATAATAGATTCATTCATAAAATCAATTAATTCTCTAATTTAATTTGTCAAACAACTTTTCATGGAATAGTAATATAATAATTGCAGCTAAAAAGGCGGCTTGCCGCATTGGATTTTTAAGAAGATCGAAAGAATTTCTCAATTCTGAAAATTTAGCATTAGTTTATAGGTCTTTTATAAGACCACTTCTAGAGTATAATTCCTACATATGGGCTGGTGCACCAATTACTACACTGCAGTTTAGTGACAGGATCCAAAAACACACTATTTCGCTGATCAGAAATGAAACAATAACAAATTCCATTGAATCATTGGATCATAGACGATCAGTAGCTTCATTGTGCACATTTTATAGGTATTATTACCATGAATGCTCTAATGAAATTTTAAAGCTAATTCCTGAACCCATGAACTTCTCTTATAATTCGAGAAATTTACAAACGGCTCATTCATATTCTGTATCTATTAGTTTTTTGCGAACCAACAGATTTGGAAATTCATTTTTCCCAAGAACAGCAAGATTATGGAATAGTCTTACATAACTAGTATTTCCCTCTACTTTTGATTATCAGTTATTTAAATTAAACATTTCATCTTATCTAAAAATTAATCCACCTAAAGTGCAACTTGGACAATTGTTTGAAAACCGATGAGTGATTTTTTCTAACTTCGTTTTAGTGTAAGTTTTTTTTTTATCTCATATGTTTGCTTTATTTTCAAAATTTCATAAATTAATCCACATATTATAATAGATTTACCACCCAAAATCACTTAAGTGTATTCAATGCATCTCTAAGGTTCATCACCTGATTAAGTGATTTCGTTACGGATTCACGACAATAGAATTCCGAGGTTTTATGGGCGCTAAACCGATTCTGCCATAGTAGCGAACAAAAAAAAATAAATATTCAATGCATCTGTTCATCAACTAATAGAGTTTTTGTCAAGGGCTCATACAAGACCGGTCCTTTACTTTTTCACGCCCTACGCACTCTAAATATTTGCGCCATATATAGTATATACTAGCCATTTCCGCGTCGCCCATAAGATGCGCCCTAAATCTATTCCAATGATTTAAAAGAAATTTTTGGAATGGGATTAATTATTCTAAATCATTTTTTAAGTCGTTAAAAATTAAAAAAGGAATACGCGTCCTCCTAGTTAAAAACCGCTGTACTGAAAAACGCGTCCCACGCAAGTGCAACGTTTGCCTGTGTGAAACCTGTGTGAGACCGGTCCTGATGGGCCGGAGACCGGTCCTGATGGGCTCATACGAACAATTCCAAGGTTTTTTTTTTTTTTTTGACGCTTAACCAATTTTGCCGTAGTAAAGAACAAAAAATGAGAAAGATATTATAATTCAATTTAATTTAATATTCCACCGCATACAAAATGTTTCTTCAGAACTTTTACCAATGCGAAATATCCATAAATGTGAAAATGGGAAACAAATATATTGATTTTGTTCACTAAACTGTACTCGGCTATATCAACCTCGAATTCGAAGTTTATTTTTTTAAAATCCGCTCTATAACAAAAAGTGCGTTCGGATGTGTAACAAAATTATAAATTTCCGCAATAGAACAATTCAGTTAAATATAAATGCATGAATCACGCACCCCTTAAAATGGATTAACTTCAGCATAAATCTGCGTATACAGATCAACGCATCATCCTGTATAAATATTATATAAATAATTATAATCTTATTATAGTTAAATATATATAATCTTCATATAGATATATTATTTATTTATATATACATACATATATTAAAACTTTAATTAATTATCGACATCGACATAAAAAGATATTTGAGTTTTTGTATAAAAATTGAAAAATCATTAACTGCGATTAATACTATTTCTATTATTATTATTATTATTATTTTTATTATTCAAATATAGGTATATAGAAGCTAATCATGAATCAAAACTTATAATATATATATGAATGTATGTATGTAAACAATTATAAAATCTTCAAAAACTTCTATCTTCTTTCAATAATAATAAAAAAACAAAAAGGTTCTCGAAGATAGATAATCTCAACTTATTATATAGAGATCTATTGAAATGTTAATATATATATGTTAAATAACATATCACACACACAAGAAACAAAAAAAAACCGTATTTTAATTTTCTTTGATGAAAATGTAAATATTTATAAAAGTATAAATCCATTTATAAACAAAATTAAGTATAGAGAAAAAAAATAAAATAAAATAAAATAATATAAGAAACAGTGAAAAATAAAAACCAGACGATTTTCCAATAATAATAAAAAAATCTGTGATTAAACTTTTTTTTTTTTTAATTATATCTCGCTGTATTAAAAGAATCATATATAATATATAGAAAAAAAACTAAATACGATCGATTTTTTGATCGCGCGCGTATTTATTTTTAAATTACACACAACATTTTAATATATGTATGTTTGTTATATTTGATTTGATTATAGGCAAGTGTAAATAAAACATTAAGATATTTTTTAAAAAAAAATTTATTATTATAATTATACAATTCATAGTTACGAAATTTTTATTTGAATTTCATTTTATTTTATTTTATATATATTGTATATAAAATAATAATAAAATGTGTTTTGTTTATTTTATACCAAAAAGAACATAATAAAAATTCCACTTAAAATTTTAAGAAAAATAAATAATTTGCAGATTTTTACAAAATTTTTCCGTTTATTTTTTTATTATGTTTAAATAAAATAATTATTATTATATTATTTATTAATAACACCTTTTTGTTTTTTATAATTAATTAATTAATTTTATATATATACCTGTGTGAAATAATTTATAACGTGTGAGAATTCATAATACATATATATAAGTATTAATTAAAATAATATAAGAAAATCTGTATAGGAGTTAACTACATTATTTATAATTAAATAATATTTTAAATATATATTTTGAAGTATATATATTTTTAAGATTTTAGATTTTTAGAATTAAAGATAAAATATTTATTAATTAAAATTACCACAAAAAATTTTATTAACTCAGTCGAGGCTGAGCTGATAAGGTAAAATGCTGTTAATTTTTGGAAGTTTATTAAAAATAAAAGATCTGCTAGCGGTTATCCTTCGTCTATTCGTTATAATGACGTTGAGGGCGCTGATGATATATCAATGGCAAACATATTCGTTGAATTCTTTGAAACTTCATTTGATAACACTACGTCATTCACAGTGATTATGATACTGTGGGCAATTTGCATCTTTTGATTATCTCTCTGGGATAAATTATTCCATTGCTTATTCTGATGTGTATATGCGTCTATTAATTCTTGCAAAAGAAAATCCACTTGTGGGCCTGATATGGTGTTCCATCCATGGTATTGATTTGGTAATGCATTGATTTTATTACTTCGCCACTTACAATCTTGTTTAATATAAGTCAATTGAACTTTCTTCTTTTCCTAATCTTTGGAAACGATCTTTCATCATTCCACTTTATAAAAAGGGTGGAAGAAATGATGTGGTGAATTATCGTCCGATTGCGCGATTGTCCGTTATACCTAAAACATTTGAGGGGTTCTGGTTTTTAGCATTAAATCCGTAATATATCCAGAACAAGATTGGTTTTATTCGTGGTAGATTCACTACCACAAACTTACTTGATTTTACTACATATTACTTTGAACAATTTATAAATTTGGAATAAACAGGTTGATTGTATTTTTACCGATTTCTGCAAGGCTTTCGATAAAATGCGCGCAGATTGTCTAAATTGTTGGCAATGGGGTTTGGTTTTCATTTTGTAGCGTGATTTCAGTCATATTTGTTCGTGCATCGTTCGTGCAGCGTATTATTTAATAATGTCCGGTCAAAAAGCTTTTTTTGTCAAGTCTGGGGTTCCTCAGGGTAGTCATTTTTAGGACCTATTTTGTTTATTCTATGTGGTAAATAGGGCGAATTCTACACTTGGTTTTATAATGCATATGGGTATAGGGAATTTTCTGATCCATATAGTATACGTACATTGTTTTACTCCCGTGTTCGATTATTTCTTGAATATGCGTGTCCGGTATGGTCGGCTTATTATTCAAATACTAAAAATAGATTGGAATCGGTCCAGAGAAGATTTCTAAGATTCGCTCTTAGATCACTTCCTTGGTTTAATTCAATTGTTTTGCGTTGTTATACTCATAGGGTGACATTATTAAATATGCCTACATTTGGGAAACATAGACAATATATTGGGTTGTCATTTATATGTCGATTGATGAATGGTATACTGTTGATTGTACTTCCATATTGAATAAATTGTATTTTAAATTAAATTTTCGAAGCCTACGATCAATTGAATTCTTTAATATTGATGGTCATCATACCAATTATGGCTGTTTTAATCCACTTGATGCTTTACTGATGTCCTAAAATTTTTATAGTATAATTTTTTACTGGACAATAATGTAAAAAGTTGTGAATTTAAATTAAAATTTTATAGTATTACTATAACAAAATTAACAAAATTTTATAATAGATAATATATAATAATGTGTACGTATTAGTATTTAATACTTTTTATAGTGAATAAATAAATAAATAAATAATAAAATTTCATTTCAGCAACGTTATTAACATCAACAACAATAAATCAACAACAACAACAACAACAGCAACAACATCAGCAGCAGCAACAATGTATAAAATATAATCATAATCGAAATATGATACAATTGCATACGCCAACAATTTATATAAATAATAAAACACAATTATCAAAAATAATACATAATCATCATCATCATCATCATCAACAACAACAACAACAACAACAGAATACAAATGTTGGATCACATTTATCTTCGTCTATCAATAATACCGGACATCATCATCATGGACATGGACACATAATAAATCAATTGGATCAAAATAATAGAATACAAACAACCACAACGAATCAAAATCAAAATCAAAATAATCATAATATAAAACGTAAACGTTCATGGTCACGAGCCGTATTCAGTCAATTACAACGTAAAGGATTAGAAATACAATTTCAAATACAAAAATATATAACAAAACCGGATCGTAGAAAGCTGGCCGCACGATTAGGATTAACCGATGCTCAGGTATATGTCTTTATTTTTTAATATTACTTTCATATATACGGAAAAAATTTACATTGTAATAAACCTACTTTGTAATAAACCTATATAGTGGAGTTTCGGTATCCATCTAAAAAAAATCATCCGCGCAGAAATGTTGAGCCACAATCTTATATATGTTATGAATAATACTATACCAATCTAAGGACCTATTAATTAATTCGGGAATGTCAAATAATTTTGTGCATGAAACGCGCAGTAATATAATTAGTTTTTTTTATGTTCGTTACTACGGCCGGATCGGGTTAGCGCCCCTAAAAACCTCGGAATTCTATTGCCGTGAGCCCGTAAAACGAAATCACTTAAACAGATGATGAACCTATGATGGGTTGTTGAATATAATTAAATGATTTTGGGTGACCAAACTTCAATTATATATCTGTGACAAAACTCTTAAACTGAAATGTAGTAACTGAAAAAATAACTCATCATATCGTTTTCAAAACAATTGTCCAACTTTGGTGCACTTTAGGTGAATGAGTCTTTAGAACTGTAGGATGAAATGCATAATTTTAATGATTGATAGACATAAGAAGGGGGAAATATACTAGCTCTGGGAGACTGTTCCATAGAGCCTTGATGTTCTTGGAAAAAATGAATTTCCAAATCGGTTGGTTCGAAAAAAGTTAATATCTATACCGAAGATGTGCTGTTTGAGAATTTCTTGAATTATAAGCGAAGTAATCGCTCCACGCATAAGCAGTCTGCGGTTTACATTTATCAGAATTATTTCTATCGATTATATAATTCTTACATATGTACACAACGGTTTAGTGCGACAGGTTACAAAAAGCTTGGAAAAAAAAAATGTTTCCCTGATCAGAAATGAAACAGAAATGAAATGGTTCAAAAATGAAACCATATAGTTAATTATTGGAGAAGATCCGGGTATAGATTCATTATGAACGTTTTTATAAATATTACCACCACACGAATGCTAAGAAATTTTTTCGAATTAGTCCCATATAAACTTCTCTCGAGTGATTAGAGAAATTCATTCAAACGGCACATTTATATTCTTTATAACTGTTTTTTTTTTGCGAACCAACAGATTTGGCAATTCATTTTTTGCCATAATAACATCAAATTAACTCTATATGATACAATCCTCCAAGCAGGACTTGCATTTCCTCTTCCACTTAAGTCTATTACTCAAATTAAAAATGTATAAACATTTTCTCCTATCTAAAGTTTAAACAATCCACAAAAAAAAACGCAATTTGGACAATTGTTTATAAACCATATGCGAGTTATTTTTCCTTTCTGCTATTCAGTTTAAGTTTTTTTTCAAATTAATCCATAAATAATTGATTGAATCGCACCATATAAAATCACTTCAATTGTATTCAATGTGCTATATGTTCATCACTTATAATTAAGAGATTTCTAAGATTAGATAAGAGGACGCGGCGGCTCACACAAAGCAATGAAATTCTGAGGTTTTTGGTTTAGGGGTCGCTTAACCGATTCTGCGGTATAGTACGAACAAATACCAACAATTTTGGATGATTTATGGGTTCGAATAACATTTACATTTCAAAGTTTCGTATTCAATATCGATAGGTAAAAAAACTTTTAAATCGCATAATTCAATCCAATATTAACATATAATTAAAACGCAATTACGAATCAATAACGAACATATAACTCAATTACGATTTTAATATAACTGAACTGACATAACTGACACAAGACACAAAGGTGTTCATCAGTTTATACTCGGCAAAATTTGTAACAGCACATATTTAATAACTATTAATAAAATAAGTAATGTTTTTTATATTTATTTTGTTTTTTTTTATCAAAAAAGGTAAAAGTATGGTTTCAAAATCGACGAATGAAATGGAGACATGCAAAAGAGAATCGTATCAATCAAGAAAAGGGAATCGGAAATCGAGTTAATGTTTCTTCAAAAAATATCAATAATATTAAATCAGATGAACAGGAAACAAGCAGCTCATCAGGTAGCCACATGAGCGGCAGTGGCAGCAGCAGCTCAGGTAACAACAGCAGTGATGAAGATGATATTGATGTGGTTACCGAATAATTATATTTAATAAAATTATGATTTCATGGAAATTAAAGAAAAACTCTGCCATCAGGATTCAATTACATATATTTTCGTACAATAACGTATTCGTGAGGGAGTGTTTTATTTTTTTTTCATAAAAATTATTAACGCCATCAAAATATTATTAAGTTTGATAATATATGTTAAATGGAAATATATTTTTTTTTTAATATTGCAATAAAATAATTATAAATAAAAAGAAAAAAATTTCGGATTTACAACCCCACAATTTGGCGATTTTATGGCGGCCAACAATAGCAGCTATTGTTATGTTTCTTAATTTGAACGGAGGGATTTTACGGTGTCGGTACTAATTAAGCAGCCGTACGACCAACCACATAAAAAAATAATACGTAACTCTGTGGCCACATAATTTCAGATTCGAAATTAACTGAAAAAACATCAAACATATTTTATGTCTTCAGTATCCGATTCGAATTCACCCACGATCCCAAAAATGAGTGAGAATTTTCGATGGTGTAATTTTTATCTATGGGACCAGCGAGTTACTGATTAAAATAATAATAAAAGAGAAACAGTATTTAAATATACGGGAAAAAACAATTTTTATTACAAAAAAAAAATACATATAAATGTATATTTATGAAAAATTAAATGATTTTTAATGTGAACTTTTTAATAGATTTTCTTTTATATCCCCGTTCAAATTTTTGTGTTACCGCGCAATAAACACCCACATTTGCTAATCGTTGAATGTTGATGATTGGAATCATATTCTTGGATATAGCTATATAAAATAAATTCAATTAATTTTGTGAATATTAAAGTATTAAAAGGAAAAATAAACAAAATTAAACTTACCCCTAGTAAATTTCGTGAAACATAACCTTCTTTTTGGCTGCCACCAGCTGTTGTTATGTTTCTTAATTTGTACGGCCTTTACGGTGTCGGTACTAATTAGCAGCCGTACGACCAACCATATAAAAAAATAATACGTAGCCCGGTGGCCATAAGATTCAGATTCGAATTTAACTGGAAAAACATCAAACATATTTTATATCTTCAGTATAAGAATCGAACCACCCACGATCCCAAAAATGAGTGAGAATTTTTCGATGGTGTAATTTTTATCTATGGGACCACCGAGTTACTGATTAAATTAATAATAAAAGAGAAACAGTATTTAAATATACGGGAAAAAAACAATTTTTATTACAAAAAAAATAAATACATATAAGTATGTATATTTATGAAAAATTAAATGATTTTTAATTTGAACTTTTTAATAGATTTCTTTTATATCCCCGTTCAAATTTTTGTGTTACCAATAAACACCCACATTTGCTAATCGTTGAATGTTGATGATTGTAGTGGTATTCTTGGATATAGCTATATAAAAAAAATTCAATTATTTTTGTGAATGTCAAGGTGAGTATACAGCGAAAATAAACAAAATTAAACTTACCCCTAGTAAATTTCGTGGAACATAACCAGCATAACCTTCTTTTTTGCCACCAGTTGTTGTTATGTTTCTTAATTTGTACGGCTTTTACGATGTCCGTACTAATTAGCAGCCGTACGACCAAGTACATAAAAAATAATACGTAACCCGGTGGACACGAAATAAAGATTCGAATTTAACTGAAAAAACATCAAACGTATTTTATGTCTTCAGTATCCGATTCGAATTCACCCACGATCCCAAAAATGAGTGAGAATTTTTCGATGGTGTAATTTTTATCTATGGGACCACCGAGTTACTGATTAAAATAATAATAAAAGAGAAACAGTATTTAAATATACGGGAAAAAAACAATTTTTATTACAAAAAAAATAAATACATATAAGTATGTATATTTATGAAAAATTAAATAATTTTTAATTTGAACTTTTATTTATATATACAGAATCGGTTTAGCGCTCGTAAAACCTCGGAATTCTATTGTCGTGAGCCCGTAACGAAATCACTTTACCAAACACATTTGTTTAGACTTTTGAGGAGGGAACAAACTGATTCACAAAAGTTAATATTCAAAAGTAATATTTTAACTTAAGTTTAAACGAGTATAACGAAATAAGTAAAAATAAATAAATTATTCAAGAAACATATTCTATATATATATTTATTTATATATGTATATATATCTTAAGGTAATATACAGTTTTACAAATTAAAAATCTGCAGTGTAGACAATTTGTACGGCTTTTACGGTGTCGGTACTAATTAGCAGCCGTACGACCAACCACATACAAAAATAATACGTAACACTGTGGTCACAAGATTCAGATTCGAATTTAACTGGAAAAACATCAAACATATTTTATGTCTTCAGTATCCGATTCGAATTCACCCACGATCCCAAAAATGAGTGAGAATTTTTCGATGGTGTAATTTTTATCTATGGGACCACCGAGTTACTGATTAAAATAATAATAAAAGAGAAACGGTATTTAAATATAAAAAAAAATAAATATACATTCAATATCAATATGTATATTTAAATGATTTTTAATTTGAACTTTTATTTATGGATACAAATCAAAACCAAAACAGTTCACCAAACACTTTAGTTTAGACTTACGAGGAGGGAACAAACTCATTCACAAAAGTTAATATTCAAAAGTAATATTTTAACTTAAGTTTAAACGACTATAACGAAATAAGTAACAATAAATTATTATTCAAGAAACATATAATATATATATTTATATACATATATGTATATATATCATAAGGTAATATACAGTTTTACAAAAAGAAAAAAATTATTAAAAATTTGTAGTGTAGACATACACACTTTACACTTTACATTTATCTAAATCTAAATTAAATCAAATTATATTTAATATGATTTTTTTTTTCATATCACTATACATAATTTAATTAAAACACTAAATGAAATTAAACAAAGAAGAGTAAAAAAAAAATCAATGTTTCTACAATACAATAAAATACAATACAATTAAAAAATTAATCGAGCTATAGATAGAATATATAAAATTGTCATTTTATTTGCTGCTGCTAAAAATACCCAAATGTGAATTACAAACTATATATATATATTAGATTATAAATATAGATTTTCTTTTATATCTCCGTTCAAATTTTTGTGTTAGCAATAAACACCCCCATTTGCTAATCGTTGAATGTTGATGATTGTAATGGTATTCTTGGATATAGCTATATAAAATAAATTTGAATTATTTTTGTGAGTGTTAAGGTGAGTATACAGTAAAAATAAACAAAATTAAACTTACCCCTAGTAAATTTCGTGGAACATAACCTTCTTTTTTGCCACTTAGTGATTGTGCCCACCACCATTCACGTTCAGCTTCATCACCCTTTCGTACAATTATAAGTTGTTCATTCACCTCAAAGCTCAATTCATCCGATTGTTGTGAATCATAAGAAAATACAGCATAAACTTCACCACGATTAAGTATACCTAATTTTTCTTGAACACCTGATAAATAGATAAAAAAAATTAATATCGCTGTAAGATGATTTATCTAAAGAAAAATTTAAATTAATATATATATATATATATATATTTACTATATAAATATTCAGAGCAACCATCAAATCCTTCTTCGTCTTCTTCACATTTTTCCGCTGGTGTTTCTTGATCCGATAAGGTGGTCGCAAATAAACATGCACCAGTTTCAACTAAAAATTTAACCATAGCTAAATTATTACAACTGGCCGCACAATGTAACGGTGTCCAACCATCAGAATCCTGTGCATTTACATCACAACCATATTCAACAAGATATCTGGTGGATAAATAAGAAGAGAAAATATTTAACTGTATATTAATATCACGTTATTTAATAAACCAACAGAATGATCATTTAGAATCAATTAATATTTGCGGGTTATCATAGGGACGGTTACTAAAGTTATGTAAAATTTCTAAATTATCTTACTTAACGATTTCAAAATGTCCTGCACAAATTGAATTATGTAATGCAGTTATACCTTCATCATTTGCAGCACTTGGATTAGGTACCTGAAACGAATTAATTTTTTTTTTTAAATTAATAAAGTTATAAAAAAAAAATCGCTTGATTAAAAAACGGAATCATTTAAAATCATTTATTTGTTTTATTAATAAAGTTATAAACAAAAATTATAACAAACCTGCATTGTAGTTTTTTTAACCAATTCCAATTCACCTTCTAAGCTGGCATCCAATAATAGAGCCAATGGATCAAAACTTACTCGTCGTGTTAAATTTGTCTTTGTATGTTCATAATTTATGATTGATGTTCGATTGCGTCGAATGATTGCCGAAACGGATTTTTCGGTGGCAGGCAATTTTCCGGCATTATTATCTGTAATCATCATTACATTTGGAATGTCATCGGTAGTATTTTCTTTATTTATAATTGATGGTATTTGAGGTTGATTTGTACCTTCAACTGATTCAACTTCAGCTACACCACCATTATTATCATCATCATCATCATCGTCATTATATGTAGTTTCATTTACTTTTGGAAATAAAAATGCAGGTGGTATTTCAATGCGACGTGAACTGTATTGAATGGGTTTAATCCCAGATGATATTGAACGTAATCGAGGTTGTTCCGATAGCGGTTGTTTTTTAATTGTTAATGGTCTGGCCTTAATTGGTAAATTATCAACAATTGGCGAACTTGACTGAGAATTTTCATCTCTGTCAGTATCTATACTGATTGGTGGCGGCAAGGATACAATTTCGGTTGTTATTGGTTTATTAATTACATTAACAATGGTAGGTATACATGAATTATTTGTAGTATTATTTTTTGTATCCATTTCTAATAACGGTTGTTTATTAGGTTTCGGTGGTAGACATGGTTTTAATATATCATTCGATTGTAAAGGTGGTGGTAATACAGAACTTGTTGTGGATACACTTGCCGTTGTAACAGTCACCATAGCGGTTAATGCTACTGTTGATGATGACGTTGATGCATTAACACTTGGACTAACCAAATTCACCTTTGAACTATGTGCAAATTTTGAAACGGTTGTTGGTGCAACACTACTTATTGGTTTACGTGGAGGTACCACTGAATTACCCGATGATATTGAAAATGATTTTATTAATCCCTTTGATGACGTAAGAATACTTTTATCATTTTTTTGATTTGTAGCTGCTGCGGTTAAAATTCCATTTGATGTAGTATTATTACTACGGGCAATTGACGATAGCTGTTTATGTCCGGCTGTATTATATTTTAGTGATTGATTTGTTGTTGCGGTTCCGCTGGATAATTCTTGTTGTTCCTTATATTTAATTTGTTGTTCATTATCGATTCGACGATGGGTAGTTTCGTTATTCGTAAAATTCGCAAGAATATCCTTTTTTTTAACATCGTCATTTTTAATAATATTACCGTCTAAATCCGCAGCATTACGATTTTTTGCGTCATGATCAACTACATCAACAATATTGTTATTGTTTCCATCTTGACGGTTACGGTTATCTACTTTTGAATGTTCATATGCATTATTATTATGTTCAACATCATTATTATGATCATCATCATTCTGATCATCATCATCTTCATCCGTATCATTGTCATCATCGTCATCCGTATCATTGTCGTCATAAGCATAACCATTTTTATTAGAATTTTCCTTTTCATTAGAATTGTTAGTAGTATGTGTATTTCCATCTTGTTCAGCAGCATAAATGTGATGTGGAATCGCACCACTACTTACACTTTTCGTTAATTTATAATTTACTTTTGTTGCATAATTTATTATTGATGGAATTGTTTTATATTTATCTTTATTACTATTCAATATTATTGAATCATCACATGTAATTCTGTGATGTCCACCACCGCCGCCACCAACACCACCACCACCACCATTATAATGATTACCGGAATAATATCCATTTAATTTATTAGTCTCATCAGGTATTAACATTTCATAGCCGGGATATAATTTTTGACGTGCTAATTTATTTTCATCACATTCCGATCTTGTATTATTGTGTATTGTACCGTTAACAATTCTATTATTATTATAATTATCATTATTTGATTGGCCTTGTAAAATTTGAGTTTGTTTTTTTTTATTCAATTGTATATTTGTTGGTGTTACTATTGCCTTTTCCGGATTATGTACATATGGTTCAATTGCGGCCACATTCCCACGTAATATCATTCGTTGCGTTGAGTTAACGTTATTCGATAATCTAAAATGATTAAGTAAAATATATAAATATATTAAAATAGCTAAATCAATATACCATATATAAGTTGAGACTTACTTTACGGGACCCGAAAAATTATTTATAATTTCACTGTAATTTGTATTTGTTAATTGATGTTTATGATTTCGTTGTAATATTAAGTTTGATGCTTTTTTCTTTTGTAATCTTGTTTGTAATTCAAATATCCGTTGATCAACTGATCGTAATTCAGCTTGTCGCAATTGTAAAGCTTCACGTTGTAAATTTAATTTAGCATCTTGCTGTAGTGATAATTGATTTCGATGCTACATTATGAAATTTATATAAAGTTAAATTAAAAGATTAAGGGTCAGCAAATTTAGGTTAAAAAAATTACAATACAAATATAAATCATACCAATAATTCTTTACGAAGTTTTTCCAATTCTTTTGTGGCCCACGTTGATGGATTGGATGATAATTCATGATGATTCATAATGCCATTTGTATTACTTGTTAATAAACTATACGGTTCTCGGCGATCTCTTCGTAATTCTTCCAATTGTTTTGTTAATGCTTCAACTTTAGCAACGGCTAAACTAAGTTCTTTTTCTTTTTCACTAAATAAAGCACGTATGGAATCTAAATCGTTACCTATACAATCATATTCAAAAATTAAAAACATATTATTATAATAGTCTTTCATTTAGAATGTATTCATTTATTGAACGTATACCTATCGATACATTATACGTTTTTTGTAAATCCACTTGACCCCGTAACGCTCTCAGTCTACGTAATTTCGATTCTTGTGCTTCAACCCGTTCACGTAACCGTTGTAAATGTTCATTTTCGTGATCGTGAGTGGTAATATTTATTTCATGTACCTTTAGATAACGTAATCGTTGTTCCTTCGCCGACAATAATTGATGCTGAGATTCAATTTGATTTTGTTGTTGTAAAGCCATTGCTTTTAAATTGGTAGCATTCGGCTTTGCGGTTACCTACAAAATCATTATAAATATATAAACATAATTATTTGGAAAAGGTACCTTCAACTGGGATGATGGGGTACTTATAATTCACTTACGTATTTCTCAAAATTATTCGGTTCCTTCATACCATGACATAATTCCTGGATAAAAATAAAAATATATTTTAAAATATTATAAAGTCAAAGTACTATAAATTATATATTATTATTGATTTAACATTATGTTTTTGTTTAAGTTTTAGTGCAGCTAAGCGTTTTTTTTTAACAAAAATTATATAGTAAATGTTTGTTGTTGTTATATATTATTTGAATTTTTTTAAGTTTGTTTATTTATAAAACATTTAAATTTCAATGCTCTCATAAATTATTAATTAGTAATCAATTTTTTTGTCTATATAAATATTTATGATGATGATGAAGAAATACCTTTTTTTACGTATATTATCAATAAAAAAAATACAAAATTTTACATATAATTAAAAAAATTCATAACACATTGGAAATTTGTTATGAAGTTAAATCGAGGCCAATAGGCAATAATAATAATAATATGTTTTTATTTTTATGTGGTGCGAGGAACAAAACAAAAACCAATATATGTATTTGGAATAAATGGCTTTACATTTACAATTTAAAATTATAGATTAATAGAGTACTAATTGATGATCTTAAAACGAACATAATCGATGCGTAAATGAATCAAATTGTTTTGGTAATTTTTAAGGTAAGACATAATATTTTAGACATGGAAAGTAATCGTTGCGTTGCGTAGAACATATATATACCAATAATCAAATGGTTTTTTCCATTTATGTAAATATATAAATTAATGTTATTATTAGGAATAGTTAAGCAAAAGATATATTTTTTTTATATATAAGCAAGAAACCTTAGAAATTATATTGTATTTTATAAATTTGTGTACGTACATTTTACAAATATTCAATTTAAATTCACGTGTAAAAAAAATAATATTTACAATTTGCATATATCGCTATATAATATATATCTTCTGTATAATTGCTTTCTTTCGAGTTATAGAAAAATACCTTCTTTAATAGGTTAATTAAATACTCTTATCATGTATATATACACACACACACACACAAAAACAAACACAGAAAACATGTAACTATAAAACTGTACACATTCCTTGCCCTTCTCTATATATAGCGTTTTACAAAACCACGATCGTTAAAAATCATATAAAAAAAAACTATTATTTCAAATATATATTGTGTGTTCATAAACAATAAGAAAAAACTGATTTTGGAAAATTAACAAAAGTTAATTAAACTAATTAAAAAAAAAAAAAAAAAGAAAACATACAAACTTTTAAAAACACGTCGTCACAAAACACCAGAAAATAATTAAATTTTTAACTTTTTTAAGAACGCGCGACACCACTCTAATTTAAATTTATTTTTTTTTTTTTATAATAAAATATAAATAATATATTAAAAATTAAAAAATATTTCAGATCTTTCATTGAAGAAAAACTTGTTTTTGTTTTGATTTTTTTCACAAATTAAATATGGTATTTTAATGGTATGTGGTGTCTGGTAATGGTAAAAATACCGTATTTGTTTGTGGTATTTTTTTTGAACCGTTGAATGCATAGAGAAAGAGATTGGATTAGAAATAAACAATTTTAGTGTTGCCATATTTGTAAAATATTAAGATAAAAAAAAAATTTAAGTAGCGTTTTGAAATTTATCTTCAATTTCTTTTAATTTAAAAAAATTTACCGTTTATTTAATTTAATTATGATTTTTTTTAATTAAACAGTGATTTTTTTATAATATTTTCTTGTAAATATTAAATATAATTGTAAATAATCGCAATTTTAACAACGACGTTGTCCCCGGGAAACGATTTATCTAATTTCTTGTTGATTTCTGCAATTATCTAAAAATTTGGATAATTTCCCCATTTTATATTTTAAATTTATGTAAAAAACATTTGTTTGGTTTTTTTAATTTTGTTTTTCGCATTTTCCATATTTGTTTATACCAAAAGTGAAAGTCAGTTTTTTGAATTATTTGTAATTATATATATTTTGTAAAGAGATAATTAAGTTAAGCTGTCTGTCCACTCTGTGATAAAATGGAATTTATTGATAATGGATTGTATGATTAAACATTAAAATATTGGACAAATTCATAAGATCATGAGTAGTATTCCTAGATTTGGTTAGTTCATTTGTTTCAGACACAAAACAGAAGACAAATAATTTCATATAACCTAATTTTAGCTGCCGGTAGAAATACAAAGTAAAATATAAACTAACAAAAATGAAAAATTTTTTTTATTGTGTGGACAAAGAACGGTAATTAAAGTTATGGTCTGAACTACTATTAAATTAAAATGGATATGGGAATTCTTTAACATGTTAAAATATTGGATCCTATGAATCATAATATTAATTAATTTTATTAATTTTTCGCTAAACAACCAACATTCTGGTTTTAGCGGCCAAACAACAGGCTTCTGTTGTTAGTTTTTTAATTTGTGCTTTTTACGGTGTCGGTAATTAGCCGTACGACCAGCCGCAAGCGGAAAATACAACTCTGTCTTACAATTCAGATTCGAAAAATAACCGAAAACACAAAACATATTTTATGCATTCAGTAGGATTCGAACCCACGACCCCAAAATTTCGTTTAGGTTGGCATTTTTAACATTTACACCACAGAGTCATATGAATCATAATATATATAGTCATCAATTTAAAAATCAATCATTCCCAGCCACCGTATAGAGACCAAATGAGCAAATATGGTAAATCCATTTTTATTATTAATTTATTACCATATTAATTAAGCATATAATAATATTTCTTGTATTTTTTTTCATTATGGTAGGTAAAATGGGTGTTAATTAATCGGTATACGATTTAAATTAATATATATATATATTTAATATATTACATCAAAATATAAATATGCATATATGTAAAACTATATAATGAACAAAACAGCGATAACATATAGAAATGGTATGTATACTTTAGAATATATATAATAATAATAATAATAATAATAATGATCGTTTAAATTATATGTATAAAGACACATAAATTCCCGTTACACATTTAGTTTTTACCTTTCAGTTTAACATTTAACCGTGTAATTAAAAAAAATCCCCATTTAACTGCATGAATGAAGACTATATATATATTTAACATGTCTTAATAAACTGCATGCTAATCCTCCGGATTTTTTTAATTTGTTAAAAGCTATGATTCTATATATATTGATGATGTGCTTATAAACTGAATGTGTATAATATATACGGATCACTTATTATTATAATACATTTAAATTGAATGTGTATAATATATATATACGGATCACTTATTATTATAATACATTTAACATTTTTGAACACTTTATCATATATAACACAAATATATTATATAAACTATTATATAAAAATATGTTTAATGTTAAATTATATAATTATAAAATTGGTTTATTATTAATTATCGACAGATTAATAATAATATAATATATGTTATTTTAAAAATTAAAATTTATGATTCTATAATCAAAATATGATTCCGTCTGCGGTTTTATAAAAAAAAAACCAAATATAAGCTAATCAAATTTTTATAATATATGATTCAAATTTATATAGGTGGGTTTGGTGTGTCATTCATTAAATATATAATTAATATCGGCTAACACGAATATTAATTAAATTATACAATAAAAAAAAGCTAATATTAGATAAATTCCATTTATATATATAAATAATAATTAACAATCAAAGCTTTCACCCCATTCACTGTACCGTGAATCCTGTTTTTGTAAACGTTCTTGACACTGCTGAATATAACTTTCATGTATTCTGTACATACCCGAGTTTGCCTGATACATTAACGTTTCCAATATACGTTCATTTTTGATGGCCTTCGATGGTAAAACAATTTTTATTAATTCCGTTGGTGTAATACGATGCAATTTTAAATCTCTTGTCAATCGATCCATTATACAACGAAATTCAAATTTAGCATCAATTTTAGCGGATACCCGTTGACTAATTTTGTGCGTACACCACTGTAACATTGCTTCAAATTTACGTATTTCTGGTATTTCTAAATTACGACACATTATCATCTGTACCATACTTTCACTTAAGTTAAGAAAATCTTTTGTTAAAAATAACGATTGGGCTTTACTTTCGGCATATGCCAAAATCATATTAACTAATTCGGATGCCGATGTATATCGCCAATAATAGTTTTCCAATGATATTAACATTGAACAAACCACCTCAATACGTAAATATTGTTTAGCATGATGAAAGCATGCCTGTAATAATTCCGGTAAATCATAATGTTCGGCTGCACAAATCAATCCTATTATATTATATACAGCATGTATATGATGAAAATACAAAATTTAATAATTTAATTTTTTCCCCTAATCTTATCTTAATAAAAATTATATTAGGGAAGTGAATAATATAAAAATTTAAAGAAAAACCTGGAATTACCTGGAATTGAAATGCAAGTTAACGGACAACTTCCTGTATGTAAATAATCTAAAAGGGCACGAAATGTATCTGGATCGAATTCAATTATTATAAATTCAGTTTGTGCCAATTTCGTACGATCCACTTTTTGTGCATCAGCACAAACCGATAGCCGGGGTACAGCCAATTGTCCCGATAACAATTGTTTTTCTTTATCACGATCTTTTATATCTTTATCTGCGTATAATATATATAAAATATTAATTTTTATTAATAGTGATCAAATAATATAAAACAATATAACAAATGGTCGCAGTGCCGATAGATAAAATAACAATCCTTACTTGAACATTCCTGTGAAGATTTACATTTTGTTTATTCTCGCTCGGAAGAAGACTCTCGTTCGAAAGTCAACTATTCTCGCTCGAAAGTCACCTTGACGGGGTGCGAGAGCTTAGGTTGCAGTGAATTGAACCTATGCTGATAGTGACATCCATATTAGAAAGGTCCACGGGGAGCAATGCACTAAGAACTTCCAGCTTCCAGACACCGGGCGTCCTCTGGGAGTATTAGCCGTACCATAAAAAGGGGCTCTTCTACGGCTGAGCCGTAACCAATCCTGAACTACAAGTCTAACAGTAAATGGACTCCAACAAAAGAAAAAGCAGAAGATTATGATGTGTATCTTAACGCATAATATGGTACTTTACTGTTCCATTCAAGACACGGCGTCAGATATTTCAGATACCGAAATGCTTACGGTCTTGATTCTGGGGGATCTCAGTTAACGACAGCTGAGCATGTTGAATTAGAAATCAAGTCAAGCGTAAAAGGCTCTAGTCCGGCAGTTTCCTGTCTTCCAGACCAATTCACAATTTTAAAATTTTATGTGATAATTATATTCGAGGAGTACAATAGAACTTATGGGTCGCAGTAAACGGGGAGGTATACCTGCGCCTGAACCTCGGGGTGAGGTTTTAGTTGGTAGGACTTTACATTCGGTAACGAGAGTCCGAAACTAAGTCCGTAAAAAGGATTTCCTCACACAATTAAATAAAAAAAAAGTATATAAAAAAGTTAACAAATGGTCGCAGTGCGATAATTAAAAATAATAATCCTTACTTGAACAATCCTGTGAAGATGCCCATTTTTTTTTATCATCAACATTTAATTGATTATTTTGTTGACGGCTTCGTATTGATCGACCCCAACCGGCTGTTATTGTTCCTAATCGTGAAAATGCTCGTTTAACCATCGGTGAGGATGGTACACTTTTTGGACGTGGTGCTTCCATATCGGGAACTTGTAAAAAATTCGAACTTTTTGTACGTCCCGTTTTATTCTGTGGTGACATTAATGTTGGGGCGGGTCTTGAAAGAAGTTCAGCAACAGGTACTTGTGATCCAAATCCCGTTTGTATTCCATAAAGCATTTCCTTAATTATTTATATATATATATAGATTTATATTTAAATCAAAAGTAGATAAACTCATCAGATAGAAAAAAATTTTATATTAATTATGATTGATTAGTAGAGTAATTTAGGTTTTTTTTTCCGGATATTTCTCTTGTAATTTAGATATTTATTTATTTGTTTCCAAATTACGTCTTTGAAAGTAAAAACTATATCCTCTAAAAAATATGAAAAACAATATTAATTGACCGTATAGCGATCATTTCATCACGCACTTGGAAAATATCAATTTTGTAAAATATCAATCGGAATCAAATAATATATTGTATAGCTATAAAACATAAAATCAATTATAGAAACCTAAAGCAGTTAAAACCTAATCGAAAAATGTATCTAACACATTTCAGAGTTCTATTTTATAAAAAAAATGGTAATAAAAACTTGTGTTTATATATACTTGAAATACACGACTTCGAACACCGAGTATTGCACGAACACCAATAAAACGAGCTTTCTGTTTTGATTGACCTACAAGAAAAACGACATCAAATAATTGTGCATGTTGTAACGATGATGGTTCTTCATTCAAAAATACACGTGTAAAATCTTTAGCCAATTGATCGTAATCTTCAAATTGATCACGCACCGAATCCAGTAATGGTGAAGAAGGTCTCATATGTCCTATAGATATATATAAAATTAAGTTTTGAATAATCAAAAAAAAAAAAAAAAGAAAAAATTTAAAATATAATTAGAAACTTATTATACAATTGAAATATTTGAGTTAAAATTTACAATTACAATCTATATAATGTAATATTTTTTAAAGTTAAATTTTGAAAACGGGGTTTAAGGGAAAATGTTTGTAAATTTCAAATAGTATCATGTTATTATATATGATAATAGTTGATAAAAACAAATTAAGCTATATTAAATATAAATTTTCTATCTATATAAAAACTATAAACGAATTCCCATAATGTTTAAAGGCTACTCTTAATAGATTCGATTTTTAAAGTTATTTCTATATACAAAGAAAATAGAATTTATAGAAGAGATAGTTGAAAATGTTTTTAGTAAAAAGGAAATTTGAATAAGAAATACTTTGGAAAATTCTGCGAATATCAAAGTTCATTTACTTTACTGTATATAAAAGGATATAGACGAGTTGGTATGAAATTAACATTTTAGCTTTTCTTAATTTCCACAATTACCATATTATAGTGGAAAGTGGAAAATATATCTTTATATTCCTATTGCGTATAGCTTGACCGGGAAACTAAAAACATATAAATATTTAAATTTTTTAAAAATAAAGCATATAAAGCATCATAAAAAAGCGTGTATCAACAATATAGGGAAATATATTTTTTTGTGAATTAAATTATAAAATGATTTTATTTCATGCACATTTCCTTCGTAAGATAAGTGGGTTAAGAAAAGCTCTATGTTATTTAATTACGCACAAAATGATATCAATATTAAAAACCGTATTGAACTGAATAATTAGTTTGTTCCTTCGTTATATGATCCTCAGCAGATCATTTCAGATCTCAGAGTACGTCCTTCTGAATGAAATATATGACGCTATCTGGGATATAAAATGACATTTGTTTTTTAACATCGTTCATTACACATCAAACCGATTTACTATATGTAAAATGGATAACATTTTGTTCGGCTGAGATCAATAATGTTTTTAAAAAATTTTCAAGATCAATTGTAATGATTCCAATGTCATACTTTATATATATATCAATAAAATATATTTAACTTATCAAAATGATGAAGTATATCATTAATTTTCTAAATGAATGTTAATAATGTACGTGTGCTCATACATTTGATTAATTTTTGCAATTCATATGTATTTTTGTATATACAATTACGAAAAGATAAGCTATAGTGAAGAGCTCAAGTACATACTATGCGGCGTAAAGAATCGCATATTACAGCATCTAACGGTCATTCGTCACATATAAGGATCCTCACCGATCGGTCGCCACGATCCTCTTCGATATGGTTTGGGAATTTGTCCTGTCTCGGCATGATTCGCTAAATTGGCCACAATATCTTCGAGCATTTGTGATCTTGTACGTTCCTGCATTCTAGCAAATTTCGGGGCCGAATATGATGCACGTTCTCCATTCACAATTTTTGTAAGTATCCACTCTCTAAAAACAAAAAAAAATCAAATGAAAAAGTTTGTTTGAAATTTTTTAATTTTTTTTTTTTATAATCGATTGAGAATTGAGCACAATTTAAATCACAATTTACCTGAACATAGGACCTTTTTCGAATACGGATTGTTCCCAAAGGTATGGTTTATAGGCGCCAACTTCATCCCGTGTGACCACTGAAACCTCGTACCGGGTTGGTTTACGTTTAATGCGAGCCGAAACACGTACCTGTTGCGTGTCAAAATTCAATTTAAGATGTGACGACGACGACTTTATTGTTGGTAAAGGTCTTACCAATATAAACGTATGCAAAAAGTGACTTTTTATGCATGCCGGACCAAATGATGTATTATCGGCTTCCAAAAATACAACACATACGATATCATTTCCAATATGCCGTTTCCTTTGTAATTTCTGGGCATCATGTTTTTCATAGGGTAGTAATGTGGACACATGAAACATTATTTCAATTCCTCTCCAATTTGTGTACACTGAATATAAACCTATATATTTAAAATAAATTGTTTATTATAACCGCGGCAGATAAGTTTTAAGAAACTTAATTTCTATTCAACTATATATATATAGATAGTTTCGTTCCATTTGATTACCGTGAGTAGGTAAGAATAGAAAATAGTAGTTTTTTCTACTCCCAATCCGAACCGTACCAGCATCGCAAAGGGTAGTCCGGAGTAGAAAAATCTATTATTTTCTACTCTTACCAACTCCTGGTAATTAATCGAATAAAACCTTCAATGGAACGCAATTTTATATATTTATAGTCTCTAAATACGATATATATATATATATTTTGCCTATACCTGTTAAATCATGAACGGTATCCAAACCACCTTTATATTTGTCAAAACCTCGTAATCGACATTTATCACCAATTAATTGAAGAAATTCATCAAAAAGTACAGAATTTTCATTATTATCTAAAATTTGCTCTTCATTAAATTGATTTTCCTTAACATAAATTACACCAACTTTTAATTCAGACTTAATGAAAACCTAAGGTAAAATTTAATTATAATAGTATAATAATGTTCAATATATTTATAGGTTTTTATTTAACCTGATCCAATTTTAGCAATTCTTCTTGTGTATCAGGCAATTGACCTAATATTAATTTTGGATGTAAATTAACTTCTTTGCCCAATGATAAAACTACTTCATCTCTATTATATCTATATGCATTAGCAAACCATCACCAAATGTATCAATCATCAATCAATCAATATATATAGTATATAAATAAAAATTATAGTCATTTTTAGACACAATATAAATGTTGGGTTATATTATATGATCTGTAAATATACAAATTATCTATAATATGGATTTTAACAATTTGTAAATTACCTATCAGCAAATACACATGAGGCTGGAATTAAACCATGTACAGTATATGAAATAGCTCTGACTAATATTCGAAATTGATCACGTCCATTACATGTTTCCTGTTTAATTGATAGAATAACTGGTCCTAAATCTTCATCATTTGTAAAATAATTCCAATGTTCAGTAGCATAAAAATATTTTTCATATGTTTCTTGTTCAACGGATGTTAATTCAAATCCATTTTGTGTTTCCCATTGTTCTTCAATGACCGTTTTTTTCCTTGAACTTTTTTTTTAACATATTTTTGTATTTAAAATATCAAATAAATATAAATGGATTTGAAATTATATACCTTGGAATAATTTCAGAATCTTCATCATCTTCAAATAGATCATTGCATCCTCGTTCAATATCACCGGTACAATTTCGACCACACATTCCACTATCTGTATTACAATTTCCACTTCCGCAACCGCCGCCACCACCACCACCACCACATGCATTCACTTTTGAATAACTATTATCATCATTTTCTGAATCACTATCATCCCAATGTGCTAATGGATTACGCATATTAATTTTTTGTCGTGAACACTCAATCCAATATCCAGGTGTTGCAATTAAATTATGAGGAAAATCCTCACAAAATTCATCTAAATCATTTATATAGATTACGATTAAAAAAAGAATTACTTATTTAATTAAATAAATGAATAATAAGGTTTTATATCTATTAAGAGTATAAATAATTAAGCAGCAATCGTAAAATTATATATAATAATCTAAATGAATAAAAAGTGATTTAGTGAATAAGCGAATGCTATTATATTTTATTTTGAATTGATATATAGAAATAATAAAACAATTGAAATATAGCAGATATAATCAAGTATATACAGCAAACAAAAAAATGATATGCGATGAGATAATGCAAGCAATTAATTTACTCCTATATATATATATATATATATGTATATACAAAAGAAAAATTGGTTCACGCGGTAGGGGAGCATACTTTAAGCAGTGAGCTTATATAATATTTATTTGTCGTCAGTTTTTATATTATGTATATATAAAAGAATATGAAATTGGGTATTACGTTGAAAAATTTATATGAAATTCTATTATATATTTATATTTATATAGTCACGATGAAATGATGGATTTTGAGTTCAAAAATTTTTCTTATATCAAGGCATTAATACCAGAATATTTTGTTTGGTGTGGCAGACGTGTATTGAATGAATTTATATATCTACAGTCAAATCTTTATTCAACGATGTTCCAAGGAAATGGAAAAAAAGGACTAATTCAGAAAATCGTTGAATTGAGGTTTTTTATATATGATTTTCATATCAATTTTTTCTTATTCTTAAAACCAAGCAGCCCATCAATAAAAAAATACTCGTAGAATACAGAGCTCGTTCAATGAATAGTATATATTACTTGGTATATAGTGTATAAAATGATTTTGGGGTAGTTTTCCACAATGCATACGAAATGTCGATGATTATGAATAAGTTTAATTAAATTTTTTTGTATATATATATATATTGATATTGTTGCGTGGCATGCATCACTTTTCACTGTAAGAAGTAACACCAAGCAATTTCAACTACAGCCTGTTGTTGATCTTACAGCCAACAGAAATGCAATTTTTTTTTTTCGTCTTTAAAATAACCAAAAAAAGAATTCATTTGAATTTCATTCATAACTATATATTTTTGTACGTGAATCGTATAAGGATTATTTTAGGATATTTTGAAATTTTTCTTCATAGTTGTGATTGTAAAAATCTTGCGGAATAGAAGGGGGCGGATAACAAAATAATAAAAGTGTCAATATGACCATCGTTTGGATTTACAAAAAACCGTTTATTCACTAAATAGAAATGCAAATTCACATTTCAAAATTATGCAATTTATGCAGAACAATTTAAATATTAAAAATTACCTGTTTAAGTAAAAAGTATATTAAAAATCGACATTTTGGAAGAATGGTGATGATGGACGTTGGTGGAGGTGTTTGTGTTATTATCAATAAGATGATATTGTTATATTTGAGTTAGTTATATAACAGATTAGATAAAAGTCGGACCTAAACCATAGATTGTATAATCTAAGAGGATATACAAATTAATATATTAAGCCTGCGTCGCAATATTATGCGTAAATCAATTGTAAATATACGTAAATTTTTCCTTTTACTGAAATCTATATATGAAATGCATATAGTAATGTTTATATTATAGGAACGAACGCAATGAACAATTTATTGGTAGATGTTATTGGTAATTTGGGTAAATTTTACGGAAAATGAACAATGAACATTATTTAAATTACGGCCCTGTATTTTTGTTATAAATTATTATTTTCTTTCCATATAATTTGAAAATTCTGTGATTTCATAGAAGAAAATTATTGGAAAATCGGTTCATTGGTTATTATAAATTTCTTTGAATTTTCACTGATATATCGAATGGGGCAAATCGACTTTATCTTTTGAACCAATTAAGCGATTTTCCTATTTTCTTCTATAAAATCATATAGAAATTGATTGAATTTTGTCGAAGCATTTTTCGATTGTTATAATAATGTAAATTTCATCGCTCGTCCTAGTTTGTATACGCAATAAAATATGATTTTCAATATAAAGCTATAAAATACCAAAAAAACTAAATTATTATATTACAATAATATGTATGTCTGCGCATCTATATCTATAAATTATTACCTAAGTTGAAGGCAAAAAAGCAAGTATCTAATCTATAGATATACTATACATATAGATATATGTTTACCTGAACATGCTTGCGGTGGTAATGGAAAAATTAAAGTTGTAGAACTTTTTCGTCGGGCAACGGCACAACCTAACGATTGTGGTTTAAAACTTCTTAACTGTTGCATAAAATCCGAACACTCCATTAAAGCGACGTCAGCAAAATGTAAATCACAAAGTATTTGATTCTATGATAATAATAATAGTAAGAAAAAAAATGAAATAAAATTAGTTTTATCCAAATGAAATTTGAAACAGTTACAAACTGCGAGATGTAGCTTTAATGTTATTTGGACAATGGAATTTTGTTTAAAAAAATTCTTATTATATAATAAACCAAAGTGATTTGGTTATTCGGGATCAGGGAAATAGAATTCCGAGGTTTTACGGCCGCTATAAACCGATTTTGATGTAGTAATGAACAAAAAAAAACAATAATCATTTACATTCCTTTTGATTACCAAGAGTAGGTAAAAGTAGAAAGGAGTAGATTTTTCTATTCCGAACTATACACCGCGTACTATAGCAAAGATTACTTTGGCGTATAGAAAAATCTATTCTTTTCCATTCTTACCTACTTCTGCGCGGTTAACGAATGGAACGCTACTATATATAGAATTTGATATTATAATACAGTTATTACCTTGAAACGTCTTGCCCTTTTTTGATTCGGTCCCGTTAAATTTACACTGCATGAATTGCACTTTAGACATTCCTCGTGATAATGATTATTATCATATATTGGTGATGGTTCTATATATATATGTATATAGATATATATGAAAAGTAATTTTATGTATATTATTAATATTAATTTATTTATTTTTGCTTTGTAAAACTATATATAAGCAACTGCTTTAACTATAAACTATATTTAAGTAGCAAAAATCACAAATATAAGAATTTAAAATTAAAAATAATTAAATTTTAATTTAAAATAAATAATAATTAGCCGATTAATAATAATAATTTTGCGTGACGTGATGAGATTATTTTATTGCATATTTTTATTACTTTAATCAAATTGGATTCGTATTGATACTGCAAAGTTAATAAAATATATGTTTATTTTTTGTGTACTTTTCCGGTTATTTTCAAATCTCCGAATTTTCACATACGCAGTGTTGAATGCTTTTTTTTATATCATGCGGTTGGTCGTTGGACGGCTTACTACCGTATATGTATATATAAAAGCAACAAATTATTATGAAGAAATGAAACAGAATAAGGCGATGCTGTGTTGGACGACGGTAAAAGCAATATAAGGGAAAATTTTATTTATGTCTGAATAAAATCATTTCGTTTTCTATTTTTGTTATAAAATTCTTTTGGATTTTGGAATTAACTGCGAAGAAATGTTATATAGGTATTATAGAAACTTTGAATGTAATTGCATTTGATAATGAAATAAATTTCAACATATTGCGTTCGATCATCAAATTTTGAATATATCTTCTCTTCAGTCCTTAATATTCAACGAAATGTGTGTTTGATTTTTATTAAAGAATATAATATTAATTATAATGTTTATATTCACAAAAATTCCGCACAAAAAAAACTTATTTTTTCCAAAAAAATTTCACAATTAAAACCAATAATTTACAAAAAATTGAATTTGTATTATTTTTTCTTTCTATATAATTAAATGCATAAATAACCTTTAAATTGCATTTTAAAATGTTTATTGTATATTTATAAATACGTACGTACTTTGTATAAATATTTAAAAAATATTACGAAAAAATAAACATAAACATTTTTTTTTTCATTTCGTGACAAAGAAAAATAAGAGTGTTTTTTTGTTTTAGAGGAGGTTTTCTATTATATTACTACAGCCACTACTATACTACGACTACTACTACTACTGATATTTACTATATATACTATTATTATTTTTTATCCTTTACTATATATACATATTATATATTATCCTTTACTCTTCTATATATATATATATAATATACATAAATTCTATCATCACATATTGTTTAAAAGATAAAATATAGATAAAGTGTTTTGAGGCACAATGAAACGATATTGAAAATAAAAAATCAAAGGAGAACGTTGGTATATATGATATATATATATGGCAAAGTTATTTACATATATCCTTTTTAGAGAAAAACCCATATATATATAGTATACCTTTACAGAGAATGAAAACTCGCGACGTGATGTCCTTTATATATATATATATAAAGAGAGAACAAATCTATATCTGAAATCAATAAAACTATATATATTTGCGTGTGATATGCGCGCAAATGATTTTTCTTTTAAGTTTTCATATTATATAGATATTTATTACTATAAGAAAGACGATAAAATAATCAAATGATGATGTGAAAGAGCTTTGACGACAACGACGACGACGACGACGACGACGACAAGGATGTTTTTCTACGATATTTACTGATATATGCGATATACGAATCAAGCACGTATTTTTTATTATATACTACCTTCGAACCACCCCAATATTAACACTATATACAAATAAGTATATTACCGTATATTTGCAGAAAACATTTTTATTCAATTGACCGAACCGCAGAAAAATATATCTTAAATTCAAACAAGTTAGGGTGGGGTGGATTTATTATGTGTCCTTCGAAAATATATTTTTTTTTTTGAAATACATACCATTTGTTTTTTGTTATAGTATTTTTTTTTTGGGTATTATTTATATACTTTTGTTGTGATGTTTTTAACAAGATATATAAATTAATTATTTATCTTATCGCAATGTAAATATATTTTTGGATAACACGTACATAAATAATGATTCATGTGTTTTGTGCATATACAGCACCGCTTTTATTTATTCCTACTTACCCGTTTGTGTACTAGTATCAAAAAACGTACTTGTCGTTTCAACTGTCATTGTTCCAATAGTTCCGTCTGTTATTTGAGCACATGAATCACGTCGACCACGGTATCTGCTAGAAATTTTTCAACAAAAAAAAAAACACATTTACACATTTATAAAGTTAATATATATCCGAATACTATTTAAGTATAGATGTTAAATATTTATTTGTTTAACCAACCTGCACGTATCATCACTTTGTGAACTTTGTCGACGAAAATTACGGCAACGTATCATATCATCAGTGGTACTTTGTCTGCGAAATCCTCTTGATATGAGAATTTCCTCGGTAGTCGATTGTCGACGTACCGGTGGTTTTGTTGGAGTTTCATTTGAAATTGATGGTCGTGCACAAGGACTTGCATCTCTAATTTCGGACATAAAAAGATACCATTTTGATACAAGATACCATTTTGAAATGTTAACATTATACTGATGGTTAAAAAAAACTAGTATTATTTATACCTTGATGAACAACAACTACTTGAATCGGGTGAACGCGATTGACGTGCAGCCGATGATGATTGTCGTCTGACCTTTGATCGACATCTAGGACTTCCTTCCCCGCCACCGCCACCACCACCACCACCACCACCACGTTCTGCATGACTTCTGTCTGGCGACAAATGAGTACGTGAATCACGTCGTCCACGAGTTGCACTATCTGGACTTAAACTATCACGACGTGATGCTCTACGTTCGCCGACATCATCGTCAGGACTCAGTGTCGGTTGTGATTCACGTCTATTACCGTGTGGACCACCAAGAACGGGTAAACATGATTCATCGAAAGCTGTTGCTTGTCGCTGTAGACGTTGTAGACGAGGTCGTTCGGGACTAACCCGAGAATCTCGTCTTGTGAAACGTGGACATTGTGTTGTAGAATCACGTCGTCCCGCTACTGGCGGTGGTGTTGGTAATAATGGTGTAGCCGTTGGACTTGTAGCCGGTGGTGTTACCGAACTCATAACTATTGTTGGCGGTGGTAATATTTGACAACTGACGTCCGTTGTCAAATTTGTGCCACCAAATAGCATTCCACTGGAATCCGTTGAACTTGTCGATGGACGCTGTTCTTGTTTAAAATTTGGTGCTTCTGATACTACTAGTGAATTTCGCCGGCGTTTTATCATACCAACAACTTTTGGCGGCGGCGGCGGTTGTGATCCTGTCTCATTACCACCTCCATTTGGGTCACGACGACCACTTCGACTACTTTCACCCGATCCACGACGAGAATCACTTTTTGTAACATCAATTGATGTACCCCCATCCGTATTATTATAATTATTATCTTTTTCACGATCTTTTTGAAAATCCGTTGATGTATCGCGAGCCGTTGAACGCACATTTCGTGCACCCGAATCTACACTGGATTCTCTGCGTTTACGCACGGATGTTCCTCGAACTGGGAACGGATTATTATTGTTGATGTTACTGTTATTGTTGTTGTTGCTTGCGGTAGTGTTGGTACCGAACGTTACATAATTATTATCCGGTGTTGATCGTGCCCAAGGTAAACCACGTGCCAGATCGGCTAAAGTTTCACGTCGATTTAACGGAGCTTTAGCATTTCGTTTCGATCCGCTACCACTCCATTCACGTAGTATATCAGTTAGTTGAGCAAGTGAACTACGACGTCGTCTTTGCAAACCTTTTAAAAATATACGTATACTCCGTTGATTATATTACGTAATTAAATATTTTGAATATTTAGCAACCATTTTAACTATTTGCTGTTAACTATAATTAATTGCTTATATATAATTACCTTGTGGTGGTGAAGTACTTGGAGGTGATTGTGCCGAAATTTGTGCAGCCGAATCTCTTCGATTTGCACCCAACCTTTGTCTAATTGTAGATTCTTCCAACTTAATATAAATATAAAGAAATAATTTAGCTTTTTTTTTATAAAAATGTTATGAAGAAGGGATTGAGTTTTGGTGGTGGTTATTGTAGATTTTTGTATATTTTTTTTAAAAATACAAACTCCGGGAACTTAGTTTATTTTGTTTTAATTGTTTGTAAATTCTTCGTCAGCTAAGGTGATATAAAATTATAAGTTGTTTTCTATTTGTGAAACAAATTCAACCAATGTATATAGCATTGAAACTCACGATCTCAGAAATTTCTTCAGTCATACACACTATATTATACTAATGTACCACAGAGACAAATACTTAATTTTTTAACTTATTTTATATATATATAGTGTGATACTATACAGAGTAAACAGTTAAACACCACAAAAAAAGGATTTAACAAGGATATATAATTTCTTTTCGAGGAGGTCTAATACAAATGAAATGAATTTGTTGAACGAAAGAACGGCACGTATTGAAATATATATGAAAAAAAAAAACAAAATTACCTGTTCTCTTGTTAAATCATCCCATCCATTTCCTCCTTGCCATACAAGTCCAACTTGATGAGATAAAATTGGTAAATTGCAAACAAAGCACATTGCTGTCATAGTCCTATTTGTATAATGGAGGACTTATAAATTTTTTTTAAACAGTTCTTACATTAGAATTATAATTACTTAAATTATAGCTATAGAATTTATTATGGGAATTTTTTTTTTGTTATTTACACAGCTCTAAAGAATAAAACTTAGGAATTCTATTAAATTTATATATAGGTATAAATTATTTTAATACATACATGTTTATAGGCAGCACGTTAATTTACACGTTTGAGATAATTGATATGGTTATATTTCTATATATATGTATATTTTTTTTTGATATGTGTATATAAATTATACAATTCAATATATGATGATAACGATAAAAATAAATAAAAAATAAAACTTGTAGTTATCGTCCACAAAATCGATATTTGATATAGAATTCATTCATAGACTCGCTATATCTTTGTATATAGTGATGATGATGGCATATGTATATATATTTTATGGATATGTTCTTCTGCTGCAGAATGAAAATGTATAATAAAAAATTAGGTCATATACCGTCAAAAAACAATTTTCTTTATTCCACACACGCACACACAAACACACACACACAAACACACACACACATTCATTGAATAAATTTACCTATAAATTATTAACAGGCTTGTTGCTGATATGATTTCTGTATATCATACTATAACAATTTAAGGATAAGTAATTTATTTTATTGTCACTTATGTATATACCGTGTCTATATTTAAAACATTATAATTATTGATTAATTACAATATATATTATTAATGAACCCCATATAAAAATGTATTTATACCTTTGTCTATATATAGAACATAATAATTTATATGTGTATATAATAACAAAATAAGGGTTCAAATAAAATATATCAAATTTAAACTGATAAAGAATTATTTTAAAACTTTATAATTAAAATGCGTGAAGACAAATAAATAATTTTTAATAATCCACTAGTTGCTTTCTTTTCTTTTTTTTTTTTGTACACTCGCAACACTTTTACAATTTTCCACCTTCTTCAAATTATTATACGTTTTTACTGATATATACCATATATATAAAAAAATAGTAAATTGTATTTGTGTATATTCACTCTATAAATTGCACTATATATAACTTGTAATATAACGCACCACAATTTTCTATATATATATACAGGTAAAATTTAATTTTTTCTATATAGAGGTGTGTAATAGAATTTTTACAGGGGGTTTGTTATACAAAATATTGTTTTTACTATATATATATTGCTAAATATTATTTAGAGATACTTTACCTTTGAAATGTAGTAATATACTGTTGTTCTTGAGCGCAAACATATCGTTATATTTATATTAAAAAATTGCATGTATCTTGTGCGCGTCCTAAAACTCCACAAAATATGGATATATTTTCAATTCAATTTTCAAAGAGTATATATACATATACCGCACATTTATTAAAATTGGGGGTAAATATTAAATATATATATATGCATATGATATATGTTAGCCAATTTTATTTTGGGACATGATTTATAAATAGAAAATATATATATATGTTCGCAGCGATGGGGATATAATTTTATTTATATATATGCAGCTTGTAAATATATAAGTATATCTGGGAATTAGAATTCATAACTTGATGATTGAATTTTTAATAATATATGTTTTATTGGTTTGTTTTAATTAAAATATAATTTTAATCATCTATATATATAGAATTTATTATGGTATTTTCGCTGTTGACTCTTGAATAATCAGGAAATTAATCTTAAAAGTTAAAGAAAAGATTTAAAAAACTTTTATATTTAGGAAGTTATTTTTTTCCGAAAAAGTTTACAATTTAGTTTTTTAACAATTTGCTTTACAACCTTACAACCACGTTTGGTTTTAGCGTCGTCCAACAACCCAGCCTTCTGTCTTTAGTTTCAAAATAGTTGTTGCTTTTACGGTGTCGCCGTAATGAGCCGTACAACCAACCGAATATGGAAAAATATATCCAACTTTGCGTGAAAGATTTGAAAATAACTGACTTTATTGCAAAATATTTTACATAAAAAATGATGGTTTTTTATTTTCACAATTAATATACGCGTGTCGGCGGGTTTTCTTTTTGATTGAAAATTGTATAAATATATATTATATATACATAAAAAAAAGCATTATTTATAGATACAACTTATATATAGGCCAACCACCAAATTCAAAACATTCAAAACATTGTGAATATTTAATGAAAAATAAAAATGTCTATTCAATATATATATGTCTATGGATACAAAAGCAGGATAGCCTTTTTAAGATCATATTAAAAGTATTTATCGGCCTACAAGAAGAAATAATACAAATTATTAATACGGACTTAGCAAGGTAAAAGTTAGTTTTGTGTGGTTGTTAAAAAATTATAAAAAAAATCCACTGAATAATGATCGAAAGGAATTTCTATAATGTATATAGGTTATAATTTTATAGACTTTTATTGGTTTAATTTTTCGAATCTGAATTTTAACACAGAGTTGTATTTTCCGCTTGCGGTTGGTTGTACGGTTAATTACCGACACCGTAAAAGACACAAATTAAGAAACTAACAACAGAAGGCTGTTGTTTGGTCGCTAAAACCAGATTGTTGGTTGTATATCGAAAAATTTAATATTTTATTATTCACAGAAAATTTACAGAAATGTTTTCGATATCGTCAATTTTTGATTATGGGTACGAAACGATAACCTATTTTAGAATATTGTACATATGTGATTGGATTATATTTAAATAAAAACGATATAACCTATGCTTAATTGACAACATTTTAGAACATTCATTATATATATATATATACAAACACTTTTAAGGGGTTTTATAGAATTTTACGCATTTATCGATCAGCGGTATAGTGTAATACTGGCCATTTTTAAAAAACGATTTTGTATATATCATCAAAATCATTTTAACTTATTTATACCAATAATATATTATTAATATAATACGTATTTCATTTGACCATAGCAAATTTGCATTACAGTTCAATTCATTTTTTTGCTATTAAAAACAATTTCACTTTTTTAATTGAACATTTCCGAGGTCGTCGTATATATAAAAACAAAAAAATAAAAACCATTATTGATTGTTCTCGCAATAGCATACATATATACGTATTATGTGCAGCAGAGTTTCATCCCTATATTTAATAAAGGATATATATCTATCAACAAATATCCCGACAAACCGATACGGTATAATTGACGTCTGCTTCAATCCGAGCTCATATAAATCAATTTGTAGTCATGTATATATAATATAGACACATATCTGAAATGGTCTCAAAATATACGTTTACCACTCATATTTAGTTTAAATTTTTATGTGCTTATTAATAATTTTTGTCACAAGCCTTAATCGTATAGAACGATCCACAGGGGTAGTTCGTCGGTAATTCGGTAGATTTATTTAAATTTTTTGTGTGTCTTTTGATAAGTTTATATCATAATTTTCCACACAATTTTCCATTGAAAACTTATACAGATAGAAATCTACCCGAAGAGTAAGATACAATTTAAGAATCGATCTACAACATTTCAAATTCGGTTTGTAGGGTATATTCGCTTGTTTTAATTTTTTAATGCATAAATAATATTATGTAAATCATAAATATAAAATCGTTTATTAATGGGAAGTTGATTAGTTCGTATACATATACTCGTTCGATTGTATCAGATAAAAATGTATTCGCATATAATCCTGCTCATTTTATATACATTACAAAAAAAAAAAATAAAAGGATTATTTATATAACCTATTTAATAATAAATATATATATGGATATGGATATGGGTAGATATCTAACTATAAATGTATATCTATCTATCTATCTATCTATCTGTATATAAATTTGTGTATGAATAATATTTAAGAATATGCCAAAATTTTATTTTATCTGTATTTAAAGGGTGCGATGGAATATATCGAAAATTTTTGGTAAATAATATAACGATATAATAAAGAAATTATATGTAGATATATAAATGTAAATGAAAATATGTAAATTTTTAAATCTGTGACCAGGGTATTGTGAAATATATTTCATGCGATATTTATTCAAAACGCGAGTTGTGGAATGCTCGGAAAGGCATTTCAGTATAATTAGTTACTTTATGGGAAAAAATCTATACGGAATCAAAAATATACTAAATTTTCCCTGAAAATCGAATTATTCTAATTTTGCATTTGCTTTGAATTACTTTGGTCCTGATTTTTTCTGCAAATTTTGATTTTTCCAATTCTGCAAATGAAAATTCAATCAATTACTGATATACATTCTGTCAAATAAGGTCCCGGAAATTCTCATTTTACATTTTCCCGCTTAGAATGTTTCAAACATTTTTTTTCCCAGGTTGGCACAACTGTCAGCAACTATTCTGTCAATTGTTATTGCTGTGTGTCATTTAGTTTGAAGAAATATATAGCCGATTTTACCAAAAATTGTACCCAAAATTTTGTTCCATTTTTGATAACTGTATATAATTTTTTCTTTTAATTTTTACATTCTGTCAAAATTTTATCTACATTTTTTGGATCATCAACGGGATATTCATCCATTTTGAACCAAATAATGGGACGCGATTTCAAAATTGTCTTTTATAAATAAATATATCAGAAATGAATTGAATTAATGAATGAAAATGTAATTGGAAAAATCAAAATAGAAGAAATCCCACTTAAAGGAAGCAATGTTTTCCACAACGTATAGCTAATTATTCTTTATTTAATTTAATTAATTATTTCATTTTGTCAATATCATGAAATATATACGATCGAATCGTGCCCCATTTGAAAATTTCCATATTTTTATTTACATTTATCCATAGTCAAAAAAAATTAAAAAATACTATTAAAAATAGACCCATATAAATCCGTATCCTTTTCGATTAGCTTTTCCTGTTCAATGTTTAGTGAATATTATGTAATGGATATTAAGCTTAAAGTTGAAAAGGCTTCATTGCCCTGATTAAGTTCCTTTTTTTTTTTTTTGAATAACTCACTTTATAAATGAAATGTATCTATATATCAAATAAGAAAAGCCCCCAGATGTTGAATAGTTGTCAAATTTTATTTTAAATATCAAATACAAACTAAATACAAATGAATATTATCGTAATATTTTCCTGAATACTTTTCAATTCGAGCAATAGGGCTGAAAATTTGCATACTTTTCGTTTAAGGAGCGTTGTATCTGAATATTTAGGTTTTAAATAGATGCATCCATTGGTTTTTGAGTTATGTCCTGGCAAAGATTTCCCAACACTTTCGTATATTAACCCATTACAAAAAATGGTTTTTTTCCTTTGAATTCTTTTCAATTTGAGTCATCAGCCGGAAAATTGCATACGTATGCTTTAAGGTGCGCTGAATCCGAATATATGGGTTTCAAATAGATATATCCATTGATTTTTGAGTTTTTGAGTCGGTCAAAGGTTCAAAGATTCCTGAAAATTGTCCTATATGCCCTTACAAAATATTACGTTTTTTTCCTGAATACTTTTCAATTTGAGCAGAACGTTTGCATACGTATACTTACGGGGCGCTGTATTTAAATATCTATATGGTTTCAATTCGATTCGTGTACTAAACCGTTATATAAAATGGTTTTTTTCCTTTGAATATTTTTCAATTTGAGCAATCGGGCTGAAAATATGCATACGTATAGCTATAGCGACGCTGAATCCGAATATCTGGGTTTCAAATTGATTCATCTATAGGTTTATGACTTATAGCCTGGCAAAGATATCCCAACACTTTGCTATATTAACCCCTTACAAAAAAAGTTTTTTTCTTGTCATTAATACACGGTAATATTATAAAAAAAATAAAAAAGAATAATAATTTTATATAATACATTTATTTAAAAAAAAAAAATCATTAATTCACACATATATTTTTATATTTAGCATAAATTTAATATATTAATATATTCAATTTATTGTTAAAATACAATTAGATTTTCATATACGTTTCTGCACAAAAAATTTCTTCGTAAAATTGCGACATTCAAACCATAACAAAATTAAAAAAAAAACATTTTTAACAAAAAATAAATTACAACAAATACAATTTTTTTTAGTTTTTCATCAATATTGAAATAAAATTAATTATTTTATTATAATATAAATAATACAATATACAAAAAACAATATGCAGTTGTTAAATATTTTTTTACAAAGAAATATTTTATGAAGAAATGCCCGCGAACGCTCGACCGTTCGCCTGGAAAATCCATTTATTCGTGAAAAAATTCACCATTTTACAAATTATTAATCTCTATCAAATACTGTTTTTTTTTGTTTTACGAATAAGATATTTAATTGAATAAAAAAAAAACAAAAAAGAAAAATGTAATCAATTACACTTGCATATTTTTTTTTTTTGTTTTTGGTTTTAAGTTATATTATAAATATCTAAAAATTTTCCGAATTATATATATTTTATTATATATAGTTAAATAAAAAGGAATATAAAATCAATTTTCCAATAAATATGTTGTTGTTTTTTTTTTTTAATTTATGTAAATGTATGTTTTTATTTTATATTATTATAATATATATATATATAATTTTTGAGTGAAGAAAATGAGTTTAGTTATCATAATTTGTTGTTGTTATTGTTGTGATTGTGTTGAATCGATTATATATTTAATTAATTGTGTAAAACTTATCTTATTATATATACAGAGTGTCCCAGTACAACCCCACAAAGCCGATTACCACGTGTTCCTGGGACTATTTTCAGCAAAAAGTCGTTTTTGCATGGGGGGGGGGGGTCTAACTTGAACCCCTACCGAGCGAGTTACAGGGTGTTGAAAAAATGGTGTTCAATGAAAAACATGAGTTAACTTATTTACTCCTAATTTCCAAACAGTTCAAGCTAGAATAAAAAATATGTACTCTATGTATGGGTAAATATATTACCTTTAATTTTGTTCGGGATACATTTTTTCTATCTCTCTCTCGTGTGTGATTTTTCTCAAAATTTGCCGGTGTAAAAATGAAGTGATTTTTTTCGGGTTCGCCGTTACTAATCACGTAATAACACCAAATTTATAAGTCGCAGCGCTTAACTTTGTATGGTAGACTTTAAGCGAATTTTATGGTGCACAAAGTTATTAAGAAAAAAAAAAAAAAAAAAAAGTTGACGGAAAAATATAATATTTTTTCACTTTGAGCATCAATAACTCCACACGAAAGCTGGATAGGAAAAAATGTATCCCGAGCAAAATTAACGGTAATACACATTTACCTATACATATGGTAGATTATCTATTTTTTATTCTAGCTTGAACGGTTTGGAAATTATGAGTAAATAAGTATGAACTCATGTTTTTCAGTGAACACCATATTTTCAATACCCTGTAACTCAGTAGGGGTTGCAGTTAGACCCCCCTCCCAAAACGATTTTTTGCTAGAAATAGTCACAGGAACATGTGGTATTCGGCTTTGTAGGGTTGTACTGGGACACCCTGTATGTTCATTAACATTACTTGTGGATTATTCTAAATTATGTTTAATTTTTTAATAGTTTTTTTTTTTATCATCATTTAATGTGTTATCACGCATACTATATTTATTATATATATTAATATTTATATATCACACCCGTTAAAAATTTTCACCATTTTTTAATTATACAGTTTAAATTTTTTCAATCACATCACGTATATATATATAGGTGATAAAATATATATAGGTGATAGTAAAAGTGATAAAAAGTTAATTATTATATTGTTATATAAAACTTTTTTTTTTCTGCTGCTTCTGCTGCTGCTGCTGCTGCTGAAAATCAATTATTTGTTCATGTGGTTATCAAATGGTCAAAAATTGATTTTTATTAATTTTCATTAATTATTTCCATTACCATTTCTATTTCCATTAAAGAATTTCCGTTTCATATAATTCAGTTGTTGATTTTTTCTGTTCATCAAAATCATTTTTCGTATCAACATTTAACAGATTTGTAAAATCTATATTAATTGATGGTTGTTGTTTTGTCGTATTTATCATTGATTCCATTACATCAATATTATTTAAATTTTTCATAGAACCCGTGACGACAGACATATTAAAACCCATTTTTTGCGGTAAATTAGATTCACTGCCAGTTTTTTTTAATTGTTGAATCATTATATCACCGCCGCCGCCGCCGCCTCCCGCTCCTGCTCCTGTTGTTGTTGTCATTGTCGTCATAATATTATTATTATCTATATTTCTCATATTGTGTAAACGTGCATATTGTTCTTGTAATTGTTTTTGTTTACGCAATAATTCTTTATGACGTATGTCTAAAGATAATTGTCGTTGATTATTTTCCTGAGAATTATTATTTAATTTTCCTCCATTATCGTATTCATCTAGACTCGGCGCAGACATATTATAAAGATGATTGTTTAATTCGGATTGTTCTTTATATGAAAGACCAGTTTCTGTGACCGATGGTAATCGATTCGTTGTTTGATGCTGTGATGATTGTGATTGATGATGATATTGTATGGGTATATTTGGACTTGTCGGACTAGCTAATGGACTTCGTGAGCTAGTACGTGGCGGTGGTGGTGGTGGTATACGTTTATTGGTAACTTTAGTTAATAGATCAGCGTTACGTTCGGGGACCGGTGGCTTACCCGTTGAAGTTCGTGGCGGTTGCGGTGGACTATTATCTGTATCCGAACCACTTGGATATGAATGTAATCGTCTGAGTCCAATGTTTACATTAAAATTATCACCGGTTTCGGTTGGCATTTGGGTAACTGTAAATGTTGTTGGTGTTGTTGTTATTGTTGGTTGTGTCGTTTTGAGAGTATTATTATTATTATTATTATTATTGTTGCTATGTAATATTTGCGAATTATCATCAGAATTTGAATCGTCCGTACGAATCTGAAATTGCAAAAAAAAAAAAACAAAAAACAAATTCAATTAAAATATTTTAATTACAATATACATATAGGTTAATTACATTTAATTGTGTGTAATTTTGGAATTGTATTGAATTGAATTCATAAAAATTTATGTGTGAATTAAAATAAAAAAATTGTGTCTATAACCTCTTTATTGTTTGTCGTTGATCCGCCATTTGGTGGTTTCGCAAACGTTTGTAATTCATCTAACAGAGCATCGAGTGCGTTTTCGGGACTTGATCCCCCGTTAATTGAGATTGTTCCCAACCTGGGACTTGGGATTGGCTGCGTATATGTATATGTAATAAATGAATGAAATAGGAAATTTTCATTAAATTTTATTTTAATTTTTTTTTTTTTTTTTTGCTAACAATCATAAATTTTACACATTTATAATATAATTAAATCAAAAACATTTATTAATAATATATGTTTTTTTTTTTTGTATTTACAAGTATACACATAGAAAATATTATATAAATAAATTTTTACCATGCACTACAATTTCACTGCGTATATATATGGATAGATATAAACGATACTGATTTGAGGCGATAAGCGATATATATTTAAATTAAAAAAAAAATTCAAAATTCATTTTTGTATCAGTCTCATTGATTGAAAATTGTTTGATAAACGCTCAGAGAATGTGTTTGAAAAAAAGGTTGTAAGTAAATTCTTCTTAAAGATTTTATGTAACGGTTAAAAGCTAAAATAAACGTAAAGAGTTTCATTTTTCGTTGTAATCGCAGCATTTCAACAACAATAATTTTAACAAATCTACAGGGGTAAAGCATTTTTTTTTTAAAAATAAAATAAAAATAAACATAAGCTCAGAATAATTTTGAGTTCAAAAATAACCATCATTTCTATTTAACATTTTTAATGTTATATCCATTATGTTTTTATGGGTTTTTAAATTGATAAATTGTTCTAATCTATGACAAAATTTTGAGATCATGGGCTCACCGGCTGAAGATTGGTAAATCATTTTCTAAGATTTTAAGAACACTCTTTGATTATTTCCTATGATTTGTTTTCCCGCTTGTATCGAAACCACGCAATAAAATAGAACAGATTTTGAACATAACAACAAAGAAGATTATGCGTTGACGGATACTATAGAAATAATTGTAGAGCACATATTATTAAATTTTTTTTTCTATGAATCCTTTTTTGTGAAAATTAAGAAGCAAATAAAAACATATCTATATAATAATGTTATATAGTTAAACATTTTGTACATTATCATTATATATAACCACCTAAAGTACATCCCAGAAAAGGGCTTTTATAAATACAAGTTTATTTTCCATATTAATAAATTGTACCTATATCTATATTTTTTTTGTCCATCGTCGAATTATACCTTGAAAGTTTTCTGTAAGGATCGGTAAGGATATTTATATTTATTATAGAAAATCCAAATTAGAGTAAAAAAAAAAATTGTCTTGCCAATTATTATACCTTATATTAGATTATTGCCCATTAATATTGTCTATAAACTAATGCAATGGACACGCCCATATAATTACATATGAATTAAAATAAAATAATCAAAAGGTCTCTTGAAAATGACACTAAAAATATATATATTTTTTATGCACATTTATATATATAAAATGAAAATTTATGTTAAACATAATTATATGGTAAACATAAAAAAATAAAATGAAAAAAATTGCATTCCATATATTATTCAAAAGATTGGAATAAATAGTTTAAAAATTCATAAAAAAAAAACCAAAAAAAAAAAAAAAACCATAAATATTGTGAAACGAATAGAAAATATTTGTTGTAAAAACGAAAATGTTAAAAAATTATGTGTGCAAAATTAAATAAAAAAATTTTAATTTTAAACGATTATAAAAAAAGAAAGTTTAATATTTTATTTGATTTTCTTTTAAAAAAAAAACATTTATAAGAAATTACTCGGTTATCGCCTCTCTGAAATTGGAACTCCATCGCCAGCTGAACTAGAAAAAATGTGCAATGTAAAGAAATAAAAAAAAAATAACGGCGATCAATCAAACTGAAGGCATTTATTATTTTTTTTTTGGAAATTTATAAATCATCATCACAACATAAAAAAAAAACAATGAAAAAACCAATTTGAAATTTTTTGTAGCCATTTAACCAACAAACAGGGAAATTTAATTATAATTTACAAGTATATATATGTTGATAATTTCCGGTTGCGAAAATCAGGCAGTAAATAATCAATTTGAACATAGTTGAAAAACGTACAGCTCTGTACAAAAATGTAAATTAAAATGAAACTTCCAATAAGGTAGTATGAAAATTATAGCGCGCTCAATCGAAGACCTGCACCCGTTTAACCCTTTAACGATTATATATGTTTAAGACAATACGCATCGGTGAAGTGGATCGAAATCAATAAAAAATATGAATTTATTTAGCGACAACAACTCAATATAGAATATGTCTGTTTTGGACATTCGATAACAAAAAAAAAATAATCTAAATAGTCCTCAGAAGGACTTTTCTCAGAAGGACTTTTAAATGAATTAGGGAGTGATAATTTGTTTAATGTCTAGTTAATAATAATATATTCATCACCGCATATAAATTCCGGATATGTAAACTTTAGGTGGCTGTATTTTGTATTTTGTGCTCTGTACAATATAAGATGTTATTTTATATATAGTATATATTTTTATTTATATATCAGTCAGATTTGCTTTAGTTTTTATTGACAAAGATATAAACAACATTTTATTTTTAATTAATTTGTTAATTTAATCATTTGACCTATTTTTGACTAAATAATTTTAAAAGAAATATATCCAATATAAAAAATTTATGATTTTACTAACAAAACAAAAACTGTTCAATTGCTCTAAATAGAATTTTATACAGAAGCTACTTTTATATTAAAAGGTAAATAATAAAAAAAATTAACAGAAAATAAACAAACGAAAAAAGAAATTTGCAAAATATAACAAAATTATTAATTTTATGTTACTACACGCGATATATGCTAAATGGTAAGTAGTATTTCTTAAACAAAAAAAAACTACAAATAAATAATTAAAATTGCTAAAAATTGCTTCTCATGTTAAAATATCCAAATCCACTTCAAATTGGATCACTTTTGATCTGCAATATGAACATTTAAGGTATTTTAAAACAGATACATTTTCTTCTATATGACATTTTCCCCATAATCGTATAGTTTGTGGGTCCGGCGATTAGGTTTTTATCTGCGTGTAATTAAGACCCGTATTTGACCCATACTTGACTCCAGAAGACCCATAACAGATATAAAACTTGTTTAGAAACTGACTTTTAGAAAAGAGCATGAATTAAAAATTATTGGTAAACTAAATTAAAAATCTAATATATAGTAAATAATAGGGGAATGACAAAGATCAGCAGGGAATTTTGCATACAGATGCATATTGAACGTTTATATATAAATAAAATGTTTAATATTTAAATTATCCTATATATGGAGGGAACATAATTTTGATTATAGACATATAGAAACTACAAATGGAATGTATATAGTAGAGAGGTGTTTGAAAATATAAATATGAATATTGAGGATTATATCATAACCTCTCTATAGATTTCCTTTCCGTGCTGAAAGGAATTCGGGTTCTATATATTAATATAATATGCGATAACTATATAATTTTGAAATTTTGAAAAATCGAACGTTTAAGATAATTGATATTGATCTTAATTTATCTATATATATATATATATACAAAAAAAAAATAATAACAAATTTTGAAATTTAAAAACTGATTGCGTAAATATTTTTTGTTTAATTAAATGCATTTTTATTGTTGTTTATAAATACATACCTTATTGTTATTGTTGGATGTTGTTGATATTTGAGATGTATCTGGTGTACGTGACGATAAAATTGTAACCGTTTCTTCAGATGCTGGTACATCTGAATTGGGTAATCGTTGTTCCTGAACGCTAGCCAATCTATACAAATGTACAATATAAGTGACAATATAAGATTGATTTTTTAACTTTGTTAGTTTCAAATTAAATGTTTGTTAAACTTTTGTTTGGAATTTTAATGTTTCCAAATTTCTCCAAAATTCACAAGATCTTAACATGTTTAACAATATATGAATGTATATATGTATAGATTAACAAAATTTACCGTTTAAGTGTAACTAATGTTCCGGTTAATTTTTTGCATCGTCTTAGGGCTGACTCCAAACGATCCGGTTCATCTTTAAGAAATTGTTCTTCACGTGCCACTTTATCCATTTCCTTTTCCAGTAGATTATGTAAACCAAGTTGTAAATCGGGAAATTTCATTTTTAATTCAGCTACAGTTTTACTACATGATGTGAATTATATATAGATAATAATACAGTTATGTTCAAAAATATATGATGGATAATAATTTTAGTTGAATTTACCTTGCACGGCTCAATACCAATGCCATATCTTCAACGGCTGTCATATTTACACGTGTTCTACGATTAATCACTTCACCACGTAAACCCTCAACACACGATTCCAAATCACTTAAATCCTTTTCCAAACGCATAACTTCTTGTTTGTACAGTTCCTCTTCGCGTGATAATCGTATTTGATCTCGTTCGTCCGTTTGTTTCCAATCACTGAAGCTGGTCGCCAACAGTGTAGCACGAATACCCATAAATGCATCTTTAATTTCTTCACGTACCGCAACAACTTGTGCCTGTGATAGCCTACGTAATGTACGCACTTCCATTCGTAAATCTTTTGCTTTTTTTTGTAAATTTCTTAAGTGATTGTATACTTCCGGTGCTAATGTTATATCTGGACGATAATTATTATGGGCCGGTGTTAAACCAAGAGGTTTCGGTGGTGTTGGCGGTTTAAGACGATCACGTTCTAAAATTAAATATTACGTTCATTAATTTAAATTTAATTAACAGAAATTTTTAATTAAAATTTGGATTAAGAAAAATTAAGATTAAGGTTAACAACAAAACAAGAAAGTTCCTGAAATTTAAATTGGTTAGCATATATTATTATTTTAATTCATATATAGATGCTTATATTTAAATAACACGATTGCATTACCTTGAGAAGATGTTCTTGGAAGCGTTGAAGATTTTATTGCTGGTTTAGGTGGTCTTAAATCAGCTGATTTAAAAACATTTATAAATCATCACACGATTGAATGTTGATGACAAAATTCAAAGAAAATAAGCAGCATAAAATGATAAAAATTGTATATATATATAGACATTAACATTTTCCAAATTTTTACCTTATCTCATTTTACATATATACAAATGAAACGAATATCTAATGTAAAAGTTTATGGTTATTTTTTTTTTTTTTAATGATATAAGCAAATATATCTTCTTTCAATAAAATGATATAAAAATTGTTTAAATAAAGAAATAAAAAAAAAAAACAAAAAAAAAACCTTGGAATCATTTGGAAAATATATATAGCATTATTTTAACGTCCCTCCACACTTTTTTTTTTTTTTTGGTATTTATATATACATATTGTCATATAGATATTGTCACTCAAGAGGTGCAACGGTTAATATTTTATGTTTAAAAAGGTGTATTGGAATTGTTATAATGGAAATAATATATGCTTATGAATAGTTAATTCACATGCATTTTTTTTGGAGTATTTCAATATGGAAAATTGGTTTTCAAAATGCAAAATTAAAATTACCAAATTTTTAATTTAAAAAAATTTAACGTGTGCCAATGATTCATCCTCAATTGCTTCATAAAAAAGTAGTCTCACATGAAAATCTATATTGTTTGAGAATCAACCACACGATATATATCATAAGGATTTATAAATAATTTTGAAGGAATTTCTTTCTCTTAAGTAAGCAGTGAAAATATATTAATTATGTTAATTGTGTTAATAAGTAAAAAAGAATGTTAAATATTAAAATACAAAAAAAAAACACTATAGATAGTGCGATGGTAGATTTTAAAATAGTAGAAAAATAAAAAAAAATTATTTAATGGATGATGAACGAAAAAAAAAAATAAAATTAAATTAAATAAAAAAAATATATACATAAATAATTAATTAATTTATTTATAATTTTAGTATATTAGTATTTTTTTTTTTTGCTTGAAAAAAAAACCAAACATAATTAGTAAAAATTGATTCAAATTAAATCATAAAATTATTGCTACTTCTATTATTATAATAACTATTATTATTATTATTATTATTATTAATTTTACCAGGATGTTGAGGATTGTGCGATTTTGGACCACCTTGGATATCATCGCTAAACGATACAGACTTTTCAAATGAAACTGATTTATCTGTAAAAAAAATATTAAATATTAAAAGTTTTTTTTTTTAATTATGATAATTTAATTATAGAATTTAATATTGTAAAGATATACACACGAATTATTAATAATGTTAATCTATATAAATAAATATATATGTAAAAATGATACGAACTTATTAAAATTAAATTATATTTAATATATAGAAATAGGAATATGTAAAAAAATCAAAAGTCTTCTGCTTTAATTAGTTTCTTAATTTGTGGTTTTTACGGTGTCGGTAATTAGCCTTACGACCAACCGCAAGGGAAAATATGCAACTCTTACGTCTTCAGTAGGATTCGAACCCACGACCCCAAAATTTTGTAAGAATTTTACATTGGTATTTTTATCAATTACACCACAGAGACAAATAATGAACAATAAATTTATCAAATGATGTTTAATTTATGTAAATTGAAGAAAATGTTGTTCCTTTTTGATGAAGATAACTTAAGCAGGAGGCAGCCGTGGTTGCTTGAAAAAAAAACAATAAAAAAAACTATTGTCCAAACAATAGGATATTACAAATGCCATACTTATTGTTAGCTTATTTATGGAATAAAACTAAATTTATACGGAACTCAATTTGAAGGAAAATTAATTTTTCTAAATTTTCTATTATTTTGGATTACGCTGAAGTGGAAGTTTATAAGGCTAAGATCGCCTAGGCGTTCGATGAATTTTTTTTACAAAAATTGTAGTTTATAAGCGCGTTCCTTTGGCGAACGCGTGTCGATATTGGCGTTCGCTCATTCACACATTCGCGTAGTACTAAATATCTGGTATTAACCCGGATTGGCCCTGGTTTTTTTTTACACTCAATTTAGATTTTTTTTTGATTAATTTTAGAAATTCATTTAATTTCTAATATTTCATGGAAAAAAAATTTTTTCCATGAAAAAAAAAAAAGGGAAAATTTACAATATCTTTTGGCCCAATTAGGCGATTTTCTTCAATGAACCTATTAGAAATTAATTGAATTTTCAAAATATTATTATATTTATATATTATTATAAATATTGAGTGTAAAAATAATCAGGGCCGTAATTCAAATAATAATAATAGAAAATTTAGAAAAATCTATTTCTCCGAAAAAATCTAATCAGATTAAACACTCAAATTGTTTCCCATTAAGCAACCAATTATACAGATGTGTACTTTGCATAATAACAATCTGTATATTGTTTGAATAATTTAACGAACTGTGATTCCATTTATCACTGCTCCTGTCAGCAGGCATCTTTTAAAATTCAAGCATATATCTTCTCAATATAGCCAAAGGAACAATTTCGATAAAATTCTCTTTTATTCACATCGTAGATCATATTCACAGGATTTATTGTTTGTCCTCGCGTATCGTACATACGCACAAAACAATTACCGCATTTGAAACCAATAATTATTAAGCAAATATATCGCAAAATAGCGGCTTAGATTTTGGAAGCAAATTTTTCCGCATTTATCGCAAAGTATATTTCAATAATAAAAAAAAAAATCTTTAGCAAATTTAACATTTTTTAACAGCAAGATTCGTATATAAAATAGATGATTTAATTTTGAAAAATTATATAACTTGAACAAAAAAAAAACGATAAAAATTATACAAATAGTATAAGAAAAATTATAAATAATTAATTAACAAAAAAAAAAGGCTATCGTTTAAATTAAGTTCAATTATATAAGTAGATAATTTTAGAAATGTTCAAATTCATAAACATAATATTGATATATTTGACATATTAAATAAATATTATATGGATAAGACGACTTACGACACGATGATTTTCCAAGTTTTGGAGGTTTTTCACGAACATAAGTATCATCTCCGATACCGTTAGCTATTTTTTTTAATATTAAATTACCTTTTATTAGCAATTGAGTTTAACATATACAATAAATTATTCAAACATTTTTTTTTAACATTTTAAAAAATTTCAATTTAAAAAGTTAATGTTTTTATATTTTAATACAACAATAACAATAACAACAACAACAACAAAAACAATATTAATTAATTTTGTGTTAAAAGAAAAAAAAAATAGTACCTTGTATAGAATTGGAACTACCATTAGAATGACCATCCGTTTCATCTAAATATATTTATATACATATATATATATACATTTATTTACATTTTAATTACAAATATTAATAATAAATGAAAAAAGAAATTTTGATTTTAAAAAATTAAAGCATTATTTTAAGATATTAAAATTTTTTCATGAAACATTTTTTAACAGTATAAAAGTGGATTAAACAATTGAGTTTTATTTTGTATATTGTCTTCTTTTGTTATGATGTCTTTGTTATATCTTATTTATATTATATTAGAATAAATTAAAATTTATTACCTCCTCCTCCTCTGTGTTGCACAGATGGAACTCCTAAATAATTTGAATTTATTATTTGTGGAACATTATTGATATTAGGCACATATTGATTTAAAGAAAGTTTCTGAACTAGTCCAGTTAAATTTGATAATTGCCGTTCTAAATGTTCAACTCGATGTCGATGAAAATTTTCCCTGTGTAAAGGTAAAATGTAAAAAAATAAAAAAATAAAAATTTATTACACAAGTCTTCTGTGTTTCTGCTGATTATTCTTCTGACATGTGATTTTAATCATATATATTTCACCAACCAAATATTGGGACCTTGCATTAATAATGTCGATTTAGATAACAGATGGCGTAACTAGCGTTGTGTGCATCGGAGCACACCGCGGCCATATTCTTTTTTTTGTCTGTCATTACTCTATAAATTTCATTATATGTCATTTCGTTGAAGTGTAAACAACAAAGTTTTTTTTGCTTCGAATGTCGAAACACGTGCCCGAAAGAGTTGTTTTGCGGGGCCGTTTAATAACTTTCTTTAATTTGAAGAAATCCGTTGCTGGTAGTTATCGATTGTTGGTAGAAGCTTACGGTGAACATGCTCCAACTCAAAAAACTTGTGAACGGTGGTTTGCACGCTTCAGAAGTAGTGATTTTGAAGTGGAAGACAAAGAACGGCCAGGTCAGCCAAAAAAATTTGAAGACGAAGAATTGCCGGCATTGTTGGATGAAAATTCGTGTCGAACGCAACAAGAGCTTGCTTTCGTGTTGAATGTAGATGCCTCTACCATTTCTAGACGTTTACATTCAATGGGAAAAATCAGAAAGCTATGAAAATGGGTCCACATCAACTGAATGAAAATCAACTCAAAGCACGAATCGATGGATGCCATAAACATCTTACCGAGCACAAAAAACATAGTTTTTTGAGTCGAATTGTCACTGGTGATGACGATGTGGGTGTATTACGACAACCCTAAACGTAAAGCATCATATGTGGATCCCGGCCAACCATCAACTTCACAATCAAAACGCGATATTCATTGCCAGAAGCTTATGCTGTGCATTTGGTGGGATCAGAAGGGTGTCGTGTATTATGAGCTGTTAAAACCGAATGAAACAGTTTCATATGATCGCTACCGACGACAACTGGGCGAATTGGAAAATAAATTGAACGAAAAACGACCATTAATCGCTCGAAAACACCACAAAGTTTTAATGTACGATGACAATGCCAGACCACATCGTGCAAACATCGTTAAGGAAAAAATAAAGAGGCTCGGTTGGGATCATCTTGATTACCCCCAGTATTTGCCAGACCTTGCTCCTCATACAAATAAATGCCATTTTCAAGTCAAAAAATCGACATTATTAATGCAAGGTCCCAATATATATCTGACAGATAATCATTTTTATATGTAATTTTTTTTTTTTTTATAATTAGAATAATTATTTTGAATTCAATAAAAAATTTGAACACTCGTTAATTTTATATATATATAGAGTCTACGATATTTGTGATTATTATAATAAAAAAAATTAATTTTGTTAAATAGACTGGTGAAATTTATCATATAAAAACTTAGCGATGCATACACCTGTAACAAATTATTTTTAATCTATATCTTTCATATACATCTGGATCTGTGTTAATGTAAACACTTAAACAGAATTGTATTATATAAAGGTATAATATATTAAAAATATTTAGTTAGTATAACGAAAACTTTTAAACACCTCAAAAACAAGAATTACTATTATTGTATATAGAAGAAAAAAACAACGATCAGAAAATGTTAAATAAATTCTAAATAGAAATTATGGAAAATAGTTTAAAATTTACGAAATTATTTATATACATTAATGTATTGACTTTCGTTCATTCACAATACATGGAAAATTTACAATGTTTATCAGATTTATCATTAGAAAATTTATTAAAAATCTCAAAAGTAATTCGAAAAATAAATGAAACATCATCATCATCATCATCATCATCACCGTCAACGCTAACCAATTCCATAAATCTACCTTTGCATGAATCATCAAATGCATACGTTTTATCGGATTTCGGTTCAAATGATGTTATAAAACCGTTACCTTTATTTAATTCAGGTGGTTCTGCAGCAGAAAATGTATTACAGTATGTATATTGATCATGAATCAAAGTTTTACATTTTTTTCCTCTTGGTAAATAAATTATAAATAAATTGTATTGTGTATGTTAAGGAAACGAACTGAAATTAATTCTCATGGATGGCATCAAGAACAAAAACCAAGTAAAATACAAAAAATATTTCAAGTTAGTGTCATTTCATTGGCATTTTTAGCATTTGGTGGTTATTTATTTTGTATGATTGTACAAGCAATTAAGAGTAAAGGTAATAATTCAATAATAAATTTTTTGGTGAAATTTTGTAATCGTAAATTCGATTTTTGTGAAATTATACCATATATAGGGACAACATATTTTCATCCAGCGTTAATGTCAACTTCACCATCCACGATGGAAATGCTTAATGGGCAATCTTCGTACAAACGTAAAAAAACAGGATTTCGTATGAAACGGAATATTAAAAATAACAATAATACTACATACGCCAACGACAACGAGGATAATATTTTTGTAACCCAAATGGATATGTATAATATATTATTATTGTTAGCCGAAGGAAATATGAAATTAAAATAGTATAAAAATTACCTATTTGGATCATACATTTGATTTGGATTTCTGGATCGTCCGCCACCGCCGCCGCCTCCACCGCCAACACCGCCACTTACTTTGTGACCATAAGACGCATATTGATCTTCAACCATAGATGTATCACTGAAAACCATTCATATATTTATATTACCATTAATGATCTAATACAGACACATTTGATTTATTTTTAATAATAATTACCTTTGTTCTTCATCAATTATTGGTGTTACTGTACTACCCCGTGAAACATATTGACTATAGTATGGTTCTTCATATCCGCTTCTGGTACTTCGTTCCGGTGAACTCATATAACCATCTGTGATCATTTTAAATAAAATTAAAAAAATTATCATTTTAGTAAATTTTGTACTATGTGTATAAGTGTATAAAGTTTTCGACTTCTCTTCAATTATTTCTAACAACAAAATTTACCTGGTATAGTATACAATTGTTCGGAAGTATATGGAAACGATGATGATGATGATGGCCCAATGCTTCCTCTTGATCCGTATGATCTTAATGGTTTCACAGGGGGACCTGCTAATGGGAGAAAAAACAAAAAAAATTAAAACTTCATTTTCCCTTCAGTTTCATTTCATTTATAGAACATTTATTCAATTAAAACAATTATAATAATAATATATAAATAATGAAAAATTAATTTTTAAAAACTTACCAATCATATTTTTATTTCTTTCACTATACATTCCACGAGGTAACGTTTGGGCACCGCCAATATAAATTGATGTTCCCTTGCCATTCTATATTTGATATGGGAAATAAATAAAAATAAATTAATTTATTATATGGATTGTTAAATTTACATTTAAAAATATAAATTAATAAAATTAAATATATAAAATAGTAAATGAATTTGAGTTATTTATATATAATTTATTCATATATATCACGTATATTCAAAACACTGGTACGTGTATTTTACCTATGCACGAACTACCCGCAGGGATTGATTTAGCGTTTTTAGGGTAACCTTGAATATATTCCAATTGGAAAATAATAATGTATTTTGATTGCTTTGGTATAACTAATTATTATCCAATTTTTAATCATTTAAAAATAAGTTAAGTGAGTTATTTGTTTAGTTTTTTACGGTAGAAAAATCTGCTGTTTGTTAAATTTTTTTTAATAACTAAATATTTGTATTTCCCCCAAAAAACTAATGACTGTGATTAAGCGGAAAATTTCAATACAAATGGGTTTTTTTGTGTGCTTTAGCAGCCGATGAGGATATAAAGGATAAAGAGATAGGATATGTAAAATTTTATACGTTTTGTGTTTCCTTGAAAATTTCTATTTATTTTTTTTTAAATTTGTCTGTTTCTTGTATATTGGTTATGACTGTTTGTCCGAAAAGATAAAACAAATATATATACACATCTTGAGGTCGAAGGTTCCTTTGAAATGTCAGATTCTTACAAACATTTTGAGGTCGTGTGTTCGTACGGAATCCTATGCTGAAGACAAACAAAATATATTTAGAATTTTTGTGGTTCTGCATTTTCACACACATGCACATACACAGCGTTGCATATTTTTTCATGTGATGGTTGGTCGTACGACTAATTACCGTAAAAGCATTTGTATAATCTGTGACAAAAAAGGTAAAATTTTTGATGAAATCAACAACAAACAGAAGGGTATTAAATAGGGTATTGGACTATCGCGGATTCTTGGAATGGAATATTACTTTTTTGATTTTGTTTCGTTATGATCTTAAAAATGTTTTGTCAATTCATCAGGCAATGGCGACAATTTCTTTAAAACAGAAGGATGTTGTCTGTAAAATGCTAAAAAAAATTGTTTCGGTTATAAGACAAACGAAAATAAGAAGACAAAGAAGAAGAGGAAGAAGAGGAAGAAGAGGAACAGGAACAGGCAGGGGAAGCAGAAGAAGAAATGTTCATGGAATCGTCAACTTTAGACATCTCCATAAAAGACGTTTTTTGTCTTGGTCTGTTACCTTTAATATACAATATATATATATTTTACAGCTTTCCCACACACAAACCCTATAATTTAGAGATATCTTTCTTTCCTGTAATGAGAGATATCATTTTAATGCTGAAATGTTTTCATCGATGGTTTTGTGAAATGTTTTTGTTGTTGTTACAATAACAAATTGTATGGGACTTCACCACACCGTTGCGATGAAAAAATTTCAGCATATATGTTTTCAACCAACTTGTTCGACAATTTTTTTTTTTGAAACTTAATGACGATAAATACAAAAAATCCCTTCTTCATCATATAATAATTCAAGTGGGTTTTATTGAAAATGCCCCACGTTAAATCATATTTTATACTAATTGTAAATATGTGTTTTAAATATATGGTTTTATTCTGAATAAATAATGTTTTTTTTTGCGTGCTTAACCTTCTATATATACATATCATAGCATTTTTGTAAGTATAACACCGATTTTATATAGAAAATTAAACGTTATATAGTCTGTATTTTTATTGAATACATAGGTATATGGTATATATGGTATGAACATAATTAATTAAAAAATTTATATATAAGAATGCCAAAATCAGTAAAAAAAAAAAAAACAAGTTGGTTACGCAATTAATTTAATATAAAATCAATTGAAGAGAGAAAAAAAAATTTATATGTACTTTATATGTGCCATATATATCTAGTATTTGTAATAATAATGTATTATAAATGCCCACAGGTTATTTATAAATGTATCAATTATAATTATTATATTATTATATAAAGGGTGATATTTTAGCTATTATCTTTTTGGCAACACTGGTTTAAACAGCTGAAGCACCTTTTGTGTTTTGTTTCACTGTCAAACATCTACAGTTTGGTCTATAATTTAACCATGAATCGTCTTACAAACGAACAACGCTTGCAAATTATTGAATTTTATTATCAAAATGCGTGCTCTGTTAAGAAAGTTCATCGCACGCTTCTTCCATTTTATGGTCAGTTTAATCGACACACTGAAGCGGCTATTCGGACTATTGTGACTAAATTTCGCACCAAATTTACATTGTTGGACATTAAACCACCAACACGCCTACGTAGAGTGCGAACTGAAGAAAATATCGCAGCTCTATCGGCCAGTGTTAATGATGACCATCAATTATCGATTCGTCGCCGTTCGCAGCAATTGGGCCTCTGTTACTCAACAACGTGGAAAATTTTGCGGAAGGATTTAGGTGTGATGCCTTTCAAAATACAGCTGGTGCAAGAATTGAAGCCGAACGACCTACCGCAACGTAAAATTTTTGATGAATCGGTTTTTGGAAAGTCGACCGAAGATCCACTTTTTTACCGAAAAATTGTGTTCAGTGACGAAGCTCATTTTTGGCTCAATGGGTACGTAAATAAGCAGAATTGTCGATTTTGGAGTGAACATCAGCCAGAAGCATTGCAAGAGCTACCAATGCATCCAGAAAAAGTCACAGTTTGGTGCGGTTTATGGGCTGGTGGCATCATTGGACCGTAGTTCTTCAAAGACGATGCGAATCGTAACGTAACTGTGAATGGTGAGCGCTACCGTGAGATGATATCCAACTTTTTTTTGCCCAAAATGCAAGAGCTTGACTTACATGACATGTGGTTTCAACAAGACGGTGCCACATGCCACACAGCACGCGCAGCAATGGACTTATTGAGAGGCGAGTGCGGTGAACATTTTATTTCACGTTCGGGACCGGTCAATTGGCCGCCTAGATCGTACGATTTAACGCCTTTAGACTATTTTTTGTGGGGCTATGTTAAAGCTCATGTCTATACAGACAAGCCCGCTTCAATTGACGCATTGGAAGACAACATTTGCATGAAATATTCTTCAAACATTAAATTATATGGACCGTACTATCAATTCATATAAAGATTTCATGCATTTTTCTGAATCATTATGTTTTTTTTTTTGAAAAACTTTCCTATAGGTTTTAAAAAATCACCCTTTACATATATTTAATAATATATAATAAACACACACAGAGTATATATATATAAAACGATTTTCTATATATAAATTAAAAAAAAAAATGTGTACTTAAAATTAATCTATGAAATTTTAAATTAATTTATTTGTGCGATTTTTTTTTTTTTAATTGTACGCATATAAAAAATAAATTATTTTACACTACTTTTATTTGTTAGTGTTATTGCTGTTCAAAAAAAAAAAATATATTACAATTTAAAAAAAAAAAAAACACTTTTCCAAAGAAATATGTACATATATTAAGAGTTGCATGTATATATATTGTTGGATAAGGTGTTTATGACGAAAAACAATTAAAAAAAAAATTCGAAACAACAAATTTCTAGCACACAATTTAGAAATAAGAAAAAGTAATTTACATATTGCAATAATTTTCTCTATAACGGCAATTATAATTCTTTTTTTTTATCTAGATAAATAATCGAAATATTTGCATTTAACAATACAATGTTATTGTATTATAATTATATATACATTAATGTTTTTAACACCTTTTTTATTTTAAAAAACAAAACAGAAATATAGTAAATTAATTCGTGTTATATCAAAAGATATAAAAGACACTCTGTATATAATGAAATTGTCATACATATTATATTTTATTCATTATTATTATTTATTAATAAAAAAAAACGACTCTTCTTACGTAATATTGGTAATACTATGTCATATTTGGAGCAGATTAATTATGTGTGTTGTGTATATATAAAATAAAAAAAAAATAACTGTTTTCTAATCTACTATATGAATTAAACGAAAGTGAAAAATCTAAATCTTATGTCTATCTACAATATTATATATAATATATAGAGAGACTTTTGTTGGTGGTATATAAACGAGTATGAAAATATACATATAAATGTATGTAATATCTAAAAGATACATCAAAAACGAAATGAATAATAATAAAACAAACCGCATAAAATATTTATATTATTAAAAAAAAAAAATGTATAACCAATCAAAAAAAAAAAAAAAAACTTTAAATAAATATGCATATATAAATAATTGTAAAATGTATATAAGCAATTAATTACAGCATATATATTTTTATTCACGGAAGAATCAACATCATCTTCCTGTACATAATTTACATTTTATCATCATTAGTGTTATTATTTGTTAATATTTTTTATTTTTTTTTTAATTTGTTATCTAATCCAAATATACATATATGCGTGCGTACATTTTCGTTGAATAAAGCCGAAATTTTATTATTATGGTTAATTTATGATTGAATTAATAATGTTAATATTTTTGAGAAATAAATTAAATATATATTATTATAGTTTCACTATAAGTGTATATAAATTTATTTTTTTTACAGTATCGTATCAAAATATCACATTTAATATGCATAATATAACAATTGAATTGACGGTAATTTTTATGTATATAGTTATTCAATTCATATAATAAATATTTTGGTAGACGTTTCCTTAGGCCAATTATGTTATTCAGAAAAATAAAAAAAAATTTGCTTTTAAATTATATAATAATATTTTATAATGACTCAGAAATTTGCAAAAAAAAAAAAAACCTATTTTTTTTTTAATTATTATCAAGGTCTTATTTTTATAATTAAACAATAAATGAAAGAATTTCAAAAACTGATTAAAACTGATTAATTATTATATTTTTTTTACCAATTTTAAAATAGTTATTATATAAGATTTGATTTATTATATGAAAAAATTTTGCGGATTTTATCGTCGGATTATCGAGAGACCAATATTTTTTGAATAATAATAATGTTAATCAAATCTATAATATGCGAATTTCAATAACACAATGTATATAAATAACATTCTGTTGTTAAATAATTTATTTATAAATGTTTCTAAAATGGTTTGTAAATTATATAATATTTGGCAATGTCTCTATATAACCATATAGGGTTGTCGGAGTTGAGGAGTCGAGGAATATTCAATGAGAAATACAAAAACAATAACAAGCCATTCTCAGCAAGTCAGAGTCGATAATATTTGACCCCAATCATCGAATCTTACATTACTGTCCTAAATTCATGTATCCCTTTTTTTTTGTGCTTATGCTTGAAAAATTTAATTAATCGTTTATTAAAAGTGTGTAATAAAAGGATAATGGTTTAGTTTCCGTTATCCATCGTAATTAAACAACTGCTTTTTTATTAACGAATTTCTATTTACCATGAATTTAAATTTAATTGAACAAATCAAATGTATGTGTGTTCAAGTGCAATTCGTGTACGTAATGACCTGTCCCGTTTAGCTGCTATAAACAATAGGAGTAAAGAATATGATTGTGTTAATGCAAAATGGTAGAATATGATTCATTAACTTAAAAACAAATTCAAATTTATATTATCTAAAATTATATCTATAACCTCTGCCAAATTTTCAAACAAACGATCCATAAATGTTGACCCAATAGTTATGCATAATAAAATTATTCCACAATCTAATGACCCATTAAATTTGGGAATGTCTTTGTCATACAACTTTTCATGGAATAGTAATATAATAATTGCAGCTAAAAAGGCGGCTAGTCGCATTGAATTTTTAAGAAGATCGAAAGAATTTTTTAATTCTGGAAATTTAGCATTAGTTTATAGGTTTTTATTTTATAAGACCACTTCTAGAGTACAATTCCTACATATGGGCTGGTGCACCAATTACTATATACACTGCAGTTTAGTGACAGGATCAAAAACACGCTGATCGCTGATCAGAAATGAAATAATAACAAATTCCATTGAATCATTGGATCATAGACGATCAGTAGCTTCATTGTGCAAATTTTATAGGTATTATTACCATGTATGCTCTAATAAAATTTTAAAGCTAATTCCTGAACCAATTAACTTCTCTTATAATTCGAGAAATTTACAAACGGCTCATTCATATTCTGTATCTATTAGTTTTTTGCGAACAAACAGATTTGGAAATTCATTTTTCCCAAAAACAGCAGGATTATGGTATAGTCTCCCTGAACTAGTATTTCCCCCTACTTTTGATTATCAGTTATTTAAATTAAACATTTCTTCTTATCTAAAAACTAATCCACCTAAAGTTCAACTTGGACAATTGTTTGAAAATGTATGAGTGATTTTTTCTTATTTCGTTTTAGTAAAATTTTTTTTTTGTCTCATATGTTTGCTTTATTTTCAAAATTTCATAAATTAATCCACACATTATAATAGTTTTACCACCCAAAAAAAAAAAAAAAATAAGTTTCCAAACTAGCATCAACACTATCAACATGTTGGTACCTAGTTGTGACATTATTCTTTGTCAAAAGTATATTTCATTGATATTCTGTAAAAAATTTCAAGAAAATCGAACCACTACCCGCCAAGTTATAGCGGCAAATGTGAATGTATGGTATGTTTAAACCACGGCCCAAAAATCGTATCAAGAACAAAGAGTAAATATCAAACTTTTTACTCTTTGTTCATGATAGTTGTCTCTGTGACGCAACTGTTATCAAGCACATTTAGAAATCTGACAAATATCTGCGGTCGTAGGTTCGTATCCTACATTTGTCGTATACTCACAGACCCTCATAGGACAGGTTTGTTCCATATGACAATTAGTTGCCGAAACCCGAAAGACTATCAAAAAAAAAAAAATTCTGTTTCATAGCTGCGGTAAAAAAACCTTTACGGAAACGTACTAATTGAATGAATTCATTGAAAAGGAAATCCAAAATCATCAGTTAAATTTTAATGGAATTCGAATTTTGTATATCAAAATCAAACATTCATCTCATTTTAACTATCAATTTGAATCTATTGCAAGGTATTTATGTTAAATTTATTCCGCCTAATCTAACATAAATAATCAAAAAATTAGAAGAATTCAATGCTGTTTTTAATAAGTCTTGAAATTCGTGATTCTTCGTATATTGATGAAAACTTCTTATCTAACCTTTTAACAACGGCGATAAGACGTGGTGATTTGACTAAATGATCCAAAAACTAAACGCCAAAGTGCTGCGAATAGCACTCTCCAGACTATCCGATTCAAAAAAAAAAAAACACGAAAATTTCGTTCAAAACTGAATTTGCGCATTTGTTTCTATGATCCAAAGTGAATTATTCATCATATAAGAACACGTTTTCCCATAAAAAATGCTGGACGGCAAACCAGAAGGAGCTTCGGAATACCCCTGGGAGAGATGGAAACAATTCTGAAACTTGTACCTTAGGGCTCTTGGAGTTTTCTGGGCTGGCGGACGTTGACAGTAAATAGTTTAGGTTGGAGAATGCCATTGATATGGAAGCCAAAACCAATTGTAGGTTATATAGGCGCGGGGAAAAGTAAAGTAAGAGTAAATACGTTCCACCCAAAACCACTGTTACTACGGTGCGTATATTATTTTCAAGTTTAGTCAAGTCGCAAAAGGATTCGTCGTGGTGTTTGACCGGAATATCGTAAAATTAAAAGTTGGCCTGTTTTGCATATGATAACGTCTATTAGTGTTAATAATTTTTTCACAAAAAAAAACATTTTCGTGTTAAACCATTTCCACCATATTCACATAAAATGGTACCATTCGACTACTGTTTTGTTTCTTCATTTGGAGACGTATAGCAAAACGATATCCTTCACATGGAAGGATATCGTTTTGCTATAGTGTTGAAGACATACAACACATACAACGACCAGGATTCTGATGAACATACCAAAAGATAAAAAACTCAATATACTGATCGTTTATGCATGTACAAATTGTTGTATTGAAGCTGAAGGAGAATATTTTTCGAATAAATAAAAGCATTTTCATTAAAAAACCAAAAAAAATGTGTGTACTATTTTTTTTTTTAACAAGTTCGGGAGGAAGCTTATTGGACAGAGGTTGTATTTATATAATTCGCATTAAACTTGCAATATTATAAAATTCTTTCGTTTTCTTTGCAGTTGCAGAGTGGAAGTTGATATTTGAGTTTTGATTGGAGTAGTGTGTAATGGATGGAAAATTGAACTGACTCCACAACCCTACTTCTATAACTCTAACTCTAACTCTTATATAAGATCAATGAAAATATATCTATATCTGTATTATATATCAAATATACACATAATTTAATCGAGTATACATAAACTCTATATATAGAAAATTTAATTCTTTTTCACTTTTTTGTATATGTAAAAATATCTTTCTATTATATGTATATGGAATTGTTTTAACAATAATAATAATAATCAAAACCCCATCATCAACTATAACTATATATATAAATGCGTATATGTATTATATGGTATAGAAATTCTTTAAAAAATTGTTTTATTTTTTGTGTTTTAAAAAATCATTAATGTAAATATTATTTATACCTTGCATGTAAAATATATAGATGAAATTTGTTTTTAATTTGTATTTTGGTATGCGCGCGTATACCTGAGTATAGTTTTTTTTTTTTTTAACTTTCATTTTTTAAATTATTTTTTGATACATTATTATAATAAAATAAAATAATATGGTAATATATTTTTTAATATTATGTATATGTAGTAAATTAAGAGATTTGAAATGTTTATGCATCATATATATATATATATATACATAAGATCAGGTAATAATATATAAATTTTTATAGCTTGCATCATATATATATTAATGAATATATAACGTGATGCACATTTTGCATTTCAATTGATTGCAAAAATTGGCAGCATTCATATATAGCAATGACCACAACGGATGTTAAAATCCTCTAAATTAAAAAATATATACATTTCAAATGTAAATGTAAATAAATAAACTTTTTTGTTGTCTTTGTCTTTGAAATATTTTCTGTAAAGACATAACAAAATAATTTATTTATGTATATTGAAATTGAAATTGAATCGCCAAGATAATGTTTATCGCATCGCATATATAATAACAAAAAAAAATTTATTGTTTTTCAATTCTATGTGCTTAATTGATTTTTATTGTAATGAAATAATTTACAAGATTATAAGGAAGATGTAATCGATTGATTACATGCAAATTTTCCATATTTTCCGCATTAAAATCTGCTTATTTTTACTATGTTTTACCTAGGCGAACCATAAAATATGAGAAATTACAACTTTTTTTCTTTTTTTTTGTAAAGCTATTACTCTTACCACTTGTATATATATGCTGCGTATAAATATGTATTATATATATAGAGATATATGAATAGATTGCGATTTTTTAATATACAATTTGTGTTTATTACTTTCTTATATTATAAGTAATAAATAAAATTTATTTATTTATGTATATTGTATATATACTAAATAATATATAATATGTGAATAATAATAATAATAATAATAACGAATTAAAAATAAAAAAATATATATTACCTTAACAGTTTCATTAATACATTCACTTTTTTCAGTTACATTTAGATATTTGTTGTGAATCAACGTGTTTTTTTTTGTTTAATTTGATTTTAACGCGAAAAATATATAGATTAAAAATTTGGTTTTTTTTTTTTTTTATTTTGTATTATAGTATATAGAAAGAAGAAATATATTCGGTAATTTGTGTGATTTATTGAGTTGTGTTGAAAATTTAATTAGTGAAATTATCTCTCGGAATATTATTATTATTATATAAATAAGAAAAAAAAATAAAGTTGATCATTTCGAATATAGATTATATAAAATGCTTAAATTAATTGTGTATATTTGTATAATAAAAAGTGTTGTATTCTGTTGGAAACCAATTAGTAGTCCAACAGCATTTAGTATAACACAACAACATCCATCTATAAGTTTACAATCATCAACAAATAATTTAATAGATTCCGATATAGAACGATTTAATAATGGTGATCATAAAATTTCTACAACATATCATGGAAATGTTTTTCCAACCAGTCACGATAGTACACCATCATTTATTGGTAGTGATTCTATAAATGCGGGACATTTTGCTTCGGCAGCATCACTTGAAGGTAGAATTTTATCACATAAAGTACCAACAAATCATTATGGTAGTAAATTATTAGATGGATTTTTACAACCAACTGTAAGTCATAAAAAAATTAATATAATTGTAAAATTTTTTTTGGATTTTTTGGATCTTTTGTATTTTTCTTTCCGTTTCCATTTATTTGTAAATCGGATCAAATAATAATTGTATTGTATGTGAATAGAAATTTTTACTTTTAATATGTAAATTATATGAGAAAGGAAATTCATATTCATATGAATTCATATTCATTCATATAATATAATTTTCGCATAGAAACGACGATTAGTTTTAGTGTCTGACAGATCCTTATATGTTAATTGGTTTTTTGCAACGAATTTGTTGCTGATTTTTACGGTTACAGTTAGCCAAAAGACTAATCGCATGGTAAAATATGAAATTCTATATGTGTGTTAACATTAAAAAAATAAAAGATTTGATCATAAACGAAAAACACAAAAGTTTATCTGATTTTAGTAGAATTGGAACTCAAGATGACAAAATTTTTTGAAGAATTTTATGAATATTTTAAGTTAGGTTAAGTGTCTACACCACACACCTCATAGTCACTATTAAAAAAATTCCTACTTTTATTATTCAGCGATTCTGTGGTGTAGTTGACAAAAAAACAAAACACCAACCTAAAATTCTTACGAAATTTTGGAGTCGTGCTTTCGAATCCTACTGAAGAGGATACATTTTGATGTTTTTCTGTTATCCTATATACTGAAGACATAAAATATATGTTTTGTGTTAAGAAACCAACAACAGAACAAGGATGTTGTATCTGTGAGACGATAAAACAAATCGTCGGTTGTAAAGCGAAAAAAATTAATTTTTATTTTATACTATTATTATTATTATTATTCATCAATTCTTCGGAAATTTTCATTCATCGAATTCAAATAAAATACTTTTTTTTTGAATTAATTATTAATTTAAATGTGTTATTTTATACAGGTCAATGATGGCCATTGTAGTACCGATAAATATGCTTTAAATCATGAAGGTACATTACAATTTGATCATGCAATCCCAAAATTGGATCAATTTACATTATGTTCATGGATGCGATTTACTAATCATAGTGGAGATCATTCAATATTCACATATTCAGGTAATTATTTTTCTTTTTTTTTCAATTCATATATGATATGCGTATAAATTATAAATGAATAGTTTTTTTTTTTTTGAATAAATCTATTGGAATTTATAATACACTATATATATAAATACATTTTTTTAATTATATGTATATAAATAAATAAATTATACGTTTATTATATATATAGTTATATTTTTTTATTAAATAAAATTTATGCATGCTTGCAGTTGACCATGAACCAAGAGAAATTCAATTTTGGGTGGCAAACACAATGGGTTCCAGTTACTTTTCTTTGGCTGTTCATGGCCAATCATTATATAGGTAAGATTATATATATATATATTTATATATTATAATTAGATGACTATTATTTTTAAGAAATATTTTTGCCATTGAATTTGTGATTTGATGATTTAACTTTATAAAAATGATTAAAATTCATATAATATTTATTTATAAAATATTCTGTTTGATAGAATCACACGTACATAATTGAAAATGTTATTATATTTAATATTATTGCTTATCGGAACGTTGGTCGTTATATAATAAAGTTAATGATTTAAAAAATATTTACACTCGAATTAAATATATTAATTTAATTTAGTCTGATGCGATATATAAATAAATATCACTGTGGTGTCAAAAATGAAAGATAGTGTTGATTAAATTTTACTATATATATATATATATATGTGAAAGTAGTAATAATTTGAATTGTATATTAAAACCCATAAAATAAAATCTTTAAAAAACAACATCAAAATTTCCACAATAATATTTTTTTTATATAACTGCTCTGTTGATTTTAATTACTTTATTTTAATTTAAATAAATTTTTTTTAATTTGAATTTATATATAGATTAAATTATCCATTAAAAATGCGTCGGTGGCATCATGCTTGTACATCATGGAATGGTAAAACAGGAGAATGGCAATTATGGATCAAAGCTGAAAGAGTTGGACGTGGTTTCACCAATCGGGTAATTGTTTTAAACTTTATATACAATAAACTTGTAAAATAAGATTAATTATCCTAACTTCCGCAAGTGTTTTCAAATTTAATTATTGTGAGGAAGGGCTTTTTGCCTTTTTATACATTTAGTGAAATAAAATTCAAATATAGAGAGGAAATGTTTATTAAATAGCTATTTAAAAGATAGTTTTTATAGAGAAAAAACAGCAATTCTGTTCGTTTGGAAAAAATCAAATTTTCCGGAAAATCAACTTATCCAATTACTGCCCTGTATAGTTTTGTTTTCCATTGGGCGAGTTATGAAAATTAAGAAATCAATTGATCCTACGATATGATGTGGGAAAATTCCTTATGAAAATTCACAGTAAAACATTTTTCACGTGAGATTTTTTATTGTTACCTTTTTCTACACACGCATCATATATAATTAATTTATATATTAAAATGTTGTTAACAAAAAATTAAAAGATCAAGCAAAAGTATATATAACTATATTATTTATGTATTTAATTATTTATATATTAGAAACTAACCATATAAATAAATAAATAAATAAATACATTTATTGATATTTATTAGGCAGAGTAGTGAATGGCAATGAATATTTTAAATATATAATAATTCCAATATATAATGAAAGCGAAAGTACAACGGTGGTATTACGTATATATATATATATATTTAATGAACACGCTCTGTATATACGCTGCGTTTACTGTATCATTATGCATATTTTTGTGAGTGTACAAAAATATGTCTATTTGATATGATTAAAAAACAAGTGATATTTTGCTTTATTATTCATTCATATATTTCATATAAATAAGTTACCTTTTGATCTTTTATTTGATAAGAATTACTATAAAAGACACTTTGATTAATAGTCGCTACTGTACCATAGTTTAAATTTATCAATGTGTATTTTGAATAAATTCAAAAGAATACTATTAAAAAACAAATTTAACCCTTTAATTTCCGGCTTCTCTTGACCATAAATAATCCTCTTTAACCTATCGTATAGTTTTTTTTTGAATATGGGGTGTGGTTTTTTTTTTTTTTTTAATTTAAATTAAAACCATTTACAGCTCGTCGGTCATGTTATAAAATCAAATGGTATTGTATTCTCTGGTGGACCATCCATAACGGGACCGGTTTCCGATGGATTACACATGGAAATTACAATGGTTCAACTATATAAAGTAGCTTTAAGTGCAGGAAAAGCACATCGTGATCATAAACATCATCATGTACATCATTTTAATCATGATGGTTTAGCGCCAACAACTCCAGCTCCACCAACACCAAGCCCGGTAAATTTATAATAGTGATTAAATTAAATCAATTTATTTTTTGTTGTTTTAAAGTAAAAATTACAATTACATTTAACTTATTAACAAAAAAAAACAAAATAAATAGCCTCCAGTACAACAATCTGGTAATCCAGCTTTGGCAAATGGACAGATAACAACAAGATTACGTATAAATTTAGCTGGAGTTCAACCACAAATGCCAATGATGGTACCCGGTAGTTCTCCAGGTATACCCGTACAAGGTTTACCGTCTCAATTAGCAGGAAATGTGTTTTCAAATGCAGCTCAACAACAACAGCAGCAACAACAACAAGCATCAGTTGGAACGAACTTTGTAAGTGGTCAATTTAGTTCAGCCGAACGTTTCATATCACAACAGTTAGCCGAAAATCAAATTCAAGCACGTCCACAATCAACATTTACATTTCCACAACAATCACAACAACCACAACAACTTAGATTTAATTCTAATCCGGCAAATGTACAATTTATAGATGATGAACTCACAAATAATGCACATTCCTTATTTAAACGTCATAATAATGAGGATGCTGCTGCTGTTGTTAAGGATAATAGTAAAACAATTAATAAACGTGCATTGGTAACATTAACAGATGGTTCCGTTATTGATGATAAAATTATTGCTGAAAATCCATTTGATTTTGATGGGTTAGCACAATTCGGTGCTCCAGCCTTTAAAGAGTACTTAAATAAGATGATGGATATTGAAGATGAAATACGTCATCATGATCGTGAACCAGCAGAAGGTGAAGTACAAGCCGTACTACAATTATGTTCATCTTGTGATGTTGAACCCTTCCAAGCGGCCAATATTTTATCTTGGCGAAGTGTTAATATACAAACTGAAAATGCACTTAAAGCACTTAGTAAAAATGGATGCGGTGATTTTTAGGGTAATTTTTACGCAAAAAAATATGATTTTAGGGAGAGTGTAAATATATATTATTTGTAATTTAACTTGCCAATCAAATTAAAAAACAAAACTGCTAAATTATACAAAACTATACTGGAACGAATTAAACAAAATATTCCATATTCGTTTCATCATTTCACATATATGTTTAAAGTTTATTTATTTACTCGTCAAGAGGTTTTTATTACAGAACTGATTGCATGTATAAAAATATATGTAAACATAAGTACAATGAAAAGTTAACATCTATATTATTGCAGATGGATACAATAAGTTTATTGATCCAAAACAATATAATAATGCGTAATTGGTTTATGTTTTTTTTTTTATATGTGGATATTTCAAACTTATCCAATTAATTATCCGCATATATAGAATTTTAAACAAAGTACAACTTCATTTCAAAACATTCATTCATATTCATATAAACAATCATATAAATCATTGGATAAAATTCGTAATCATTTTCATATTATATCACTTTCATCATATTCATTTTTTTTATTGTATTTGTTGTAATTTTTTGAGTGTAAATTGGTAATAAATTACTTTGCAAATAATAGTGATATATTGATGATATATTAAACGCATATGTTAATAAATTATTGGAAATCAGTTTACGTTTTTAAAAAAAAACGCATTTTGTAAATCGCATATTATATATTGTAATTCATAATGTGAAATGGAAATTTATTTTATTTTAATGCTTATTTTTTATTTTTTTTTGTATATTTTCATTTTACGTATTTATTCCATCTTAAAACACAAACACAATTTTATAGCATCACAGTTATTAAAATATGTATATATATTATATATACATAAATAATAAGCCATATATTTGCTATTTTTTAATTTCAACTTAATTTTTTTTTATATAATATAATAAGGATATATAATTATAATTAAATAGAGTTTAATAAAAAAAAATAAAAAAAAAAAATATGTATTATTAAAATAAAATATCAAAATGACTTACTTTACTTTTGTGTATGTGTTGATGTTGAAATTCTGAATCAAATTCGGGTTCGCTAAAATAATTCTGTTGAAATGATTGAATAAAAATAAAATAATTGATTATTAGTAAATGTTTATTGGTAATGTTAAATATTAAATTAAAATGTTTCGATAAAAACGGGAAAAAGTAGTCTGTTTATGATTAAGATTTTTTATTAATCATATTCCTTTTTTTGTATTGCTATTTTAAACGATGCTATTTAATTTATATTGTATCGATTACTTCAAAGTATTGAATTCGTGCGGAAATTTCGGAAATTTTGCCTAGCTGGAAATGCGTTGCGTTCTCGGCGTTTCAGATGTCCCAGATCCTGAATTTGCAAAAAAATAGTTTGTTCTGGCCAGATGGATGTATGTATGTATGGATGTGCGAGAATTATCTCGAGATCCACCAGGTGGATTTTAAATATTCTTTTATCAATCGATAGCTGTACATTCAATGCCGAGAGTCCAGTTGGTTTTAGGGTTTGTGCGTCAAGTATTTCGGTGTTAAAACCTACAAAATTGACAACGTCCCTTTGATAAAATCACTTTTTGACCTTTTTTGGTATTTTTGAATTCGCAAATTTTGATATAGAGAATGAGTTTCTTGTGTTTGTCATTTTTTTTACTTTAAAGAATGAGAAATAATATTTTATTTATTATAAACTGATACATCCAAAATTATAACTCTGTGGTGTAAATATTAAAAATGGCAACCTAAAATTCTAACGAAATTTTGGGGTCGTGGGTTCGAATCCTACTGAATGCATAAAATATGTTTTGTGTTTTCGGTTATTTTTCGAATCTGAATTTTAACACAGAGTTGTATTTTCCGCTTGCGGTTGGTCGTACGGTTAATTACCGACAGCGTAAAAGACACAAATTAAGAAACTAACAACAGAAGACTGTTGTTGGACGCTAAAACCAGATTGTTGGTTGTATAGCGAAAAATTTATGTTTTTTTTTACATCCAACGAACCGAATAAGTTTTCACCGCCATTGCTGGCATGGTTTGCTCGGGATATTAATTTATCGATTACAATATGGCCATTTAAATAGGTTGCAAATGCTTATTTATTTTTAACCCATTCAATTGAAATTTTTGCGTACCCAGTCATTGATTTATTCAATAAAAACGTGAATATAACATAGTATAATTTTCAATAAATATATATTACCTGATCTTGTTCCCAATGTCCGGCATTAGCTGTAATCGGTTGAGGTACACCTGATCCGCCAGGAAACTGATGTGGTATGACTACCTCATTCGATTCAAATAAACGAAGAACTGATCTATCACGAATTTCTCGTAAATGTGATCTGAAAAAAGGAAAAATTCAATATAAAATTTCAAATCAATTTAAAATTAAAATTTATTAAAATTTACCTAACATCTTCCAATTCATAAAACATATCTTTATTGGCATCGTGTATATAAATTTTTACATTTGGTCCTTCTAAATAAATCATAGTAAGTTGCCGCGGAAATGAACGTACGAAAAGTGCTCGAACCGTATCAATTGATGTTATTTCATTTGGTAGTAAAGCTCTTTTTGTTTCCGATCGATATTGTAAAAATACCAAACCTATATAAAAAAAAATCAAATATTAAATTATCAATAATTATATATATATTGAAAATAATTTGAATTTTATTGAATTGAAATGAAATTAGGGGGGGTTTTTTTTTGTATTACCTAAGGGCCGTTCTAATGTTTTCGATGGTGTTCGTACAACCGGTAATGATGATCTCTGTTTACCACCACGACGAAATCCCGTACTGGCCGTTTCCACTTCTGACATTATACCAGGATCATCATCGAATAAAGGTCCTTGATTTACCGGTGTATATCCACGAATTGGTGTATTCTTAATAAATTGTTAATAAAATATTATATGATATATTAAAAAAAACATTTATAAAATAGTTTTAAGCTATCAGAGCAATTCGTTTTGTTAAAAATTAGTAAATTAAAGAATAAACAAAAAAAGGTATTACAACAACAAATAATAATAATATAACATAAAATACAATTATATTTTTTGTTTTGTTTGATAAGCACTTGCAAGAATAATTTTTTGGAACAAATTTAAGTTCTGAATCGGTAAATAAACAAAATAGGTTGAAAGAAATTAATCAATTTTGATTTTAAATCAGGATGTTAGATAAATTGCTGTAATTTCCATCCGAATGTTTGCGTTTGCGTTTTTCAACAAATAAAAAGGAAATTTATATGCTTAAGTTCATTTGCGAACGAATTTCAGTAAAATAAAATTATATATTTACCAAATTGGAATAAGTTTTATGAAAACTATAAATAAAATAATTTCTACTCCTAAGGGATGTTTTGTGGTAATCTAAATATATTTCATGTAAAAAATAATTAAAAACCGAATATGCATTCATAATTAAATGATAACAGCAAATAATAAAAGAAAAGAAAAGTAAAAAAGAAAAATTTAAACTTTTAAATAATAAAAAAATTCAAAAATTCTTTATTTTTTTAAAAGTACCTTCTTAATTTTTTGAGACCGATTGTTTGGGTTGCCCATCTGATAAACAAATAAATATATTTTTTGTCTTTAATATTAATTTATAATAATATGTTTATAAAAGTGGGGGTAGGTGATGGAGTGATGATATAAGCCTATATAAGCCTTTTGCAAGGATTTCATGTATCCGTCTATAAGTTATATTTGAGCGATTCATTACTGACGACTTATATCGTTTAAAATGAAACCTATAATTTGACCTGACGCGAGCAACATGACTTTATCTACAACAAAAGTCATTTACAACGTGATTTGCTTGAATTTGTTACTTTATACGCGCATTTTTCAAAGGCTTTTTATCACATGATATTTTTTACTTGTTGCCTAAGAGATTGATTTTTGTGAATTGAATTCGATCATATTTGATTGGTTTATCGTTTCATGTTTTATTTGATGCGGGCTTTTATTTAATGTCTGATTTAATGTTATCTTATAGATTTGCTTTAATTTGATTTAAGGTGGCTTCCATATATGGTCAAATACATTAATTCTTCCAAGCTATCGCATCAAACATTGGCATGGTTAAATATACAAACTTTAGAAAGACATAGGGAATTTATAGGTTTGTTCTTTATTTGTATAAATTGTTAAATTTTGCACAATTGATTGTACGATTCATTATTAAATGGTTTATATTTCAAATTAAATTGAAAAAAGGTGTACGTTCGTTTGAGTTTTGCCACTTGATGAGTTTCTATCGTACCAATTAATCCGGTCGTTTTAATCCATTTGAAATTGATTTATTGATGATTTGCAACTCTTGTATTATGACATTTCATTCGACGATATAATGTTAATTGTTCTTCATTTAAACTAAAACTTTATAATTCTATATAATAATTTTTTGTTGAACATTTAATTTATATTTATATTTTTTAGTTTTTCATTTTTTTCATTTTGTTATATTTATTATTATTGACATGCGAGTTTTCATTTCATTGTTTAATTAAAATCGTATCCATAATTGTTTTTTTTATATTTATTTAAATTATTTATGGGAAATGAAAATTTTTGGTATAATTTAATCATATAATAGTCATAATAATAACAATAAATTTCTATCAAATTAGCTATAGACGATCCCTGGATATTTTCCAATAATATATTGATTGAGGGAAAACCGACACTTACAGAAAATTGTTAATTAAAATTTTATTTTAATATAAATATTATAGAGAAATAGTGTTAATTTATTAATTTTTCAATAATTACGATACATAATTAAATCATTTCTGATTTTGCTTGTTATTTTTTATTTACATATTTTAAATTAATTTTGAATAAACTTTATTTATTTAAAAAAAAAAAAAAACAAAACAATAATAGTTTTTTTTTACCTCTATTTCCATTCCACGAGTGACTGGTACTTGAATATATTGTCGTATATCATTTCCTAACATTCTTCTATTAGGTTCTTCACGTCTTCCCGTACCACCATTATGATTACGGTTCCTTTTTTCCTCGGCAACTGAAAACAATATGAAATATATAATTGAATAATAATTGTTTATTTGAAATACCTTTATATGCCCATTCATACTATTGTTTTTATTACACTATAACTTTTTTTGTGCGAGTGTGTTTGGTACAAAAAGTGTTACTATATAGATTATTTCAAAACAAATATTGAGTATAATATTTTCATAATATAATTCAATGCGCGGTATTAATAATAATAATAATAATAATAATACAATATGAATATAGAAAAAAATACACGCACATATACTTTGGCTATTTCGGTTAATTATTTATTATTTAATAAAAAAAAAAAAATTACATCATTTTATTTAAAATATACAAACGCAAGCACACACACAATTTTTTTTTTTTTAATTTACGCACGCAATACACAAAACATATAAGAATTATAATGTTTTCTTTAATAAAAATAGAATTTTCCGAATAAACACACATTTTTCTGATTTTCCAAAATAAAAATAAATCGCACAAAAAAAAATCATACTTACTTACTTAAGAATATGAATTTTATACATTATTGTTTAAGAGATTGATAATTATTATAAATTAATTCATATACATGAGGATAATTTTATTTTTTGGATGCATTCATACAATTTTTTTTAATTATTTTTAACATATACAAAAATTGTGAAAATTGCATGAAACGGAAGTTGTTAATTTTTATATTTAAAAATATATGGTAAAAAACTTACATAAAGAAATATTATAGAGTGAACTGTACATTATTATTTGATTGATTTGTTTTTTGGTTAAATTTCAAAAGAAATATATCAATTGTCAAATTCGACTATTATAATAAATATTTTATAATATTATATGCACATTTAATTTTCAATTTAAATCACAAACATTTTTTATATTTACACAGAAATTTAATAAATAAATACCAAAAATTCATAATATTTTTTTCTTAACACGCATTTTTAAAAACAAAAAATAATACAACATTTTTAAACTATATATAACAAAAAATTCACTATAATTTTTATATACATAAAGATGAAAACAGATGAAAATTATTTTACATTTTTGATATATTATAGATAGACAGTATGATGTCTATTATAGAAAGAAACGTTGTTGTATGATTGATAATAAAAAGTAATATATGTATTAAAACATTGGAATTTTAATTAAGTTAGAGTTTTCCGAGATGATCGCACAATAGCATTTTTAACTTTAGAGTCAATATTTAAAACAATATTCTTATACCAACTAATACTATTTAATTTGTTTAAATATATCATATACTTATATTGAATTTAATGTTCAATATTTATTATATATATAGACAATCGCTATTGATGGCGGGGTTGCCAAAAAAATTAAACATTCAACGTGATTTAAGGAAATTGTTAGATAGCATATAAATTTTTTTTTTGTTCGTTACTACGGCAGAATTGGTTTAGCGCCCGTAAAACCTCGGAATTCGATTGCCATGATTGCCTGTAACGAAATCACTTAATCAGATGATGAACCTATATGATGCACTTAAGAGATTTTGGGTGGTCAAACTTTAATTATATGTGGATTAATTTATGAAATTTTGAAAATAAAAACAAACATATGAGAGAGAAAAAAACTTAAACTGAAAAACAATAAGAAAAAATAACTCATCGGTTTTCAAACAATTGTCCAAGTTTCACTTTAGGTGGATGAGTATTTAGATCTTCGATGAAATGTTTAATTTAAATGATTGATAAGAAATGGGGAAATACTAACTCTGGAGACTGCTCCATAATCTTGATGTTATTGGAAAAAATAAATTTCCAAATATGTTGGTTCGGAAAAAGTTAATATATTCTGAGTATGTTGAATATGTTGTTTGAGAATTTCTTGAATAATAAGCGAAGTTAATCCCAGCCAAGGCATTAATTTTAAAATTTCATTAGAACGCATTCTTGGTGGTAATATTTATAAAATGAGCATAATGAAATTACTGTATGTACGTCTATGATCCAATAATTCAATGGAATTTTTTGCAGTATCATTACTGATCAGTGAGACCGCGTGCTTTTCAATCCTGTCACCAAACTGTAGTGTAATTATTGGTGAACCCGCCCATATGTAAGAATTGTATTTTAGCAGTGGTCTTATAAATGATAAACTAGTGCTAAATTTTCAGAATTAAGGAATTCCTTGGATCTTCTTAAAAATCCAATGCGACTGTAGCCGCTTTTTTAGCTGCAATAATTATATATTATTGTTCCATGTAAAATTATTTGACAAATAAGAGTATTATTCATATTGATTGGGGTCAACATTTATGGATCTTTTGTTTGAGAATAAACATGTCTTAGATCTTAGATTTAGATAGATTCAATTCTACTAATTTTATCCTTCCCCAATTAGATATTTTGATTCTAAATCTTTTGTTATTTGAAGAAATTATCTTTTGGTGTGACTGAAGCATTTGGTTCGCATTATGATTATGAGGTAATTCATACGAAGAATGTAACGTACTATCGTCGACATAACAGTATAATTTGGGGTTTCGGTTACTGATAGAGTATGTGAAAAATTCAAAAGAGGGTGGGTGATCGATCAGAACCCGTTGGTACCCCGGAATAGAAACCCCAAATTATACTGTTATGCCGGAGTAGAGTGGAGTAAAGATCTGAATTTACTCCATCTGGTACAACCTTAATATTTCTATTAGCTAAAAAGGTTGCCAATCCAATTTATACAAAATGGAGCTCCTATAACACAAAAGAATGACTTTTGGATATTAATGCCTTTTGCTAAATTATAAATTGAAAAGACTTTGTTAATCCAAAGATTCTCAACACCAATTAACATCATTGAAAAAATATAGTTAATCTCATAGTTTTTTTTTAATTGATCTTTATGCTTTAAATGTTGTTCAGTCATATAGTATATTAGGAACGAAATCAACTGTTACGATCATAGAGTGGATAGAGTAAAATTAAAAAAAAAAATTTTGCAAAATCCTCCGCGTGTATGAAAATTTCAAAAAACGAACGTTCCTCGACTATAATTTATTTATAGTATCATTATATTACATAGCGTGTATTATATTATATATATACTATACTTTAAATCCGGTAGAATTTATACAATAATCATATTTTTTTTTCTTCTACATACATATATATTACACTGAAATTAATTTTTTTTTTTCCTTCATTCATTTGTTTACTTTTCTTAAATGGGTGTGTGTGTGTGTGTGTGTTTGTGTGCAAATTTTGTAAAAATAACATATTATTTGTATAAAATATATAAAAGATTCAATGAAATTGTAGTAATAACGACGATATATAACAAAAATCTATTTGTAATAATCATTATTAAAAATTATTGTAATGTATACCTTCTTAAACTTACATACACACCATTTACAAATAAAGACATATTCTTTTTTGTGTTTATATATATAATACTGATAATATATACGTACAAATCAACTGCGGTGGTCGTATAAATAATTGACTTATCGCATTATATGATTTCTTTGTAATATTAAAGTATATATATTTTATTGGAAAATTCTTATCTAATTTTTTTTATAATATACGCATACATACTGAATGGTGGTTGAAATGTTTAAAGGGATTTATAGAAATCTTAAGGTACAACATAATGATACAACACCATCCATTCAGATATCGCAAATACACCGAAATTTAATTATCAATCTCATTTTATGTCTTTTTTTTTTAAATTACATACGAATGGTTATTTTAATATTAATAATAATGAAATAATTTTATTATAATTACCTGGTTCGATTTGTTGAACTCTTCCCTTATCATTTTGCCAGTCTTCATCTGTATATTAAAAAATGAAATAGAAAAAAAAATACCATTTTGTTGTATTAAATTTCAAATAAATTTTTTAAACCTTTTTAATAATAAAAATTGAATATTATGCTATATAATTGAATCAAAAAAAAAAAAAATTATGATTAGGAAATTATCAAATGAATTGTGGGTAATTTTTTTATCCAAACGATTAACGAAATGATTAATTCAATTGATTCTGATTGACATTTTATTATTTTATTATATAGATCATATATTTTTTCAGTTATAAAACCTTTTTTATTTTTTTTTTGTTAAATTAATTTACACCGGTTAAAACCTTTTTTTACACATTTTGTTATATATATACAATATATAAAAAAAAAAAAAGAAAAATTTTGCAATAAAATATTATATCATCTATATATTATATATTCATATTCATACAAAACGCAGAGTATATAGAATAATCAATTTGTGTAATAAAAAAAAAAGTGGTGTTGTTGTTGTTCACACCTACATAGATTTTTCAACATACAACACCAGAGTTTATATTTATATTACTTTTTTACCCTATATATATATCCTTTAATTTTTAATTATATTTTGACCCTTTTTCATTCATATAAATATAAATATTTATTCATTAATATATAATTCATTAAAATAAAATATATCTATAGAACAAAACATACCACCATCGCGTCCTTTTCTCTTTTTTTTCGATCCACCAGATGAAGAATTTTTATCTTTACTTTTCCACCGTATTAACATTTTCTGTTTTAAGTTTTTTTCTTTTTTATATGAAAAAATGGTGTTTCTTTATGAATGATAAAAAAACAAACAGGATTTTTAACCATTTTTAACATTTATTATATTTTGTAACAATTTCAATAATCCATTAAATAATTAGTAGTGTATATATATTAATCATGACCAGCAAGTCATCAGATGAAAGATGAAATAAATATCATTTATGGTACACGAACGCACTATGTCTATATCTGACGACAGATAATCATCCATTAATTTGGATGTATATATTTTATTAACGATATATTAATTAATTAATTATTAATCGACAATTATATTTGCATTCTTTTATTGTATATGTTTTAAACAAATGAAAATGCATGTCACTGACAATTGAACTATTTGCTGCTGCTGCTGCTGATGATGATGCGTTCTATATGGATATTATAATATAACGCTTCCTTCTTCAATAAATGGGTGAAGAATTTTTATTTTTAATATATAAATATACGTGTCAACCACCTTTGTGATACGATAAAATGTGTAATTTTTTTTTTGTTGTTTATTTTTTTTTTTTTATTTATGCAAACAACTGCATAAAAAAAAAGTTAAGCGTTCACTTTTTATATTGTTTAAGTTTGTTTATTTATCTACGCGCAGTTTAGCTAATATATTATATTAATTCCAATTATTATATTCAAATAAATTACACAAAAATAATATTGAAATTAAACAGAAATTATTTTTTTGATTAACACAAAAAAAAAAAAAAACTAATCTATTTTTTGCTCTACAGAGAAATATAAATACAATATTAAATTTTTTTTAATGTGTAATATTCGTATATGGAGAGTTCCGCCCTTACTAAATCAATATATGTATTATTCGTATATGGTTTACGTACGATAGGTACCGTTTCGTGTATATATATTTATATGCAATTCAAATTTTATATGCAAAACAATTGTATATAAATTGTATGTACGTTCGTATATTGTCGTGTATCGATTTTTAATATGAAAAATGCGCACGCAGGGGTAAATGTGATATATAAACAGACCCCAAAAAAATGTATACATATATATATATATATATATATATATATCTATCTATGTGTATAAAACTGCAGAAAAAATTTTCTAACATCATATCTCTATCAAATCTTTAAGCGGCGTCTTGCGGGTTTGGGCGTCTTTTTAAAGATTACTGTTTTTTGTTATTCAATTTCTTCTTCATTCTTCGAACAATTTCTTCTTCATTCTTCGAATAAATGAACATTCAATTAATGTCTTTATATTTCATATAGGAAATATTAAAAATCCAACCCCATTGAAATGAAAATGTCAGTGAAAATTCACACGTACACTTTTTAGAAAATCGGCTATATAAAACTTCTGGATTATTGGGACGCCCATCAATGCATCAATGCGCCCATAAATTACCTAATTATAGATTTGTCTTTTGTAAAATTTTATCATTTTGGACCAAATGGGATAAATTTTGCATGAGACGCGGATGATATCTTTTATAATATACATACAATTATACAAATATATTAGGTTGTCGAAAAAGTATTGTTAATTTTTATAAATAGATGTCATTATAATTGAATATTTCAAGTAGTACTAATCTGATCAGGTAACACTAACATACGTTCGAAAGATGACATTTCGTAGATAAAAAAAAAAAAAAAATTAAATTTGTTTAGTCATTTAAAAGTTGTAGTGCATTAAAGATGAGCGAAATTAGTGAAAAAATTCGATACATTTTACAATTTTGTTATGAAAAAGGTGAAAATGCAACGCAGGCACATGAACAAATTTGTGCAGTTTACGGTGAAGGAACTTTATCAAAATTAACAGCCTATAGGTGGTTTGCTCGATTTGATGTCAAAGATGCACCTCGTTCTGGTCGACCAATCACTAAAAAAGTCGATGAAATCATATCAAAAATTGAAGAAAATCGAGACGTAAGCAGTCATGATATCGCTAAAGAACTAAACATCCATCACCAAACAGTTTTAAACCATTTGACAAAGGCTGGATACAAGAAAAAGCTCGATGTTTGGGTACCACATGAATTAACACAAAACAATTTAATGGACCGAATTTCCATTTGCGAAACGCTGTTTAAAAGGAACGAAATCGAGTCATTTTTAAAGCGAATGATTACAGGTGATGAAAAATGGATCACATACGATAATAATGTACGAAAAAGATCGTGGTCCAAGAAGGGTGAAGCTCCTAAAACAGTAGCAAAACCTGGATTAACACCAAGAAAGGTAATGCTGTCTGTTTTGTGGGATTGGAAACGAATCGTTCATTATGAATTACTAGCACCCGGTCAAACCATTGATTCCGATCTCTATTGTCCACAATTAACAAGATTGAAGCACGAGATTAAAAAAAACGCCCAGAATTAATCAATCGAAAGGGTGTTGTGTTCCATCATGACAACGCCAGACCACACACATCTTTGACAACTCGGCAGAAACTGAGAGAGTTTGGCTGGGAAGTTTTAATGCATCCACCATATAGCCCGGACCTTGCACCTTCAGATTATCATTTGTTCCGGTCTCTGCAGAACTCCCTTAATGGTTTAAAATTAAATTCCGCAGAGGACTGCAAAATGCACTTGGATCAGTTTTTTGCCCAGAAAACACAGAAGTTCTACAGTGATGGGATAATGTCTTTACCAGAAAAATGGCAAAGGGTCATCGATCAAAACGGCGCATATTTGTTTAATAACGTTCATTTGAAATATATAAAAAAATCGTTTGAATTTTGTAAAAAAAAATTAACAATACTTTTTAGACAACCTAATATATATAGTATATAGAATAGAGATAGCTCTATGTAGCTCCCTTATTGTGCATGTTTATATCAATATCAATAAAATATTTATTATATTTACATTATATATATAGTTATGTACGAATATGATTAAGGATGCTGATATTTTAACAAAAGTATGATCCAATTTACTACACATATAGTTTCTGTATATAGGTGATTACAAAAATATACAACGGATAAACTTTATAAATTAATGAATTCAAAGTATATAGATGTGCGAAATAACCCCCCCAAAATTGTACGATTCAATTGAGCGTTTTCATAAAAATTGTTTGTATTATTATATTTTCAGAATACATCTCTATATATCTATCTATCAGACTATTTGTTTTTATATACGAACACTATACGTATTCTATATCACTATCTTTTAAATATAGTAATAAAAATAATCTATCAACATCACGGAAATAACAATTAAGATAAAATTGTTCTAATAAGTACAATTTAATTGACTTTAATTAAAAAAAAAAAAAACAACAATATTAAGTTGCCAATCAGATTAAAAAAAGTTCTACGGAAAGTTTTATCCCAAAATAAGCTTTATCCAAAATAATGTTTGTATTTTTATGGTTTGTTTACATATTTTTAAATATATAGAAGTTTGGCAAATGTGTATAAAAAAGTTAAAGATATGAAAAGTGATAAAGGAAATAAAAAAAAAAAATACTTACATGAACCATTTTCCTGCATAATTTGATAAATTTTTTCAATTTCTTCTTCTTCATCTCCCCGTCCTCCTACTCCTCCCCGATCAATTCTTTTTTGATTATAATAATTTATTGGTTGCGACGTTGTTTTTTTATATTGATTATTGTCATAGTCAATGTTATTTAAATTTGAATTTCGATAAATTATCATCGGTTCATCTTGTCGTACAGTGGTAGTATTTTTTAGATGATATACATTTCCATTCGATTGCAACAATTGCATTCCTCTATTAACTGGCAATGGTTGTTTTTGTTGTTGTTGTTGTTGTTGTTGTTGTTGCGGTACCGATGGTAATGATCCAGTTGTTGATCTATTCGAGTTCGATATATATATTGGTTGATCTACTGTTTTTAGTACATTAATATAATTAACATTATTATTATTATCATTATCACAGAATTGATTATTTGTTTGGTAATATTTATTTGTATTATTCTTCGGTGTTAATAATGGTATAGGAATAAAATGATTGGTATTATTTTTTTTTGAATAAATATCCTGTGGATTAACAACACTTTCAGATAATCTATTATTCAAATTTTCATGATGATCAATAGTATTTCTCAATTTTATTGAATTTGTATCATAGCTTTCGTCATAATTATGATTACGTATAGGTATAGGAGGATATTCATTTAAATTAATTGGAGTGTTATGGTTAGTGTTAAATTTTGGTAAACTTTCAAAGCGATAAGGAACTTTTGGTGTATTTTTTCCCTGTAAAATACCATAATTACTGGTATTATTTGGTATACTTTGTGTTGAATTATAAATTGATATTGGTGATGCTGGTGATTGTGATGGAGAAACTTTTGCATAATCATTATTTATGGATTTACGACAAAATTTTGCAAGTTTTTTCATAATATCATCACGATTCATTGATGCGGATACTGGATTTTTTCGTCGTAATTGAATATTATCATTTTGATTGTATATTTGAAATCCATTACTAATCGATGAAGGTCGTCGGGGTTGTTGTTGGGGTAATTGTTGCGGCCGTTTTATGTAATGTTGATTTCCAAATGTATTGTCCGTTGAATTATCCATTATTGAATGTTGATTTCTTTTCATATTATTTTGATGATGACGATAAATAAAATCTGGATCATTGTATGAATATCGTTTTTGAAATGGTACTATTCCTCTTCTTTGTTTATCATAAATTACATCGGATGCAGATCTATTTAATGGTTTTGGTGAATTCAACAATAATAACGAAGAAGATTGATGATTTTTTTGAATTATCGGTCGTTGATTATTTTTCACAATAGGTGAATATAATTTTTGTTTTGCCAGTTCCATTTCTAAAATAGAACGTCTATTATTATTATTATTATTATTGTTATTATTCATTATTAAATTCCGTTGAATATTTTGTTGTTTTCTTTTATTCTCATCGTTTGCAATTTTCGCCTTATTAATCATTATTTCATTAATATTTGAATTGTTTAAAATTTTTGTTTGTGAAATTGTAATATTCTTTTGTTCACATTGATCATCATCATCATCTATGGATAAATTGCATGCATCTAAGGTAACAGCAGCAACATCATCTATATCATCTTGAGAACCAAATCTTGTAGAATTTACACGATCATCAAATTTTTTAGCATTTTCCATTACTTCGGTTGAATTGAATAGTGATACATCTATGTCAGTTCCAATTTTAACTTTAATATCCGATAAATTTGGATATGAAGAATTTTGGTTATTCACCAATCTGGTTGGTTTATTTTTTATAGGTATTTTAAAATCAACAACATCTTTTTCACCATTTATATTATTTTTTTTATTTAATTGCCGGCCATTATTGTTAGATACTGAAACTCCAGCATGTTTATTTAATTCATTGACAATAATAGGTGATTGGTTTTTAAGATTCCGATGCCGTCTTTCAATATTTTCTTGTGCGATTAATGTTTCTATTAAATTTGGATTGTATGTTAAATATGGATCAGGATTTTTAATATATGTTTTAACATATTTTGATTCATTTAATACATCTTCTTTGGAAACGTATTCATCTGAATCGATTATAGTTTGTTGTTGTTGTTGTTGTGTAATTGATTTTAAATTATCATTCGGTTCATCATGCAAAGGATTTTTAAATGGATTTTGTTTATCAAATATTATTTCACCTTTAACAAATTTTTGTACTTCAATTGGTATATTGGTGGTATCAATCAATTTTCCCTTGTTTGGATTAATTGGAGTTGTATTTACATCATTTGTACTGGTTGAAATTGCTTTAGGTACAATAATTGTAGTTGATGAATTTTCAATTATATTTTCATCTTCTGACTGCAATATTTTATGATCAATGGATTTTTCTTTTACTATATTTATTGTTGGACTATTGGAATTTCTATTTTTAAAATCATTTTCTAATTCAAACATTTCACATAATATGTCTGGAATTATGGTTTCTTCATCTAATCCACGGTTTTCCACGGTTTTTTTATGTTGTTCTTTAATATTATTATTATTGTTGTGTTCTAAAATAAAAAAATAAAAAATTAACATATAATTATTTAAAATATATTTTATTGACTATATACATGTGAAAATTATATATACGTATATGATTAATATGAGATCGGTATATTCTTATTTCTGTATATCTCTATAATTGTTTTCAATAATAATTGCAATCATAACACATATATAGACATTATAGGTATAATTATTATGATCATTATTATTTTATATTTATTATTAAATCGTAATTATAATTAAAGAAAAAAATTATGTCATTTCATACAACTTTTTATATAATTGCATATGTACGCAATATAAAATGAAACTATATAGAAGAAGCGAAAATATCAATATATTAATCCATATATACTCGTAGTATAGGATCAATGAAACAGTGGAATATATTTTTTTTCTTGGAAAGCTAAACTTATATCTATAGAGACTCACCTTGACGGTTAATATTTATCATTTTTTCATTTTTTAAAACGAATTCTTATTGTTAAATATTAATAACCACTATAATACGACTGTGTGTTTTTCACCAAAAAAAAAAACATTTTTCAATAAATATAGCGTTCTTTACCATCAATATATTATCTTATCAGAAAATGAAATATGTATATAAAGTAAACAAATATTATTTGCGATAACAAAATGTTTTTAAATTATAATTTGTTATCACGTAATGTTTATACATATTATATGATTTAAATATATGTATTAGTAAAAATATATGATCTAATATAACAATCAATATATAAATGCTTCATTTGTTGCAATTTTCAATATATATAAATATTTTTTTATAGATATATACCTTTTAGAAATCATATTCAGTATAAGAATTCAAATATAATGTTTCTTTTATATCAAAATTATAATGATGACGATGACTGCGTTTGTGTTCAATTATTGTGCAGAGTGTTTGTGGCGGTATAATGATTGAATATTTTCATTTATATACAGATATAAGTTCAAATTTGAAAGTTTCTGGATATTTTATCATCAGCAGTATATTATCGGGAGTATCATTTCTTTTCATATACTGTCCCACTTTCTGGTATACTATACGGTATGGGAATATAACAATGAATGTGCGTTTATGTTATATGACAACTTTATACATTTTTTTTTTAACTGGTTTCGCATTGGTTTTGAAACGTGGTTAATATAAACTATATAATAACATATATACCTATAGATGATGATTAAATATCTAGGATTATTAAATTATAAACATGTGATTGAATATACACACATATAGAGATGGGGAATAAAATAACAATAATACGACATTCTTAAAAAAAAAAAACTATACATAATTCAATTAAAAACAAACTAAATAAAAATTTTAATTGTACTTACATTCATTAAATAAAAAAAAAAAAAATTATATATATACGTTTAAAAAACATTTATAATATGTAATTTTTTTGTATGTAGTTTAATAGTAAAAATGGCTGCATGCAATCACATTATTTTTGTTTATGTGTACACAAAATTAAATTAATTATATATACATTTCATTTGTTTATTGTAAATGAATATATAGTAGTATTATTATTTTTATTTTTTTTAATCCATATGTAAATAAATGCATTTCTATTTTTGTTATTCTTTACCTATATATATATTATAATTATATATTACAAATTCGCTTCAACAAGTGTGGTTTAAATAGTACACAATTTATATATATATATATATTTATATAATAATAATCAACAAAAATCACACACTAATTCTTAAACAAAATTTAACCCAAAACATCGTTCTAATTTCTAAATATTTCAAATGAACTGACTTAATCTTCACTTCAATTCAATTCAATTATATATATGGAATGGATTAAATATTTTGTTGTTGCAAAATATATATACGATCACGGTGATGGCGTGTAATGTTTACAAAAAGTATATACAGACGTGAATATAACAACAACACACTCGCACCAATACATTAATAGTGATCTACAAAAAATGATCATCACTTACAATTTTTGTACTCAATCTTCTCGTTTTTATATCAAATAAATGATCAAGCTTCTTAAAAACTTAAAAACTCTATAGATATTAAAATTTTACCGCAATTATATTTTATGATTAAGCAAAAAATCTTATATAAATGTGATTATAATAATCAAAATAAAATATCTTATTTAATAGAATATCATCCTAAAAGGATTAGTAATTATAAATAATTATCCTAGATCATTATTTTTAAATTAATTATACAAATAATTAATAAAATTTCGTTTTTTTGTAATCACAAACGAAAGTACACAACTGCGCAAATGTGATATTGTTTGTAAACAATAAAAAATATACATTTGTTGTGTTTGATTTTAACAAGTTTTATCCTTGTGATATCTACTATAGGATCTCGACTAGGATATTCAATATACACAGTTATATAATAATAAAACCCATCAAATGCCTAAAGGATTCAGTTAACCATAACCAAAGGTTTCGAATACATTTTGTGAGTACCGTGAAAATGTTTTTCGCGTTTTAATATGTTTATTGGGAAATTTATAAAATTAAATATTGAGTAATTTTTTATATTGTTATATTGTACGAAAGAGAAGTGAGTATTTTTAATGGGATTTTTCCGTGTTTTTCTTCTTTGCTCGTATCCTGTATGTTTGTGTATGTTGTTACGTCTTTTTTGCAGTAGGAATGTGATATTTCAATACTTTGAAATATAACAAATAGTTCTTTTTGATGTTACCAAATCCAAAAGATTATAGGAGTTTTTACATTCATTTCAAATGGTTTATCTGCTTATAAATATATAATATAGGTATTAAACAAAATTCAACGAAAAAATGTAATCAACATCGCTTAATAACGGTAAAATTGACGGCAAAAATAATTATAAAATTACTCTAGTAGTTGTTGTTAAAGTAATCTTTTTTACTATTATATGAGTACTTTTTCAATTTTTGTTGGACATCACTATATTATATTTTTATTTCACAATTCCAGAGAGAAAGTAAAAAGAACATCATAAATAACAATAAAAATTAATTATTCAACGTAACAAAACAATAATATAAATTATATATATATATATATATAAAAATTAAAACAATAAAATATAATAATTTAATACAACGATTAACTATATAATTAAATTAAAAACATATGTTATTACGTGGTTGAATGTGCAATAATTATTACAAATTAAATAATATAGACATTCCAAAAATTTGAACTCGACACCATATTTGCGATAGTACATAGTTTTGTGATTGTGTATATTCATCATAAGCAATAACATATTTAACAACAACAACATCACAATTTTACAAAAGATTTTTACGAAAAACATTTTACATATGTTTATATTTTGTTGACACTGGTGTAAGTATGTATTATATTAATTACTGTAATAGTTCATTTAAGAAATTATTCAATCCTTTCCTTATTATTTAAAATTTGAAATAATTGCAAAATTATATTGCTTAAACAAGTTATGAATTGTGTTTTTTTTAATTCATATTATTAATAATTACTCTTCGTCATTTACATGTATATGAAAAATATTGCACATCATAAAATATATGACGAAATTGCGTTCTTTCTCAAATCGGCAATACTGCGGATATCAAATAAAACAAAAAAAACCATTTAAAACAGGTTTTAATCTTTCAGAGTTAAGATTTTTACTTATATACTGTTTCAATATAGTCATTAATTCATATACCAAATATAATAGCTTGTGTTATTAATAATAGACGACATTAAATTTGCATTAGTTGTATTAAATTCAATAAGAGTCATAATTCTTAAAGAATCTACCGAACACTCAAATGAATCGTATAATTACCATTTCATAAACCTTGGATTAAAAAAAAGTGTAGATATTACAATGATTTTGATAATACGACAGACTATATATATATGGAACGATTTCTGCAAGGAATGTGATTAATGAAAAATTCCCAGTAAAAGAAGGGTATCTTTCCAATGGAAGAGCTAAAACTGTGTGATAAAAAACCTTATATAGTTAAAACTATCGTAATTTTAAATTAATATATAATTTTAAATATTTTACAGATTATTATTATAATATATTTATCGTCGTATACGAAGAAGAAGAATAAGAAGAATATTTTACCTGTAAAAAAGAAACTATGAAAAAAATTATTGTTTTAAATTTTATATTTTTTATAAATCTATCTTATGGACTTCCAGTTACAAAAGTTACCGAAAAACCGGTACAAACAGATGAACCGGTATGATTATTTTTTTCTTGTATTTTGTTCAATACTACAATTAATAATAATAATACATTTTTACCATATTAGTCCCCTTTAACGGACTTAGAATATCAACGGTATTTAAATGAAGTTGTTGCAGCCCTCGAAACTGATGAGGCTTTCAAACAGAAACTCAGTAACGCATCAGAGGTTGACATTCGTGTAAGTTTTTTTTTTTTTTTTTTGAATGATTTTCATTGAATTCATTCATTATTAATCGAATTTCTCAATTTTATAGAATGGATTAATTGCACATCATTTAGAGTATGTTGATCATAATGTTCGAACGCAATTGGATGAAATAAAAAGACGAGAATTAGATCGTTTAAGATCATTGGCAAATAAGCATTATAAATTATCAAATCATATTGATCAAGAACATGACGTTAAAGTATCGAACGAGCATTTAGATCATTTAAATCAACATACATTTGAAATTGACGATTTAAAGAGATTGATTTTAAAGGCATCCCGGGATTTAACAGAGGCTGATCGACGACGCCGTGAAGAATTTAAGGTATAGGTAATCTCCATTGATTGTGTCATGTAATGATCATAATATTGTTACCATTTACATATATGCATACAGGAATATGAATTACAAAAGGAATTTGAAAAAACAGTAAAATTAAATGAATTAGATGAAGAAAATCGTAAAAAATACGAAGCGGAATTATTAAAACAACAAGAACAACACAATAAACATGAAACATTACATCATCCGGGAAATAAAGCACAATTAGAAGAAGTATGGGAAAAACAGGATCATATGGATAAACAAGATTTTGATCCAAAGGCATTCTTCATGATGCACGGTTTGTTTAAAGTTTATATTAATCATATTTAAATTATTCATTTCTATATCCGATTTTCAATTTTATTGGCTCATTTGAAAGTTATTTATGCTTAAAAAATTAACTAAAGATTTACTCAATTCAATTTCGCTTCTAGATGTCGATGGTAATGGTTATTGGGATGAAACTGAAGTTAAAGCGTTATTTGTAAAGGAATTGGATAAGGTGTATCAAGCCGGTTTCCCAGAAGACGATATGCGTGAACGAGTTGAAGAAATGGAACGTATGCGTGAACATGTTTTCAAAGAGGCTGATACCAATAAAGATAATTTAATAAGTTACAAAGAATTTATTGATCAAACGAAACGAGATGAATTTCAAACGGATCCTGGTTGGGATACAATCGATAAGGCTCCTCAATTCACACATGAAGAATATTTAGAATTCGAAAGACGTAGACAAGAAGAAATACAACGTTTGATAGCCAAAGGAGCGGTGAGTTAAAATTCTTTTTTGGTATTTTATTCAATTTAAAAATAAGTTCAAAGTGCGTAGAAGCAAAGATAATTTAATGTTGTAAATTGAAATATTCTATCACTAAATTATTTAATACTATAATCAAATTTCATGTGAATTAATTTTATTTATTCTATTCAATTTAGCTTCCTCCACATCCTAATATGCCACATGGAAATTATCCAAAATATAATGAGGTAATTTATTTAACATAATTAAAAAAAAAAGGATATGCGGTTAATATATATTGTTTATATATATTTTTAGGCAGGGTATCCTGTACATCCAAACGAAATTCCACAATATCAAAATCAACAGCAAGTTAATATGCATCCATCACAACAACAACAACAACAACAACAATTACACTATCAACAAATGAATCCACCACCAGCACACCAAAACTACCAACAGCAACCACCACAACATCAACAACAACAACCACCACAATATCAACAACAACAACCACCACAATATCAACAGCCACCACAACATCATCAACAAGTACAACAGCCACAACAACATCATCAACAAGCACAGCAACAGCCACCACAACAACAGCCGCCAAAACAACAGCCACCACAGCAGGCACAACAAGCGCCTCCACAACAACAACAAGCACAACCACAACAAGCACAACAACCGCCACCACAACCCCCACAACAACCACCAAAACAACCACCCCATCAACCAGCATAAAAAACTTCAATCATAACCACCATAAAAAGAATTTAATTGACAATTAAATAAAATAAAAACAACAAGTCCGCTAAAATTCGAATACCTTAAAAAATTAAAATTAATAATTATATAATCAAAAAACGTAAAACTTTTGAATGGTTTTAATTAAAGGGGTTTAATTAAACAAAAAAACACATTAAAATCTTTAAACGGCAAACAATCAAATATAAGTATACAAATAATAAAACATCAGACAACCAGAAATGCACAACAAGTTAATAATTAAAAAATTTCAATCGTAAAAATTGTAGTGCTTTTCAATTTCTTTATTTGAATTTCTAAATGATTTATTCAAATTTTTTTTAATCTCATCATATATTTTAAAAATTAATAAATAATTAATGTTATATTTCGTCATCATAAATATTGTGTGTTTTTTTTTAATTCAATTAAAAACGGTTTTATATTTAATATTTATCACAATTAAATTAACGCTTTTGGTGACCCGGATCATTTAAAAACACATTATAATATGTATAAGATGCTTTAAAAACAGCCAAAAATGTAGGTAAATCAACACTAACAAATTGACCGGCTCTCAGCCGTATCGATCGATGAGATCTGGCCGAAATCATCATAATATATGGCTTTAAACGATGTGTTTCTATTCCTGGTTCATTCCATTTCGAATAATATGCAAATTCAGAAATACGTTCGCACTTTCGCCCGCCCCGCAGGTTATTCGTCAATTAAGAAAGTAAAAAAATTAATATTTTTACATTACAAATCAAAACTCTATACGATATAGTTCTTGAACACTTTGAAGACGGTGTGTGATATGAATTGATGTTCACCGTTTTCATGACGTGTTAAAAAATTTTAATATATTTACTTACAATGATTGATACTTGACTTCCATAATAGCATATATTAAATAATTGAAATAATAAACCAGTGTAAAAAAATATAGAATAAAAAAATTTCGGTGTCATCATATCATTCTGTTAATAAAAAATTGGTGAATTAATAAGTTAAAATTATATTTAATTATTCAAACAGATATATATACAAATATATAGTTTACCACTTGAGATGATACTTGATATAGGACACCACAAATCATAATGGCACTTCCAAGATATTGAGCAAATAATATCCATGTGAATAAATTATTTGTTTCATAGAAAAAACTTATTGTTGTAAAAGCAATAAGCAACAAAACAATTATTAATATTATCATATGATTTATATATTATATAAAGTGAGTCCTATTCCTATAGTACCAGTCAACAAAGTCGAAAACCAACTGGTCCTGGAATTATTTCCAGCAGAAAATGCGTTCCCCACCAAGGGGACTTCTAACTTTAATTCCTAAGGGGTTATAGGCCGTTGAAAAATTTTTTCTTCATTTTAAGACTAAATAAAAATGAATTTTTCGCTTTACAACCAACAATTGGATTTTATCGTCCAACACCAGCCTTCCTTCTGCCTACAAGCCTTCCTTCTGTTGTTAGTTTCTTAATTTGTGGATTTTACGGTGTCGGTAATTAGCCGCCGTACGACCAACCGCCAGGTTGCAACTCTGTGTTAAAATTCAGATTCGAAAAATAACCGAATTCACAAAACATATTTTATGTCTTCAGTAGGATTCGAACCCACGACCCCAAAATTTCGTTAACGTTTTAGGTTGGAATTTTTATCATTTACACCACAGAGTTTATTTTAAAACTATGATGATATATAACTTCATTGGGCGGTTTAATTTCTAATCCACTAAAGCTAGAATAACAAATAAAGGCCCTTGATTTATGGGTAAATGGATGGAATTGAATGGAAATTAGAAAATAAGTAAGAGGAATGCCTGAATGTTGAACATAATTTTTTCAACGCCGTGTAACTCGGTTGAAATCCTTAACGGAATGATTTTTTACTATGGAAATTGTTCGTAATATTCGACTTTCTAACGTGGTACGTTGGAACACACTGCAAAAGTTTTCATTATTATTACTTACTCAAATATTGCTAAATGATGATGAACTATAGATTTCATTCTAGAAATGATTGCATCCGTTAACAGGGATTCTCTCAAATTAATCGGCATTACTATATATAAAACATTAAAAAAAATAGTAATTCATCAAATGTGAATATTCATACATATATAGATCATATACAATCGGCGACTTCTCGTGAAAAATTTGATCCAAATATATCATTGACCAAAATCATTGGATATTTGGAAAACTAAACATGCATAGTTTTAGTTTATTTATTGGAAAAAACTTATAGCTTTCAAAGCACGAAATTCTCATGGAAAATCTATTTTTCTCAACTTTTCTTCGACTAATTTGAAAATTCACTCTTACTTTACTTACTTTGACGGGCTTACAACCTACAATTTGTTTTAGCATTCAAAAGCAGCCTTCTGCAATCGGGCTGATTTACCGCCAGCCGGAAACACATAGGATCACAAGATCTCCGTCGATATCATCTTTCCAGCTACCCCGCGGAAAATTCAATCAATTTTAGATATTTATAATATAGAAGTAAATTTGATAATCGTCCAATTGGGTAGAAAAATATAGCGGATTTTCCATTCGATGTCAGTGAAAATTCAACGCAAATTTAGTGATAGTGTGTAAAAGTGTAAAAGTGAACCCAAGTGATATTTTAAAAGGGAACCAAATGGTAAAAATATTTTAAACACTACGTGAAAAATTGAACAAATTCTATAAATTCTATATGAAATATCTATGAAAAGTCTATAAAAATATAGAAATATCAGAAATTAATTGAATTTTAAAAATTGTGTAGAAGAAAATAACAATTGAATCAAAAACCATAGGGTCGTAATCAAATAAAACAGAAAATTTAGAAAAATCGATCCAGAAGTGATTCCGTTCCTTGAAGCTGCTGGTTATTTTCATTAATTATTGCTAATTTAACATGTATTTTTCCGAATATCTATCATTTTGGACATATATTCATGAAAATTTCGACGAGAAGTCCCTGCTGTTATGCACTAAAATATTAAAAACTTATAGCCAAAGCTATGATAATCCTTACCATTATAAGAAATACCACTTTTCTTTAAATCATCCTTACTATTTTCGCGAAGATGAAGCTATTTATAACAAAAATCCAATGTGGAATTACAATATATATGATAAATGACATGAAAGGAAATAATCAAATTGTATTAGATATATATGGTAGACACTCACCAAATCCATTTTTATTACATCAAATTGAAATTGTATATATCTCATAAAACTCATACTTAATAAATCAATTGGTAGAATACAAAATACTAAAATAAAACCAATTAAAAAATTTACAGCAAATACAAGCTATATAGGAAAAAATATATAAAAAAACAACAAGTTTATGAATATATATTTAAAGGATAAAAAAATGTTTAAAATAAATTAGCTCTGTTAAATTCTGGACCTTAAAATAAAAATAAATATTTCGCTTTACAACCAATAATTTGGTTTTAGCATCCAACAACAGCCTTCTGTTGTTGGTTTCTTAATTTGTGCCTTTTACGGTGTCGGTAATTAGCCGTACGACCAACCGCGAGCGGAAAATACAACTCTGTGTTAAAAATTCAGATTCGAAAAATAACCGAAAACACAAAACATATTTTATGCATTCGGTATAGGATTCGAACCCACGACCCCAAAATTTCCTTAGAATTTTAGGTTGGCATTTTTAACATTTACACCACAGAATTCTGGATCTTATTCCGCATAATTTAAGCTCTGATGGGCAATCAAAAAGAATCACTTACTTTATAATAAGATGAATTTTTTCCATCAAATGGTAACCATACAGGATAGGCAAAAGCTTTTTTAGGTGTTTCACATTTTCCATTCATCGCTGCCGGATAATGACGGCTAATCAATAATTCCGTTAAATTACGTGCTCTATATATATATATATATATTAAATGGGATTAAAAATTTTAAAATATATGTTTGTCAAAAATGTTTTAATTTATACTCACACCATTAAATTTTCCATTAATTGAATTTCATTGATAAAATTATCTATTTCATTATTATTATTATTATTGATTTCACTTCGATTATTTATTATCATTAACTCATCATCAGCAGCACCATAATAATAATAATTATTATTATTATTATTATCAAATAGAATCCCATTTAAATAATCACGTTTTTCAATACAAAATTTTACCATTTTACTATTGTTTGTAACTGTAATATAGGCTCCAGTTAAACCACCACAGGATACACATGTTATTACAATACACCAATATACAAATGATATTGTATTTGTAATTTTAACTGTTTTACGTAATTCATTTTCAAATCTAAATATAATTATTAAATAGAATTTTAATAAATTCTTATACAACACATAACACCACGACAGATAGACAGATAGTTTAATAAATACTCAATTGTATCCTTTCGATATAAAGGAAATTCCGTTGTTTTTTTAATTAATTTTCTTATCTCATTTGATTTTGAATCTCTGCAATAAAAAATGAACCGATTAATATATTAAATCATTTTCTATATCAATAAAATTGCACTCATAACAAAGCATTACATTATAAAAATTTTAACCATTCCAAGTAAATGTTGTACAGCATATGCAATTGTAACGGTAATTTCATCTAAACTTATGCTCGAATAATCCAAACATATCAATAGAATTTCAGCAATTGAATGAAGCCATCCCAAAGTTATAATAATATATTTATAAAAAATATATAGGATATTTTTCAAATTATTTGTATTCCTATATAAATAATAAATAGTATTTCAATATAAAAAAATTAATAAATTTTTCGCTATACAACCAACAATCTGGTTTTATAGCGTCCAACAACAGCCTTCCTTCTGTTGTTAGTTTCTTAATTTGTGGTTTTTACGGTGTCGGTTATTAGCCGTCGTACGACCAACCACAAGGCGGAAATGCTGCAACTCTGTGTTAAAATTCAGATTCGAAAAATAACCGAAAACACAAAACATATTTTATGCATTCAGTAGGATTCGACCGCACGACCCCAAAATTTCGTTAACATTTTATGTTGCCATTTTTATTATTTACACCACAGATTCATCGATACGATTAAGATAAATATTTGTTATATATATATATATATATAATTCTATTTAAAACAAAACTTTTCTAAAGGTAGGTATATCAATAAAACGGTCTTAATAATTAATTAATTACTTATTATTCACAAAAGGATTCCATAGTCCAAATTTTTCCAAAACACCTGAATTTAATAAAAATTTTTTTAATAAAATTTTTCAGTTGAAATAGTTATGACTTATATTTATATTTAATATATTTAACTGCGATATCTTACCCAAGTTTGCCCAAAAATAACAATCATTCATAGCTTTTTTTTTTTTAATTTAATATTTGTGGTTCGTATAACCGTATAGCTATTATACTTAAGACTATAAACACAGAATAAGTGAACGAATCTTTTTAAGGGAAAGTTTTTTACTTGATTTATTTTGTTAAATTTAGGAAAATAAAAAGTTCTATATCTATATATTTTATATATATTACGCAGGGACGATATATAGCAAAGGATGGAACAACATTTTGACATTTTATGACCATATATAATATTGAAATATTATTATAGGTTCAAGACTTCATATAAAATTTGCTAGAAAATGAATTTTCTATTATTTTAACTATACCCACGACGCTGCTAAAATATTCTTCAATTATTATTTTCATTGGAATAATTGAAAAATTCAATTAATTTCCATGTGATTTTATTTTGGAAGAAAATCTGGTAATCGCACCATTTTGAATCAAAATAAGATATAGTTGATTTTTCAAACACATTAGTATTGATCCCTTTGTTGGTAAAATCCGATTTTTATGATCATATAAATAAGAAACAAATTGTTTAATGCACTCGTCCCTGTCTGTCTATATATAAAATATATAGTTTTATTTTAAACATAAATTATATTTCGTTTTCAATCATCATATAATATATATTTTTTACACCCCTAACTTTTGATGGTTTATGTATTATTATTTTTAATAAAACATGTAATTAAATGATTTTTAAACTTTTTTTTTATATTATATAATATTTGTATTTTACATAAGTCTCTATATACATATAGGTAAAAAATTAATTATTAGTTTATAATTTTGATGAATTTAAACTTTTCATTGTGATTTTTTAAATACAAATAAACAGAAAAATGCCCCCAAATATGTTTCGATTAATCCCTTTTGATCGTCGCTAAACACACGCTATCGGGAAATTACTTATACAATGTGGTGGAAACTCCAAGATCCCAAGATGCGCTTCAACTTCATCTTTTCAACTAGCAAAAGATATACAGTGTGAATTGTGATTTTCCAAAAGAGTGTATACGCTTTAAAACGTGTTCCATTTTCCATTTAATATACAAAATTTTTGTACCATTTATTGGGGGCAGTTTTTTACTGTATCACAAATTTCCGCTGAATGTTCAATGAAATCGAATGGAAAATCGGATACCTTTTTGAACCAATTCAGCGATTTTCAAACTTTCTTTAATGAAATATTAAGAATGGATTGAATTTTCAAACTATTTAATGAAAAACAATAATTTAATAAAAAAAAACATTGTTGTAATTAAAAAAAAAATAATAGAATATTTGGATAAATCCGGAAAATTTAATGCGGTGAACAAGTAAATATATTTTTATTAGTAAATTATTATTGGGAGTATGCATTAATTCGTGCGGTTTTTTAAAGCTGAAAGAACGTGCCAGAAGTGGTTTTCACGGTTTAAAAGTGGCGATTTCAACTTAGAAGACGATAAACGACCCGAATAGCCAAAAAGATGATGAAGATGAAGAATTGGAGGCATTGCTTGATGAAGATGCGTGCCAAACGCAACAAGATCTTACAAAATCATTCGGAGTTGATCAAGCAACCATTTCCAGACGTTTAAAAGCATCGGGATTCATCCAAAAGCTTGAAAATTGTGTGCCGTATGCATTAAAGCCAAGAGATATCGAACGCCGATTCTGTATGTCGGAAATCTTGCTTCAACGCCACAAAAACAAATCATTTTTGCATTGGATTGTCACTGGTGATGAAAAATGGATTCGTTACGATAACCCCAAGCGCAAGCAATCGTATCTGAAGCCCGGCCAACCATCAACATCCACGGCAAAATCCGAAGTCCATGGTGCCAATAATGCTCTGTATTTGGTGGGATCAGAAGGGTGTGTTGTATTATGAGCTGTTGAAATCGGGTCAGACGATCAAAGGGGACCTCTATCGAAGACAATTAATTTGTTTGAAGAGAGCGATTGCGGAAAAACGACCAGAAGTGCAACTAGATACGAATCCATAATTTTCCATCATGACAACGCTCGACCACATGTTTCAAGACCGGTTCAAAACTATTTGAAAAACAGTGGGTGGGAAGTTCCACCTCACCCGCCTTATAGCCCAGACATTGCCCTTCTGATTACTACTTGTTCAGATCAATGCAAAATGTCCTCACCGGAATACGCTTCACTTCAGAACAGGGTATTAAGAATTCGCTCTATTCGATCTTCTAATATATATTTTGGTTAACAATTTCCCAGCTTCGCCCATGAACTCGCGCCGTCAATCACAAATCATAAATCCAGGGGGTATTTCTCTGAGGGCAATTCAGTTAAACACGTATGCAAAATCATAATCAAAATCTTATGTCGATTTTCCATGGAGTCGTGGAACTCCGAATATGTACTCGTAAATGAACCATAATTACATTCTGTATAAAAAAAACAAGATATGATTTAAAAAACTAAAAAACATATACGGTATGTTTAGTGATAACTCGCTCCACCACTTATAATTTAAAGCGATTCCTTCAAATAATAATGGGAGCGTTTATATTGCAATTATAATTGTTATAGATGCAGTTAAATAATGGGTTCTCTTATAAATTTTCATTTCTATTTTTTGCAATTTTCCGCATATTTCAAGGGAATTCAATCAGCGAGACATTTCTTATAATTTGATTTGTTTTGAAAAAATCCATTTTATATTTGAATTTAGTTGATATAGTTGCTGATATGGTGTGCTTATATGCTTTATAAGTTTTTAGTTTTACTAATTTAGTTTTAAATACAGATATATGTTTATTTATAGTAATATTAATTATGGCCGGAGGCGGCGATTAATTTTTTTTTATTATATTTAAAGTTATATGTTATGGCAGTGAAAGTTAGAAAGTTAAACAGCAGTGAAAGTGATTCGAGATGAAAATTAAAAGTGTATATATAGACATTTTTTAAATTATACAACAAGTTAATTTTTCCTGTCATAGGAATAATATTAATAGAGGATTCAAAATATTAACACTTTTATAATGATCGTAAAAATCGTTAAACCAAATTTTTTTTTCGTATAACGAACTGTTTAAGTAATTTCACCTATGGAGACCCCGAAAACGGATTATGGATCATATGCACAAATCATATTGCGTTTGAACTTTTATTACTTTAGCATAATATACGGGTGTATATAATGACGAAAATATATATTTAATTTTTACTAAATCAAACAAAATTACAAAAATAACATTAATAATATAATATTATAATAATACAAATTCGAACAGATGAACAACGCCGTGATAATATTTTATAAATATATAAACAATAAAAATATATATATTTAGATGAGATTCTCCTCACGGTTTCGATAGTAAAATCAACGTATTATTATTGAAGATAGTATAGATATTTATCTGGTGTGTGTAACTGCGTGAAATGAAGAAATATGAATATATTAATGATGACGACGACGATGACGACGAGAAAAAGAAAATAAAATGAAAAACCAAAATATATAATCATAATGAAAATGGTTATTTTATTTATATAGTCATTTTACACTTACACTTTTTTTTGTTTTATTTAGAACATACAAAAGTATGTTTTATATAGTAACAGATATTTATACAATTTTTTTTCTTTTGATTCTTACAAAAACGCGTAATAATAATAAATATCTATATCCATTCTAATTTAAATCTGTTGCTAGAGTAGTGTATATTTTTTAGACGTGAATTATTGAATTATAATATTGCGGCATTGATTATAAAGTGTTGTGATGTAATTTTAATTTTCCTTTTTTACGTATACTATTTTTTAAACTATTTGTGATTATAAACAGAAAATCAAATTAAGGGAATAATTTAAGTTTGTTAAAAGGTTAAAAAGGAATGAGAAAATCATCAAATATAGAAACAATAACACAGAATAAAATTATTATACAGTAAAATAATAATAAAGTTATGTTATGGAATAGTTTGTTTTTTTTATTGATATAGCTTAAATTGAAGAAATGATTTATTTTGAACGTGGGTAAGTTTAGAATTTATGTATTTTACTTATAATAACTTTTAAGATAGAAAGAAATGTCCAAATAATAAAATATCCATTGAATTTATTTTCAGATGCAATCGCACACGATTAATATTATAATAGTTGAATCATATATATATAAAATAAAGAATATGAAATGCGGCGACGCTTTTATTATTAATTTTTATCAAAACCTACAAATAAAAAAATTATATAAATAATAATTATTCAGCTTATTGCAATTATATATATAACACAATAATATTTAATTAAATGGAACGTAAAAGATCAGTTAAACGACGTAAATCAAAACCATTTGCTGAAACTGCCAAAGATCATTGTCGAGCATTCACCGCATTTCTATTTAGTAATGTAGGGATTATAATTTTAGTTGTATTGTATATGGTTGCAGGTAAATATATATATATATTGATTATGAATATTAAATATTTTTTATTAATAAGGGTTTAGGATTATGGACATGGATCCTCGCGGATTATTGGAATGGAATATCGCATGACTCGCTTTTTAGTTTTGTTTCTTTGTGATATTTTGTCGTTATCTGCCACGGCAATGAGTTGGCAAAACGTTTTTAATATCCGAACAAAAAAAAAACTAAAAAATAGTGATATTATTCCATTCCGACAATCCGGATGTCCATGATCCTAATTAATATATAATTGGGGTTAATTTGTCCTGATGGCGCAGCATCATAATGTTGATCATATAAATGTATAGTGTCGATCGCCTCCAAGATTATGTATATATATATGGATTGCATCCACAAACGTTCAACTTAATTATTTGTTTGAAAACGCACATTGAAATTTATAAAGGGTGATTTTTTAGCTATTATCTTTTTGGCAACACTGGTTTAAACAGCTGACGCACGTTTCGTGTTTTGTTTCACTGTCACACATCTTCAGTTTGGTCTATAATTTAACCATGAATCGTCTTACAAACGAACAACGCTTGCAAATTATTGAATTCTATTATCAAAATGCGTGATCTGTTAAGAAAGTTCATCGCGCGCTTCTTCCATTTTATGATCAGTTTAATCGACCCACTGAAGCGGCTATTCGGGCTATTGTGACTAAATTTCGCACCAAATTTACATTGTTGGACATTGAACAACCAACACGCTTACATAGAGTGCGAATTGAAGAAAATATCGCAGCTGTATCGGCCAGTGTTAATGATGACCATCAATTATCGATTTGTCGCCGTTCGCAGCAATTGGGCCTCTGTTACTCAACAACGCGGAAAATTTTGCGGAAGGATTTAGGTGCGATGCCTTTCAAAATACAGCTGGTGCAAGAATTGAAGCCGAACGACCTACCGCAACGTAAAATTTTTGGTGAATGGGCTCTTGGAAAGTTGGCCGAAGATCCACTTTTTTACCGAAAAATTGTGTTCAGCAACGCAGCTAATTTTTTGGCTCAATGCGTACGTAAATAAGCAGAATTGTCGATTTTGGAGTGAATATCAGCCAGAAGCATTGCAAGTGCTAACAATGCATCCAGAAAAATCACAGTTTGGTGCGGTTTTACGGGCGGTGGCATCATTGGAGCGTACTTCTTCAAAGATGATGCGAATCGTAATGTAACTGTGAATGGTGAGCGCTACCGTGAGATGATATCTAACTTTTTTTTGTACAAAATGCAAGAGCTTGACTTGCATGACATGTGGTTCCAACAAGACGGTGCCACATGCCACACAGCACGCGCAACAATGGACTTATTGAGAGGCGAGTTCGGTGAACATTTTATTTCACGTTCGGGACCGGTCAATTGCCGCCGCCTAGATCGTGCGATTTAACGCCTTTAGACTATTTTTTGTGGGCCTATGTTAAAGCTCATGTCTATACAGACAAGCCTGCTTCAATTGACGCATTGGAAGACGACATTGAAGCATTTATTCGTGAGATACCGGCCGAAATGTTGGAAAGAGTATGCCAAAATTGGACTAAGCGGATGGACCATTTGAAGCGCAGTCAAGGTCAACATTTGCATGAAATAATTTTCAAACATTAAATTATATGGACCGTACTATCGATTCAAATAAAGATTTCATGCATTTTTCTGAATTTTATGTGTTTTTTTTTTTTTGGAAAAACTTTTGCTATAGCTTTTAAAAAATCACCCTTTATTAAATTTAAATATAATTCGTTTTAAATTATATCTATCAAAATCTTTCACCGACTATAAACCCATATAATAAATATATCAATGATTGAGAATCCACAGGAATTAACCTACTTTTTTCTATTATAAATTTTTCTTTCTATATATTTTTCTTTCTATATAGGGGCATTTATGTTTATTGAAATTGAAGGAAAAATTTCACAGCAATTATCACAAGAAATGCATAAGGCTCGAGAACTATTAGCTAATCAATTATGGAATTTATCTTGTTGTCAATTGATTGGTTATAATAGTTCAAATTTTAAAGAAGAGTAAGTTCTTAATTTTTTTCTTTTTTTTTCAAGGAATCGACTGTTGTTCGTACTTTAAATTTGAATTTGAAACAAACATATATGCAAAAAGAATTTTATTTGAGATCATTAATTTAATTACCCAAAAACGGATCCTTAAATGTTGCGGCTATAATTTTGTATACCCTTCGGAAGGCATGTCCCTGCCCTTCGTATATACTTTGAAGAGGATGGTTTTACAGACACAGTCTGTGTCCCACCGCGGATGGGGTATTCAATCCTGATGTTATTTTGTTCACCATTACTTATGTTTTCGCATTAGAGTTACTTAATTATTGTATTCTAGGATGCATATTTCCCGGTTGCAACCACCTCGTCGAGGTGCAAATAGCACCGTAAAGATGATGTAATGAGTATCGCGATATGATCTATGATAAGGCTTAAATTCTTTCCATCATCCCCCGCAGCCACTCGCGTAAGGTACTTATACTGAGTTCTGTTTAAAATTCAATGGAAAATTGTATTTTAAAAGGTTACAAACTAATCAAGACATCATAAATATAAATTATATATTATATATTTCAAGAAATTAGAAGTTGTTAGAACGAACTATACCATATGATCGTTTTTCGCTATGATGCATTTTCAGAGAATATTATTTAATTATACACTTCTGAATTTTATTAATATATGATTGCCTTATACGAAATACAAATCTATCAACCAAATTTCTTGATAATTCTTAACCTATTTTTGAAATGATATATTTTGCATCCATTTCGTATATCGACAATGTTTAATTCGATATAGATTCAGAATTTTCCGAGGACATATGAAAAGGGAATAAGCGTTTGTTTTTTTTTTATTTTTCAAATTTCATTGTACTAACACTCGCATGTTGGATTTTGGATAGTCTATCTATAATATGTATAAATTCGGAGCTGGGAATTTTTTTTTGCCATATTATCAAAAAGATAGAATATTTCGAAAGGGATCTGCCTAAACATTCCAAACAAACAAAACAAAACAAAATTCCAAACAAATTTCGGAGTTTTCCAAATTCTCTTCCATAAAATATTAAGAATTTATTGAATTTTTAAATTATATGCAAAGAAAAGTGAAAATTTAAGTGAAAACCCCCGGGGTGTTAATCAATTTATTATAGACATGTGCCATTCAGAATATAGCCTATCCTCTTGGAAATCTGCGGCTAACAACTGCCCAGCTCCGCCCGGGATATATATTGTATTAATAATAATTTTTATAATTATAATTTTTTATCAGAATAAGTGCTAGCATATTAAATTATCAAAATGCTATTGTGAATGCAACAAGAAAAGGATGGTCGGGTGCCAAAGATCAAAATGAATGGAATTTTTCGGGTGCCCTTTTATATTCTTTAACTGTAATAACTACAATAGGTAAGTATGGGATTCAATACATACAGATATAATTAATAATATAAATGAAAAAAAAAAAAGGTTTTGTAATATTAAAAATAATTAACGAACCCATCTGCGGTTGCCTAATTTAAAACTATATAAACTTTTTATAAGGAAACGGCGGTGGATTGAGTGAATTACAATTAATATAAAGTTCTGATTTCAATCGATTATTTATAAACTATAGTTAATAAAAACAACCATAATTTTTCCGATTATAATTTCAATACGGTACAAAATTATTTATAAAATAAATTAATGATTAAATTTTATAGGATATGGACATATCGCACCCCGAACACCATTAGGTAAAATTGCAACAATATTTTATGCTATATTTGGGATGCCATTATTTTTATTATATTTATCAAATATAGGTTTGTGCAAATTGTTTTCTAAAAACCCTAGCGTAAAATAATATTCGCAATTTAATTAATTGTATGAATTCTAAATTTGTTTTCGTTTTTTTTATGTTTTTGCTAATTATATATAAATAAATATACAAATGACAAATTAATTCCAGGCGATGTATTGGCCAAATCATTCAAATGGATATATGCAAAAGTATGTTTATGCCGTATTTGTCCAGGTGTAGCAAAACGGCGCGAAGCTCGTGAACGAAAAAAAATCAAAATGTTATCAATAGAACGTTCAAATATGGTATGTCAAATATAATTATTGTAATTTTAATTGTATTTTGGCTATTCGATTTGGAATTTTTCTTTTGTTGATACGTGTATATTAAGAAAACGTGTCCAAAATATTATGGCAAGTGAAAACTTATTTTTATTGGTCCATTCAGACTATATAAAGGTTGATTTTTTAGCTATTATCTTTTTGGCAACACTGGTTTAAACAGCTGACGCACTTTTCGTGTTTTGTTTCACTGTCAAACATCTTCAGTTTGGTCTATAATTTAACCATGAATCGTCTTACAAACGAACAACTCTTGCAAATTATTGAATTTTATTATCAAAATGCGTGCTCTGTTAAGAAAGTTCATCGCGCGCTTCTTCCATTTTATGGTCAGTTTAATCGACCCACTGAAGCGGCTATTCGGGCTATTGTGACTAAATTTCGCACCAAATTTACATTGTTGGACATTAAACCACCAACACGATTACGTAGAGTGCGAACTTAAGAAAATATCGCAGCTGTATCGGCCAGTGTTAATGATGACCATCAATTATCGATTTGTCGCCGTTCGCAGCAATTAGGCCTCTGTTACTCAACAACGCGGAAAATTTTACGGAAGGATTTAGGTGTGATGCCTGAGCTGGACAAAAGAATTGAAGCCGAACGACCTACCGCAAAGTAAAATTTTTGGTGAACGGGCTCTTGGAAAGTTGACCGAAGATCCACTTTTTTACCGAAAAATTGTGCTCAGTGACGAAGCCCATTTTTGACTCAATGGGTACGTAAATAAGCAGAATTGTCGATTTTGGAGTAAATATCAGCCAGAAGCATTGCAAAAGCTACCAATGCATCCAGAAAAAGTCACAGTTTGGTGCGGTTTATGGGCTGGTGCCATTATTGGACCGTACTTCTTCAAAGATGATGCGAATTGTAACGTAACTGTGAATGGTGAGCGCTACCGTGAGATGATATACAACTTTTTTTTGCCCAAAATGTGAGAGCTTGACTTGCATGACATGTGGTTTCAACTAGACGGTGCCGCATGCCACATTGAAGCATTTATTCTTGAGATACCCGGCCGAAATGTTGGAAAGAGTATGCCAAAATTGGACTAAGCGGATGGACCATTTGAGACGCAGTCAAGGTCAACATTCGCATGAAATAATCTTCAAACATTAAATTATATATGGACCGTACTATCGATTAAAATAAAGATTTCATTCATTTTTCTGAATTTGATGTTTTTTTTTTGAAAAACTTTCCTATAGCTTTTAAAAAATCACCCTTTATATATTGATAGACGCCATTCATCCATATATTTATATATTTATCTGATAATAAATGTAACTTAATATAAATTGTGACTTTTTGGTCGATAAAAAGCCAATTGAAAATGTTTACAAAATATTTTGGAATCGTGAATTTGAATTCTACACTGATTATGTTTTTCCGGTTATTTTCGAATCAGAATTTGGATATTTTTTCCCATATACGGTCACTAATTAATCATTCCAACACCGTAAAAGCAGCAACAAATTATGACCTAACCACCAATACCATTAAATAAGGCTTCGTTGCCGATTGCTAAAACCAATAATTGTCGGTTGTAAAAAAGCGAAAATAAATTTATATTAATATAATTTAATCGCAATTATATATGTATTTTAAAATATATAGGCTGAATATCTTTCGGATACCACATCATTTTCATCTGAATTGGATACATCACAATTGGATGAAGACAACGAACCGGAAAATGATAAAGATATTGATTCCATAAATACGGTTACCGTACCGCTTACAATTTGTTTAATGATAATGATCGGGTATGATTCGGGTTAATTATAATTAACAAAAATAAACATTAAATTACATCGCTCTATGTTTCATCGAATAATCTCTAATCAATAGGTATATACTATTAGGAGCCACAACTTTTGGAAAATGGGAAACTTGGACAACAATAGATGGATGCTATTTTTGTTTTATATCCTTAAGTAGTATAGGATTTGGAGATTTTGTACCTGGTGATACGGTAAAAGAAAATAATTAATTTTATATATAAATACATTTATATACGGTGTAATTCCATTTTTAGATCATGCACACAGAAGGTTTAACATCAAAAGACGGTTCACAAATTGTTTTAGAAGTTAAATTTATTGTTTGTGCCATTTATCTATTACTGGGAATGGCATTAATTGCAATGTGCTTTAATTTAATGCAGGTAAAAATTTAAATTATTTCAAAATATATTAATTTTTTATTGTAAATTTAATCTAAAAATTTAAATGTATATGTACGTTATGAATCTAGGAACAAGTTACATATAAAATTCGATCATTCAAACGGGGTATTCGGAGATGTTTTCGGTGTGCAATATGAAATTAAATATTCTTCTTCTAGTTATTGGAAATTGGAAAGAAGAATTTTGGTAAGAATTGGATTTGTAATTGAATGTAATATTTTATGCAAATGAACAGTGAATAAAAGGGATTAAAATAGGTAATATAGAGTTGTAATACAAATCGGTTTTTATAAGATCATAAAATGTTTTTGTGTTCATTTTTTTATAGCTTAAAAAATTAAATTCAATCCCATTCAGTACTCTTTTTAATTATTAATTAAATGCGATTATGTCTAAATAATTCAGACAATGAAGGGATTCAAATCCATTCTTCGTTGTAAGCCCCCCGGGCTATAGTTAAATAAATATTTATACTTTGGTTTCTGGGCTGTGCTAATAAGAGGTTTTATAAAATACTTAATTTAATTAAAAATCATGTTAATTACAGATGGTGTTAATTTATTTATTTTATAGTTTATTTTATTATTATCTATATATAAGTAATATAATTAACCGAAATTAATCGGAAATATTCTAAATGACAAATTAATTAATTAATTAATTAATAATTATTTGAATATGTTTTTATTATACATTTTCTTAATATATATATATAACCGCGCTCATATTAACTTATTTTATATATTTATTTTTAATTGTAAGAATTTAACATTTTATTTTATTTTTTATTTTCATATATATATATTTAAAAAAAAATATACACAAGATTTTAAATACATCATTTTTGATTTTTGACAATCAATTTTTTTTTTTTTTGATATTAACTAAATATTTTTATCTAAATATCTGACGCATTATGTCCGCTAATTATGTCCATAATCCATAGTTTTAATAAAAGTAACAGCCGAACAGAATTGGGTCCACCAATAATGATCTTCCCCATTTAATTTCTCACCAATGAATGCATTCACATATTGTATGGTTGATAATAGATATGGTGGATTTGCCTGCATTGAAAATGAACAAGAAATTAAAATAAAATTTATAGGAACGCAGTTAAATTGTAGAACATTCTTTATATATAGAGATAGAAATTACCTTAATAATAACATATATTAAAACGGGTACTAAATCATCGGCAGACGGAATACGATTTGAAGCCATTTGTAATAGATTCATAATACTTGATATACATCTAGATATAAAAAAAATAAATAAATTAATTAATTAATTGCTTTTGTGTTTTACAACTCCCCCCAAGCAGGTTCAAATGAAGACATAGAGATATTGTATGCAGATTTAGGACTTTAGGCGGAAGAACAGAGTCAACAATTTTATGCAAACCAAATTATAGGAATTGAAATTTCCTAAACATACATTGAAAATTATAGTTTCGTGAGACCTCTGTCATTTTGGGGACAAAGAAAAATGATATTTGAATTAGTTTCTATAAAATGTTTCAGTTTTAATCGATCGCGATGTGATTTGGGGGTTTTATGATAAAATCCAGTCAAATATTATTAGATAAATTGTTTAAATTGTTGAAATTTCAACAATGTTTTTTTAATCATCAACTATATATCAAACAAATTCAATTAAAACTTACTTGACAACACATTTAACTTTTTCTTTTGGTGTTTTATACGCTGAAATGTAAACAATTTGTTGTTGAGCAAAAGGCCATGGTGCTTCGCTAAAATATTCACTAGGAATTCGAATGGCCGGATGTGATGGCGATATAGATTCATTTAATTTTTTAATATGTTCTCTTATAACCCTTGAAAAATTACAATACAGATATTAAATTTTAATTTTTATTTGATATGATGGGTGTTGTTTAGATAAAAAAAAAGAAGAAAAACACTTACTCATCCCGTGAAATATCACCATCATCATTTGGAAACATAACTTGACGATATAAATTTTGTAATAGGATCCGTTCAATGCATGTACGAGCTTCATTTAATTGCCAATCAACCATATTATTTAGAATTCCATCAGTTTTCAATTCATCCATAATTTTATCTAAATAATCATTCATAAAATCAATTTTCTCATCGACACCACCACAAATGGCCGAAAATTCATTTTGAAATTGTTCAATATTTTTTTCACGTTTTTCCATGTACATTCGTACACAAACCATAATTAAATGGCGATTACACATTGTACGATCATTATGCAGGCGATCCTTTACACGATCGATATTCTGTAATGCTGACAGCAATTTTTGTCGGGAACGAACCAAATATTGTAAATAACATTGACGCTTTACCAGATCCTGTTCCAATTCCGATAACACTTTTTGTTGTTGATCATTATCCAGGGCATTTACACATCGTATTGCTTCCGACACAAATGATATCTGTTGTAAATCTTGTAAATTTAACGCTTGAGCAAATTGTATTTGTAAATATGTTAATAATGGTGTATGACACTGTTAATTAAAATGAATAACAATTAGATTAATATAATTAAAAAATAGTGTAATTGACAAAATGACAATTGATAATTGATAAATAAAGTTAACATTTAACATTTATCAATGGGTCATCTTGTCTTTTATAAATCGTTTTTAATTACATTTGTAAATTTAAAATCAACTATACACAAATCGGTAGTCGATAGAACTAAACGCAGTTTACGTTTTACATTTGAATAAATATGAGAAATATCATCCATAGAACTTGAAGGCCTTTAAAGAGAAAAAAAAAAAGAATTAAAATAATTTTTAAATTGCACAATTGTTAAAGAAAACAAATGTTTAAACAACCTGTGATCTGCTGTTGCCAATTGTGAATTCCTTCGGTTTATTGAATTATTACCAATTGAATCAACATTTGTCGTTTCCGATGATGACGATGATGATATTTTACGTCGATATTTTGCTAAAATATCTTCGGAAGATTCACTGTAATCATTATCTTTACAATCTGTGGCATTTTCCAATCCATTATTACCTAAACTCATACACATAGCCGATAATGGACCCTGAAATTGATCCAATTGTTGCTGTCCCATTTCACAATTTGTACCACGAAATTTACCACTTCGACGATTTTTAAATCCATCTTTAATTTTTTTAAAAAATCCCGTATTTAATCGTGTTTGATCACTTGCTGTATTACGATAAAAATATTGATTACGTTCGGCTTTATCAGCCGTTGCATCAAAACTGATACTTTTCGGTATTGCTCCAGTATATCTACTTTTTATCACATTATCATTTTCTTCCATTTGATTATTATGATTTTTATTATTCTCATTCTCATTATTATTATTATTATTATTATTATTGTCATTATGTTTGATGTCATTTGTTTGATTAAAATCGTTGTCATTACTTGTAATTGACAAACTATTAGTTTTATTTATAATATTTGATTTATCTTCACCGGCACCTGCACCTGATGATGATGATGCTGCTGCGGATGATGATAAATCCAAAGGATCGTCAATTGTAAATAATACATTATCATTTTGCACAACCATTTCTAATTTTGAATTGCTTTTATTTGTGTCATTTGTCATTGTTAGTGTATCTGCTTGATAGGATAGCATTCCATTGCGGCGACCATCAAAACTTGCGCTACGACCTTCCGGGGCATTATAACGACGATGTTCGACCTCGTTAGTGTCCGTAGACTGGTGTAGAGATTTTGTAAAGGAACTGTGATGATCATTGGCGATATTATTTTCAGTAAAATTGTCAACATATGATTTTCCCGTCAGTAAGTTTAAATTTGTTTGACCGTTGTAAGTGTTACACTCATTTCCGTTTGATGTAAATTCATGCATATCTAGAAATTTTTAAATATTATTATTATTAATGTGTTAAATAAGAAATAGAAAGATTAGCGCTGCCTTCCAAAGTTCTATCTATAAATTTCATAATATAGATAGAAAGTAATGAGAAGGAAATTTAAAATTAAAAGGAAAATTTTCTATTCGACCAAATCAGAAACAAAATTAATTAATAAATCCTACCTTGATTAAAATTAATTCTCGATGAAATATAAATGTTTTCTTCTTCACAATTACGACGGTCTTGATTTGATTGGACCTTTTTGGCCGCCGTTGAATTTGATTGATGTAAACTATTTGATTGTGATGTCGTTAAACCATAATGTCTTTCCACTTTATTTCGATCACGAATACATTCATGATACATCATATGATGATTTTCGGCCTCAATACAATTATTCCGTTCAATTTCCATTTGTAAATTATTTGCCGATGTAATTTGATGTGTATTTGCCGAAGAAGATCGTTTACCATAAGCATTACATTTGTTACAATTGCATGTGTCATCGGTTGAATCACTTGTTCCGGCCGCCATACGATTCGGTACTTTTAATATTTCACTGGTGCTATTGTAACCGATATCATTAAGAGCATCTCTGACATTATATCGAACATTACGAACACCAACACTTTCCGTTCGATTATTATATCGACTATTATGGCCAACATCAGTTCCACGGATAATTTTCTTCGATCGATTACTATGCGAATTACGTTTTATATTTAGGCCATCATTAGGCAGATGACCATTGTCTTCGGTCATATGCATCATCATATTTGAATTTTGTTCATGCACTTCTTTGTTAACATCTTTTTCGGAATCACCACCACCACCACCACCACCAAATAAGTCATTCATCCATTTCGTTGATGGCGACGAAGACGACGACGACAATTCTGTTCGCCCTTGAATATTTGAATATTTTTGGCGTACTTGTGAATTTATTGTAAAATTATCATCACCGGGTAGTACAATGTCACTGGGAATAATTGGTGTTGAAAAATTACGTTCACGATCTACAGTTTCAATAATTTCCGAATCACTAGCCAAAACGTCCGTACTCCAGGTATCCGATATTAATGATATTGTCTCATCACCTTCAATCACTTTTCTAATTTCAAATTTACAAAATTTATCCTCAATGTCCGAACGGGCTTTTGTTAAAATTTTTGTCATATGCGGTGTTGTTATTTGATTTGTTTCTCCTTCCGTTACCTATTTATTGATAAAATATAAATAAATTCAAATAAAAAAAAAAACCAAAATAGTTAAAGAGAAATTCAATAATACTTGTGATGATGGTGTATCACGACCGGAAATATTTGGTGTTCCCCGACCCGAAACGTTTGCCGACACCATATCCGATAAATTATCATTTAAATTTTGATAGTTTTCTTCCATTTCCAATGAACTAGTAACCGAATTATTACTTCGTGCTTCACTCACAGCCTCTAAATTATCTGAAGTATTACCAATTGATTGATCATCATTCGTTATCAAAAAACGTGTATGTTTTCTTGTCCGCAATAGATTTTGATCAACAAATTCAGCATTTTCATCCTTTGAATTTGTTTCTAACAATTTTTGTGGATTTTCATTGCACATATTATTTAAATTTAACACTTGCTCCTCCGTTAACAATTGAAATGTATTTTCAACATTCATAACTAATGGAATTAAAAGTACTTGATCATAATTTCCGTCTGAATGTTGATTATTCGATTTATTATGATTATCCATAGAAAAACTATTATTATTATTATTATTATTGCTATTATGGGTTGCGTTGGAATTAAATGTCGGTTTGGCGTCATCAATTATTTCATCCGATAAATTGTGATCACTACTTAAATTGATTGTTTTTGATAATTTATTTTTTGTACTTTTTCCAAGATTCATTAGGCTATGTTTTGTTTTATGAAAACTATCGCTAGCTGTTCGATTACTTTCTTTCAGCTGTACAATTCCATTTCCTCCAATCATATCACTATCATTTATAACATTTTCATATTTATCAGGCAATTGATCAAGTAATTTACCCAGGCGTCGTCGATCATCACCCGATATTACTAATCCATCATTACACAAAACACTACGCAGAAAATCAACAAATGATTGTAAATCACTTTGTGTTATCAGTACGTGCGTTCGACCAAAATCATTTAAATGAGGTATTGCCGTTACACTAATATTCACATCATGTTCTGCTTGCAATAATCGTTGCATCAATTCTGCAACTAAATTACGATTAAACATTTCGAATATTTCTATGAATTTATAATCGATTTCTTCGTGTTTTACAATCGCTAACATTTGAATGATTTGACCGATTTGTATTAAATTAAAACGTGATGTTTCGGAAATCGGTGCATCTGAAATGCCATACAAATCGGGGCTAACAATAGCTGGACAAATAAAATTTGTAAAAACCATATCGGTTAATATATCATTAATATCCTTTTCATTAACATGTGCCGCCTTCAATGACTGATGCATCGTTTGTACAACCCACTGTAACGTTGACGGAAATAATGTCCAATTATCCGACAGAGATTTTATAAATAAATTTGATAATTTAAATAAGACATTCATTGATTCATATCGATATTGTTTTAATTTCTCTTCATATTCAACTGTTCCCTCAACACCAAATCTGGTAAAAGTAAAAAAAACATAATTAATAAAATAAAATAAAAAACAATAATCAAATTATTACTAAATTACTAAATTACTTTTTTAATCGTTCACTTGGCGGATAATTTAAAATCGATTTTGATGGATCAATGTCTAGTAATTCTTCATATCCAATTAAAACTTGCATAATTGGATTATATAAAGCGGCTGTTAAAAATAATTTTGCCGAAAATATACTTTCATGCAGACGTTGAAATACCCGAGAGAATGAACAAGAACCAGTCAGTAACATACGCTTTGGATTATCATTTGGAATTACTTGCATTTCAATTAAATCACTTAATAATCTCAATACCAAATTGACATCCTTCGATAATATTGCATTGCCATATAAACCCGTAGTAATTGTTTGAACAATTGAATTCATTTGATCTGAACTGAAACATGTTATACCATCGGCAATCGTTAAACTTTGTGCCAATAATTGCGGTGATTGATGTAAAAAATTGAATAATTCAATGTACGTTCGCATATGCTAAAGTAAAAATTATTATTTTATAATGGGATGTAAAACACAAAAATTTTTTTTTTTAATGTATTTTACTTGATATTTAACTCCTTTCGCTTTAAACACATCGATAAACGAAGTGTGTTCGAGGTTATTTGCACGTTGACAACATTGTGATGGTCCAGAATGGGGTCGTGATGTAATTAAACGATTTAAATTTAATCGTTGATGAGCACAAATCCATGCCAACTGAAATAAACATAACATAATATGGATAAATATTTGTAATTATTACACACGAATGATAAAACGTGTTGTGATAAACATTTTAAAAGCAATTATACCTGGTAAACATCTGACGTACTACTTAATAATGTATCATTTAATTGTATAAATGTATTTTGTTCACTGGATATAAATAAGTGTTCCTGTCTTAATGAATGTGCCAAATCCATTATTTCCATAACACCATATTCATTGTTCTTTTTCATGTTTCTTCATTAATTCGCTTCCAGAACAAAAATCAACTAGAAAAAATTAAATATAAAAATTATGGTTATTAAACGGGGAATGTAAGTGTAAGAGCTTATCGATATTTTGGTTTATTTATATTGAAATGGTATTAGTGTAATGGGAGGGAGGATATAAGCAATGAAATTCCCTGGGGATGATTATTATACGTAAATTGTTATAACCTTGAACACGTGTAAGACACAAAATTCCCATTAATTATTGAATAGTTAAGATTATTTATTTTATTTAAACACTAATATCGTGATATTTTAGAATTAATGACATTCTTCATGCCGTTATCATAAATTACAAATTAATGTTTTCTAATACCGTGAGCGTCGTTTATTTGTTTGGTTTTTGTTTTATCTTATTTCAATTTTAATGCATAATTTTTTTTTTTTTTTTTTACTATTGTATAAATAAATGTATAAACAACATTGATTTAAAATTCATGTAACATTCGAGTATAGAACGTAATCCATATATATATATATAGATAGATAATGGCAAATCGTAATAATATAGTATAAATAATAATAATTGCAATCATATATGTGTGTTATTTAAACACCCATTTTGCCTTTTATTATTTGTGTTTTTGTTGTTGTTGTTGTTGTTGTTGTTGCAAATATAAGCACGAGTTTTGATGTTGTATTTGGGATGTTTTATGATTTCAATGTTTATATTCAATCAAGCTTATATAGAAATGATCTATGATCTAAGAATCAAAACATTTGTCACCAACATTTATATTATATAGCACAAGTAAAAAAAAAAAAAAAAGAAAAAGAAAATCATCTAAAACAATGATTTATAAAAAAAAATGCAAATTTATTTATTTATTTTTTATATACATTTTATTTTATGCATTAAATATAAAACTTTACTTTAATGTTTTCTTCTTCTTTTTTTTTTTAATTAATTTTTTTGGAGTAGCGTTTTAAGTGGATATAATCACAAAAATTTTTATCAAAAAATTAATTAATTTTACTCAACTGTTAATAGTTTTTTTTTTTTTTTTTACCAATTATCACAGCTGATAAATTTTTTAATAATAATAATAATAACTAAAATAATTATTATTAAAACCAACAATAAAATGATTATTAATAAAAAAAAAATAAAATAAAACTGTAAAAACTTGCAAATAAACAAGAATGTAAATATTGAATAAATAAAAAAAAAAATAAAAAAAAAATTGTGATGGAAAAAAAAGAAAAGTCCCTTTCCCAAAACTTTCTCTCTCTCTCTGGTTTTTCACAATAATTATTTTGATGAGAGTCGTCAAAAATTGTATTCGTTACTTTAAAGTAACTAATACTTTTTCAATGCAGTTTTTTTATCTAATTTAAAATATGAAATAGGGTTTCAGCAGTTAATAATAAAGGTTTATTAGAATTTTATGGAATGTTGTTTTTTTCTTTTTTTTTTTTTTTTTAATTTTAAATGGTGTATAATTAAAAAAATAATAATATGAAAAAAAACGCAAAAAGATTTAAAGTAACTACAAGAATAATTACTCTTTTTCATTTTTAAAAATTTATATTCGATACATTTTTAAGTACCATTTCAAATTTTCCATTTTCTTTTAACTGGAATTGGAAGACAAGTGAATTTATTTATCGTTTTTTGTTTTGTTTAGTTTTATCGTTTGTTTTGATTTTTACATTGAATTGTTTTTTTTTCGTGATTTTAAAATAAACAAAAACAAACTTAAAATATTGATAATTAAAAAAATTACGGTATATTTATTGAATATAATTTAATTAATGTGTTAAAATTTTTATAAAAAAAAATTCATTAAATCAACTAAATATCAAAATAATTATGCGGTTAAGAAGATAAAGATTATAAAATTGATAATAATAATAATAGTATAAAACAATCAACTTTAGCCTCAAAATAACATAAATTCATCAACTATATAGTCAACGTCAACAATATATATTTCCACTTCTTATCATAAGTTCTTATCATCACACTGAATTTAATTTTTGGGGGACATAAGCACAAATTTTAGTGAGTTATATTGTATTTATATATAATAATTAAGAAGTGTTTTACCACTTTAAATATATTAGATTAAATATAAGTGTTTTTTGATACTGTGCTACCAAATCGATATTAAAAAATTTTTTTAATTAATAACACAATACTCATTAATAACTTTATTAATAATAAAGAGGAGATTTTAAAAATTGACTTTATTAAATCAAAGTAACAGTAAGTATAAATAATGCATAATAAATGATATGGTTTAAAAGTTACATTGCCCTTATTTAATATAAATGCATTAATAAACAATTATATATTTTATTCTAATTTCACAGTGATCATTTCCATTTTGTATACCAATTAATATATTTACAAATCAAATAATAAAATTAAAAAAATAATGATTAGACAAAGAAGTAATCACGATTCGTTTAAAACCTTTCGAAAGTTAGATGCTTTTACGAAAATTCCAAGCGAATATAAAAGTACGTCTACTGTTGGAGGAACATGTAAGTAATGCATATACATTTATTTTCATAAATAAAATATATATACCAATTTGTCTGTGTGATTAATAATACAAATTGATTGTTTATTTATTTACTTTTAGTATCAATTTTAAGCAGGGTATTAATATTATATTTGATTTACAAAGAGGTAATTTATTATATGGATAGTAAATTAATATTTCAATTCATACCCGATACGGATATGGATACAAAATTAAAAATTCATGTGGATATTACAATAGCATCGCCATGTCGAAGTAAAGTTTTTTTGTTTTGTTTTCTTTTTCATAATCCTGTTCATATCCCATTGTTACATTTTAATTTTAAATAGGTATCGGTGCTGATATATTAGATTCAACACAACAAAATGTATTTTCATTTGGTGTGCTGGAAGAGGAAGATACATGGTGGCAATTGAATGCTGAACAACGTGAACACTTTGATTATGTTCATCATCTGAATGGATATCTACGTGAAAGTTATCATTCTGTATTTGAAATTTTATATAAAAATGATCATAAAGTTTCGTATGCATTACCAAAATCAAAATTAAAACCAATTACACCGTATGATTCATGTCGATTACACGGATCATTAACATTAAATAAGGTATTAAAAAAATATTTTTACATATATAATTTGTTAAAAATATGATTCATGTTTTTGGTTCCTGATATGGTTTGTGATTTAGGTTGCCGGAAATTTTCATGTTACCGGTGGAAAAAGTTTACATTTTCCACAAGGACACATTCATATCAACGGGATGTTTAATGAATTCAAGCATAATTTTTCACATCGTATAGTTCGTTTTAGTTTTGGTGATGAAATTGGCGGTATTATACATCCGTTAGAGGGTGATGAACGAATTATTACCGATAGTACAACGATGATGCAATATTTTATTGAAGTTGTACCCACGGATGTAAAAACTTTATTATCGAATGTAAAAACATATCAATATTCTGTGAAAGAAAATGAAAGACCAATAGGTAAGTTTAACCTATTTAATAAATTACAGTTCTGCTCGCAGTAAAACTAAACGTAATACTGAATCAGAAAAACAAATATTCAACTTCATTTTTACAGATCACAATAAAGGATCACACGGTGTACCGGGTCTATATTTTAAATATGACGTTTCAGCCTTAAAGGTTATCGTTAAACAGGACAGAGAAAATGTTATGCAATTTTGTGTCCGGCTAACATCAATTATTGCTGGTGTAATTGTAATTTCGGGAATATTAAATTCTTTTATACAGGGTGTTACTAAAGTGGTTATGTATTTTATAATTCCACGACAATATCAAAGTTTGTCCACAGATGATGCATCCAATTTGCTCCAACAGCACAAGTCAGTCATAATGTAATCTCAATTTCTTCGTATAATATAAACACTAATAATAATAATAATTTTACTATTCAATTGTAACTTAAATGTTTTTTTTTATTACAAAATGTCTCAAATACATGTAATTATAATTAAAAAAAAAATGATAATATACAATACAATAAAAGTGAACTATACAACATTTCTTTTGCCTTTTAAACTATATTCACTTCCATTCCTGTCGTTTTAATCTACACATAGGATAACATTTAACCTTTTTTGCAGTAAATTTTATGTATATAGCATTGCATTAACAATAGCAGATCTATTCAAATATCAATTTTTTAAATTATATTCCAAACATTAACTCAAATTACTACACAAATTTATATCTTATATAATTTAATATACAATCATAAAATGCCATTCAAAATATAAATACGATTCTATATAAATATTATTCAATTAAAAAAGCTACAAAAAAAAAAATAATAAAACTTCGTCATCATATTTATACCGTGTTTACGTATATATTGTATATTTATATAAGGAAGGAATTAATATTACAAATTTTTCTTATCTTGTTATAACTTTGAAAATATTACAAAAAAATATTTAATAAACATTTTATACAATTACATAAGTTATTTGATAACGTAATAAATGTATTTTTTTACAGATTATATGTCTTTATACATACAATAAAACACACATTCATTAAAGAAAAACCGAATGCAATGCAATTTAGTAAATATAAAGAAAATATATTTTAGTATAATGCAGAGACTGAATGGAATATTAATGGCATGCGAGATTAATGTACATGTTTAAAATTTACAAACTTTACATCTCGAAGTTTTTCGGATATATATATATTCGTAATGATCCCGTGTGTGTGGGCTTAAATATTATATACACACTATAAAATGTAGTTTACTCTGGAACACTTTTAATATTAAGAATATGAGATTAGATTTGATTGAAATAAACAATTCGACTATAGATACACTTTATTATGATTGATGCCAGCGGTTTGGAAGTGTTGATAACGGTCATCAGAAACTTTTGGATCTTTTAATTTAATTAAAATTACAATGGATATGTTTTAACCCTTACAATAGAATCGATCATTAGCCAAATTTCTGCCGTTGCCCATTAATGAGTTAACTGATATACAAATCAAATTTTAATGTTATGGAAAATTTACAATTATACAAAATATAGACAACGTCACATAAAAGTATTCTTTTCGCTATGAATTGAATGACATTCTCGCATGATACTATTATAACTATCTATATAGAAAAACCGTGATATTGGAATGATATACAGTAGTGAGCATAACTGTCCGCATGTATTAATTCAACGGATTTAAACGCTTGAATATGCTACGGGAAACTAAGAAAGTCAGGATTTTACATACAATCATTTGGTTTAATGTTGAGTTGTTTGTTCAATCATTAGAATTATTATTTTTTATTTTTTATGAGTACAATTTCAGGGTTATGCGGGCAGTTTTGCAACAAATAAAAAATAAAGCATTTTTGTTAAAGATAATTGAAGTTTTGTTATAAATATAATGATAATTAATAAAAAAACATAAGCGCAGGGTAACATTTATTCTATATACTTATATATATTTATATACATAATTGTTAAAAAATTGTTTAATTTTAAATAATTTTGTATTATTAAGCCATGTGGTCATTATAAAAACAAAAATCAGATGGCATTAAGGCAATGATGAATAAAAAATTATCTGTTCGTGAAATTGCTTTAAAATTGGGAGTAGGAAAAACATTAGCCAGTAGGAGAAATTTAGGAAAGAACCGCATAAAAATCAAAATGTGTCAAAAGGAGGTAGAAAATATAAATTAACAGATAAGGAACAACACAGCTTATTGTTAAATTGATCGCAAGAGGATATAGGTCTCTAAAACGCAACGGAAGGAACAAAAGTTCTTAATAATTTATTCCAATTTGTAAGTCTCCCGTCATATCGTTATAAGGGTACTCAAAAGAGCCGGTTATACACATAGTAAAAAAAGCCCAGATCACTCTAGGCGTCACAAGGTAGCAAAACTAAACTTTTACCAAAAATGCAAAAATTGGACTGTTGATGATTGGAAAGCTGTGTACTTTAGTGATGAAACCACAATTAATTCATGTTTGATGTTAATATGGTTAATGGTTGTGGGTTTATATTATGATGGTTTGGGAAAACTAATAAAAATTTATCGCAAAATGACCGCAGATATGTATTTTAATATATTAAAATAAGGGTACCTACCATCAGTAAGAATGTATGGTAGAAGCTTGAAGGACAAGGTATTCCAACACGACCATGATCCGAAAAATACCACTAAATCACACAAACATATACAAACACGTGGCGAATTCGGGTTTTGGATTGACCTTCGATATCGCTCCATCTTAACCCTATTGAAAACTTGTGGTCAATCTAAAAGGACCAACTTAACCAGTATGGTTCGGTTCGGAGGCAAACGGAATAATGGAACTGTAGGAGAGGGTGAAGAAGCAGCAATAGTCCGAAATGTCACCAAATACGGTGGAAAAGTTAATAGAATCCATGTCTAAACGTATTGAGGCAGTAATAAAGACAAAGGTATCTGATAAGAAATATTAATTCAACATTGAATAAGTCCGCATCCAGATGCTAACATTTTTTCATTTGTCCGCGAAAGGTTGTATTTTATTTTTTAATTGTTGTTCTATTATTATATTTGAATATTATTTAAATATATTTATTCCAAAATGTAAGTCTAGTATTCAAATATACTGAGAAAATCATCCTTATTTCGCACAAGTGATAACATGCGGACAGTTATACACACTATACTGTACGGTAATTTATTTTTATCAACGATAAATATCTGTTATAAATAACAGAATACTCGTAATTATATACACTGTTATGCCAACGCGATATAGTACGCTGTACGTTACATTCCAAATTCATCAACTACACATCTCACAATAATCATAATATACGAACCACATGCTTCAGTCATCCCAGAAAAGATAATATTTTCAATTAACAAAGATTTAGAATCGCGATATATCTAATGAAGGGGGGAACGATAAAACTCTAATTGATTTATTGTTATCCATTCAAAACACATGCCCTTATTTTTTAAACAAATGATCTGCATAAATGATTATAATCATTATAATCATTATAAATAATACTTTTATTCCACAATTTAATAGAAACCTCCTAAATTCAATTAGGACCAATTTTGTCAAATAAGTTTACATATTATAAAACAATAATTGCAGCTAAAACAGAGTAGGTTATAGTCTTATTGAGATTTTATGAAAATCCACTGAATTCATTATAATTTGGAAAATATAGAGTATATAATTCTCATATATATGGGAACAAAGTTTATTGATTCAGTGGATCAAATATAGACGATAAATATAGCTTCATTCTGCAAATTTTATAAATATTACCACATAACACGAATACTAAAAGTAATGAAACTTTTAAATTAAATCTACTTTATTTTGTCTAATAAAACCAATGAAATTCTTGAAAGGAACTTTTATATTCTGTATCTATCGTTTTTTTTTTCTCCAAGAACATCAAGACTATGGAAATGTCTCCCGGGACGTGTAATTCCCCTAACATTTGTCGTACGACTTTGTCACTCCAATTTAATTTAAAATTAAAAACACTTCTTCCTATATATAAAGTTCAAGATCCGCGTTAAAATGCAACATCGAAGTATACTATTTGTTTTTAAATCATATGCGAGTCCGTTTTTGGTCTATCTGCATTTCGGTTTAAGTTTTTTTATATGTTCGAATTCACTTATATTTCACAAAATCGCTTAAATATATTTCAATGCGCATCTGTTCATCGCCTATAATTAAGTTATTTCGTTAAGCGGGCTGTTTATACACGGCAATAGAATTCCGAGGTTTATTTTTTGGTGCTTAACCAAATTCACCGTATCAAATAGATTCGCATTCTCCTATCCATTCCTATTACTTACAATATATGCAAACGTAATTTGTAATTTGTCCAAATTAAACTGTTTTTATTCTTTCTTTATCATTTTACTTTCTTTTATTATTTATTATCTCCATTCCATATATATATATGGGTATTAATAGTTTTATTTTAAATTATTTGTATTATATTTAATATTAGTTATATAATTACCTTTCTTTTGAATTTTATTTTATAATTACCTGAAAGTTGAAATCATATATGCTTAATTATTCTTATATACCTGCATTTTCTTTGTTATATATAACGCGAGGTATCTCTGTGAAGTGAATGAATTATATTTATACTTACTGTGTACATACTTTATACTTATAGGAGTTAATATACTTCGATAAATAATATATATAAATATAAGCTACTGGTATTACGACAATATATAGTAGATATAATAATTAATATAAATATATAGTCTGTACCCAAAATATTGAATAGCATAAGAATTACAAATCGGGCGAATCGTTATTTGATTCGTTTATTCCCAAATTGATAGGATGTTCCAAAAGCTATACAACATGTTGATATAATCATAGCTGCCAATTTATAAAAACACAATGTTGGAAAATGAACTATTCTAAGTTTTCTATTTGTTTGAAAATTACTATACCGCATAAAAAAAAGATATAGTCGATTTTCTAAGAAACTTTCCCATTTTTGACGTATACCCATATAACAATTTAACACGACGATGCAAAAAAAAACTGTAGCAAAATCAGTTAAACCGTTAAATTACCGTGCCTTCACCGTAATTTATTTTGGGTTCAAACCTAGTCTTTAAAATACGATTAATTAACGGTTGTATGACGTTATTCAAGAACCTAAAAATAACCGAAAAACCTACCGTGCGGTAACAATGCGTTTATAGTGATTTCTAAACGATTTTTAATATATTTTATTATATTAATCGACGTGTTTGATTTATGTCCTGAAAAAGTGTTTGGAAACGTACGAAAAAAACCTTTAACATTTATAAAATGTATAAGGTTTTATATTTAACATATGTTAAGCTTTTATATGTTCTTGGTGCTGTTGGTCGCGCTGGCTGGGTGAATAACAAGTCGCACGTTCAAATTGAAGGTACCGAGTTCGATTACTGCATTGGAAAAACTTTTTTTTATTATATGTTTTTAATAGAAAATAAATATTTAATTAAATAATATAATGTTTGTCGTAAAAAACCGAAAAAATGCGATAAATTCATAAATTCTAAAAAATGCGATAAAACACAATTAAGTGGATGTGTATAAAAATTGAAAATTATACATATAACAATCATTGCAAAAGAAAAAATAAACTCTAATAAAAAAAATCGTATCAATAATCGATTAAATTTTTTTTATTTTAATCGTATATTGAGGTTCGGTAACGGCGTTTGAGAAACCGGTGCTATCATGGTACATTTAACACCCAACATTACATTACAGTGTAAAAACCTAGGAATTTACGGTTTCCATTCCGTTTACATCCCGTTTTTTAACAGAAAATTCATTATTTTTACACCATTTTCTTTTAACACCGTATATACACCACTTATGCTTTAATGATGAGGGCACCGTTCATTCACTCTGAATTGTTACTTGGGATATACAGTAAAGAACTTGTTTGTACCTTTGCAGTACCACTTATTTATTTAAGTAATGCTTTTTATGAAATGCCGACGGCAGACGACGGCAAATGTCAAATTGAAAATACATGCATTTCAATGTAGGTGCTTTTTATGAATATTGGACGGCGGACATGTCGACGACAGACGGCGGACATTGATATTTTTTCTTCTATTGCCGTCGGCTGACCGTCGTCCAAACTTCATTTTTCATTTTATTTACATTTTATTTAATTTTTATGATTTAATTTCATAATAATAAAATATCCAGTTCATTTACAAACTAATAAAAAATGGAATTATTTAACAGCAATTGTTATGTATTATTAAATTTCGGTTTTTTTATCCAGGCAAAATAAATTTCAGAAAAAGCACATTTTTTTTATATATCACATATATCACATATGTATTCATAGAAATATATTCATAGAAATCGAGGCTTTAGTTTTAAAGTATCACATTTGAAATTTTCACTGGACCATTGGTAAATCGGTCATATTTTTTGAAACAATTCGTTTAGATTTTCAAATTATCATCTATGACATAAAAAAATTAATGAATTTTTCGCTTTACAACCAATAATCTATCTGTTGGTTTAACGCTTAACTTCCAACAACGGCCTTCTGTTGTTAGTTGCTTAATTTGTGGCTTTTACGGTGTCGGTAATTAACCGTACGACCGCAACTGTGTTAAAATTCAGATTCGAAAAATAACCGAAAACACAAAACATATTTTTTTATGCATTCAGTAGGATTCGAACCCACGACCCCAAAATTTCGTTGGAATTTTAGGTTGGCATTTTTATCATTTACACCAGAGAGTTATCTATGAAATATCAGAATTTAATTGAATTTTCAAATTATTCGTATATATAAGACATAAAAATTAAAAGAAAAAAAAACAGAGTGTTTAATATTATAATAAAATAAATAGAAAATATAGTGGTCCTTCCGGGAAAATTAAGTTCGTTTAAAACCTTTAAAGAGATTTTTTTCTATAAAATTAACTATACAATTATACATTTGGTGACTTTCGGCATATCCTATATATATCATTTAAGACATCAAATATCTGGAACAAATTTTTCGTTATAGACGCCGTTTGAATTAAATTTAAATGAATATACATTCGTGTATTTATTTCAATATTTTTTTTTTTTTAAATAATCACTTAATAAATTCATTAAAGTATATATATTAATCAATTATACATATTTTTGTATAAAAGCTTTTTTCTTTTATTTTTTTAAATAATTAATGTCACAAAGATTAATAAATTTTATTAATTTTATATATTCAGTTTTCTTGAATATATATTCATATAAATATATATGTAATGTACCTCAACGCGAGTTATGATATATATGAAAAAATAATTGTATACGTTACGTGTCGCGTCTATGCTTCTAGATATACTAGACGCGTATATATATATATAAAATGATACAATTTAAATTAAACTAATTATTATATTATTATTATTGTTGTTGTATATACATAAAAAATACATTTGTCATATATACAATAATTTTTTTTAAACCATTTTTCTCATGAAATGCGATGAATAAATATACAATCTATTACATAGAGTAATAATTTTCATTTCGCATATACATATATTATAGATATATAAATGCACATTTGAATTGAATATACATACGTATATTATTGCTGCGGTAATGATAGATTTAATTTATAATTAAGGTTAAAAAAAAAAAATTTAAGTAAATGTATTTAATATTTAAAATTATTTATGTTTTTTATTGTTGAATGTAATAGTTTAACAATATATAATAGAGATGTCGGTAGGCTAGGTTAAGTATGAATTGTCACTTATGCCATAAAATGTAATAAACGTTTTCGTCAGTCTTCCACTGCACGTTGCCAGTATAACATTCTCGTTTTTAATTATTTAACAGGTTATGGGCCCAGTAAAAAAAAAATTAAAAAAAGTAAAAAAAAACGTAAAAGAAAATCTGGTAAAATCATTTAAAATAAAGAACAATCGGTTAAAATAAAAGAAAAAAACTAAAAACCAAAAGTAAAAGGAAAACCGGTAAAAGAAAATAATTAAAAAAATAATTAAAAAGTAAAAAAATAAAACAACGAGAATCATCAGAGTTTTTTTTCTATCATCATGATGAACGAGGAAATTCATATAGAAAAATTAAAGGACTGCAACAATTATCAGGTATGGAAATTTCAAATTACAATTTTATTTAAGTCCATTGACGTATATGGCGTCGTATCGGGTGATGTGGTTGCTCCGGAAGATAGACCGGCCGAATTAAGTGAATGGAATAAAAGAGACGCAAGAGCTCAAAGGATGATAATGTCATCAATAGATAAGGGTTCGCTAATGCATATACTAAGCGCAAAAACCTCAAAAGAAATGTTCGACAAGTTAAGTTCAATTTTTGATCGTAATGGTGAGCAGCGCAAATGGGTGTTAATGCAAGATTTTTTTAACTATGAGTATGACAAGTCGACTGATATGGCATCACATATAAGTAGACTTGAAAATATAGTACACAATTTAAAAGCACATAACAAGGAGATTGACGATGCAATGTTAATGTCAAAAATTTTATCTACATTACCAGAAAGATATAGGTACTTTATGAGCGCATGGGAATCAACACCGGTGGACGATAAAACGTTAACCAATTTAACGGGTAGGTTGATTTCAGAAGAGGCCAGATTCACAAATAAAGAAAATGATAGTGTCGCATTCAGGGCAGATGGTGGAAATTACCGTGGACCACTTAAAACGGGCGTAAAAATAAACTCGTCACTAAAATGTTATAAATGCAATTGTTTTGGACATATTGCAAAGTACTGTAAAAATAAAAATGGACCAAATGAAAAATTCTGTAGGGTATGTAAACGAAAGGGACATCTTGAAAATGACTGTTACTTTCGGAAAAAGAGGACGAACGATAATGTGTCGTTTATGGTTTCAAACGAAACAGATGGCATCGAATGGATTCTAGACTCAGGATGTACATCGCACATGGTTAATGAGCTGAATTTATTAAAAGAAATTAAAATGGTGAATGAAACAATAGGAGTTGCAAAAAAGAATGAGACAATGCAATGTAGGGCAATGGGAACGGCAATAATAAAAGGGGTACAATTAAAAGACGTACGATATGTTCCTAGCCTAAGCAAAAATTTGTTGTCGGTAAACGCCATAACAAGAAATAATGGTACAGTAAATTTTAAAAACGAAGAAGCGGAAATAATATATAACGGTAAAATGGTGTTGAATGGAAAGAAAAGTGAGAACGGTCTGTACACAATTCAAGGAAATGATAATACTGCTTTGTTCACGCAGGAAATGCAGGACAACGTAATAAATTGGCATAGAAGACTCGGTCATCTTGGTTATGAAAATGTCAAGCGGTTAATTAATAAATCAAGCGGAATGAATTTGAGAGAAGGAAATTTCAAGGGTATCGATCAAATATGTGAGGTCTGCTTGAAGGCAGGACAGACAAGGTTACCATTTAAAACAACAAGAACAAGGGCGACAAGACCACTTGAAATCATACACAGTGATGTGGGGGGTCCAATTGATATAAATACGTGGAACGGAAAAAGGTTCTATGTGACATTGCTGGATGATTTTACGCATTTTGCAATGGTGTATCCGATAAAGAATAAATTTGAAGTGGCGGATATTATTGGTAACTACATAGAAGAAGTAGAAGCAAAATGGAATCTAAGGGTCAGCAAGATCAGGTGCGACAATGGAGGCGAATATGTTAGTAATTTTTTCAAGGAAAATTGCAAAAGAAAGGGAATAGTGATTGATTATACGATTCCGTATTCACCGCAATTAAATGGTCGGGCAGAAAGATTAAACCGGACATTAATGGAAAGGTCTAGAGCAATTATTATGGACTCAAATTTATCAAGGGATATGTGGGGCGAGGCAATTCAGGCGGCTGCATATCTACACAACCGTAGTCCAACATCTATTCAGGATGAAACACCGTATGAAAGATGGTTTGGAAAAATTCCGGATTTAAGAAACATCAGACTATTTGGATGTGAAGCATTTGCAAAGAATCTGGGATCAATTGGAAAAATGGAAGAGAGAAGCAAGAAATTGGTTCATGTCGGATACACGCCTAATGGATATAAATTATGGGATCCGATAAAAAGAAAAATGACTGTTGCTAGAGATGTGATATTTAAGGAAGTAAAAAAGTTGGAAGTCATAGAAAAATTGGAAAAGAAATATGATTCAGTAATAATAGAAGAGGGTGAAAATGAAGACGAGATCAACAAGTGTGAAGATGAAAATGATGTAAATGACAATAATGATGTGTGTAATGAGAATGAACATCTTGAATTAAATAAAAGAAACAGAAGATTACCAAAAAGATTAGAAGATTACGTAATGTTAACCTATCAAGAGGCAATAACCGGAAATGAAGGGGAAAACTGGAAAAAGGCAATAAAAGAAGAAAAGGAAGCGTTAATGAAAAATGAAGTATGGAAATATGTTAAAAAGGAGGAAGCAAATGGTACAAGGTTGTTAAGCAACAGGTGGGTGTTCAAAATAAAGGACGATGGAAGATATAGAGCGAGATTGGTAGTAAGAGGTTGTGAACAGAAATGTGGTATAGATTTTGGTGAGACATATAGTCCAGTGGTGGAAAATAGTTCATTACGAATAATGTTTGCAATTGCTGCAGAGAAAAATTGGATTATCATGAAGTTCGATATCAAGGCTGCATTTTTGTATGGTGAATTGAATGAAGATATTTTCATGTTGGTACCAGAGGGATACACCGTTGAGGATGATAGGGTGTGCAAATTAACGCGGGCCATGTATGGTTTAAAGCAGGCTCCGCTGAAGTGGAATCAAAGGTTCACAAGTTTTTTGAAGGAAAAGGGTTTGATTGCGTCGAAATATGACCGGTGTATATTTCGCACTGACGATTATGCAATGTTACTTGCAATTTATGTGGATGATGGTTTAATAATGGGAAGTGATAGAAAGAGGATATGTGAGCTGATGGACGATCTTGGTAAGGAATTTGAAATGACACGAGATGAAAATGTAACAACATTTGTCGGAATGGAAATAAAAAGAAACAAGGGTAATATGGGGTTACATCAGAAGACGTATGCTGAGAAAATAATTGAAAAATTTAGAATGACGGATGCAAAGGGTTCGAGAATACCTATGACAATTGATAATTCGAACGCCGATGTTTTGAACTCAAGTGGATTATTTCCATATCGCGAAGCAATAGGGGGTTTATTGTATTTGACCACAAAAACGCGTCCAGATTTGGCATTTGCAGTAAATTACGGCAGCAGATCGATTGAAAAGCCAAATGTCAATGATGTGGGAAATGTGAAGAATATGTTAAGATATTTAAAGGAAACAACGGATGTGGGGATAACATATTCAACGGCAGGTAATTTTGATTTAAATGCATATTGCGACTCGGATTTTGCCGGGGATAAAACCACCAGAAAAAGCACTACGGGATATGTAATCATGTTCTGTAATGGACCAATAAGTTGGGGCTCAAGGAAGCAGCCGACGGTAGCGCTATCAAGCACAGAAGCAGAATACATAGCAGCGGCAGATTGCTGTCGCGAATTAATTTATTTGAAAAGGCTGATCGAAGAAATCATTGGCGTAAATATTGTTGTTCATCTCAACGTGGACAATCAGAGTGCCATAAAATTAATAACAACCAACGTATTTAATCGTAGGAGTAAACATATTGAGGTTAAGCATCATTTCATAAATGAGCAGGTTGCGGCTGGGTTGATTAAAGTCAAATACTGTCCAACGGAATTTCAACTGGCAGATATCTTTACAAAGGCACTGAACGTAAATAAATTTGAAGGATTCAGGGATCAGCTGGTATCCAGAACCTATATTCAAGAGAACAAAACTAACATTAATTACATAGGTTAATAATTTAATAATTTAATATTTAGTTAAAATAAGTTTGTAAGACATTCTATATTATATTTGGGTTAAACAATTAAGAGAAGGTGTTGAATGTAATAGTTTAACAATATATAATAGAGATGTCGGTAGGCTAGGTTAAGTATGAATTGTCACTTATGCCATAAAATGTAATAAACGTTTTCGTCAGTCTTCCACTGCACGTTGCCAGTATAACATTCTCGTTTTTAATTATTTAACATTTATGTCGTACTTTATTTTTCAAAAACATATGGTCGCCATTTTCCATTATATATATGGTGTATATTTTTGTTTATCTGTAAATGCATATAAGTAAATAAAATATATATTTTTAAGTTTAAATATCTTTCTGTGTTGGTGTGTGTGTGTGTGTTTGCCTTCTTCAACTATACACACTATATATATATATTATATTATCATCATAAACATCCATAAGGATTATCGCATTACAATTTACAATATAATGGATTCATATTTTCAGTATTTTTATTGTATATATTATGGTCTAATATCGCAGATGCAGGGACGAGAACGCGATGAATAATATTTTTCTTATTAGGATCATCCTATAACTTAAACTATAACTAATAAAATAAAAAATAATTAATTTTTCGCTTTACACCAACCATCTGGTTTTAGCGTCCAACAACAGCCTTCTGTTGTTAGTTTTCTTAATTTGTGCCTTTTACGGTGTCGGTAATTAGCCGTACGACCAACCGCAAGCGGGAAATACAACTCTGGGTTAAAATTCAGATTCGAAAAATAACCGAAAACACAAAACATATTTTATGCATTCAGTAGGTTTCGAACCCACGACAGAGTTGCAGCATTTCCGCCTTGCGGTTGGTCGTGCGGCGGCTAATTATCGACACCGTAAAAGGCACAAATTAAAAAAACTATAACAACAGAAGGCTGTTGTTGGACTGTAAAACCAGATTGTTGGTTGTAATGCGAAAAACTTATTTTTTTTTTAATTTTATTGGAAAATCGCCTTCTGTATATCTTCTGGAACCAATAATGGATCGATTGCGAAATTTTCTAATTCTATTATAAAATCACAGAAATTGATTGAATTTTCAAATGATTCAAACAAAATTATTATTGAAGAAAGTTCGTAGGACCGTGAAAATAGAAAATTGATAGAAAAATATTGATTTTCCCGAAATATTTTGTGCGAAATGCGCTCCGTTAAACATCGTACGGATTTATGAGAGTAATTCATACAATTTAATTGAGTATGCGACAAATTTAGATTTGTCTTTGACCTTTAAATTTCTTATAGAGCTCTCTGACCCTTATTAAGGGGATCCAAGTGGGTATGTAACTAATAAGTAATATCACTACATATTACATTTAAAAAACTAACCTTTTATTTTTTAAATCTGAATTCCGATAAAAAAAATAGGAAAGATCAATACATGATCTATATTTTTTATAGTTGTCTAATGTTCAGCTATAATAACATAACATGGCTCCTGCGCTCATAAAGATTTTCTCCTGCGTTAATATCCTCCCCCTACCTCTGACCTTATTTAAGGTGAATTCGGATTCAACATCGGCCAACGGATAATCGGTGCGTCCGATGAAGATTAACGACTAATCGGGCCTAAAAATTGAGTATATTTCGGAAGGGATTTTGAGAATCCAAAATCTAAATTTGATTGTTGCGATTAACAGCGTAGACTTTTGACTTTACATCGTGGTCCAAAATGGTTCTTTTGACTCAGAATAATAATTTTCCATTATTATATATATAAATAATAATGTCACAAAATTGTTTCACCGCATCTCACTTCGTCTCTGATTGTAGTGTACATATTTGTTAAGAAAAGATATTAAAATGATTTTTTTTTTTCTGTAAATATATGAAGAATATAAGAAGTTATATTTATTTTTAATGTTATATAAATAAGGAAAACACAATACATATAATAAAAGAGTCAGTTTTAAACTGCATTCCGTAACATATACCATCACATCCGTGTGTGTTACTATAGATATATTTTTTCTTTCTTGGTATCTGCCATAGAAATAGTTTCCATTGTTTGGCCGCACTTCCATATTGTTTAGATCTTCTTAACGTCAAATATACTAAAATTTACAAAAGAAAAATATACTTTAAAAATAATAAATAATAAATCCCATTTTTCCTTTATATAGCGGCAAGGATAAAGATTATAGTATTTATATATCTAAATATATATTTTCGTTATTTTCTTTAAAGTTTTGCGTATAACCGCAGTTACTTTACTTAGGAATATATAATAAATTTGAAATATAATCTATTGCAGTAGAGTAAATCAATAAAAAATTTCGTTTAAAATCATTGATTCTCAAGAAATAAAAATGGAACAAAAGAATTCAAAAAAGTATACAGAAAATTGTTAATAAAATAAGTTTATATACATATAATACATAAAATATATAATGATGACATTAATTTTTATATCGTGTTGCTTTTTCATTTTTTTTTTGTTCAACAAACTACAATTTTATTATATTGATATAATTGTATATGGGGGGTATACGATGATATATGTACTAGAGATAGAGATTCCTCTTATACACAAAACATCAAAAACTTGTTTTTTTCTTTTATTATATGCATATTTCTATATTTATGTTTTATCTGATGATACTTATCTATCTTCAATATATATATATGAAATGAATCTCTTCCATTTTACGTTTAGTTCTTGCGTTTTGTTCTTATTATATCAATTCTATAAACTTACTTGCTTATATATATCTATGATGTTTAAAAAAAAATAATATTATTCTTAAAGAACTTTGAAATTTTTTTCCTTTCTTTCAAATACACATTACAATACACATGATGATGATATATATTATATTATACATATACTTATACTTGTATCGTTCGTAATATAGATATATTCATGCAAATTCATACCCTAAACACCCACACACAGGTATAAAGAAACATACTTTATTGTTCAAATTCGTTTTTTTTTATTCAATGCATTCTTTACTTTTTATATAATACACATAACTATATCTTATATATTTCTTGCATACACACGGTATAAAGACAAAATAACTCTTATATATATTTCTTGCACACGGACTGAAGACAAAATAATAAAACAGGTTTCCAATTCTTTTTACTCGTATAATAAATAAATATATATATATTGTTGAAAGTACTCGCATTGATTTGGATTTATGTATTATATATATAACATATATGTAAAGAATTGGAAAAGCATCAAAAGCACGTATAATGTGTAATTTTGAATTATTGGAATTTATTGAATTGAAATTCAAATTAAATGAATCATATATATAGGATGGCAACATACGACGATAAAAGATTTTTTGATACTTATTAAATAAAGGATGAATGACTCGCTGTGGTGTAAATGATAAAAATGCCAATGTAAAATTCTAACGAAATTTTGGGGTCGTGGGTTCGAATCCTACTGCGAAGACATTAAAAAATATGTTTTGTGTTTTCGTTTATTTTTCGAATTTGAATTTTAACACAGAGTTGTATTTTTCCCTTGCGGTTAATTTACGACACCGTAAAACCCACAAATTAAGAAACTATAATAACAGAAGGCTGTTGTTGGACGCTAAAACCAAATTGTTGGTTGTAGAGCGAAAAATGTATTTTTATTTTTATTCAATAAAGGTTGTGTTGATTCAAAATTCAACAGAAATTAATTCATTTTATAAATTTTTAACCCAATTGATTCTTTTACTCTTTAATAACAAAAAAATAGGGTTTTAAGGTCACGATAGGCAGGAATCAACTGTTTGGAAACAGGAAATATGTCATTGTGGCAAGTCGGTTTGGGAGAGGAAGGACAGTCCCAGCTAACATACTTAGTGTCGGGTACTTCAATCATTGGGAAGGGAACTATATTTCGGTGATTGGAATATTCTCATCACTGAAATTGGAACTGTAAAGTATTTGGTAATTTAAAGTATCGACCAATAATAGCTAGAACGTAACAGGAACGTTTTCTAAAACGTTAAGGTGTTAGTCACCTCAGAATGAAATGTGTTAGTGGTGTGAATGTGATAGAACCTTTGTAAACACTTTAAGGTGACAACATTTAAAAATTCCATACATATGTAGCGGAAACGTCCCTTATACTATTGCTGGGATGTACGCAGGTAGCGGATACCAATGAACATTCTCTCAACTCTCACTAAATATATTTGGAACTTTATGGTGTGTTTGACACCATAAGTTTGATACATAAGTGTTTACTTATGTATGACACCCCAACGGATAATACTTTTCTGAAAAACTACATAATATAATTTTTAGCAAATAAATCTATATGAGGTGGTGGCTGAATAGCAAAATCAAAGGTTGAAATTAAAACAAATACGTAGGTCGCTGGTTCGATTCCCGAGGTGGAGACGGATTACAAGTACAAGTATTTGATTATTAAATTATTAAAAATTATAAATAAATTTACTAGAAAAGAAAATAAAAAATCAAAAATATGTTATAAAATAAATCAATATTAAAAAAAAGTAATAAAGATGGGGAGATGAGATATGGGGTTTTTTGGAATAATTTTTTTAGGTTATATTTCTTATATGTATTTGTAAAGATTATTTTGATCTTTATATGATAATATATCGAGGGGGCGGCCCAAATACATGTTTTAAACTAAAACTGCCATTTATAAAATGAAAATTCTCTTCACGAGTCGGGAACGTTCTTGCTACTTAAAAATCATTCGCCATTCTGGTGTATGAAACTATATTTTCACCACATATTCACTACCTAGTCACTTAAAATAAACAGTTCCCGGAACCTCTAGATGGAAATATGAGGTGGCCAACTCGTTATTGGCACTTTAAAAGCTAGTTGGGGTTGTATTATCATATTAATCAATTCGTCATAAAATTTTTAAATCGTAAAGTAAATATTATAGTAAATCGTAGTAAATCGGTTAGAATGATATATTCCTATAAATAATTTCTTGTATTGAATTGAACGGAGGAAGCATTTTGATTAGAAAACAAGAAATCCCCAAAAATAAAAGTTTTTCCACCTTTCCTCGCATTAGATAAAAAAATTTCAATTTGATTGATTCAAAAACAGAATGAAATGTCTCTAAATAATCCATAGGATGTCTATATGGAAGTGCGGATATGGCAACATTCAGTTAATCAGAGCATAGATCAGAAAAAAATCCTAAATCATTGTTAAAAGAAATGAATATATTGAAAATTTCACTCAATTTGGGTGAAAAACTCCTTCGTGAAAATGTTTCCGTGTCAAATCAAACGTGCATAAGGAACGAAGTGAAAAATATTTATCATTGTAATTGTGACCACAATCTTATACGGACTTATACATATTTCAAGGATAAGTATTAATGATTCTGTTGAATTCTGTTGAAAATATCGATTCTGATGAATTCTCATATACATTTTCGACAGAAGATATATAGTCGATTTTTCAAAAAAAAAATAAATATTATGTTAAGATTGCGGTTTCATCTCCAATCCCATCCAGTCGTTTAAAATTGTGTTGGTTTTATTTTTACAGTACGCTGGCGATGGAACTAATTTTTACATACATTTTTTGGAAAATCTCCTATATTTTCTAGAGCCAAAACGGAGCAAATTTTCAATTTTCTTTTTTATAAAACCACAGAGAATTAATTATGGTTTTAACCCCAAGTTTACCAAGAAAATTGAATAATTGTCTTAATTTAAATAATTGGAAAATTTAAAACAGTTTATTTTCTAGAAAATTTAATAAGATGCGCACACGCACAAATACATATATATTTACCTTCAAGAACATCGGATTATGCGCCTATAATAAGGAAAAAAAATTATTCATCGAGCTTGGTTCCTGATGGTGTAGTTGCTATAATGATATTTAAAAATTGTTTAATTTTTAAAATTATCCAAATTAATTATATAATTAAAAAAAAAACACTATTTATATTTAAACTTAATGTTTATATTCATTTTTATTTATTTATTCCTCTATATATATAAATAAGAAAATCTTATAATTTTTTATTTTTTAAATTTAAGAAGTAAAATATATTTTCAATTTCTATATAAAAACCTTATATTATATTTTTATTAAAATAAAATGTTTGTCTTTCAATTGTTATTTTTTTTTTTTTTTTGGGAATATATTATCAAAATTGTGTAATTGCTTTTTTTTTTTATATAAAGTTTTTAAGTCTTATTTAAAAAAAAAAAAAAAAAGAAATACATAATTTTACTTTGAAAATAAGTAATATGGAAACAAAAATCTAAATTTACATTAGATTATTTCTTTTTTTTTTGTTTTTACTACATTAAATATAATAATAATAATAATAATAAAAAGAAACCTTAATAATTAAAAAAAAAAAAATTAAAACAATAATCTAAAAATCACAACACTTATATCAATTATATTATTCGTATATAATGAAATTGAAATTAATTTAAAATGATTTTCTTTATATATTTCTTATTTTTCCTTTCTGTTTAATCCTTTTTTCTTTTTTTTTTTTATATTTTGTAGATTAAATTAAATTAAATTAAAAAAAAAGTAAAGTATTAAATAAAATATATATTTATTTTTTTATTATTTTTCTTAATCTTATAATAATTTTTTTTTTTTTTTTTTCATTTTTTGATCTTCTTATTTTAGGAATTTATTATCGAATTTTTTAGACATTTTAGATGGACAATTTTTGTTTTTTTAATTTAAATTATTTATATTATTATTGTGTGTGTGTGTTTTTGTTTTTTTGTTTTTAATAATATTGCGCGATTTAAAAAAAAAAAAAAGACTCGAGCATTATTCGTTATATATCATAAAGAACAATAATGTTATATATATATTTTATGTGATATAATTTTAAAATATTTATAAAAAAAAAAAAACATTTATACAAAAATATTCATTTATTTGTTTTAACAAAATGTTTGTAAATAAATTCATTTAAAATATATATATACTTTTTTGATTTTAAATTGCGATAAAAATAACAAATAAAAATAAAAATTTTGCCAGAGGTTAGATTTGTTATTTTTTTGTTTATTTATTGTTTGTATTATTTTTGATTATTTTGTTTTATCCGAGATTCATAATTTTACGATAAAAAATTGTTTTATAATATTTAAATCGCGGTTAAGGTTAATCAAAAATTCTTAACTTATACATTTAAAATATATTATTACTATATGGAAATTTTTAATTGGAATTTATCATTTAATATCTATATATTGCCTGTGCGTTTATCAAATTTGAATATACGTTAAATTTGCATTGTTTTTTAATGGCATGTAATTTATTAAATTGTTTTTACTGAATAAATGCAAGGTTTTGAACATTTTTTGAAGTTCATATAGATGGAATGAAATTATAATTGGCACCTTTTGTAATAAAATTACTAAACAATTAAAAAAAATTAATATATTCATTACAATTGGACTTAATTTTCTATATATATATGATTTTACTTAATATACGTCTTTTTTTTCCATTTTGTTTTAACTACCAAAAAAAAAAACGGTTATAAAATCTTAATAATTTTTATTTTGATATGATTTATTTTTGTAATATTTAGAAAGCATTTACTTTTTGTTTTTTAAATTCATTATATATTATTATTATTGTTATAAATGAAAGCAAATTGATTAAAACAATAATAATAATAAATCAATTTTTTGTTTATCGTGAATAATAACATAACTTTTTTTTTTTTTTTTTTTAAATATATTGATGTATAAATTGTCAAATTGCATAAAATATATTAAAGTGTGAATTATACAAAATCAATTATTTATCGAAAAAAAAATAAATAAAATTTGTTTGTTTGCCATAGAAGAATATAATATATTTTATGAATTTTGGAAAACCAATTTTACAATAGGTGCGTAAAAGAAACATTTAGTAAAATTAATGTAAATTTATATAAAAAATATTATTTAGAAAATGTTTTTTTTTTTTTGTATTATTTAAGGCACCTCATCCTTTCAACATTATGATTTTTTTTTTTATAAAATTTTGTCTTTTATCTTTTATTTTTGAGGATCTTCGCTTATCATTTGTTTTGATATAATATATATTGTACGTGTAGGTGAATATATATGCGTCGATGGATTAAAAGTATTTGTTGTTTTAAAAAAAAAAATATTTTTAGTATTAATTTTTTATCATATATACCATTCGGTGTTCGACAAATAATAATAATAATAATAATATGTATAAAAATCACTTTTTTAAAACACGAAAAATGGGACATAACATATTTTTGTGTTGAGGGAAGACATATATATCACGATATCAATTATCCCAGGGTAATAAAATTCGCTATTGAGGAGAAACTATCATATATATAGTTCTTTAATTAATAAGACAAAATAATTTATATATTAAATTTAATAAATGCAATGTAGAATTTTATCATATTTTAAAAATATTTCCATTTTATTACAAATTAAAGTTTTTGTTAAACACAACTAATAATTTTTGAATTGAAATACAAATACATCATAATATATATATGTATGTATGTATATGACCTGAAATCAAATATTAAAACATAAAACCAGTTCCAACGCAAACAAAACATATGAAAAGAATAAAAATATTCTAGAAACAGAAACAGAGCTATAAAAGAATATATATCATATTTAATTTATATGAAACGGCCGCGTCCTTTAAACTAAATTTTTCACCGCACAGAATAAATGTGTGATTATCACACAGAATATAATATTTGAAATTTCGATTTTCTAATAATTATAATATAAACAATGAAAAAATCGATCTGATTAAAATTTTATTCTATATAAGTTATTTTATTTTTTGTTTATTGTAATATATGATATGGGATAATTTTTCAATTCAATTTGACAATAACACGCGATATATGCAGCATATATGATATTTCTTATAAAAAGTAAATTAATCTTAATGAATAAGTCAACAGAAATATTAATCCCACTTGCTTGTTGTTAAATATAATATTTATTCATACTATATATACACATATTACTATTTGAATTCTCTCTCAAATAATACGCTGTAAAAATAAATTCTTTATACTTTTTTTTTTTTATGTGTTGTATATGTACAATATAAAATATCGCATATATAACAATATAAAATCATATATATATATATATATAAATATATGAAACGGTCCACTGCTTGTCGTTATGCTATGTTTTTTTTTTATTATTTACTATATATATGTGAGAGTGGTATGTGTTATAACACAACACAAAAAAAAAAAATAAATACATATTCAATCAGTATAATAATGTTGTAATAATAAACAAATTGTCTTTGTAACGCTTTGTAACATCTTCAAAATTAACATATTTAAAATTATATATTTTATATCTATATCGCATAGAGCATGAAAATCGCGTATATCGAATAAAATTAAAAATTGTATGATAACAAAGTAAAAAAAAGGAAAAGCTTAAAAGCTTGCGTTTTATAATTAGAAATGTACTGTTAGAATTTCTGATATAGACAATGAAAAAATAAAAAAAAAAATCATTGGAAATCAAAAATGCATGAATGTATTTGAAAAAAATGAAAACAACACACAAAAAGCAAAGTTTTTTTTTTAACATGCCGTTGTTTAGTTATTCTATATAGTCCTATATAGTAATATATATATATGTATATATATATATTTAATACATACATGCAGCAGAAACGGTTGAATGAACAGAAGATATATACTTGGAGAATTTTCCATATTAATGGTCCAAGTATTTTGTTTTATTAAATATCGATTAATTTATGTTCAAAATAATTTGTGTGATTTTTTTTTTTATATTATTCTAATATATTTTATTAAAAAATAACTAAAAAAAATATTATTTAATTGTCGTCGTCGTCGTTGTCACCCCGTCGTTATATATATAAAAAAAAAAATACATTTTTTTTAAATTACTAAAAAAACGAAATATTGATATATAGATAGACAACGCGTATTCATTCTATTAAAATTTTGTTTTTTTTTTTCACAAAATGTCTTTGCATTATTATTATAATTATTATTATTATTATTAATATTATTTAAATATATTTATATATATATATCGGATCGTATATATTTTTATGGGTGTGTGTGTGTGTGTGTGGTTCATTATCTTTGATAAAGATGGCAATTTACTGATTATTTGAAATTATTTGTTTTGTTGTGGATCTCACGCTTCTGGTTTAGAATTTAATGCCTGACCTAATTCATCTAAAATTTCTTTGTAAATTAACGGATCAATATTTTTACCTAATTGATACAGTACAAACCAATCACCGAGTTGACATTTATTCGATACGTATTGTATGGTGAAATTCGATGATAATCGTGAACGTGCACGTAATAAATATAATCGTACATTTGGTGATAATACAACAAACAGACGATAGATTAATGATAATCCGGATAAGATGCTCAAAATGATAAACCAAAACCATATGAAAACATAAATTTTCTCATTGACAATATTCAATGGTAACACACATAATCCGTCGAATTTTTGCACACTACCAGACGGACCATATTTATGGAATGTACATTTGGTTACCTTTGGAAATACACGTGCCATTGGATCAACACGTAGTTCCGGTTCCAACTCGGTGAATCTCAGAACATCACTGCCGTACGTCGAAAATTCACCATCCAAAAAATAATCAACAAAATAAATTTGTCCAATGACATTGATGAAATTCAATACTTCACATATGAAAAAACGAACGGCATAAAACGTATGTCTATTATGATCGATATTTTCCTTAAAATATTCTATCAAAATATTTTTACGATCAGTTTTGCATACTTCGTTCACCACCGGACAATTTAAATCCAACACCAACATTTTAATACGTCCACCTTCCCATGTTTTCCATAAATACCGTGGTATATAAAATAATATCGCTTGGAAAAACAATGCAAAACATACCCATTGATAATATTTATGATATTTAACTTCATCGTCACCGTCAACATGACTTGCAACGCCCGGTTGTACCATATCTTTGCCAGATATTCCCGTCAAACGATTCGGTATCGTAAATGTACTGTAAATCCAACAATACGTATCCATTACATTTAATGGAATTTCATCTACGATACAATCGATGGGATCACCAATGTATTGTCGTGATGTTACCAATAGCGAAAATGCTATTAGTATTATTACCGTTGCCTTATAATGCAAACGAAATATATTGTTATCGATGCATACCTGATCGATTTTCAGTAAACCCTTAACGGATCCGAATACATCAAACATCGTGGCAGCTATATATGATTATTATTTTTATTTATTAATTAATAAAAATTAAATCCACCAAAAAAAAAACAAAAAAAAAAAAAATTTCGCTTTTAATATTTTATTATTTTATTCTTTTTCTTATATAATTATTTAAAATATTAAACTGTTTTATATTTACACTTACTGCACTTTTGTTAATCACGAAGTATAAAATATTAATAAAAAACACAAAAAAAAACAATATATTTTTTTCTTTTTTTAATATATTGTTGACTCTGTGGCGGTGTCAGTTTACTATTCTATATATATATATATATATATAGAATTTCCACAATATATAATGAGATAAGCTATAATTTTTTTACGTTAGCAGTACAACAATCAGAGGGAGAACGATTTTGTCTCCGTAAATTATAATTAGCAACTTTAAACCAAAACAGAAAAAAAAAAAGAAAACAATAACAAAAAAAAAAAGTTAAAATTTTCGTTACACGACACTAACTATTCGAAAAGCACATTCAGACTGTCGGTCGTGCCGTCGTGCGGTACAGCGGTACAGCGTCACTTCGACACAATTTTTCCAATAAAATTCATACAAATTTATATATATTACACATATACTTAATAAATTTGGTTTTCCTTAATGTTAGTATATAACAAGTTTAACAAAAACGCGTTTTCCTCCTATAGTGTTAGTATTTAATACTATAATAATAATAATAATGTATAGTAAAACAGGCAGTTATTGTTTCCACTCGCAAACAATATATAAATGCACATGTATAAATTTCCAGAAGGGGGGCCTTTTAAATATAGTTAGTTAGTTAGTGGGGATTCCAAATTATTATGATGATGATGATGCATTTTCAAAAGCGGTTTTGCTTCATACAATCAAACACTATAAAACTAAATAAATTAATCTAAAGTTTAAATCCATTTCAATTCATCATATGATATATTGTTAGTTGCTTATTGTATAGAGACTGATGAAAATATTATTGAAAAATTGAAATTATGCATACTGTTAAAAATATATGGAATACAAGCTCTATCTGGATATGATATTTCCATATATTCATTCATACATATCTTTGATAACACACACAATTGTAATTGTAATTCACTTTAAAAAACACAAATCACATATATGTACAATAATAGTGTGATATACAATGGTTCGGTTTTTCAGAACCTTTTCATTGTTTCGAAACCTATATTCTTTGTATTTTGATATTATATTGCTTGTGATATTCAAAAAATAAGTCACCTATACACATAGTTTGGTTTGGCATTGGTTTGATTGTGTATATACGATGACGACGAGTGGTAATTGTAAGCGCATACCAATATGAATTACACATGTAAAAGATATGTACCCCCCTAACCAATTGGTTCTAAACCATATTTCTCCTATAAAATCATTCTCGAATCATGCACATGTTTTTATAATATATTCAAATGTGGTGACGCCTGTTCTATTCCTTTCCAATGGAAAATTTCATTCAGGTCACCTTCCACGATATGGTCAATTCAATAGTGTTTTGATGCCTAATAGAAGCAGTTGAAGGCTTGAAGGGAAACTAAACCTTTTATACTTATACAAAACAGTAACTTTGACATAGATGGAATATTTAAATTACAAAAACTTTAAATGAAAAACTAATTATAGAAGTTAATAAACAGAGAACGCGATTGATTATTTCCGCGGTAAAAAAAACTCTTAATGTATGACTTACGGGTAATGATTATTTGCGGTGTACATAGAGTGATTATATATACTTATACAATACATGCAATTATATACGTTATTCATGCAATTATTATTATTTAGCATATATTACACTTTTATATCTATATATTATAATTTTTGAATGTCATATTCTTATATAGAAAATATTCTACTATTATTTGGGAAAATACTTGAAAATACAATAGTCATATATTGAAAACAATAAGAATATTATTATATGGAATAAAAACCACAATCATTTATATATCGCATCTATATCGGACAATAAAATAACACATTTTAAATATTCCCTTTTCTGATTTTTCGGATCCCACTGGAAACCAAATACATATAAACAATCGCAAAACGCATAATAATGTATAGAAATTCCTTTTTTATTTTTTGTTCATCTTCATATATGCATTTGTATATCCCTTGCAATATATTCTCAATTGTATTTCATATCCTCTATCTATATATGCAGGCATAATCATTCATTGAATATAGTCTCCTTGCACACGTATTATACCATACATACAATCATACATATATATATTCTATAACACTGCACTCAATAAGTTCGTAGGATGCCTAATAAAATAACAACTTTTAGGCAAAATTCTGCTTTATTCATCAATATATATCGTCTCGTACATTCAAGAGTGATACATTCATTCCAGCGCTTTTATCTAGAATTTCGATGCATTTTTTGTAGAACGATTTCTCTTTAGCTTCAAATTATCCTTTAGTATGATTTTTCTTCCTTTGCTGGTCACTCAATAACTGACTATCGATTTGTGGTCACTCTGGAGCGCAGTGATAGATACTTGTTTCATCCATTGTCATATACCGCACGAAAACATTGCGGTAAAACAACTTCAATAGGAGCACCGAATTGCTTACTTGCATTTCTTTTTTTTTTTTTGTTGATTGTAAGCAAAACTACTGTTTTAAAAAACAGTTTTCTCATGCTCAAATGTTAATGCAAATTATAATGTCTTCTGATATCTTTAAGGTGTCAACAATCAAATGAAATTTCAATTTACGATTGGTCAAAACCCATTATGTGTATTTTTTTTTTAATGGTTTCTGGACCAACAGTCGGATTTGTGTGACCAGAACCTTCAGCATCATCGGTGTTTGTACGTCAAACCAGTATGTTTGTCAAATCAGCAAACCACTTCTATGCCATTTGTTTCAATATGGAAAAGAGTCGGAATAATACTTTTAAAGACATTGAACAGTATTTTTCCCTAAACGGAAAACAATGCAGCTAAACATAGGCAATTTAGATGTTTCCATTATTTTTGTAAATTACAAAAGTACCATCACTAAAATAACTGTAACTTGTGAACTAAACTTCGGATTGCTATACAATTTTGGAATGAATAGTTTGAAGGTTGGTACTTTCCAAAAAACACATATTGAGTTTGCCAATAATGGGACCATTTATATGTCATTCTACGAACTTATTGAGTGATGTGTGTTATTTTTGTATAATAAAAAATGTGCGTATATAACTTTGGTTATATCCGTCCTGTCCGTATTATTTAAAACATTGAATTAACTATATGTATAAGAATCTGTACAAATGAGATATATGCTTTAATTTCTATGACTAATAATAATTTTTGGTAAATACTTTTATGTACAATGTATATGGTTAACAACGGAATAGTTTTTATGGAAATATCATCAGAGTGATTCAGTCAATACGTATTTTTATATAACTATATCTTATAACTAAATACCCATACATATATATAATGCATATATACCTTTTCCAGTTTTCCATTTATCCTTGCATTCTGCATTTTGTTGAACATATTGCAAGCATTTAATTTCAAAAATTCTATACAATGCAATATTATTTTCTTTTGCGTCGCAATTTCAATTACTTTCTATATAGCGATAAGACCGTATTAGAACCATTTTTAAAAAATATAACATTTTAAAATATAAGAAATTTGATTAAAATTTATTATTTGTCTGTATGATGATAACTCGACATCATCACATTTTTTCTCATATGTGTAAATATTAATTATACATTATATTTGTTTAAAATGTTTACAGTGAAAGCAATTTATATATAATAAGCAGCAAAAATGAAGTTGTCTACGATATGGTGATGAATTGATGATGATGCATTTCATTTACCATTTACTCTTTCATCATCATTATAAAATGCTTTAAAATTTAAATATTTTAATAATAAAAGGTTATGTACCACTTAAATTTTTGTCATATACTTAACTGTAACTCATTTCATATACCATATACTGTTAGTTTACTGACATACAAACAAAAATTTATAGTTGAATCGTTTTGAAACTATCAAAAAATCATATTAAAATCATTAACTATACATTTACCACCTTTCTTCTATGTTGAAAAACATCTGCTTATACAAAAAAAAATATAGTATGCATTTACAATTCACTCGTATATCAAATAAATAAATAATCAAATAACAATAACAATTCTCTGATAAGGGATGCCGCCGTAACAGAGGGACAGCGATAAAAAGTTATAATAATTTAAAGGCATTTTCCTGTGTGTTTGTGTTATAAACTTTTTGATTTCATTAAAAGTAAACAATTAAAATTTGCAATTTTATATAAAATTAAAATAAATATTACATATATACAAATAATTAATAAATTAAATATTAAAACCGAAAAATATTATTGTAAATAAAAATAACACAATTCTTTTTTTACATTGAACTCAAGGGTTATCTTTTTTTGTTGTTGCGTGCGATAAAAAATTTTTGTACATATACAAATTATATAATTTATTATTGTACATGTAATTTTTAATTAATTATTTTGTTTTTTTTGTTTTGATTATATAATGTATGAAATTTTGTAATTTATATAACAATATGTTTTCCATTAATTTAAATTTTTTAATCATCAATCGCTATAAATAAATTATTAATTAATTAATATATAAAAAACTGTTAATTAATCAATTTATAATTATTTAAACAAGAAAAATGATTTAAAAATTTATTGATTCAATAATTTTATTAATTATATATGATTTTTTTTACGTTTAACAGCAGTCATTATTTATATATATAATCTGCATATATCGGGATCATTTTGAGGTGAAAATAATAAATAGTATTTTGTTAAAATACATTTCTTCAGAATTCATAATTAAAAGATTCCCCAAATTTATAAAGTGTCTAATTGCAATATTTAAAATTCTTTTATGATCATAATTTTATACTTTCAAGGATAATTTAAAATTTTAATTATAATTTTTGTGGAATTTAAAAAAGTTATAATTATAATAAACATGCGGATAGTTATATTTTAAACGGGAAATGGTTAAATACATAAAGTCATTAGGTGTATCTAATAATAATAATTACAATATTATAATTTAAAATTACCATATTTTAATTTAAACGTTTCTTAATTATATACCGCGCATATTTTTTACACATTAATCGTATAGTGTAAGTGAATAAAAATTAATTTATACTTCTTAAACTACCCATGTAACATTAAGCCCTATATAAAGGCTGTATATCAGCATTATATCGGTCGGTATCGGTATATTGATTAGCCTTATATCGTATCATATAATGCTGAAATTGCTACATGGGTATATACAAAACAAAGAACCAGATATACCGGTTAATGTTTGCCGCATATGTGGCTACACAAGCGGATGTAGTAAACCAAAATGGCTGAATTTTTTTTGTTTAAAAGCTATGACATTTCTCTCCAAAAATTCGTTGACAGCAGACCTCTTATCGAGCAACAACATTGTTAAAAAAATAATTTAAAATGTGTAATTTAGTGTCATTAAAACGTGAAATGCGGACAGCATTACTTTTTTGTTTTCGTTTGAAGAAAACTGTGGCAGAAACACATCAAATGCTTGTAAAAGCTTATGGCGATAACAGTTTATCAGAAAGAGTATGCAGACAATGGTTTCACCAATTCAAAAGTGATGATTTTGATGTGGAAGACAAAGAGCGCCCGGGACAACCGAACAAGTTTGAGGACAACGAATTGCAGTCTCTATTGGATGGAGACGACACGCAAACGTTACAACAACTTGCAGAACAAGTAAGAGTTGCTCAACAAACCGTTTCGTAAAAATCGTAAAACCACCTGTGAAATGCACCTTCAACGGTACAAAAGGAAGTCTTTCTTGCATCGAATCGTGACTGGTGATGAAAAGTGGATTTATTTTGAGAATCCGAAACGCAAAAAATCATAGGTTTCCCCAGGCCAGCCATCAACATCGACTGCAAAGCGAAATCGCTTCGGCACGAAGAGAATGCTTTGTGTTTGGTGGGATCAGAAAGGTGTGGTATATCACGAGCTTCTAAACCTGGTGAAACTGTTAATACTGATCGCTACCGACAATAAATGATCGATTTGAACCGTGCTTTGCTGCAAAAACGACCAGAATATCAAAAGAGACAACACAATGTAATTTTCCTTCATGACAATGCACCATCACACAAAGCAATACCGGTCCAGGAAACCTTAGAGGCGCTTAACTGGGAAGTTTTATCGCATGCGGCTTATTCACCAGACTTGGCTCCTTCAGACTACAATTTGTTTTTATCGATGGGCCACACTCTTATGGAGCAGCACTTCAAAACGCCTGAAGAACTCGAAAATTGGGTTTCTGACCGGTTTTCATCAAAGGAAGAACAATTTTTTTGGCGTGGTATCCACAAATTGCCTGAAAGGTGGACAAAATGTGTAACTTGCGATCAATAATATTTGGAATAAAAAATTTTAGTTTTTTCAAAAAATGTGTTTTCACTTAAATTGACACTTAAACTTAAACGGCAGACATTAACCGATATACCTGGTATATATACATAATTTTCTTTTACCTATATGCGTTTCCCTGAAATACTATAAATTATATCAGAATTTTCCTTTTAGAGAAATTTATTTATGTTTTATACAATTTAATTAAACGATTTGCGCTTTCGCCCACCTTTTGCATGTTCTTAACGAAAAGCTGCAAACATCATAACAGATAGTCCAATTCAAAAATCCAATATAATAAAATTAAATTAAACTCATTTAGATTAAATTAAACCTTAAATTAAACTCTTTATATGCATCATATATAAACTGTACAATAAATTATGCAAAATAATTGTTCCCAAAAAAAAAACAACAAAATATTCATCATCAAATTCCATATAATTTAAACTTATATTCATGTAAATATTTGCATAATAATATATTTTAAAAAAAATATGAATGAAAAAATAATAATAAAAAAAAATAATATTAAAATATATGCTATAAACACCTGTAGAATTAAAAAAATAAACTATACCGCAAATATAAGCAACAACACAGTTGCGAGAATGTATTGTTTCATATATTATATCTGGAAAAATAAAAACACCGACGATTTGTTTTAATGTCCGCAACGATCCGAATCCGGCTGTTATTTCATTTTACTTTTTATCAATTTTTTTACTATGTTACTATGGCAGAATAGGTTAAGGGCCATCAAAAATCTCGGAATTCTATTGCCATATCAGTTCGTAATCTTATATAGATGATGAACAGCTATGATTCATTGAAAATATTTAATGGTTTTATTAATCCCACCGCAGTTTATGATAAATACCCTATAACTGTGTGTGTGTGTTATGAAATTCAATTAAATTGAAATATATTATATTTGTACCGTATACAGAATTCCGGAATATTTTGTTCATAATTTTGGGTGTAGGTCATTTTATAAAATCCACCACAGAATCGCATTCATATAAGTGGTGTGTATATACAAAATTATTTAGTATATTAACTTTTAAAATTATTCATATATAAATTGTTTGATTCTTATATATTGTATATACAATATATTGATTGGATGGTGTTGTTGATCGATTGATGATGCAATGAATTTAACATACAGAATTGATAAAAAAACTTGCAAAAAATTAAGTTTAATATTAAAGATTATAAACTCTTTTATAAATGTAATAATTTAAATTGTATAAATTTTCCATTATTATAGTCTTGTTTCGGTGATTTTATTAAAAAAAAGCAGTATTTACAGATTCCAGTTATATTATATAAAAAACTGTGCGAATACTGCTCAAAACTGGTGAAAGCCTGAATGACACGGTTTTGATATCACCGAATTACGTACGTTTTTTTAAAAAATCACATTGAAATTTTATAAGAAAATTTCTAATATATAAGACAAAATCTATACATGAGGTTACGAATCCCATCCTTTTTTGCATCTATATTTAATTAAAAATTATTATTGACCAATTTTTCAATTTATCAAGGGCGCTTCATGAAAAAATGTCACTATATTTATCAAAACGTGTCAAATATATCAAAATTCAATAAATTTATGTTATTTCATAGAAGAAAATTTGAAAATCGTCCAATTAGGGTTCAAAAAGTATAGACGATTATTCATTCGAAGTTAGTGTAAATTCAAATAAATTTGTGACATTGAACACCTATTTTGATGTTTATTTAGTACGCGGAAAAAGGAGACACATTTTTCATGTGTACGCTTTTTTTTTTTTGGAAAATCGACTATATCCATTTGAATCCGATTGGGCGATTTTCAAATTTTCTTCTATGAAAGATCTTCTATGAAAATTGTTAAAAACCAGGGTCATGATTCAAAAAATTCTAAATTTTAGTTTTTTCATAAAAAATTAGCTATTACCTAAGATGTACCGTTAGGAAAATCATCTCGTTTTGACAATATCTTGCCCCTGTGGTATAATTGATAAAAATACTAATGTAAAAATCTTACAAAATTTCGGGGTCGTGGGTTCGAATCCAACTGAAGACATAAAAATATGTTTTGTATTTTCGGTTATTTTTGGAATCTGAATTTTAACACAGATTTGCATATTTTCCCTTGCGGTTAGTCGTATGGTTAAATACCGATAGCTTAAGAGCCTTAGAACCCAAGAATTTAGAAGCTAACCGCAGAAGGCTTTTGGTATAATTTTTTTTGACAATATTTTGTGATATTTTTTCACTGAGCGCTCTAGCAATTTATTTATATTTTGAATTTCTTTTAAGTTATCAAATCTCCTATACAAAATCACGAAATCCGCTATCTAAAATGTTATAATTTAAAGATAAATTATTACTATATTTGATGAGATCTCATAGTTATATAAAAACCAATTAAATAGCCGTAAACATGCCAAATAACTAACATGATTTACATTCTTTATTGCTTTACTTTGTATCAGATGCTATTATACTACATTGAATTTATTTTTTAATTGCAATTATAAAAAGATATTAATAAAACGCAACATCATGCATTATTCTTTTTATTTTTAAAATATGATTTGGTCAATAGATCGAAATACGCACACCGTAAACGTGACAAACTTAATGTAAGGTAATAAATAAAATATTTATTGATATATAAACACAATTAATATATATATATATATAAATATTGATTAATTGATATATACTTGACACAAACTTGAAGTGGTGATGCGATTTTATCTTAAAAAAAAAAAAAATAAAAAGTTAATAATTTCCGGGTGAAATTACAAATAAATTCAATTTTAATAATAATGCAAAAATGATTAAATTTTTTTTATATATACAATTCGCCAAAAATAAAATAAATATAATTATATTTATGAATTTATTTTAGTGAAATCACGTGTACTGATAATATTATTTTATTTTTTTTGTTAATTCGTGAATATATCTATAACGTTTATTTTGGTTATTTTATATTATATTATAATCAGTTGCAATACATCAAATAAATATTATTATTTTTTTATTATTATTATATTTATTAGTATTTTTAATAAAATATAGAGAGTCTAGCGGTAAATGAATAAAGTCAAATTTGAACGAATGTGGTTTTGGAAAAGATATCATCATATCAAATTTAATGCTTATATATGTATAGGTAAAGGTAAATAAAAACAAAAAACCATTTTTAAACGTTCCAATTCTTTACAAAAAAAAATAAATATTTTTTGTTATCAGTCAAAACTTTAAAATATATTTAAGTATATGTTGCATGAACGTTATCTTCATAAAATAATATATGATAAAAAAAAATGAATTTTTTGAAATAAATTTATTATTATTGTTATGTGTTTTGTTTTTATAATTTGTTGCACAATCAAATTTTTAGATTTTTTGTTTTTTAACTTATTTATAAAATAATGACGAATGTAAGTAAAAGTGATGTTTTGTTTTATTTTAACACACAATGGGAAATTCAAATCACATATATACATTTTTTAATGGAATTCTATTTTAAAATTTTATTTTAGATAAATTATTATTCATATTCATATACGTATGTGGATAAAGAGAAAAAATATATAAGTAGTTATAAGTACTATACTGTAATAATAATAATAATAATAATGACATATAGAAGATTTTTTTTTTAAATTAATGCTAATTACTCATTTCTTTTAAAAACAATATATAATAAGAATAAATTCACAAGAAATATACAATCACACACGTAATATATGTAAATATAATTATATTTATCTTAAATGTTTATGGAATTACCGCGATTATTATCAACGCACCACCACCACCACAATATGGAAAAATTACTTATGGGGTTTATTGTGTGTGGTTATATAGCTATTTTAAAAATAAATGCATTTATAATTCTTCTAAACTATTATCTATCGCATTATCTATATATGGTTTAATTTTTAACGTTACATTACGAAATGATTTATATTATCTTTTTGACATATTTTTAGATGATTTATTTTTTTATTTTATATATTTAAGATATAAAAATAAAACAGAGAGAGAGATATCGTTTATTTAAACTTACAGTAATGTAATGCAGTTTTAATATACTAACTATATAATTAATATAGATATATGATATATGATAAAAAATATAGTACTATAAAACATCATAATGAATCAAATTAAGCCATATATAGAAATGAAACGACTCAATATATATTAACAGATAAAACACCATAAATAGTACGTTTATATTACCTTCAAAATTAAAAAAAAAACACATTAAACAGAAAAAAATATACATTCCCATTGCAGTGGCACAACGTGAATAAATTTGTTCGGATGATCCAAAAAAAAAACACAATTTTCCCATTACAACCAACAATTCGGTTTTTGCGTTCAACAACAGCCTTTCTGTTGTTAGAGTTTCTTAATTTATGGTTTTTACGGTGTCGGTAATTAGTCGTACGGCCAATCGCAACGAGAACATTCAACTCTGTGTTAAAATTCAGATTCGAAAAATAACCAAAAACATAAAATATATTTTATGTCTTCAGTAGAATTCAAACCCACTTACATAGCTGTCTTCCCATTTTCATTTCCTTTGCATTATTTGTAAAATTCAAGTAATTTTTGATTTTGATTGCAGAAGAAAATTTGGAAATTGTTTCATTTAAACAAAACAAAAAAAAAAACCGAACATATGAAAAAACCTAATTTTTTTTTGGGTTTTTTTCGTTGCGTACGAAAAAAATGTAACCAGTTTTCAAAGAAATTTTTTGTAAAATCAGCAACAACAAACAAATGATTAGATTTCATTCAACGAAAAAAAAACCAGATATTGATTGAATTTTCAAATGATGATTATGGGAGAAAAACAATATTATTGTAATTTGAAAAACTCTAATTCGACAAAAAAAAAAAATGTTCTTCCGTGTATACAATAGTATAATAAGTTTACTGTTCGGCAAGTATCTTTCAAATCGTATATCCTATTTGGTTTGCGGATCGTCGGGAAACACTTTTTTATATAGGTAAACCAATAGGTCAACTTGACCCTCTATAAAGTAAAAAATAAATACTCCTTTCTGTCCTTAAAGCATATAAAGTAAATACATTCACTTTGTTTATAATATTATGTGCAATAATATATCTCATTTGTTTATATTTATTTATTTATTTTGTGGGTGAACACAATTTGATATTATATTTACTAATTTTGTTATCGCAAACAGTCACAAAAAAAAAAAATTATCTATATTTTACCAAATGATAATCAGATATATAACAATAAATATATAGCAAAATAATAAGAGACATACATAAAAATTGAAATTAAATTCTATATATAATATTAAATTCATTTGTATATGTATTTGAATTAGTTAAAAATTCGAAGCTTTTTTTTTCTTTTTTTTATTGTGTTTATTTTAACAAATTTTTAGTATTTAATATAAAAAAAAATAAAATTACAGATAAATTTTTCGTGTAATTATGTGTGTAAAAAATATTCTTCATTTTTCATTAAATAATAAAATTTAATTTATTGTTAGTATTATTTGTAATTTAACTTCGGGATATTGCATACAAATAACAAAAAAAAAATATTCATATTATAAACATAATTGGAATATATATATTTAACGAAGTGAAATAGGTTATATATTAATAATAAGAATAATTGATATTGTGTGTATATAAATTTATTAGCACTAACGCGATAGATAATTCATAAAGAAAATAAACAAAACGTGCTTTATAAAAAAAAAATTAAAAAAAATTAAGTGTAAAATAATAAAATAAATAATAAATTTGTGATTATACAAGTGAAGTGAATATACAATTCTTATATTATGATGAATTTTATAAAATAATTTTTCTGATATGTTTATTTTGACGAAAATCAAACAGAGATATATATTTTTAATTTTTTTTATATGTAAACAAATGTCGAAATAAATTATATATTATTTTAATTAATAATATATATATAGATAGACGATATAGAAACGAAATAACGACGAGCATATATATTACTTGCCGTTGTTGTTATTATTATTATTACGATTAATAAAAACGAAAAAAATATGTTTTTTTTTTATAAATATATTTAAAAATTTTTAAGTTATTTGATAAAATTAATATTTTTGCTGCGGGATATTATTAATTTATATGTACAATAATGTTAGGATCATTTGCAGCCATATCACCACATTTAAAATTTAAATCGAAAAAAATTACAATCGATAATTTAGGATTTAAATTTTTTTATCGTGGAACATTTATAATACTATTAGTGTGTACAATTTTAGTAACATCACGGTAAGCGGCTAATAGCCATTCAGTTAAATTTAAGTCTAAATGTAATATATAGAGGTTTAAACAGAAATCCATCGCCCGCCTAAGTCTTTTGTTTTGTCCAATTATCGAACTTTTCCATTTGGATTTGGAAATTATTTGTCCTTATTAATATCTGAAACCGTCATATTGCGAAGTTGTTAAAGAAACTTCATCATAGAATTTCCCATTTTTGTTTTACCATTTAAAAAATACATTTCTTGACACCGATTATAATTTATTGTTTTTTTTTTTTGTAAATTTTAGCCAATATATTGGTGAACATATTCGATGTATAACAGGTGGAACAATACCGGAACATGTCATCAATACATTTTGTTTTTTCACAACAACTTTTACAGTGGTAAATAATATACCATATATACATACTACTGTGTACAAATATGACCCGGGAATTTTCAATTTAAATTTTGCGGAGTTTTCGATAGGGACAAATCTGTTTTATTTTTAAGTTGGTAGGTATGTCAATGGCATATCTGTGTCAAATTTTATGGTAATATGTTAATTAATTGAACAGTGCGACGCTCATTTTTGTAAATAGTGATTTTTTCAATTTTTACCATGTACGAAAATTTTCAATAAAGAAGTTCGATTAAATTTTTTGTTCGAAATGAAATCTCTGCCGCCGAAAGGCTCAGAATGGTGCAAAAGTCTATGAATGTCATAAAATGTTCAAAGAGGTTCGTGAAGGCGTTGAAGAAAGAATTGATGCTGCAAAATGATCGATTGACTACTAGAGAACTTGCTGATGCTGTGGGAATTGCAAATGGGTCTGTCAACACCATTTTAATAGATGTTTTGTGCCTCAGAAAAGTCAAATCTCGATTGATGCCAAAAATGCTCAATTTCGTAGAAAATCAGCGTCTCGTTGAAGTATGTGAAACAATGCTTTCGACTATTAAAACAAAATAAAACGCATCATAACTGGAGATGAAACTTGGATTGCGCCTTCTGGCTATTCGCTAAGCCTAAGAGACCGCTCCCGGGACACCGTTTTGACACACGCTCTCTTCTAGCGTGTCCAAATCGAAGAAGGTATTGATGGCCATACCGAAGGAAGACTTCTCCAAGTGTTTTAATGAATGGGAAAACGGTTGGCACAAGTGCATTGGGCTGATTATTTTTTGAAAGGCATCAAAATTGATTTTGAAGAATAAATAAAGAAAATAAAATTAAAACAAAATTCCGGGTCATATTTCTGGTACACAGTAGTATAACAAGTGAATTGTTTATTTTCAATTTAATTGATTCAAAATATTGTTTATCTAAATATATATTTATATATAGATTAGACATTTAAATGAAACCCTATTACAAAGTGGTACATTACCACATCCAGGTATTGGTCCTATGTATGAAGAAGATCCGGTAAAACATCATGCGTATTATCAATGGGTTCCATTTGTATTATTTGCCAAAGCTTTACTATTTTATTTTCCACATTATTTATGGAGAATTTGGGAAGGTAAGTTTATGGATGACTAACACAAAACAATTAGTAAATATATTAATTTATAACATAAACAATAACAAAAATATAAGTCATAAATATATAGATATGTTTTATTATCGTATATATTAATATTCACATATGTATATATAGAAAAATAAATATTATATGTTTGTCCATATGTATAGGTGGAAAAATTAAAGCACTTGTGGACGGTTTACAGATGATAACAATATCAAAGTATATGCATAAAAATGAAGATATGCCAATAAATAGTAATTATATTATACCATCACGGACAACTATTGATGGTCGATTAAAAACAATAAAATATGCATTTATACATCATATTAAAGTGAATCGATTTTGGGCAAATCGTTTAATATTTTGTGAATTTTTAAATATATTCAATTTAATGTTACAAATCTATTTTACAAATCGTTTTTTGGGCGGACAATTTTATATGCTTGGTATTAATTTTATGCGTGAAGATTTTAAAGGTATAATGGACGCATTAGATGTTGTCTTTCCAAAGGTAACAAAATGTCATTTTTATAAATATGGTCCATCGGGTTCGATACAGAAATTGGATGCCCTCTGTATTATGGCATTAAATGTTATAAATGAAAAAATATTTGTATTTTTATGGTTTTGGTATGTACTTATGATGTTTATCGGAATACTTTGTATAATATGGAGATTGTTAACGTTAGTTTTACATTCAAGGTAAATGTTTAACATTCTAATGATATAATAATTATAATAGAATAAAAATAATTTCATTTTATATATCAATATATATCTAGATCGAATAGATTTAATGGTTATGTATTTTCGATGGCATGTCCTGGACGTTTAAATCCATGGGATATGTTAACGATAACACGTCATTCATCATTTTCCGATTGGTTATTTTTATATTATTTGGCAAAAAATATGGAACCATATTTTTTTAGTAATATGTTAATTAATTTGGCCAATGAATTATCACAAGGTATTGCATTAAATGATAATGGTAATAATATTAATGGCATTGAGGATATTAATCCAGATGATGATGATGATGATGATGGTAATGATGGTTCTAATGAAAATGAAAAAAATAATGAAGTAATCAAATTAATGTTATCAAATGAAAAATATAGAAATGTTAAAAATGAATAATGAAGAATTATAAATATGTGTAAAAATAAAATTTTAATCTATTTATTGTTGTGAATTACTTGTAAATAAATTAATTTGTATAAAATTATTTAATTTTTTTTTAAAATAAATGACTAGAATTAGGAAAATTTTATTCATAAATTGATTTGCATTTTTTTTTTTGAAGATTTAAAGCTAATAATTGTTAAGAGAATTGATCATATAACTCGTTGCTTGCACATACTTTTGAAAGCAATCGTTCAAAAAAAAAACAAAGTAAATTAAAACAAAAAGAATTTATTTTGTTAAAATACAAAAAAATTACATAAAGAAAAGGTCAAAAGCGTTCGATGACTCTTTTATTATAACGATGGTAAAAATCTATTGTATATATTGATATATTATTCTTTATAAAATATACCCGTTTTTTTTAATATACAATTTATTTATAAGAATAAATAATGAATCGTAACTATACAAAGAATTATTATATATAGTATAGTCAACATTAATATAAGAATATAACTATACAAACATTCAATACACATACGCGTTCAATTCGTTATTATTATATTTATAATATACCATATATATTGGAAAAAATTATGACTGCATTGGCATGATTTATCTCTGATTTGGTATTAAGATATATATAATAAAAATAAATGGTGATAGTTCGCGGTTTTATTTTACAAACATTAAATGGAATACATATAATAATGTGTGGTATAAAATATGATATTATTTCATGGGTGCGGTATTCGAGAGGTATTTCGCACAGATTAAATCAAATAACGTAATTGTTCAAATCTATGGATTTATTCCGATATATTGGGTAATTTCAAAATGTTCAAAAAAAAACAACAATTAATTTGAGTTTGATGCCGATTTATTTATTCTAAATGTAATGTCCGAATATTGGATTAATTGTATAGCTGGATCAATCCAATTATATAGATAGTATTAAAATTTATCGTGTTTAAAGAAAATTTACATGAAATTGACAGATGAATTCTTGATGGTGGATCCACTTATGTTTTGTATATATAATATTAATATATCCGCAGTATATCGACGAACATTATATTATATAATTTTTTTTGGAAAACAACTGTTATTTGGTTTTGGATATTTTATAATTTTTATTTTTTTTTCGTATATATGCCTGCATTTTTACAAAGTACAACAAAAATAATAATGTATATCAACATCAAGTATATCGACAGGCATATTTAAACATATATATTTATGTTCGTATTTGTATATATATGCATAGGTATGGTTTATACATCTATTTGAGATTGCACCATATATGGTATTCGGTTTTATATAATATCAAGAAGATATATAAATGTACTATACATATATGTATATATGTACACGTTTAATAACAAATATTATATCGAATTTAAAAACAAGTTTTTATGGTTACATTTTGATCGTATATTTCATCATCATGTTCTTTTATTTTTACTTATATTAGCAACATAATATTCAGTTTATAGGTAATTCATATAAGAGATTAATTTTATTTTATTAAAAATAAATCTTTTTTTTTTTTTTTGGTATATTTTGAATACTTTTTATATACTAATTTTTAATTCAAATATATAAGAAATAAGTTCACGAGAATTAAAAGGTGGTTTAAAATCTCTGAAGACTGCTGAACAATTTATTTTATCATATTCTTAAAAGTTCTTATTTGACTTATTCTACATAGAAATCAATGGTTTAAAAATGTCATTATACTATAGAATAGATCTAATTATTTGAGAGTTTATCAAGTAAAATGTGTTCGAATACTAATATTGGGAGATGCATTAATTCATGCGGTTTTTTTTCTCGAAAATCAAGGCTTTATTGTGAAAAAATGGTTATACATTTAGTGATCAAAATATTGTCCATTGGAAGCTACAACATTTGCCCATCTTTCTGGCAGTTTGTGGATTCCATCCCTAAAGAACTTCTTCGGCTTGGTGGTGAAGAACGAATCGAGCCAATTTTTGATACCCTGTTCTGAAGTGAAGCGTATTCCGGTGAGGGCATTCTGCATTGATCTGAACAAGTAATCAGTAATCAGAAGGGGCTATGTCTGGGCTGTAAGGCGGGTGACGTAGAACTTCCCAACCACGGTTTTTCAAATAGTTTTGAACCGGTCTTGAAACATGTGGCCGAGCGTTGTCATGATGGAAAATTATGGATTCGTGTTTCATTGCACATTCTGGTCGTTTTTCCGCAATCGCGCTCTTCATACGAATTAATTGTGTTCGGTAGAGATCCCCTTTGATCGTCTGACCCGATTTCAATAGCTCATAATACAACACACTCTTCTGATCCCACCAAATTCAGAGCATTACCTTGGCGCCATGGATATGCGGCTTTGCCGTGGATGTTGATGGTTGACCGATTTTCATATACGATTTCTTGCGCTTGGGGTTATCGTAATTAATTCATTTTTCATCTCCAGTGACAATCCGATACAAAAATGACTTGTTTTTGTGGCGTTGAAGCAACATTTCCGACACGCAGAATCGGCGTTCGATATCTCTTGGCTTTAATTCATACGGTACGAAATTTCCAAGCTTTGGGATGAATCCCGATGCGTTTAAACGTCAGGAAATGGTTGCTTGATCAACTCCCAATGATTTTGCAAGATCTTGTTGCGTTTGGCACGCATCTTCATCAAGCAATGCCTCCAATTCTTCATCTTCAAACCTTTTTGGCTCTCCGGGTCGTTCATCGTTTTCTAAGTTGAAATCGCCACTTTTAAACCGCGAAAACCACTTCTGGCACGTTCTTTCAGCTAGAGCATGGCCACCATAAACCTCTACTAAAATACGATGACTTTCGGTAGCACTTTTCTTCATGTAAAAGTAATGAAGAAGAACTCCCCGCAAAAACACTTTTTCTGGCACAAAGTTCGACTGAAAGAGACCCGCAATAACAGTAGCTTTCAAGTGAATATAGTCACGGATGAACACGACGCGAAATAATACTAGTAACGCCCACTCATAGAAAACTGCACGAATTAATGCATGTCTTGCTGGGTTATGATTTATTGTCAATATTTGGATGTTATCCATTTAAATCTTAAGTTTAATACAAAGTTTTTTATCCTGTACTCGTATAATAATAATGAAAAAATACTATAGTTTATATGCGTTATTTTAAAATAATGTATATGTAATTCATAGGTGTCTCGTGAAAAATTTGATCCATATTGGCGGAAGTGCCAAAGGATATTCTGAAAAAAAAACGTTTTAAATTGTTAATAAATAGATAATTTATGGAAAAAAATATCAACCTTCAACGAAATTTTTTCAAAATATCTGAAAATTTTCCGGAAATTTTCTTCTTTTCTATTTTTCCGATTAAGACCCTGGTTTTGTTTTTTTGATAATTCTTATTTCCTTTGTGAATAATATTTCACAGTAGACATTTTGAATATCGCCTCATTGATTCAAAAGTTTACAGCCGATTTTCCATTTGACGTACAATTTTTTGCAAATCAACTATATATCTATTAAACAAATGGTGGTAATTTTTAAATTTTCTTCCATATATAGAATATTAGAAAGTTTATAGAACTTTCAAATTAATCAAATGAAATATTATAAATAATACTTTTAATAATCCCCAGGGACATAATCCAAAGAATAGAAAATTTAGGCAATTCTGATTTTCCCCGGAAACTTAGTTCATTGAACGTTGCGATTATTTCTTATAAATTACCTCATTATACATGGATGTATTTTGAAATATCCGATTAATTTGATATATATTATCTGATATTGCCCTCTGTATTTCATCACTTAACACTGAACATAAGACAATTTCTGATTGGGTCCACCGGAACCGGCTGAAATTGAACGTGAAGAAGTCGCAAAGTAGTATCATTTATAAAAGGGACATAAATACTGATTCATTTCCTGAAATCTTGCTGGATGCCACTTGCATTCCTTTTTTGTCCGCCGTGAAAAATCTGGGGGTTACTCTTAATACGACGTTAACTTGGGGGGGAGCACATTAATACAATTGCTGGGCGTGTTTATAGTTGCCTTCGTAGGCTTTGGAAGTTCATGTTTGGAATCATATCTCGTGATGCGTGTTTTTTTTTTGATAAAAACTCTGCCTGTGCCCGTATTTCATGTACTGTGACGTAGTGTTGATGCCTTTTGATTCTATGTGTCGAATTAAATTAAGTGTTATATTTCATATATTTTCCGTTTTATTTTCGGCCTCCGTCGGTATGACCATATATCGGCATATAGTGACCGTATTTTTGGTTGTTCTCTCTTAAATTTTTATAACCATGTGTGTGTGTGATCTTTATATATAAACTACTTAAAAATAAAGAACCAAGGTTACTGGTTCGACTTGATTCGGTTCGGTACTTCGGATAGAAAATTAAATATCATTGTCTTTACCCAATTTGGCCAAAACTGATAAGAGCATTATTGATGGTTTTAAAGCGACATGCGGTTACTTTTAAAATGGTAATTGTAATTGTGGAAATTGATATCCTAAAATCTAAATTTCTATCCAATCGCGGTTTCAATAAGCGTTCTTGTGCATAGTTTGTAAGGGGAAATTTTCTCATATGTACATTATTTATTGAATAAATAAATAAATATATCAATCAAATTTTTCACGAATCGCCTCTGATGTAATTGTATACATATATGAATATGAAAAAGTGCTTATGCTTGATAGAATCGTGATTACTGTATTATTATATCATTATATAAATTAAAATCTTATTTATTGGTAATTCGAGATCTAAATGTAAAAAAAACAATTTGCATATATGTGTATTTTAATATCATACTATTGCGGGATATAAACACTTATGTAGTTTTATTTAGACTATACACAATAAAAAAAAAATAAAATAAAATAAATCAAGTTCGAATTCATTAACTCTAATAAATATTTTTAAAATCTATATATAAAATGGATTAACATTTCAAACATTTAAAAAGTAAATGAAAATAATTTATCAAATTGAAAAATTGAAAATCTCGATATAATGAACGTTAATTTAATCCCTTTAATCCCTTAAAATAACACACCGAGATTTGTATTAATTTAAGCTATGTATAGTTTTAAATCGGAAAGGTTTCTTTGCCTGGAAAATTATACCTGTGCAGACACGCACAGAAGTCATATATTCGTTATCATATAAAGTTTTAACTATACATATATTTATTTATGAAAAATTATTTTATGATTTATCATCGCTCTTAATATATGTTGATAATCAGATATATAATTTATTGTACGATGCTCTATAATTAGCAATATAATGTTAAATTTTTTTCCATAAATATATACATTCAATATACTATATTTCAGTTATATATAAGGTCATAATTTATTATTTAACAATTCTAATTTCATTTTTAATATTTTAATATAAATTGTTATAATCTCTATATATATGTATATATAAGAACTGAAAATATATACTATGTTATATTTATATTTTGAACTTGTTGTTACTGTGATTTAATTTAAATTACATAAAATTATTGTTTTTTTTTATTCTATGGTTATATAATATATTTATAAATCTACTTAATATCATGTTTCGATGTATATAGCATTGGATAAAAATATTACTTTATTATAGTTACCAATTTTCAATATAAAAATATCAAATCATGTCATTAATAAATAATTAATGCATGCATATAATAAAAAGAAAAAAGTTAAGTTCAATTTTTTTTATATTTTATTTTTTTTATACACTTTAATATTTTAAGACAAAATGTTATGAAGTGAGGGGGGGGGGGAATATTATATATGAGTATCACAATAAAGTAGAATTGTTGTGTTACCGGTTTTACCTTTATTTGTATATGTACTGTACACATATTAAATAAATAATATTTTTTATATTAAAGAATTCAGTGATTGTGTAGTTATTCTTTGGTAACCGCATATATAATATAATATTGAATATGTATATTAAACACAATTCAATTTTATAAATAATTCACTATCGTCGTGATATCATCATATATATAAAATATAAACGTATATATACGTATGTGAATCCGAACATTAACCTTTACAGATTTTCCTCCATATCTATATATATATTATAATATAAATTCAATATATTTTTGTTAAATATTCTTGATACATTTTCTGTGCATTCGACGCTTGGAAAAAAAAAATATTATTATTACCACATTACATGTATGCTATCTATATAGGATGAACATTGAATATTTATCTATATAAAGTAATAATTTCATATAAATTCATGTATAATGCATTTTATTAAATATATAGGGTAAATGCGGTGTAGTTTGTGGACATTTTTTTTTATCAGTTGAGGTATGGACATTCTCGCATTTGAAATTGCCTTTAAAAAACCATATACGCAGAATAGAATCGATTCGAAAAACGATTATAAACAAAGATATATAAATTACTATAGTAAATCCTAAAGTTTTGTTAAAGGATTAAATGGAAAATGAATTAATCATTCTATTCTAGGTTTTTTTGTGCTTAAACGATATATTAAGAGCAGCGACATGCGAAATAACTTAATTTTGATGGATTTTAATGTCATGTATTCTTATATTTATTGGATTTCATATTATTTATTACTTTTATAATTAAAATCAAAATCATCTGAATCATTAACTGAAGTAAAAATAAAAATAATAAATAGAAAATTTACACAAAAACGGAATCATTAACTTAACAATTTCTATGATCATTCACAGAAATGCATTATTATAAGATTTATGTAAAATTTACCCTATATATTTATTATAAAAATATAACAAACCTCTGATGCTATAATAAATATGCAGTTTTGTAATTGACAATTATTAAATAAAATTAGAATTATAAGTATTATATTGAGTTGATATATATTTTAATTATAATTATTCTAAATATGTGGGATCATAAATATTTAAATCACTCATCATATATATATTATAATATATATAATTGGTGTAATTTATCTATTATTCGATATTATCAGGATCGTATCTGGTTACTATTATGACAAAGTTATGACGACAAAATCGCACATTTTCAAATACTCTAAATATATGCCTGTCAGATAGTTTTTCATAGATAATCGACTTAAAACTTTAGTTTATAGCTTCCAACCTATGATTAATCGATTGATAATAAAATTTCACATCGATTTAAGTATATGAACATACAAGGACATCGTCTGGATCCTTTGGAATCATTAGAATTACATTAGAAATATCCAATAAAAATGGATTTTTTACATGAAAAAATAAAATGAGAAATTTTGGTTTTTGGCCAAAAATTCAATGCAGCAAAAAGGGGTTTCTAAACCTTTTTCGTTATGCTAGCGACTTAACATTTTATTACGTTATAATTGAAGGAATGATTGGTTCAACATTTTGCTAAGTTTCCGGTGATTACCTGATCCAGGAGCAATTTGATAGAACGCCGAAAAATTAGATAATTTAACCAATAGATAAAGTAATAATTTCTGACCATTTCTTTGACCTTTCAAGTCTATCATATTTGGTTATTATATATCTAACCACATTTTCAAGATATTCTCAAATAACGCATTTTCTAATACCAAAAATATATTATCCAGGTTATGAATTAAGAGATTTAACAATCGGATTCTTAGAATGGAATATCACCATATCATCATTTGGTTTGTTTCTTTCTGAAAAGTGTTTTTTCAGGTTGTTTTTCATTGATAATATCACTTTAAAACATATGTTAGAACGTTAAATCCCTTCATATAGCAGATACGGCTCTGTGTATTATTTTCATTATTTAATATTGGAAATTTGTAAAACACTTGTATACATATATAATATATGATCGCAATTTTTTTTTAGTTCATTTAGAATATATATATAAGAATATAGTCACATTTTTCATGCAAATATCTATATATAAATAAATTGTATTGCATAAAAATGATGAATTCCATATCACATAGCGGCATACATATTTTTCAAAAACTATATAATTAAGTTGATGTATGTAAATTGTTATTATTTTTTTAACAATTTACTATAATTGAATTTATAATTAAAATTGTCGTCAATACATACATGTCAATTGACAATAAAATAATTATGAATTTTATTTATTATATAAATATAGACTTATCCAATCTATAACATATATATATATATATATATATATAAAAATATGATAATAATTTAAGATCTTCTATCATGACTATCTATATGATACATGTGTGTATTTTATAAAATATCCAACTTTAAAACATGTACAAAATTATCTTGTCGTGAAAAATCGAATCCTATATTGAAGACGCAGCGATAAAATTTTATGTTTCTCTGTTGATTTTGAATTTGAATTTTCACAGATATAGTTACTAATTTTTCCAAGGTGTTGGTCGTTACCCCGTAAAAAACAACAAATTATAATATCAATAACAGAATTGTTGGAACACTTATCATAACCAATCGTCGGTTGTAAGCGACTTTTTTTTTATATTATGATAATTTGTATATATAATATTATTTATTTGACTTTCAATTATACTTATATTATTGTATATTTATATTCCAACATATATTACATAAATTATTTATATTATAGCTCATTTAATAAATAATTATATTATTATATACATTAATTTAATGTCATTAAATATGATTTTTATCAACTTTTTAGTCAAAACATAATTTAAAAATATTAAAATTTATACTTGTTGATAATTTAATTTTCCCCTCTTGTTAATTGGAACTGTAGCCTGTGAAATTTTCCATAACCCTTATCCTGGCTGTTTATAGTTATAATTTGCCAACGTTAACAATTTCGCTAAAAAGTTGCAACTCGGCAAATAGACTAAATTCGATAAGTCTTAATATATTCATTATATATTTATTGTATATATATGTATAAGAAAGACTTTTGTGTGCATATATTGTACAAGGTACAATAAAATTTGTTATATATAAAATAACAGATTAAAAAATGTTCAATATATAATAAAATTAAAAATTTCTGCTTTACAAGCGTTTCAAATTGATTAAATTTGATATATATATATTACTTTTGTGATATTGTATATATAGTAAATGAAAAGCGATAAACCATAACATATAATAAAATAAATTAAAAACCAAAACATATTTGTTTTTTTTGCGTTTAATAAATATATAAACAATTCCAATTCCATATATAATACAAACAGAAGTCAACCTCATTTTTTTAGTTTCAATTGGAAGGTGAAGTTGTATTTTTATCGCAGACTTTATATTTTAACTATAAATACACATTTTGATTTTATTTATAATCATATATATACTGTATATATATATATAATAATATTATTTCGTTATATAAATTAGGTGTAAAAAACGTCAATATATATGAATATAATTTTGTTGACATATTTAGAGAACATATTTATAAACCTATATATGCATGTTAATTGATCGGTATATAGTTTATGAAATTGTTGGTCTATATAATAAAGATATCATATCATAAATTGGTCATACATGTCATATTAATAAGTATAGTTGCGTTCAATGAATTGTGAAAGACGTGATTTACTAATTGAAGAATTTAAGTATATAACAACAAGAACACAATAAATCTAAAGTAGTAGGCTTTAAGACGTTGTCGCTAAACAAATCACTTTATAAGTGTAAGATTTAAGTGAGAATTTTCCATAAGGTGTGTTTAAAGTTTTCAAATAAATGATTTGAAATGAATAAAAACATTTCAGCCATCCCTAGGGAAATTTGGAAAATTCTTAAACACTAAATTCTTAATACGTTTTACCTATACTGAACAACAGGGTTGCCAGAAATCTGAAAACCAATATCGGGACAAATGAAATTATTAGCATACTTTTTGGTAAATGGTATGCACGCATATCTATGTACAATGGTACATATATTATTATTTATTATGTCTATGTCCGAGCAAATTTTCAACAAAATTATTGATTAGCAGTTCTTAATTGGTGTCAAAATATTGACTAACATTTTGTTGACAAAAACATAATATATTCATAATATATTAACTTCCTTTTATGACTTTTATTGCATTTTCTAACCAATTTAAGAAAGAAATTAGCATAAAAAAAATTTGAAAAGTAAAAATATACGATATCGGGAAAATCGAGGTGCATATCGGGAATCGGGAATCAGTATTTTAAGTCGGGACAATCCCGCTGAAATCGGGACGTCTGGCAACCCTGCTGAACAAACACGCACGTACGAATTTTATTAAACAAATTTCTTTAATTTCTATTGCAATAACTGCAAATTAATCTGTAAATTAATCGATAAATTTATCTAATTGATTTCTATATTAATATTTTTTGAATAATTTTCACAACAATAAACCGAATTTGTCCAATAAATGCATTATTATACAATTTGTTATTGGTTTTTTTTTCTAATTTTAATCTAACAAATTTATATATATAAGAATGTTATATCACATAAAAAAATTTAATTCATTGAGTAAAAAAAAAAAAAATTCGTTCGGGTTTTCGTGTAGCAAGAAATGTAAATCAGACGCATATATATTAGAATGCAATTGGATGCAATTCAAAGTAGAGATAATAAAAAAAAAAGTATATATATGCATTAACTAAATATAATGAGTATAAAATTTAGAATTCATATGTCTATAGAATTCACATAAATATACTAAAAACACATATATAAATATTTATAATATATATGGGGAAATCAACAATTTATATGACCTTTTCATTTAACCTAATTTGATTGTAAATGGAATGTATTTTTATACTTATATATATTATGGATATTATTAGTATATATATGGACGCATATACATACAATTGTGTAAATATTACGATATTAAAAAAAATTGCATTCATGTCTATGTATATATAAATATAAGTATATATAGGAATAATTTACTAATTATTAATTTATATAAAATTTAATAGAACCATATAGAATTTATTAATTAAACATATATACCTTAATCTGTATAAGAATATATATTATATTATTGATTCGGTTGTTGAATTATTGATTGATTGATTAATATATGAATTAATATTCTTTTTTATATACAATATATATACATTTACTTGTGCGATGCTTTAATTGAAATCATTGAAATAATATAAATTGACATACTTATTCATTGAGTGTGTATTATATTTTATTATATATAAATATCTGTTTTTATATACATACATCAAAATATAAGATCGAGAGAGAGAATTAAAAACTGACCGTTTGTGAATTATTACAGCATCCAGAATCGTAAAATTTGTCAATCAGATGTTATGGTCTATAATCTACGATGTCTTTTTCTTTCAAATTTAAATGTTTTTGGTTCCGCTTGTGGTTTGAATAAGAAATTTATGATTTAGTTTAATCAATTTTTTTTAAGGACTGTCAGCGATTTTGCTGTTATCGTTAATATTTATCATATCCATATAGTCTCTAAACTAAACTAAATAATATAATATTACAAAATTTTAATTGAATTTTATTATATAAATATATCGCATCGAATAAACAAAATAAAAAAGCATATCAATTTTGTGTTTCATAAATAAATATATCTTCTTAATATACAATTCAATTAAATAATTGTTTATATAAATTTTGTATAATTATATATTATATATGTATAGTGAGATGATGGGTGTATGTATAGCTATAATACACACACCAATAATAATCTTGTAAATTTAATTTAATTTTTTTTTAAATTTCAATTTACAACAAATTTGGTTTAATTCTTAAAGATTTTATTTTGTTTTCTATATATGTATATAAAACATTTTTTTGATGTATATATTAAGATGTCTTTGACTTTGTCTATTATATTATACGTATATATATTAGAGTGGTTTTTTTTTATAAATTCTGGAATTTGGCTGGTCGCACCCCCCAATTTTTTTTATTTGGTGAAATCATGAATATTGGTAAAATTTGGGGTAGGTAAGTTGAGGGGAAGTGGACCCACCGAGGGGTTAAAGTTGAAAAATTCAGTGTTTTTAGGCAGATTTTCGCGCTTAAAGCGTTAACGGTTGACATTAGCGGGTTAACATGTATGGTGGACTTAACTAAAATGAAACAGGGAAACTTTTTCTCATAGACACTTACCCCCTAAATCATCCCCTTAATACCCCTCCCATACAAAATTCATTCACATAATTTACAATATATTTTTAACATTATAAGGGTTAAAAATTGACATTAAAGGGTTAACATGTATGAAGTGCCCCCACTATTATTGAATGCCTAAACTTTTCTTAGAACATACTATGTACCCAAATCATCCCCTTAAGGCATCCCCCATACGAATTTCCGATTTTTCACACAAAATTAGTATATATTTTGGTGTATTATATGAAAATACATGAAGAAATACCAAAATCTCATATGATATTTAAAAAATTTACGTTTATCATATAAAAATTTAAATAATTATAAAATGAAATACTATTAGTATTTAATTTTGTTATTTATTTATTCCAAAGACATAAAATACTAATATACAATAATTTAATAATTATTGCAATAAGCAATTCACATGAAAAGTGGTTAAGGATTAGGAAGTGGTTAAGGATTAGGAAGCAAAAATGCAAACTAGCAAACAAAAATGACTTACAATTATATATAGACCTAAAAATATATTAATTTAATTACATTAATTATGGCCGATTCAATCCACTTGATTTTTTAATCATGACTTATAATTCTTGTAACAGTTTTTTGTTAGACAACAATGTTAAAAGAGTAACATTTAAAGATAAACATTAGTTTTTAATAAGCACTATGCTTTAAAATTTCATTAGAGCATTCATGGTAATAATACCTATAAAATGTGCACAATGAAGCTACTGATCGGCTATGATCCAATGATTCAATGGAATTTGTTATTGTTTCATTTTTGATCAGCAAAATTGCGTGTATTTTTTGGATCCTGTCTGCGGTCAGACTGTGGCGGCTGCGTCCGACACAATATACCAAAGATATTCATTAATTTAATCCCAATGAATAAATGGTGACTTAGTTCATGAATTCAAATCATAAAAAGCACAGAAAAAATTTTCCGGCTAGGATTTGAACTCGTGACCACCCGCAATTGGGTTGGATGCTTTATCAACGGCACCACCAAGTCGTCTTATAATTATTAAATTATTGTATATTAGTATTTTATGTCTTTGAAATAAATAAATAACAAAATTAAATACTAATAGTATTGCATTTTATAATTATTTAAATTTTTATATGATAAATGTGCATTTTTTAAATATCATATGAGATTTTGGTATTTCTTCATGTATTTTCATATAATACACCAAAATATACTAATTTTGTGTGAAAAATCGGAAATTCGTATGGGGGATGCCTTAAGGGGATGATTTAGGTCCATAGTATGTTCTAAGAAAAGTTTAGGCATTCAATAATAGTGGGGGCTCTTCATACATGTTAACCCTTTAATGTCAATTTTTAACCCTTATAATGTTAAAAATATATTGTAAATTATGTGAATGAATTTTGTATGGGAGGGGTATTAAGGGGATGATTTAGGGGGTAAGTGTCTATGAGAAAAAGTTTCCCTGTTTCATTTTAGTTAAGTCCACCATACATGTTAACCCGCTAATGTCAACCGTTAACGCTTTAAGCGCGAAAATCTGCCTAAAAACACTGAATTTTTCAACTTTAACCCCTCGGTGGGTCCACTTCCCCTCAACTTACCTACCCCAAATTTTACCAATATTCATGATTTCACAAAATAAAAAAAATTGGGGGGTGCGGCCGATGATACAAAGCGATTTAAAATCTTCGAACAAAAAAAAACCACTCTAATATATATACTATAGTGTATAGATTATCATCATTTTGTTGCTGAATCATAAAATATATGGTTTAAAAACAAAAATTGATTTGAATATATTTAACATAAACATAAATTTTGGAGAATATATACGTTATCTGAGACAATTGACAATTGAAATATAATATTATAATGTAAATATTTATTTATATATACATATAATACATATAAGTAAACAATAGAGGAATAGAATAAAAATAAAAAAATATATTTATGATAAGCAAAATGAATTGAATAAAAATATTCTTGTGAAATGCATTATCAGATTATATCTTCCGCAAGCAAAAAAGTGTGGTGACAGCTGAATTCTGAATACTATCTGAAATTTCTTTTTCGAAATCAAATATTATATATTGAAATTTTTTCACTACTTATAGTATGCACCGTATATCGCCCCAAATATGTACATGCGGTTTTGATTAATATTCTGTGGTGTGTGTTGGGTTTTTGAAAAAATCCAATTATATATTTCGTGGCAACGCATTCAATATTTAAAAACCAAACTAATCCGAAACTAAACTTTTTTTCATTTTTATAAAATATTTATTGGGACCTTTTGGGACACATCAAATAGAAATAAATAAATTTGGTGTTAGATTTTGAAATTATTTGATTGGATCCTTGGTAAAAAGTTTCATGGTTGAAAAAAATCATTAACACTGCTTCAAACCACTAATGCGGCGAGGCGTATAGTGAATAGTGAAAAATTTTCACTCACATCGCAATAGATCACATTTTAGAATTGAGTAGAAAAAATGTCGCTATCTATGTACAAAAAGAAAATGTCCCTTTAAATGATGAACACAAAAAAACCCTAAAAATAAAATTGAATATTTCTATAAACCGTATGTGTGGTTGTAAAATATTTAAAATTTTAACAATATGCGATTCGAAAACTTTAAAATAATCTTATATATAACGATATAAAGTGACGTATTAACATTACAATATAGTATATGATAATATACAACGATACAACTGTTTATAAAAATTGTAAATTTTCGGACATTGTACATTCTTTGATCTATGATTAATCACTATATATGTATTCTATAAAAGAATATATACTGTTATTATTAATACGTATCTTCTTTTGTTTTTTCAAATATATATAGTATAATTAATAATATAATATATACGTTTGATAAAAATATTAAATTCCGGAAATCAATAATTTTTTCTTCTATATATACAAAAAACCATTTTTTCATTGTTTTCTATGCGGTTTCACAAATTTATTCAATGGAAATATAAAACGTATTGTATATCATATATATGGATGTATAAATGTTTCTATTGCAGTTTATTATTATTGCTATTTATATATTAATATTTAATTTAAAGTCAAGGACATTACATTTTTGTAATACATAATAACAAAAATTATATATAAAAATATACATAAACAAGAAAAATTGTTAGGGTATATAATATATATTCATATATGTATATAAAATAATTGAATTCGTGATAAATGATAAAAAAATTCTCACATCAATCAAAATATTATATCTATATGACTATGATACTGAGTGTTTACATTTCTGAAATGTTCATACAATATCATCAAAATAATCACATCCTTTTTACTAATGTACAAACAGAATTTCAATACTATTATATCCTTTTAAGATGTTGCCTAAAGATGTTGACAAAATCCACATGAGTCAATCCGCGAATATATCATCAAAAAAAAAACAAATATATACCATTCAATAAAGTTTCTTTTTTTTTTATCTGTAATCACAATTTGTACATATGGACCCTTGTAACCAACTATATATGTATTATATATTCTGTGTGAATTAATATATATAGTAATTTTCAAGAATTCTAAAAAATGAAAACAATATAAATACAATGATGCAATAAATTGTAATTTTTAGAAATAAATTATGATTGAATTGTAAAAAAATGCTTGTTTTTTTTTATAAAATATATATGTAATTTGAAATAATTGTACAAATAATGAAATCGTACTTCATTGTAAAATTATAAATAAAATTTTCACGTATCTCACATGGATATGATTATTATTTTTGATATTTTAATGATCTAATAAAAAAAACGAAAAACATAAAAGAAATTTCTGTATATAAATATAGAATTAAATAATAATAAATTGTGAGCGATTGTGGGTAGGGAATGTGTGGATTGTCACATATTGATAAAAACTTACATCATTCTAATATATATGTATATATAAATATGTTGTATTATTAAATTTTCTATATATTTCTAAATGCGTTTCAAACAATTTGAAATGAAATAAATGCAGATTTACAATTTCTCCCTAAAAATACATTATTTCCCGAAAAAAATTCTCTGTACGTGTGAACATATATAAATACAAAAGGAAAATGTACATCTGTATATTGTATTAGCGCCACCACGGATTTAGAGCATTTTTCGTTTCATTTTAAAATCCTAGTTCATCGTCATAAAATGTATCTTTTTATATAATCTCATTCATATAGAATTATACATATAAAATTTTCAATAAACTGTCATTAAGAAAGTTCTGAAATGGATAGGGGTAATTCATAAAAACTGTTTTTTGTGGTTTCATAAATAAATGAAATATACTATTATATTGAATCATATTATATTGAATTTTAATCATTCATACAAAATTTCAACAAAATCGATTATGAAACGGTAAGTGGGTTTCTATAACTCTGTGGTGTAAATGTTAAAAATGCCAACCTAAAATTCTAATGAAATTTTGGGGTCGTGGGTTCGAATCCTACTACTGAATGCATAAAATATGTTTTGTGTTTTCGGTTATTTTTCGAATCTGAATTTTAACACAGAGTTGTCTTTTCCGCTTGCGGTTGGTCGTACGGCTAATTACCGACACCGTAAAAGACACAAATTAAGAAACTAACAACAGGAGGCTGTTGTTGGACGTTAAAACCAGATTGTTGGTTGTATAGCAAAAAATTAATTTATTTTCTTAAGTGGGTTTCTGTATCAAAAAAAAAAAAAAGAAGAAATGATTTCAGATGACAAGTTTATGGCTTTTCCATTTCCCACATAAGAATAAAACAAATTAGGAAAACCTATATTATAAATATTATAGAAAGAATTAGCTTAATCGATAGCGTATTTGATATAACAACATATTTTTTTTTTAATCTATCCAAAAAATGCATTAAAATGATGTTAAAATTTTCCATAAAATAGTGATAGTACAAAATATATATGTTATATATATAAACAGGATAGAGGGATTGTGTGTATTATATTCCCGTCGTATATATATGTCCGTATATGCATTTATTCCTCCGTATATGTATATTTTATTTCACGTAATGCACTCACTAAATACATATGCACATAAATACGCATAGATCTGGAGATTTGAGATTGTTTGTTGTTTGTATTTCTTTCTACCATTTTATGAATATTATATAGTATTTTATTAGTAGTTTTAGGATAATATAATAAAATACTTTATTCAAATGAATCATAATAAAACAAAAAATTGTTATCAGGATCAATAATCTATTGCTATTAAAAACAATTTTAATTGTATAAAATTTATTGTAAAATAAAAACCAGTTAGAATTTTTATATTTAAAACCTATATATATATATATTCAATTGTATAATTTATTTTTCCAAACATTACACGTTTACTATATATACCAACCATACGCGAGTTTGATAAATGCATATAAACTTATTGAATATACACAGAAAAAAAAATAAAACGCTTCGGGGCCAACATCTGTGGAATAACAAGCATTTATATGGTGAACGGGGGAGTCCGGGGGGCGAGGAAGAGTTTCACTTCTTTAATTATAGTAGAAAATGCATTAATAATGGATTTAAATAATTTAAAATTTCCAAAACTAAATTTATAAGTCACTTTCAACAGATATATATATTTTTAAAATATACAGATATAAAATCACTAACTATATTTGGAATATTTTATAATTTTTTTTTTTAAATAAATTTTCGTATATATACATACATTGCATATATAAAATTTATACAATTTTCCAGTTCTCTACTACTGCTGCTGTATTTGTATAAATTTTAAATATAGATGGATTAGTGAATGTACCAATTTTATTTTATATATATATATATAGTTAGTTTTATTCTGCCAACTATACAGCTACATATACTATATATAGTATATATATAGTTAGTATATTATTGGTATTATACAATGTATACATATAACTTTTTTTTTAAAAAATAGGGGGATTTGCAGACAATTTTGTTGTCGTTGTCGTTGTTGTCGACGTCGTCGTCGTCGTCGTCGTCTTCTTCGTCCAATCCAATAGTATATACTAAAAGAAAAAAATTAAATTCAGTTGCTTTCGTTAGTTTTATATGACGATATATTTTCCTGTATACGTATATATTTTATATACTAAAAATAAATATTTATTTAATAATAAATATTTTATTTTTTATTTTTAATAACATAATATAACGTTATTTTTTTTTTTTTAATTATTAATTAATTATAGAGAAACATTAAAAGACTGAATTTGGAAAATTTTAAATTTTAAATCTAATATATTTAAAAAAAAAAATAAATAAACATCGTGTAATGAAATAAGAGATATATTATATCGTCGGATTATAAAAAAAAAACCAACATAATAAAATATATAATGTGTTCTTAAAACAATCAAAAAAAAAAAGAAAAGAATATTTCATTAATGTATATGAGAACAAAAAAGTGTAGATTACTTTAAAAAATTTGTTTGTTATCAGAATAATACAAGTTTTAAATTTATTAAACCATAATTTTTGAATTAACATAAATATTTATTTATATTTATATTTTATACATACTTTTTACATGTATATTTTTAATATTTTTTGACAAATATATATACAATAAAATAATAACATGTATAAGTTATTAGGAGGATTAAAAGATTATTTTAAATTACAAGAAGTACAAACGGACAATGCAGTTTTCCGATTACACAATTCATTTACAACCGTTTTACTTTTAACTTGTAGTTTAGTAATTACAGCCACACAATATGTTGGACAACCAATTAGTTGTATTGTCAACGGAATACCAACTCATGTTGTAAATACATATTGCTGGATATCCAGTACATTCACTATGCCAGATGCATACAGAAGACAGGTGAGTTAAATATATATAATTAATATTGTATATTATATTATATTATATGTGTTGCGAATATAATTGTCATTTGCATTTTTAAAAACGTCGGTTCTTTCACACTAAAAATTATTTATTTATACATATATAAATTTAACAAACAGCAAAAAAAAAATCCTATGAAAACTATTAATTTTTATTAAATAATTTGTGGTATATAGACTTGAAACATAACACATGTACATTATTATATGAATATAGTTTAAATAATCAAGATCAATTACTATATATATATATGTTTTATAATGACTATACTTTTTTCTGTATCAATATCAATTTTATATTATTCAAATTGTACTGTCTATATTCAATAATATTTTTACAAATTATTTATAAACATTCAGAATTCATTTTATTTGATAAGATTATAATTATTAAAATTTTTAATATTAATATAATTAATATTTTTCATCATAAATTAGTAAATATTGCATTATAAAATATATAATATTTTGTGATATAGCGATTCAAACAGAACATTATATATGTATATTCAAGATTCAATATATCGCATGTGACTATATATTTATTTATGACATCATCAAACCAATAATTGAATTTAATGAATTTAACTTATCGTTACGTATATAGTTTATTCGCAGCAGCCGTCCTGTAGCAATACACGCAATTTTTTATATATATATATATTTATTCGATATATTTATATATATATATATATAAATTATTTTCAATTACTTTTTTCATATTTTATTTAATATTTATTATATACAAAAGCATATATAAATTATGTAAAATTTATTATATATAAATATATATTTAAAAAGAATGAAATTTTATTTAATCTTATTTTAAAAATTTATTAATTTAAAAATACAAAACATTAATAATAATAATAATAATAAGTAATGTCGAATAAAACATATAGAGTTATATTCGTATATTTAGTAGCAAGTATACATATTCAGACAGATAAAGTTAAAATACAACAAATTTAATAACTTGTAGCTTATACACACATGTATTATAGTGCCGGTCAATTACCTCCAGCCCCCCCTGCTCTTCTTCTCCATTCCAAAAAACTATATAAAAACAATTTTGTCTAATAATATTGCATTGATATACGTTTCAAAAAGTAATTTAATCATAAAAATGTAGAATATATTGCGTTGCAAATCGCTGCCGGGCATTTGTTTTGAAATTGAATTTTTTTTTTATTTTGGAAAACTTTTTATATGGTATAGAATCTTTTATATCGTACAGAATTTTTTATATGATATAGAATCAAGATTCAACAACGCTATGTGGTTTAAAGACTTATTAAGACATCAAGGATATTAAGTGTTAAATGTGAAAAATGTTTGTTAATAAAAGAAATTGATTTTACGAATGAATATCCGGAATAATTTTCCAAAAAATTTTGTAAACTTTTCATTATAACTATATAGAATTACTACATATATAAATAATATTAATCAGGATTGGACAATCGGATTCTTGGAATGGAATATCACTATTTTGGTTTTGTTTTGTTATGATATTAAAAACGTTTTGTCAACTCATCAGGATATAGATAGCGACAAAACCGAGTGATAATTCACTTCATTAAACCAAAATAGTGATATTCCATTCCAAGAATCCGAAATATCCATATAATAATAATTAATATTCAATTTGGGTTAACTTTACCCTGATGACAGCATCATATAATGTTGATAATATAAATATTTGTAGTGTTGATCCTCCTATTATTATAGATTATATATACCTAGATATGGATCGCAAACCAGATCATTTGTGGAAAAACTATTACCGCTCGTTGAATATATAATAATAAATATAATATTTTTATTGTTAATTTTTTTGTCTATACACAAAATATAGGTCGGCGTTGCAGTCGCACATCCTGGTGTTGGAAATGATTTTGACGACGAAAGTGCTAAGAAATATTATACCTATTATCAATGGGTATGCTTTGTACTATTTTTCCAAGTGAGTATAATAAATTACACAAAACGTATTGTATTTATTTCAAGACAATTTGATATTGGTGTTGCGGGTTTTATAATACTATTACTTCCCAGTTTATGTATTAAAAATCCCTGAATCTTGTCTTGAAATAAATCAATCGTCATGAAAATATAGAAACAATTAACAAATTTCATCTTTAAAATACATTCTATTTCTAATCTTTATAGGCTATTGCATGTTATACACCGAAATTTTTATGGGACGCCTTTGAAGGTGGTCTATTACGAACAATTGTAATGGGTTTACATTTAGGTATATGTCAAGAGGAAGAAAAAACGGCAAAGAAAAAAGTATTAATATCGTATTTAAAACAACATTTAAAGGTAAAATTTATTAATTTTTATAAGAAAATAAAATTTTAAATTGTTATTATTAAGTATTGGAATTTTATTATTCATTTATAATATAGAGACATAAATTGTATGCGATACGTTACTGGGTCTGCGAATTATTATGTTTAATTAACATTATAGTACAGATGTGGTTAATGAATCGATTTTTTGATGGTGAATTTATGTCTTATGGATTACGTGTTATGAATTTTTCGGAAACACCACAAGATGATCGTATTGATCCAATGGTTTATGTATTTCCACGAATGACAAAATGTATTTTCCATAAATATGGTGCTTCGGGATCAATACAAAAACATGATTCATTGTGTCTATTACCATTGAATATTGTAAATGAAAAAACGTATATATTCATTTGGTTTTGGTATATAATTTTGATCGTAGCCTTAAGCGGATTATTAGTTTATCGGTACGTGTTTATTGGAGGGTTTTTTCATTTAATATAATGTATAAATCATACCATTAATATTTTATTTATTTTTTTTTTATAAATTTTAGTGCTTTGATTATATTTATGCCGAAAATCAGACCGTATATATTGAAAGCAAGAAATCGTATGTTATCTAAAGATTTAGCAATATATGTATCGAATAAATTGGATTTGGGTGATTGGTGGCTCATTTACATGTTGGGAAGAAATTTGGATCCAATTATATTTCGTGATGTAATGACCCAGTTATCGGATGAGTTAAAGGAAAAAGAAAAAAAGTAAAGTCGCTATGTATTTGTGTTTTTGTGTGTGTTTGACTGTTTTATTTTCCTTTCTTTTTTTTTTTTAATATAAAATAAAAATTTGTTCAGTATATAGGATATTTAAAAATTGAAGCAAAAAAAAAAAAACAAATCGTCGTATATATTAGTTAAATTGATCGTTTAAATGTATTTTTATTTTATTGTTAGTAATAATTAATTTTAAGAATAATTTTTATAATTAGTTATAAATTAATGTGAAAAATATTTGTAATTTGTCTAAAACTAATATATACCAAACAATTTCATATCCTCCACCTATCTATATAAGCATATATATATAGGTGATTTTATACGTTCAAAATAATATATGTATATGAATAAAAATTGTTATTGATAACAAATTATTTTTTTATATTATTAAAGTTTTGCTAAATCTATAAAAGACAATCGGTTTTGTTATATTATAATAATAATACTAATTTATATACTCATTTGGGTCCAATAAAAATTAATAATCAATCGACTGCAATTACATAACTAAATTAATTGAATTGATCATTGTAGATTTATGTAGATTTGTTTTTGTGTGTGTGTGTGTTTGTTTTTTTTTTATTAATTATAATGTCTATATCAAATTTATATAATTAAATTAATAATTATTGTATAAGCAACATATTCGCAATGTTCAATTATAGAAATACTTTTATAAATAATTTTATTAATGGGTTAATGGTTCAATTTATATATATTTGATCAATAGAAATAATACAGCATCTATTTTATATATGATATATACAATGAAAAAAAATACGAAAAATGAATATACAATTTTTGAAAATTTAATTATGTTTTTCGTATAATGATTCACATTATAAATAAATTAAAGTTATTATTATGATTAAAAATACGAACTTTCGAGTAATTGCTAAAAACATTTTTGTATGGATATTTTAATTATTTTATTTTTTTAAATGCTGTGATTAACAAATAAACGAAAAAAACGAAGAATAAATTTAGAAAAATAAAAAATTATGATTACTATATAAAACATCCCTCTTTATAAAACATTTTTACGAACAATATAAATTCATATATATATATAGGGATACATTTGAATATATATTAAAACTTAAAATAAAAAAGAAATTAAATTATAAAGGAGAATGATGAATACTCGAAATAACTTTAAGAACATATCCATATAATAATATTTGTATATTTTTTTATATTATTATTAACATTACATATTTTATATAAATAAATATATATATTTATTATATTTCTGATAATATATTAAATTTTTATAAAATAAATATCCGGCTGCATTATTTTATTGTTTTATTTAAAAAAAATTGTTTTTAATTGATCTCTGCGGATCTTATAGAAACGTATATTTTTTAAGTATATACATTAAATTACTTTGACACAGTTTGAAAATACATAAATATGGAAAATAATATCACGTTCACATCGTGCGAATTATGTACTTCGCGACGTTTGAAATTCGCATTATATGTATCGTTCACATCGTTTATGTTTAACGATTTCGTTTGAGAAAACATAATATTTATTCTATCTGTGTTAGTCTTGTAGCTTCGCGGTAGGTTTATTTAAAATTTTTTGAATTTATGTTTGTTTAATTCTATTTTTTTAAAAAAGAAACCTGAAGATGGTATTATTGATATACCGAAACGTTGTTTTATTTTGTTAATATTATGTTTATTTTTAATAAATTATTTAAACATATAAAACATATATATATTTTTAATATTCTGATTAATTAAATTAGTGTTTTTGTACATTGTCCTAAACACTATTTGTAATTAACAAAGAATTTTAAATAAACCGACCGCGAAGCTACAAGACTAACACAGATAGATTAAATATATACCGGTCAAACAAAAATCTAAAACATATAATAATATTTATTTTTAATTGATTTTATTATAAATTTATTTAATTTTTTTTTTTATTTATACGTTGTCTTTTGTCTCCGTAGAGAAATTTATTCTTATTAGATATTTTAATTATTAATTCAATTTTTGTATTGAAGGGACATTGAATTTTGTTTAGAAAACCATCCAAAACTATTTATTTTTGTAATATAATTTAAGGTTAATTCTATCACTACACTACACATTACATGGGAGTAGTGGATCGTAATTTGCGTCGCTAAGCGTCCATATCTATTATTAATTACCGAATTTTGTACGTCGGGAAGTATATAATTGGCACGATGTGAACATGATATTAGAAAAAGTATTTTAATTAAATATTATTATAAATGGTGAATTATAGAATTATTTTTCAAAATAGCCAAAACTATTTTAAAAAAAATTCAATTCACTTCTGCCATCTGTGTATTAAAATAAATAATTCTTTGTTGAAACATTGGTAAAAAAAACAGCTTTTTTAACAAAGTTTCTATTTAGAAATAAATATTGTATTAAAATAATCGATTCAAAAAGAAAATGTAGATATATATTCATTCGTTAAATATATATATTATTGAAAATTCATTCATTCGTTAAATAAACGCGTATACAAATAAGATCAATAAGATTTATTTTATTATATTTTCCGTTGTTATACCTGCTTATAAATTCCATTTTGCATTATATACAACATTATAATAGGAAAAAATTAACATAAATATAATCAATGGCAATGGTGTCAAATGATAGAACGGATATACATGTTGAAATGGACAATGTCATGCATGTATTACATCAATCTTAAGATGTTTCTTTTTAATTTACATAAAGTTCATATGTAAACATATAATTTATTTACTCTTTATATAACCTCATGAACATTTTGCGTTAATATGTTAATGTTAATTAAAATCACTGTATAGTCTATCCAATAATAATATATACTGTGTGGAATTAATAAATCTTTCAAAAGTGTGCGTATTCCACGAAATATTCATTATAATCATTTTCCAAATCGATCATTTGAATGAAATTAAATCTTGCGTATTTTAACTCACATTCAAGTAAAACAGCACGAACTTTTCATACCCATTAAAACTTTCTGATGTGACAACAAGGTTAACAATTTCGTCATTTAAATATAAAGCGAGGGAAATTTTTATATAAATTTCGTGAAACCAAAAGAAAATAACATTGCGTTTGGGACAAAACAGTCTTGCAGGTCGGCCATTCACAACGCAATTATCACCCATTCCTTATATTGCAGTCCACGAGTTTTTTGACCACAATTCGTTTATAGGGAACTTTATTCAAATTTTCAAGTATGCATTTTCATATATATATATACATCTAAAAATTTATAGAAAAAACACAAAAAAAAAAACACAAAATATAGTGAAACATATGTTATTCATCATTTAATTTATATTTATATAGTCATGAAATGTCATTGATTGTATTTTACATATATATACGCGTCTAACAAATTTAAACATATTTTTGTTAGTTTCTTTTATCCATATCGCATCGCATATAAAACGTTTATCTAAAGTTCCTGTAAGTATATATATATAAATATATCTACTAATCATCAGCAACATATATATACTTTTATGTATTGTGAAATATTTTATATATATATATATATAGAGTGTTAAACGATGATTGATTTAATTAGTTAATGTATTTGTATAATTACTCTATATATTTAATATAGTTTGCACGTACGCGAAATATATTAAAAGGAGAATTAAGAAAATTTCTTATTGGTTTATGCGGTATAATATACCGGGAAAATATATGTATATAGACTAAAATATCGATTTTAATTCCATATCCATATAACAGAAAATTTTGTATCCTGTATCCTATAAAATGGAATAGTATATGATATATAGAATTATAGGCTATTTATACATTTTCGGTTGATCTTTATTGAGAATTCTATATACAAAAAAATTTTTCCATAAAATCGAAGATTTTGTATAAGAAATCGTTATATATTTTAAATATAATCGGGTAATCAAATTCATGCAAGGATTTTGTCGCTATATAGCCTGATGAGTTTACATAACATTATTAATATCAGAACGAAACAAAACCGCAATATAGAGTGATATTTCATTCCAAGATTCCAGCTGTCCAATATCCGATTTAAATCCAGTTTGTGATATTTTTTACCCAGATATGTTTTCATGCGGAGGAATATTGATTATGGTATACATATATTGTCGATTCATAAAGATTATATTCATATCAAAGATTATAGAAATTTATATTCAATCCAAAAATTTTCTTAACCCAAATTCACAACGTTCATTTTCACATACGCAGGAATTAAACCCCTACCTAATTCTTAAAAAAAAACTGTAATTTGTTTATAAAAAATAAAATTGAATAAAAGCCTATTTTTGCTTTGGACTCCCAACATTTTATTTTTTTTTGATCATATATATTTTTAAATATATTAAAATATCGATTTTGTGAAAATAAAAGCAAATATACAAAACCAAATAAAGCAAATATAAACCAAATAAAATAAAAAAGGATATATTTTAAATAATCTTTGTACTTTATATATTTAAAGAAGCAAAACTAAAAATTGTTACACAAAATTAAATAAAATAAATAAAAACAAAAATAATACACAGCAATGAATTAGAACAATATATATGTAAAATAAATATATTTTGTGTACTATATATACAATTATATATAGACAAAGAAAGTGTCGTTTTTGGTTTGGTTCGGGCTGGATATATAATATGTATGTATATAAAATAGTTTTATATATTTTAGAAATATAATATGGGATGTGCAATTTCTGTTATTTTTTTTTATATAAGCATTTATTTTTCAGTATAGTTATATTGCAGTATAAAGTGACATGATGGGGATGATTCGATTTTGTATTCAAAAAGTTGTTTTTCTTTTAAAAATCACGGAGTTAATAAAACATATATATTTAATGAAAGAAATTCAATTTAAAATATTCTCTTTGAATTGAAATTTGTTTAGAAATTAAATAAACAACCGTAATTATTTTGAGGCAGTATATACTTGTGAGTTTAACGCATCTAAGAAAACTATGCGATATTAGTGGTGAAAAGTTCAGAAGAAGAATCTCAGAAGAAGAATCACTGCATAAGCGATGTCATTTCTAGGTGTTTGACATATTAACATTTTTTTTTATTTTTGTGCCCATTGGTAATAAAGATACATATATATAAAAATGTGTAATGTATACTATTTTAAAAATATGCACCAAGCGAAATATGTAAATGTTACCCCTATATCGCGCAACGTTATTTTAGTTTAGATAAACTGTGTGTTTTGTTCCTTATCGTATAATAGATATATATGTAATATAAATATATAGTATATATAAGTAGGAAATATTTCAAAAACCACAATCGTATAATAAAAATTCATTTTGAATGTAACACTATAGATATATATAGATACTAAAAACCATATTATTATGTGCTATAGTATAATGTATTATATAATATTCATTCCATTTTACTTATTTTATTTTATTATATCTAGTTTTTTTTTTGATTTAATTTATCCTTTATTCACAATTTTATATATCCTTTATTTAATTTATATATCAATAAAACAATATATATATATATATATATATATTGTGTTATATGTTCAATTATTTATTGTAAGCAATAGATTTTTGGTTAAAAAAAAATTAAGGACAGAATACCTATTTTTATGATTAAAAATAAGTATTTCAAAAAGCATTACAATTAATGTAGATAAATCATATATTTGATTCATGTACCAAAAAAAATTAATAAACGATTTTATTTCACTGTACGCCAATGTACCTACAATATAAAAAAAATAAAAACATAGACCAGAAACATATTTTAATAAAATAATCATTTTGTGCATATTATTTTTTTTTTTATTTAGAATTGTATCGATTAAAATAAGAAGCATATACAATACATACAATATACATAAGTACACATTTTATATATATATATATACGTATATAATATGATGATGATGATCAAACGTGTTCAAGTGCAATTTACTCATAGATGTACCTATATAAATACATAAATCTGCAACGATAATATACAGCACAACATATAACAATTCTGCTAATAATCTATACAAAATTGTTTTTAAATCTGTATATAAATGTATATATATGGTATACAACAATAATACATCATGTAATGAAGATGAGAATGTTCAATATAGTATTATATACAATATATCCATTTATATATAATGAATCTCATTCTGCCTTAACCTTTTATTGTATATATATACAATTATTAAAAATATATATATACACATTTTCTTGAAACACAACAACAACAGTATCCGCGGTATGAATTACACGATTGAGAAATTTTAATAAAGTTTATTTGTCATATAAAGAATAAAAATTTCAAACTATTTTTCCTTTTAATTTGATTCACTTTTTTAAATTGAATTTAGTTTTTTTTTTCAGAAAAGAAAAACATAGTTACACCGCGAATTAACCAAAAAATTCCATTAACCATATGGCCGATAAATCACTGAACCCGCGCACTTGAATGATTTGAGTCATTTCCGATTGTATTTTATTAGCATAATTAAGAATTATACTTAAGTTATTAGAAAGACTGAACAAGTTCAACAACTCTGCGAGGTCTCAAATATTACAAACGTAAGATCAAACGATATGTCTCCAAAGTAATTCATTTGGCGATTATTGCCGAACAATACCATTTTAATCATGTCATAGATACGATTAGCTCTTATACGCAATTATTGTTAAAATGTTTTCACTGTGCAATTCATACCGTGCGTATACTACATTTACATATAGTATAATTTTTGTGAAATATTCTATCGTTGTATGTATGCGACCCACTGCATTTGTAAAAAAAAATATGTGTGTTGTTTAATAATGTTCCATATAAAAAAAAAATAAAAAAAAAACAATTTTAAAAACCGTATATTGATTTCTAAGAATTAATAACTATATAAATATGTAACATAACATTATAAATTAATGCGCGAGGTTATACAATGCAATGTTATATATTTATTTATTTTGTCCTTTTTAATTTTACGATTTATTATTTTGATTTTTGATTCAATGGCAATATTGTAAATTGTTTGTATACATATATTTATATAGATAAAGTCAGACTCATTTAATATTTTGTTATTTTTTTTAAACAATTGTTTTTTTTTAAACACACAAAAACTATTTTAAAAAATTTTAATTTTAAATTTACTATTTAAACTATATTCTCTATATATTTATTGTTTTTAATATTCGTTTATGTATTTAAATATAATTTTATGAAACCCTCGCAGATATATTCTACATTTTATATATTCATATAGATAATAGAATACATTTTTGAGGTGACACAAGGTAAGGTTAAATTATATATGCGGAAAACAATATTTTTTGTTCATGACTATATAAGGACAGAAGCGGTTTACCTTCCGGTAAAATCTCTAATACGCAGTATAATCCTGTATAATTCCGTAACGAAATCACTATTCTGTTAGCTGATGAAACAACTACAACTATACTATATGATGCATTGAAAACATTTAAGTGATTTTTTGAGGTGGCGAAACTAATTATGATATATTAATGGATTAATTGGACTCTGTGGTGTAAATGATAAAAATGCCAACCTAAAATTCTAACGAAATTTTGGGGTCGTGGGTTCGAATTCTACTGAACACATAATATATCTTTTGTGTTTTCGGTTATTTTTCGAAACTGAATTTTAACACAGAATTGCATTTTCCCTTGTGTTTGGTCGTACGGCTAATTACCGACACCTTAAAAGCCACAAATTATGAAACTAAAAACAGAAGGCTGTTGTTGGACGCTAAAACTAAATTGTTGGCTGTAATGCTAAAAATTCATTCATTTGTGAAATTTTTTAAATATTAGATATTAGAGAAAAAAATTGCTTAAACTGAAAAATAGAAAGAAAAAATAACTCACATATGGTTTACAAACATTTGGCCAAAAGTTGCGCTTTATTTGGATGGGGTTTTTTTAGACATATGAAAAAGCGTTTCATTTATATGATTGATAATCATATGTTAAGAGGGAATACAGCTTTGGAAGACTGTTCCATAGTTTTGATGGTATTATTTAAATAAAATGAATTTTCATCATATCTGTTACAAATCTCCGAAAGTCCGTTTTAACATTTCTATAGAGAACAAACAAATTTTTGGTTTGTTATTTTGCCGCCATTTCTTCAAATAATATCGCTCTTATTGATAGAAAAGTCAATCTGTGTATACGATGAGATGACTTATTAACCATCCACTTGTTTTGTGGAGTTAAATTTGGGGAAGCCAGCGAATGTGAATTTAAATTCTTATCTGTTGTCTATGGATATGGATTCAAATGAATGATATATTAAATATCATATATAACCTTTCATATAGCATTCAACGTAATGTGGTTGCATCGCCCGTACATCGAAATAAATGATTTGGGGAGTATGGGCGATCATCAAATTCTTGGATTATTAATTGATAGTGTATTAATTTTGAAATGTGTTAATGGAAAATTCGGTTTTAATGAGATTCACATTTCTATTAAAATGTTTATATTTTCCGGTAAATTTCTACGCGATAATTTCCCTACTTGTTGGGTCCCTTATATGCGATTAGATATTTTCCTAAACATAATATGATATGAGTGTTATAACATAACATACAACGAGTATATTTGATATACAAAACGTATATCGATATAGATATTATATGCATACCAAAGTATAATATGCAATGCATCTACATATAACGATATAATATACAAAAGAACATTATAATATGTTCATATATATATATATATAAATTCGTTTAACATTCGTTTAAAATAAATATAGTTATTTATTTAGTTTCTAATACTTTTATACAATTTGAAAATTATATTATACACCATTTTCACGTATGTATAGTATACTATATAGAATACCTTTTTTTAGTAATACTATATATTTGGTGATATGGCATGTTTTAAAGTTATATCAAGAAGCATATTATACAATGCGGTGATTCCAAAAATAAAAAAAAAAAAACTACACAATTTATGGACACAAAATATACAAAATACACAAAAACGGATATATGCGATGAGGCTTTAAAAATAAACGATGAAGGTGGTTACTGATGGTGGGGGGGGGGGGGGGGTTATTATTACCTTAATACATGCGGATGGTTAAAAGTGTATACCATATATAGTGAAGAATCACAATTCTTTTTTAAATTATATATGCGGATAAACATATATGAACTAAAACTATATTATTTGGAGGATTCACTTTAAAGAAAATATGTATATATTTATAACGTTAAGTTATAGCCCAATATTTATTTTATTTGATTTGATACATTATTTTTTGATTAATTTTACAAAATGTTGTGTATAGAATTTGCCAAACATAAAAAATTAATATATATATTTGCATCATTAAAATTTATATATATATACCTACGTTAGAAGTTCGTCCAAGTGATTTTATGTTTTTTTTAAAAATCAAAAAATTTTATATGGTTTTTATTCATCCAAATATTTTATTGTTTTTGCTCGATATAATCCAAAAATTATTTAGAATATATAATATAGTAAAAAAAAAACACTAATAAAAAGACATCACCAGTTTTATACATACAGAGCTGGTATTCCATTATCGATGTACTTAAAAATTATATTTCTTTAAATATTCCTTTAAATTTACATTTGATGGGGTGGAAAGTGTTTAGTGTATTATTGCTTCGACAGTGAATCTTTGCAATATACACTCCATGTCGTACTCCATACATACGATAGATTTTACGTTTCAATGAAAAACGTAAAAAACATATCTTAAAATGATTTCAAAATTTTGTTCACAATTTAAAAAAAAACCTATTTATGTATATGTATAAATAAATAAAATTACTGTTCTTCTTAAAAATGAATTTGGAGTTATTTGAAAATCGTTTAAAAAAATGAATTGATTGTTCAAAGTTTTATACGAAGCCCCAACAAATGTGTAATAGATCTGACATATTATCCAACTTAAGAGCCTGTGTACGACGATAAGAGAGATAAAACATATTGGTATTACATGCTCAATAATTTATACATTAGTATATACTATAAATAATGTATTTAAATTTTGCCAAATTATATACATATATGATATGGAAGCGAAAATGTGTATGGATATTCATACATTGTTTATATAAACAATAATAATAATAATAATGTATTTAAAATTTTAAATGCATATATGCAAAATAAATTTATGTACATGATTTTCATGATATAAACCGGTATACCATATATATATATACTAAAGAAAAAAAAATAAATAAATGTATATATAAAAATAAAGGTAAAAATGTTTATTTTGTGCCAAAGAATCGTTTAAAATTATATAAAACATTGGATGTTATTCAAATTTTTACTATTACTATTTATAATTTCTAAATATAAATATACGCAATTCCATTTCAAATGAATATATAACAATGGAATGGAATATATATATTTATATATATAGACAATTCAAATTAGAATAATTATACCATTTTATTATATGTATATAACATAGATATACATAGATTTCTTTTGTTTATTGTATATATTCATATCGTTTTATAATAACCCACATTTACCTTAAAGTGTTCTTGTCTATTATATTTGTATAATTACAACATTTTATGTATAGAATTTGTTCTTTTTTTTTTTTTATTTGTTTGTTATTTCAACAAAATGAAATAATGAATATACTCATTCAAAAAAAAAACAAATTCATGATAACAAATTTATATATGAAATCTTATATAAATCCATTTTCAATGTCACTAACAACGTATAAATATATTTATATCATTTTTATATTATTATTGTTTTTTTTTTTTCAAATAATCATTCATATACATTATCTATATGCTCATTTTACCGTCAAATAATTTTACCATCCTTTTGGCAGGATTATTTTTTTAATGCAAAGCAAACAAACAAACAAACAATAAACGTGTATTCAGAGGTATTTATGATTCTACATTTAAAAAAAAAACTGTTATTATATACAAAACATACAAAAAAAAAATGAATTTGAATACAAATCTCTTATATTTACAATAACACAGAATATAAAAACAATAGTTTATTTTTAAATATACATATAGTTTAAATGCATCTAACAATATAACCTTATATATATATATCTATAAAAATGTATATTTAACATTTATATTGTATATAATTTTGAATAAAAAAAAATGAAAATAAATAACAATCGTAAAAATAATAGCTGCGCGTATATTTAAAACAGAGGATAATTGTTGAAAGTTCTGAAATTCATCTTCAATCTCTGATTTTTGTTTTAATTTATTTATTTATGATTTAATTAACCCTTTCGATAGATTATTTGGCGAACAGCAAAAACGATGGAAGTATAAGGAAGGAAGCAAAATAGGACTCAAACAATCTAAGATTACACTAGGGCTGAGTGTAGGACATCGCAATATGAAGGTTCTAGGAATGGAACTCTTTGAAAATTTGTTACTTTTACAATTGGACATGGAAACTTCAGGTGACATCTGGTCTGGTGTTGATGAATATTCTCAAGGATGACACGTGTAGGCTCTGCGTCTTGAGGATGAAGAAACGGCTGTGCTCAATGTATGCAAAGGTCCAGCTTTAGAGACCATAAAGGTGACTGGTGGCCCGCTTCTTTCTATAAGAGTTCAGAGTTCAGTCTGATTCCCTTCAAAGAGATACTTGAGATAAGGAGGGACACTGTATTCGATGATCAATCTGGTAGACCTGATTGGCAAGGTAAATAGGTGTCAATCGGAAGGTATGAAAAGGGGCCTACATGAGGCCTGATTCGGAAATGTCGCAATCGAAGCATAAGTCAGTATCAGTAAGGATCATACACAAGCACTCGGGTAAAAATACAGATATCAGATACAAACCCTCGGGTGCGTACTCTTTTTTTAAGATTTCCCCTCCTTCGCTAAATTAAAAAACCTCTTTCGATACGGTTGTACATATCCTATAAAAATATATACGCATTGCTTATTTATATATATATAACATATACATAAATTTAATATAATTTTATGCATATATTATATAAAGGATATTTATTGTTTTGTCTAATTGTATTGTATTCCTTTTCTGGATCTTCATTATGTATATATGAATTCTATACGACTTGATTCAAATATCCTATATTTAATACTATCCTTTATATCATTAAGAGTATGTATATATATATATATATATATATGTTATGAAATGGATCAAATGAATGCAATGCAGGAAATGTTCCCTTTTTCTAGAACACAAAAACGCATTATCTAAAATTCTATTCTATAAAAATTCTATTCAATTTATCAAAATTACTATATATAAAAATTCACAGGATTTTAAAATTCCAAGCGATTCAACCCAAATATGCATAATGTTTTATTTTATTTTCGATTTTCAATATATATATATATATATTTATTATTTAACTAATTCATGTAACTAATTCATGTTTTGAGTAGATTAGAAAACCACCGCCTGAGCATTTAGGTTTGGCTATATGTTACATTAAAAAATTACAAAAATAGCAATACGAAATTTCAACGATGAATTTGGGTTTTTTTTTTTTTAATTTTATTTACGTATAGGTCTTATATATAGGTCGATAGAGATAGGAAAAAATTGATACACAGAATTTACTGAAGATAATTATGTAGAATTTTCCTTAGACAATCAGGTTCCTTATGGAAAATACTGTAGAATTTCCTTTAGAAAACTATAAGTAGAATTTCCTTAAGGAAAATTATATAAAGAATTTCCTTCCAGAAAATGATACAGAGAATTTTTTAAGGAAAATTATATAGAAAATTTCTTTTAGATAATTATGTAGAATTTCTTTATTGTTATAGATTATATAAATTGGGGTGCGTTCTAAGTCCTAAGTCACTGAAACACTTCACCCTTCGATATAATTTCAAAGAATTCCTTAAAGATTATTATGTTGAATTTTCTTTAACGAAAATTATGTAGAAAATTCCCTGCAAATTATATACATAGAATTCCTTTGAGGAAAATTAGGTAGAATTTTCTTTAACAAATTATGTAGAATTTCCTTCAAGAAAATTATACAAAGAATTTCCTTTAAGAAAATTATACAGAGAATTACATAAAATTTCGTACGTTTACAACAATAATTAAATATTTTGAAATAAGAAAATATGATATATACATAATTGATCGAAATCATGACAATCAATATATGTATATAAACTTTGTCCTTTTATATTATGGAATGTTGAATTTCAGCACATAGGAGTTATATAAATATTATATATATCGAGTATTTTAGCTTAATAAATGTATAGGTATCATTTTGTATATAATAAGTAAGACATTGTATAATCATAGAACCATGAAATTGAAAAAAAAAAAATGCTAAAACATTTATATATTATTATGTTTATATTTATATCATATATTATATATACTTGTTCTTGTATATTGTAGGAATATTTACAATATTTGACTTTGTCTAAATATATATATATACATAAATATATTTAACCCATTTTTTTATTGTATGACTGTCGTTTATGGTGGATCTATATGTATAAATATATATCGTAAAATATATATACTCGCTTTTATTTAAGTTTTTACTCTTTTGACATTTGGTATCCAAAATCTCGCTATATCTAATATATATCAGGTATAAAACACGTTGGAAAAATCTTTGAGATGTATGGAAAATGAAAAAAAGGCATGAAACAGTTGATAAAAGGACGTTATATAAGAGAATGGCATGATAAATATCTTATTTTCGAACTTAAGAAGGAGATCACAAATACACAAAATTTAAAGAATAGTCAAATTCGTATAGTTGATGCAGAGAAACTTTATAGCGATATCTTGTTTGATGTCTAACCAATTTTCTTGGTTTTTTCTATAATAAACGTTTGAAGCAAATAAAAATACTTTTATAGGAAAATCGTTTGTGAGCATGTCCCTTTAGAGTTTAGATCCTTCGCATAAACAAATCCAAAAAAACGAATAATCGGAAAAATCCTTATGAGGAGTCATTTGGTTAATTGATTTCACCATCCATTCATTTCCTGATGCTTGTTTTGCCTATAAACATTCACATTTTGTACCTTTTATTTTCGACAGTTTTTAAGAATTATTTAAAATATCATACTATGTGATAATTGGTATAATATATAAATATCACATGTTTTTTTTTAAATATGCTAATTATATATATGATTATAATTTATAGAAAAGTGTTTAAGTTAATTTCATGGTTAATCGTTTTGATTTTTTTTTCTTTTTGTAATACACACATTTTATTTTTTTTTTAGAATATGTTATATTTTAATGAATATTGTATATTTTGTGAGTTCGTAATCTTAAATTTAAAAATTAATTAATTCTTTAACATATACAAAACACACAGACATAAAAAAAAATGTTTGGTGGACAAAAATAAAAATAGGTGAATTAAAAAAAAAAAAATTTAAATATATTTATAATATATAAATTATCGCACACAGTTTAAACTAACTGATATTTGAATTGAAAAAAAAATTGTATTATATATGAATAGAAAATGCGTATTTATTTTCGGGAGCTCTCACTATCATTATAAAAGTATAGATGATAAATATATAAGAAGAGGTTATTTGTATATATCAAAAAGATTATATTTATTTTTTTCTTAATTATCTATTTATAGAATTCATAATATAGTTATTTTAAAACAATCCTATAGGCAGCAAATAAAAAATAAACTATAAACAAAAAAAAAAAAATACGGATTTATTAATAGAGAAAAATATATACTATATATATAGTTTGTACAGTTGTACACCATTTTGAAATGTATATTAATAATTTTTTAAATATATATATATCAACATTAATTATTCTCTGCGATGCTTTTCAATTATAAAGTTACATTTTCCAAATAGACTCTAAAGGAATTTCAAGATGCAATATACATACCCCGAGTAAAGAATTTATTTCTTTGTAATATATAAATCTATCAAATCTATTAAAATTTTTGTATATTTTTTTACACGCATCTATATTTGATGTATGAAAATGATAATTTTTTTGTTTTTTTAAGTATATGTTCAAACGTTTTATCGTTTTATATATACTATACAAGTTATATATCCAAAACAACCAACAAAATCATAACATTTAAATTTAATTAATGACATGTCATTCGATCGAAAATATATATGTATGTACGAACTATACTTGCTGCGGCCTGTGTGTTTATAGTGTTATTATTATTACTGCGTGCGGGAATATAGATATACATATATATGAAGGAAGAATATATACATAATGTGAATAATGAAAGATGTTTGCGGTAAGAAAACAATTTTTTTTTTCTTATACTACATGTTAAAATGTTTTCTGTCAACGCATCAATTTGCTTTGATTTAAAGAAAATAAAAAATGACAACTCATTGTAATCATTTTTTTTATTTAATATATATATATATATATATTTTTAACAATTTTATTTTTTTTATATGTTTCGTGAATATACTTTGCATATATTTTATAGTGAATTTTTTGGTTATTTATAAATAATTTATATAAATTCTGAGAAGCGGTTAAGTTTGAAGAAAAGGGTATATATATATCAAAACATCCCTTCTATTTACCTTGTAAAGGTTTTCTTTTTTTTATTCGTTTATCTCAAACAATTTTTAAATTCTATAAATACTCGAAATATTGTCTATAGGAAATCCTAATGGGGTTTGTGTATTGAAATTGTAAAAAAAATTACATTACTTGAAATTGTAGCTGGTCCCTTCGTTTCCACTCCTTTTCACATAAACACATCCAATGGAATGTTTTACTGTATAATTGATTTTTAATTCAACTTAACATCAATTTTTCAAATTCATTTCATTTGATAATCAGCCTTAGACGAATATTATATTTTTTTATTTTGATATATACAAGAATTAACGAGTTGTAAAAGAGAAATAAATTGTCATTTATTATGTAAAAGTTAACTTCTATATAAAAAAAATACATGTCACATTTTTTTTTATGAATTTAAAAATAGGTTTGAAAATATATATGTATATTGATTTTATAATATTTATATATTAAAGGTTTTTTTTTAATATTCAGATTTTTTTACTAATAATAATAATTTTACTTTTGTATATAATCATTTTTTGCGGATGTAACATCGAGGATTTTGTTTGGTGGATTTTTTTTTATGAAAATGTATATATGAATTAAGAGAATTATCAATATATTTATATATTAAAAATACAATAGCATTGTCTGCGTAATGTAAATTATTGATATTACACAGCCGTTTTGTATATAACAGAAACACATTGTGATATAAAGACAATGTTAATATATACCTTATAAATTTAATGGCGTTAAAAATAGACCAATTTTATAGTATCACAAATAATATATAATATATAGTATACGATACGATACGCAATATTAAATTAATTGGTGTATTGTATTATTGAGAAAATGTAAAAATTTATATAGAAATACTTTTTGACAAAAAATCTTCGAAGACATTCTTGACACATATTCAAAACAAACAATATAATTAAACTAAATTAAATTCATTTTATTATATATACTGTGACGGCCATTGATATATAAAAGATTTTCCTGTTTTTAAATGTTTTAGCTTTGAAAATGTTTATATACATAAATTTATAATAAAAATATAGAAAAACTATTTCATTCATATATGAAATATGTTTGATATTTCGTATATGTTTATTTTATATGTAAGAGGTGTCTAAAAATCTAAATCTTCAGAATGTCTAAAAATATCTAAACATAAATTATCAAAAATAGTATCAACAAAAATATATCTTTAATTTAATCCCACTACTTTAATTCTATTAAAATTGACCAATAATTTCTGATATACAAAGACACAATAAAAAATTATATTTTATTCAAATTCTTCTTCGTTCATTATATGTCTAACTTTTGCAATATAGTAAATAAAAGTATACTTGTTAATAAGAAAAAAAAAATAAATAAAATATGCATTACACATTTTAATGTAAAAGTTTAATATATCAAAAAAATATATGGGAAATGTTTTATATACATATATACAATATAAGATTATTCGAATAAAACAAAATATATAAATAATGAATATAAAAATTTATAGTATGAATAATTATATTTATAATCGTATTTATTATTATTATATATAGATATAGAATTCTTTTCAAATAAAAAAAATAAATAATAATCACATTTAGAAACTTTATAACTTACACATAATTGATTATACGTATGTAAGTAATTATTTGAAAATAATGCAAAACGTTTTAATTCGATTATGAACTGTATAATTTTCTAGTGGAAATATAATATATATAATTTGCTAACGCAATTCTGTATAATTGGCTGACTGAGAAAATTCTATAATTTGTTGAGCAAAATTTACTATAAAATAACATAAAATAACTTGAACCAGTTCTCTATTACTTTCAATGCAAAATCTATCTAATTGTCTAAAGGAAATTTTGTGTAATTTACTGCTAAGGAAATTTTGTGGAATTTGATGTGGAAATTCTGTATAATTTTCTAATGAAATTCTGTACAATTCGCAGAGGAAATTGTGAATAAATTACTGTTCAAAACCATGTATAAATTGTCTAGGAAGGAAAATCTGAATATAATGGGGAGTAAACTGTGTGAAATTTTCATAGAATATATACAATGTATAATTTGATGACTAAATTCGGTATAAGTTGTTGATTAAAGGATATATAATTTTTGCAAAGGAAATTCTGTATAATGTTGAGGAAAACACCATATAATTTAGAGGAAATTTTGTCTAATTTACTAAGGCAATTCTATTTAATTTACTGATCTAAAGATCTGAATAATTTGCTTAGTAAAAGGGTAGCGGAAAATTTCTAAAATTTTGAAGTAATTTACGGAGGAAAATTTATATAATTTGTTGAGGGAATTCTATATAAATTGATGAGGAAATTCTGTGTAATTTTCTTAATGAAATTCTGTGTAATTTTCTTTGGGAAATTCTGTACACTTCGCAGTGAAAATTCGGTATAATTTACTGAAGAAAAATCTGTATAAATTGCATAGAGAAAATTCTGTATATTTTGTTGAGGAAAAGTTTGTATATATCGTGATGCGAAATCTCTATGATTTGCATAGGAAAAGCCGTGTATTTGCCTAAGAAATTCTGTATAATCTGCTGAAGAAATGCAAGATAATTTGGTGATTTGACTTTGCGTAATTTTTAAAGGAAACTCTGACTAATTTGATGAGGAAGTTCTGTATAATTTTCTAAGTAAAGTATTCATAATTTTCCGCGGAAATTCTATATAATTGGTTGAAGACATTTTGTATAGTTGACTGATGAAATTCTGTATAATTTGTTAAAAAATTCTATATAACATTTGTTCAGGAAATTGTGTATAATTTTCTTAAGAAACTTCTGTATAATTTGATGAGGAAAAATCTATATAATTTCCATGAATTTCTGTATACTTTACTTAGGAATTTCTGAATGATTTGCTGACGAAATTTTATATAATTTTGTGAGGAAATCCAACATAATTTGCTAAGAAAATTTTGTTTAAGTTTCTTAAGGAAATTCTGAATATTTTGTTGACGAAGTTCTGGGTAATTTGTTGACTAAATTCCGTATAATTTACTGCTCTAAAGATCTGAATAATTTGCTTAGTAAAAGGGTAGCGGAAAATTTCTAAAAATTACGGAGTAATTTAATTTACGGAGTAATTTAATTTGCTGGGGAAATGGTATATAAATTGTTCAGGCAATTCTGTATAAATTGACGGGGAAATTCTAATTATTTCATAATATAACATTTTGGTAAAACTTGAACTCATCCTTCCCACTCTTGCCCATACCAATCCAAGTATCATATCAAATATTAAAGTGTATATATATATTAAAATAAAATAAAATTAAATATAGTTCCATAACAATTGTAAATATAATATTAATATATTAAATCACATATAGTACATTTATATGTAATGTATTTAATCTATTCGCATATTATTGTTATTATATATAACATTTTAAATATTTAGGAATATCATATCCGTGTGCGTATTATCATGTCCGGTCATATCATTTTAAATTTTTACTGTTTTTTATTATCATACTATACCATATATACTGAAATGATAATATAATTTTGTTTTTTTTTGTTGTTAATCAACCGTATAAATATGTTTTCATTATCGATTTTACCGTAGGCCAATCTTTCTATATATATTAGTATATTTTTCAACATATAATATGAAAAAGGTCTCTATATATATATATCATAATGTTATGCAGCGACATAATGTAGACATAATGTATATCATATAAAATGGTTTATTATCTATATATATATATATATATATATATATATAGACATATCCGTCTAAATAACCAATAAACTTACATATAGAATAGATACACGTGAAAGTTATACTTTTGACCTAAAATATTTACGCATCAAATTTTTCTCTATATATATATTATATATAGCATATGGTATATGTATAATAATGAAATGTAATTTATATATATAGAGATCTCCGCAATGGACAATAACAAATACATATATTATTGTCATGAATAATGAAATTGTCTGCCTATATGTTCATTATGTTCACTATATGGATGATTTTAAAATTTCATTGTCATATATAAATGATTTGGTTTATTGTCAAAACAGTAAAATATACGGAAACTTTAATGGGGATGCAATAATTGGAGATTATTGTCATAATTACTATATAATATTATCTAATGGATTTCGCAATCGAGTTTAAATTATACATAAAATCATTATTACATTTATAAGCACTTACGATATACGTCAAGTAAATTGTTTTATTATCGATATTGGTCGATTGGTTTTTTAAAAATCCAAAAAGCAAAAGAATATGTAAAATCACCTGAAATCCGTTGGTTGGAAAATTTTTCAATTTATTTCTATTTCTCATAATATTTCTTATTCTATGTATTTTTTCTGATCCCATCCCTACCATCTGCTGTACCATTTCCATTCGTATCCAGCAAGGAATTATTATATATACTGATCATATTTCATTGAGTTCATTTGAACCAATTCACGTATACATGATAAAACAAAAATATATATTGTATAAATGCTATATAACAATAAAACAACAATCATTATTAAAAAACTAAAAAAAAAATTTACAAAATTCTTCTTTTTTTTTTGTATATTCATTTCGAATTCAAAATTTTATTTGTATATATGTTATAATATATGAATATATCTTGTTTTATCCATGTGTTTCTTCCAGAAATATATAAATTCAAAAGCACCACATAAATATATAAACGAACAGATTTTTTACCGTAAAATTATACATATAATAAAGATATAATAATGATATACTCGTATACGTATATATGTAAAAAAATAAATAAATATAATACACACATATAGGGAAATTTGAAAAATATTGAAACCAACTTTCGATGAAATCAGCATTTTTCTTTTCCAATTTATTTATTTATTATATTTATTTTTTTTTTTCAAATGAATATCTATTCTATATAGTCTATATCCTTATTGTCATTTAAGAATATCTAACAAATAAATCATAAACAAATGCTGCCAAATACAAACATATAAAACAATATAATAATATTTATATATATATATAATTTATAATATATATATTAGAATAGTCATTTCACCTTGTTCAAATTGTTCAAAAATTCAAATCAAAAACGATGTAATATACATACAATGAACATATAGGGATTATGTTGATACAACAATAACCATGTAATATATGCAAAAAAAAATAAACCATCATCATATTGTTTCACAACACAGATATATCTTCATTCATTCATTCATTCATTTTTTTTTCATATTTCAAAAGGTCTCTAAAAAGAACTATTTTATTTTTTAATATACATACCATTTTATATATTTACTATATATATATAGATATATATTATGATATTTACTTTTAAAAAGATAATTATTATAATGCAACATATTGATAATTTAATGATTATGAAGATGATTTTAATAATTACTCTTTTAATAAAAAGTCAATTTTGGTTCTATATAAAATTGTATTTAAGATGGAGTTTAATTACAATAAGGGATGCTTATTATATTTTTTATCCATATATATTAAAAGATAAGGGTTTTTTTATTATATATTTATGTGTATTCTCATTAATTATAAAAAAAAAATAGTTATTCTTGCAAAAATGTAAGATTTCTTTAATTATAATGTGTGTGTGTGTATATAGCTCTTGTAAAATTGATAAAAAATTTTCCTTTAACATAATAAGATGTAATTGATAAAATTATATATATATATATATACTTTAAAGTTCTATATACATAGACATAAAAATGTATGAGTATAAATATGTTAATATTATAATAAAACATATATATTAGGCGTAGGATTTAATAATGCGGATTTTTTGGCTTGAAAATGGCATTTATTTGTATAACAAAATGTAACGCCATTGCAAGTTAATGTTGCGTTCTACACGAATTTTCATCCAATAACGCTCGCAATTCTTCGTCTTCAAATTTTTTTGGCTGACCTGGCCGTTCTTTGTCTTCCAAGTGAAAATCACCATTTCGGGAGCGTACAAACCATCGTTCACAAGTTGCTTGAGCTGGAGCATGTCCACCATAAGCTTTAACCAATAAACGATAACTTTCAGCAGCGGTTTCCTTCAAATTAAAGAAAGTTATTAAACTTCCCCCCCAAAACAACTTTTTCAGGCATGTGTTTCGACATATTCGAAGCAAAATAAAGCTTTGTTGTTTACACTTCAATGAAATGACGTGTACTGAAATTTATAGCCTAATGACAGACAAAAAAAAGAAAATGGCCGCGGTGTGTTGCGATACACTCAACGATAGTTGCGCCATCTGTTATTTAAATACGCATTTTTAATTCCTACACCTAATATATATATTTTATGTATACATGCATTCAAATATATACTAAAACTAATATACACTATAATACAACCACAATTTGCAAATGGAAAACTGCACTAGAACTGCACATATATACCAGATATAACGGTTTGAAGTGAGCGTTCAGATACAAAAACAAGTCGAATTTTGTACCAGAAAATTATGATTTGCGGAAAGCATTAATTTTTTGTTTTGATTTAAAGGGAAATTGCTGCAAAATCTTTCAGAATCAACATGCAAAAGATTTAGGTTTCAACGGTTTAGAGATAATGATTTTACTGTTAATACTGATCAATTTAAACCATGCATTGATCGAAAAATGACCCGATCGATGATACACGCATTGACTGAGCATCACTTCGTTTTCTAGGGAGAAGTCGAAAATTGTGTGTTTGATTCGTTTGCTTTCTTCACAAATTGGCAGAAAGGTGACCACAAATGTATAGAAAGCAATGACAAATAATACTTCGAAGAAAATGTTTTTTACTATCTCATTTAAAATTAGTTACTTTCATAAAAATAAAAACGTTCATTTCATCACGGTATAACTATATATATAATAATTGTATATTATATATAGTTCTCATATATAGAAATGTATGTAAAATCCGCTTCTTAAGTATATATACATATTTATGAAGAATTAGAACTTTAAGACAGTTTATCATAACTCAGAAATTGGTATATCCTTTGTGCCTTCGGAAATTTAATTTTGAGTTAAATTAAATAAATATTTTTATATAACTTAATGGTGTAAATTTCAAAATATATAGATTTCCCATTCAATACTTTGAACGATTTATTAGTCTCAATTTATTCGATCCGTCGACCCTCAACCGTGATGTGGTTTCGCCTGCGATATTAATATAACATTATAGATAGTGTTTTTTTTTCAAGTGTAACCATTTTACAAATACCTATAATATTTTTATCCAATCCTATTTTTTTTTTTGGTACTTACTTATTTCTTTATAAACATTAACCGCATTTTTAACAAATTACATCCTGTTTTTTCCCTTTTCCCAATTCCTCTATTTTTGATTAATTTCAGCCAATGTCATTATAAGATTTATATCCATTACAAATACAGTATCAAGCACACATTTTAAATACATGAAAAACATGCGTTAATTGCGTTAATGTCCTGCGATTACCCCATAAAGTAATTTTCCAAAATTTTACAATCAAATTTTTAATCTTTTCATTTCAATACATCAATATACCTATATATACAATATACGTGTATAATTTTTTTTATATATATTTATGTAACTATCCGTATGGGAAAATTGAAAATGAAAAAATAAAAATAGAAAAACTATTTGTATACATACATTCAAACACATAGCACACAACGAGAAAATTCTATACATTTATTTTTCCCCGCCGTTCCGTTAATATATATTGCATATATATGAATATGCCTATACAAAATATATATACTATTGTGGTCATGTATATATGAAATGAATGGTTTTGGATGTAGAAAATGTAGTTGCGATAGTATAATTTTCTCTTCGTTTGTGCGGCATTGAGGATATATAGAATATATATATACAATAGATATACACGAAATACGAATGCCGTACACCAAGAAAATTGAGTATCACAACATTGTATAATTTTGTCTGTTTTTTTTTTTTTTTGTTTTTTGCATCCAGTTGGACGATGGCTGTTGACGCGACTTGTTAAACAGCATCCATATATATATATATATATATATATATATATATATAGATTGTATATATATTTTCATATTTTATTATTTTCTTTTTCAAATATTTGTGCGTTATAGTTTTAAGTTCAAATTTGTTTTTTTTTTTATAATATACATGCTGCATTTCGAGTCCTGCTGATAATACGGCGAATTGTAATTGAAACAAAATTTTAAGTTTTATTGTGAAAATGTGATGAAAATATACACAATTGCATATATATAAATAAGTTAAATAACAATAATAATAATAATAATACATTTAATGATGTCCTATTTCGTGTGCATTTATGTAATAACGAAACAACTTAAAAAATCGGATTAATTTTTAAATCGAATTGAATTTTAAACATTTTTATTTATTATTTATTTAATCAAATATAAAAGTGTTTTTTTTTTTTTGGTTTTCTGTATTTATTTATTAAATTTTTTTCGGGCAACTCCAAAAAAAAAAAAGAAGAAAATTAAAAAGAAAATTGAATATTGCACATACACAAAAAAAAAAATAATTGTGCATTATGTGAAACATCTTATATAGTTAGTTATATTGTTATATATTATATTGTATATATATGTATATAGATATTTATATATATCATAATAAGATATATAACAAAAATTCTATATATCTATATATATATATATATATATATGCATTTATAATATATTCATGATTTTTTTATTGTTGTATATATTTTCCTATATGAGAGGGTACTCGGTATTTATTTTTTTTTTTTTATATAAACAATTTTTTTTAAATTACATTTACTTAATTCAAGTAAAGTATATTCTGTATATATAAGAACTATTAAAAAAAAAATAAAAAAATCTGTGTAATATATTTCTATATAGTTATATGAAGACAGAAGAAAAAAAACTGTGTGATTTTCTCAAGTATATTAAAAAAAAATTGTTTTTTTCTTTTTTTTTATTTTGATTAGATTTGCGTGTGAATGAAATTTTTCCAGTTATAATTATTTATTTAAAAAATTGTTTTTTTTTCTGATTTTTTCTCAAATTGTATTAGTTCAATTTACATTTTTTAATGATTGATTTATGTGTGCGTATATATATATAATAAACAGCAATCAATGTGCCATTGAATGTTTAACATATTTAACATATATAGATTTTGCGATATGTGATTATGTACATATATATATATATATATAAAAATAAGTGAGTTTGGTTTTTAAATTATAATTCATTTTTTTTTTGTTTTTAATTTGTAGACAAATTAATTTTTATTTTTAATTATGATAAATATACACGTTAATAATTATACATTTAAACATTTTATTATTTTAATAATGTTTTTTTGTTAACTATATATATAACTATATGGTGGATAGTTTAGAGAAAATATATATATATATATATGTATATATAAAATAATTATGCGGTGATCAACAATAAAACCGCATCATTGAAGTTTTTCACACTATATATATAAATAGAAAACTCTCAAAAATTGGATAATAATAATACATAGAGCAGCTAATATTATGTGTTCAAAGTAAAGGAAAATTGTAAGTATTGTTGTATATATGGCATATAGTTTAAAATTTATGTTATAAAACAGAACTGATTTTTTTCATTTTAAATTAAACCAAAAAAAGCTCTTTATTGTGTATTGTATATGAAATAAATTTTGTTTATTTTTCTTTTATTAAAATAATCATTCATTAATTATTATTATTATTATTATATATACTTAAAATTTATATCGTGAAAAATTTATTATTATTTTATAGTATATATATATATATATATATATATATATATTATTCAATTGAAATGTTTATTTTTAAGTGCCATTAAGACTTTTAAATTGCTTTGATTTTTCTTTTAAAATTTTAAAAGAGACTATGTGTTTGTATAATCGTGTGTGTCTTTGTTTCATGTTTTGAAAAGAAAATAGAAAAAAAAAACATGTATTGTATATATATATATATAATTTTTTTTCTTTCTTTTATACTTGAATATGCGGTTGTTAGTTCTTTTTTTTTATGATTTTTTTTTTTTTATAAATGACGTTATTGTTTTTCTTTTTTTAATTAATAATCTCCAATGTATATATTAAAGTATTTGTTTAATTTTTGATTAAATAATCTCCGTTTTGTAAATAATTATATAAATTTAGAAGAACTCGACTTTAATTATGAATTAAGAACTATATATAAAACCAAATGGCTTTAAGAATTTTCTTCCCAAAATATCATATTTAATTTAATAGTACTTTAATATAATGTATTAATATTTATATATTTTGTAATAATTCGATAATAAGGTAATAAATTTATATGCGCATCTATATCGAATTTATATGTATAAATATCGAATATTTATTTATATTTATATATTGATATGGTGTCTGTTAATAGCTGTTTAAATATAAATGTACCGCCACTTGTTTTTCATATAATATAAAATATATGAAAAAAGCATATATATATATATTAGGTAATTCTTTTATAATGATGACTGCAGTGTCATGTTTCCAATATTACCACAAAAATCGAAAATAGAACAATAAATATATACATAAATGTAGTGCAAAATTTATATACATAATATCATAAACATATTTATGTATATTCTCTAATATTATATATATTTATATACTGTATATTATATACATATATTATATTAGTATACTTTATATATACATATATGGTCTTCATATTATATTATATAGTATATATATGCATATATATATATATATATGAAAACTCCTCATTATAGCCTTTGGAAAATGTATATACCATATATATGTAGAGAATATAATAAAACACTGCGATTTTCTATACATATATATGTATATGATATCTTATTACAACATTATGTATATGATTCTATATATATTATATACCCATAGGACACTTTATTATAATCATATGAGCAAGCTCATTACAAATATAATTTTAATACATATATAATGTACAGTATATTTATATATACATCTATATACTATATATAGATTATTATTATATTATTAAGACAATTTGTATAATATTTTTTTTTTTTTGTATATGAGAACAACTTACATGAATTACATTAGACTTAAATGATAATCTTTTCCGCGTATATATGCCGATATCAAAATTGACCCAAATTATTGAAAGTTTTACACTTTATATATATGTATATATATATATATAAATGCGGTGTTGATCATATAAATGTATATAATTGATATATAATCCGAATGATATATAAGTACATTTGGTTTTACTATATATATTCAGAGTATTAACCATATAGGATGCATTACCTCATAAAATTCTACACTTTTACATAAGCCGGGTATATATTTATAACCAGAAATGAAATGTTAACTCACTTCCTTAATTCTTAAGATAATTAAACCACGCTATATAGTTAGTGGATATTTCTTATATCTTTCTAGCGGCGCACCTTTGCCGCATTCTATCCCAAACCGTTTTCATAAGATATTCCCAAGAATAATAAAAGTATGTATTCCATCAGGAGATTTTTTTGCATAGATAATCTCTTTAAACCACTTAGAACTTCCAAATGATGATAAATCGATTTTGGTAATAAAATTTTACACAGACAGTCTCTGAACATAATTGGGGATCCTCTGATTCCTCGGGAATAATTTAATTTAAAGTTAATTTAATGCTAATTCTAATATAGTGTAACTTATCTTTCAATTACAATAACCAGTAATATGGAGATAAGTGATCTAGAATAGTCAAAAACATAAATATTCCGAAAAAAAAAATCGGGGGTTTTCGTTTATCTCCGTAAAAACAAGAATGGTCATAATTCTGAACACTTTGTTTGCAACTCAATAACTGATTTTTAGGTAGAATTTAATATTCGAAGATGTCACCAAAGAACATATAAACGCATAAGTAAACAAAATAAAGTTTTTACAGAACTTTTAAAATCAAATGCGGATATTAAAATATTCATATATGCATTCTTTGAAATACCCATATATATGCATCCTAGGGTTAAAGTATACTAAAAATATTGCTTTTAAAAGTTATGTATATACTTAATCATAATAAAAATTTTTTTTATCACTTTAAATGTAATTTTGTTTTCCCGCAAGCAGATAACATTTATGTACATATATGCGGCGGTTTTGTTATAATATTTTCTATATGGAGTTGCATTATGTGATATAACATTGAAATATTTTTGGTAATTAGAAAATCTGTTATTTAGCAATATATTACAAACGGTTAGGTATAGAATTACCAAACAATATGGGACTTGGAAGGTAAAAGAAGTTTTCAGAATTGTAACAAGTTCGGTTAAATTATCTTTTGGAATAGGAAAGTTATTATGAATAGGAAAGTTATTATGATTACTAAGGAGTCAGACAATGCTCTCAGAATAATGTTTAGGTACTTAAATGTTTAGGTTTAGGTATTATCAATAGATTTATCATTGGTTGGAAGTTATAAAATGTATGTTATTAGGGTTTTTCTAGATTCCAACAAATTACGAAAAGTTTTCAGCATTCAGATTTATGAAAAATCTAAAATTTCGTTTTTTTTCTTGTTATGAAACTTCAAAAATTGCAAAAAGTTAATAAAAAACAAATAATTTTGCAATTTATGTATTTTTCACATAAAAAATCCCTTTATTGGATTGCTAAGGTTCCAGAAAATGCGTTAGGATATTTAAGTATTTAAATCGGTGTTGAATTTCATTGTCAATCATGTTATCCTTCGTTCGAAGTTATAAACTTCAATAATATTATCTATGAAAAACCTCCTAAATGAGAAAATATTTGGGAATTTCTTGAAAACGGTTTCCGTAGATCGAATCACGCCAAACCTGTGGGATGTGATGTCTAACATGTTATCCGAGATTGTCACTAGAAATTATGATATAGTAATATATTGTTTAAATTGTTCTGTACATCTGTAAAATTCCTTTATTATGTTACTTATAGTGAATGAAAATTGGAAAATTCCTTTCTAAATATATCCATTCAAATGCAACTATCAGATACACTTTCTTGTGACATATAAAAACGCCATTTTATATATGTATACGAAACAAAAAAGTGTGCATCAAATAAGGAGATTATACAATCATAAAAAAACCAAATTGCATGCCTTCACAATTTTTATAACAATTAATTCATTTTGTTATATATAGTTAAAAAAGTTTTATTCTTTAATATTTTGCATTAAATTTCAGTTATTTATTTTTATTTTAAAAAATTCGTATATTTATCCAAAATTTTTAATTGCCACCCGTATTATAGCTTAACAAGAAATTATTTAATATTGAAATTGTAAAATAAATACTTAAAAAAATGTATTTTAAATCTACTATATAATGACATACAAAAAATAAATACAAAACAAAACTAATTAATTGTAAAGGTTAACAATTTCATATAGCACAAAAATTTTTTTTTGCAGCGAAAGAACAACAATAAGACGATAGATAACATATATACGTATAATAATAATAATATCATTTTAAATAGATAAATTTTAATTATATTCTAAAAGAAATAAAAATCAAAAGCTTTTTCATTTGCATATGTACGCAGATTCTTGCATGATATATATTTTTATACATACATGAATGTATTTATATATAGAGACAACGTATATATAGTGCAGAAGCATAACATATATATAAATATACCTATATGTATATAAAATGTTAGCACAAAAAGTCTATATATATATATACATGTATAATATGTCCTTTTAACCAAGTATATGTATAGAAACATAAAAATTGTGTACATATATATACAACAGATTATGTATTTATATGAATATATACACTGAACATATATCTACAATGCATATATAGGAATATTATGCAAATACAGCGAGAAGCAAATACAAAGTTTGCAAATTTATATATATATGTATAGACAACTGAACATTATATATTAAACTCTAAAAGAATCTATCCTTTTAAGGAGAATCTACAAAAATGTCATGTCATTTCATGCAAAATTTGTTGTTTATTTTTTTTTTTTTTTCACAAAGCAATTACGGTTGTGCGAAGCGCTATTATCACATCGTTACCTGTCTACATATGTTTTATTTTATTATTTTATTATATTTGTATATATACATTATACATATATATACACTTGTCCGCCGTTTTACACGGAAATTGTAAATCAAGGGGTTTCATCAAATTTGCCCGTGAAAATGTACTTTTTTTGTTTATTTATTTAACACCACCCGACCACCCGACCACCCGACCACCCGAGCGCCCGACCACCCGAGCACCCGACCATCGAGAAGTCTAATTTAATTGGCATGTGATTGAAAAGTGAAAATTTATCTTATTTTATAAATCAAAAAAAACGAAAATGCTTGTAAATCTAGGGGGATAAGTGTATATTTTCTATATGTATATTGTATATTCATATGAATTCATTCCTTATATGTTCATATATATAGGATTTCTTTTTGTTTACATACAAAATACGTAATATATTATTAGATATATACCTTCGTATAACACTCGCACATATAATACCTATGTTGTATTCTGCTTATAAATGTTTTAAATGATAAAATCGTTTATATAACATTGATATATAATATGATGATAGCGGTTCAAATGTGTATATATTGGAAAACTACATATATATATGGTCGGATAATGGAAAGGAAAAAAAAATACAACGCAAGACACAGTCTATACATATCAAATTAAGATGGCTTAAAATTATAAATCTAAAATCACAATATAAACATAAAAGTATAAATAAGATATTTTTTTTAACAATATATATAATTAGTATAATCTATTATATGTATATAGGTAAGAAAATCGTGTTCTGACATCCCCTGAAAATGTATTTATTTCGTTACAATGTAAACAAGTAAATATCTAATGGGTTCTGACTACATCTGATTTACGGTAGAGTGCTCAATATATTAAAAAAAATTACTATACAATGTAAATGTCCATTGCTATACTCGGTGTCGAGAATACACGAACTAGTTAATTCCTGATGAAGATTTAATATCAAAATATTCTCGATTTAGAGTACACACAAAATTTGACTCTGTTATGGTATATGTAGTTGATAAAAAAAAGCAAATTCTAACCTCGAATCCTATTGAACACATAAAAAATATGTTTTGTGTTTTATGGTTATTTTTGCGAATCTCAATTTTCACACGCCGAGTTGCATATTTTCCCAGACAGTTAATTATACCGTCACCCCAAAATCAACAAAATTAAGAAACCAACAACAGAATTGGCTACTGTTGAACACTCAAACCGATTGCCGGTTATGAGCGAAAATTGTTTTCCATTAGGATTAGTACACACAAAATACAAAGTTTCAATAAAATATAAAAACCCATTTTTCATTTATGTTTAACGCATCAATACCTTCACACAGAATTCTCTGCACTATAAATTGGTCGAGTGGGTGTTTGAAAGTTTTAGGTACATCTATAAAACATAATAAAAATATGTTAAATCTATAAATAAAGAACTTAGTGTAATTGAGATTAATGTAGTTTTATCGATGTGTTACAAAAAATGTTGATAAGATAATTAATTTAAAAAAAAGGCACATTTTCAATATAATTATGACAAAATTCTATATATGAAATATCATTCGTTTGCAAATATTTCATATATAAATACATATATTAATATTTCATACAATTTTATTTATCCTTTTTTTTGATAATATCATCATATATGAGTATCCTTTTTAATCCTATATGCTTCATAATAATTATATGTACTATATTTATATATGTAATTTAGCTAACTGACAAATGATATGCTATAGTGTATATAAAGGGGATTCTTATTATATATATAGTTATGTTTACATATATACGGACGGGTTGTTTGTTATTTTGTAAACAAAATAACATTTCCTCTTTAATATGTGGTTTATTTATACAAACGGTACATGTTGATTTGTGTAAATACACCGAACAAAAAAAAATATATACATACATATATGTATAGATGAAAAAATAAACAATATAAAGATTTGCTTATTCACGCATTTTCCAAATCAAATTGATATCATTTTGACATAATAAATATACTTGTATATATATTGAACATATATCTATATATATAGTGAAATGATATAGAAGATATTTACTTATATAATCTAATATACATGACAACATATAGATCTTATTTGTGAAAAGCAATTGTTTGTATACTTGTTATTGTATTGTATATATACAAAAGAAAAAAAAATATAAATCTTTTATAGATATTTCCGAAATGATAAATCAAGAAACCAGAAATCAAAAACAACATTTCTAAGCGTACATAATAAATAAATATTGAAATAAAAATACATGAAAAAAAAAACATAACAATCAAATAATTAAGATGTTTTTTTTTTTTTTGATAATTAATTGATCTATTTTATTTATGTTGTATTTTACCTATATTTTATCTATTTTCATGTAAAATTATGTATACCAAAATGTCTTTATGTAAAAATCCTTTATTTATTTATTTATACGGTTTATTCAAAGTGATAAAACGATATGATAAATTGCTGCATTATTAAAAAATTAATTAATTTATCTATCAATAACTCTCTATCAATTGTTTCTTCCTTGTTTATTCCTTTGAAATAATACACATCGTACAATCTCGATAGAAATTTATGTACATCATATTTTAAAACTGCTATAACATAATTTTTATATATTCTTTTATTTTTTTTTTTATTATTTTTATAATACAAAAAGATAAGAAAATGTGTGTGTGGGTGTTTGTGTATTTAAATATTAAAAGTACCACATAATTTTTCTAACAAAAAGATCAATTGAAAAAATTGGTTAAATATACGTGAAAGTATGTTTTGAAAAATACGGAAACAAAATTTTAATTGGTTGTATTCAATATTATAGAGTTATAGAGATATACATTTCTATACATGATGTTATATAAGAATTTATTATTTTTGTATATGGTATATATGAATATATGATAGATAGAATTTATCTATATTTATATATCGTTTTATCTATATATATATCTACATTTGTATAGGTACACTGCGGAAAATATTCTTAATGTTAAAGAACATATTAAGTGTTTGATGCATTGAATTGAGATCTAAATATATTTCACCAGTTAGGGTGGTCAAACAAATTCAAGTATTTATAAAGAAAAGAGTTTTTTAATATTGTTGTGATTTGAATTTTCCAAAAAATAATATTATTTATTGAATGGAAATAAATTAATGAATTTGAGATATCCTCAAACAGTGTGTCCCCCATTCCGAACACAATACAATGGTTGAAGGTTATGTGGCTCATTTGGTGTCGAAAACATGTTCAAAAATGTTGGTTGATACGACTGCGTTACGGAATTAAACGAAAGACCCCGATTTTTTTCGATTTTCATATTTTTCACTATCCTCTGGATCACGTATCTCCATATCACTGGTTATTGTAATTGAAAGATCAAATACACTATATTAGCATTAGCATTAAATTAGATTTAAATTAAATGTAAGATGATATAGCTAAGACAAACGGTTCGTTAGCTTTTGTTTTTACATACATTTCGATATCCTATCTCTGATAGTTTAGAAGTTATTCACAAAAACTCATGATGGAAGTAAAAAAATGTATTTTTTAAAGGGAAATTTTATAAATAAAGAGACAACGAAAATTTTAATAGCCAACTGTCCAATGATAATACTAAATAATTGTATCCATTATATGAAATCATAGCAAAATTTCATTTTATCAGTGTATATAAATATATATATATATATATATAAATATTTTATGATATAATGTCAGGAATTATGATCTATATTTTATTGCTATTTCTTTTTTACTACTTCATTTGTCAGTTTATAATATGCTAGTTAGTTATATATTTGATTCTTATTTATTATATAGCGAAAAACATTTTTTGTATCAATTTTTTGTTTTTGATATAATAAAGTTATTATATTAAAGGTTTTTATGTTTTTATCATCGAAAATGCATGCATGTAAATAATTGAATTTTCATTCAATATAGTATTAACGCAGTTTACAAAAAATCAAAACATTATTAATTATATATTATTAGTTTTTGATGTTAAAGTTATATTTAATGATGAGGATTTTATTTAATTAAATAAATTATATTGAAATTCTGTGAGGCATAATTTATAACATATGTATATTGTAGAATAGAGTACATTCATTTTTTTTTGTTTTGTAAACGCCGCATTGATATAAATATAAATGTGATTTATGCGTTTAATACATTCATATACATATTTGAAAATATGAATTGTAATGTTATATTTGGAAATTAATTCGCAAAATATATGAATTATGGATTATCATCATATATATTAATTATATATGTATATCGTTTGGATATAAATTTATTTATATGTGTTATATGTATTTAAAAATGAATTAATTGTTTTTATATATAGTTAATTTTATATAGAATTTCTACTGTGTACAAATATGAGTAAGACTTTTCAATTTAAACTTTCCTGGTTTATCTATTTGGACAAATGCTTTTATTTTTACGTTGATAGTACTGTTATTAACATTGCTGACAAATTTTAGGTAAATTGGTTCATTACTGTAGTAGTTACGTGTGTGTGTGTGTGAACAAAGAAAAGTTGTTGATTCGATTTGTTTATTTTTTGATAATGTCAGAAATTATTTAACAAAGAAGCAGTATTAAATTTTGTGCGCGAAATGAAATATCGGCCCCCAAAACGTTCAGAATGGTGCAGAAGGCCTTTGGCCTTTTGACTATCAGGATAATAAAAAGGACCACCGTATTTGCCAGATTTAGCTCCGTATTCGTATTCGTTCAGCAAACTCAAAAGACCACATCGGGGACACCGTTTTGTATTCGATTGAAGAATTAAAGGCCAAACCGAAGAGGGAACTGATGGCCATTCCGGAAGACGGGTATAAACAATGTTTTGAAAATTGGAAAAAGCGTTGGCATAGTTGCATTGCAAGAGGTGGGGATCATTTTGAGGGTAATGATTTAGATTTAGAAGAATAAATAAAGATTTCAAAAGTTATAAATAAAGTCTTACTCATATTTGTACACAGTAGTATAACTGAAATATTTTAAGGTTCTTGTTAACTAACCCACACATTTATGTATATGTTTATATTAATATGAAGTTTATCGCAGTTATTTTTACAGACCGCGATGATTTTAAAGTACAATATAAATTAACAAGTTGACAATTCAATTGTGATTATGAAGTTAAATTTTAAAAATTCCATTAATTTATGATTTTTCATAGAAGACAATTTTGAAATCCCTTCAAGAATCGTTCAAGAAATTTAGGCGATTTTCGAATACAATACAGTACCGTATGACAAAATCAAAAATGTAATTTTTTTCAAACTTTCTGCAATATTTGAAAAAAAAATCTTTGAAAAAATTAACCAATTTCCAAATTGTCTTGAACAAAATGATCAGAATTTACTTGATTATACTTGACAGAAATGAGAATTGTAAGAAAACTAAGGTTGTAATTCAAAAAAATCACCAAATTTGGAAAATTTTATGGAAAAAACCATTTTTTTGTAATATAATTAATTTTAATTTTGAGAACGCATACCTTTTTATACAACCTCAAATCGTTTTGTTCATCAGGACACAATTTATCATGCCATGCCATTGAACTGTTGTTTCCATTTTTTATATTTTAAAAACTCAACTATAATATTTTCAATTGATATTACGACATGCATTTAACAAATAATATATACTGTAAAATTTTATATATATAGTATAGTGAAAACGTATACGTATATTTACAATAAAATATTATTCGTTTTTTTTTTGTATATAACAAAAATATTAAACATACACGTCAAATAAATTTTAAATGAATTATATGTATATGTTATATTTATCCATATGTTTATTCAAAAATCAAATCATTTTTAATCTTTCATGTATATATGCGTATAAATATATCACTATATATATATATATATCTATATATTTTATTGGAGTCAACTATACCATGTACATATAAATGTTTTTTGTGTATATACAACACACGCATGCAGTTAGTTTTTGATTGAGTGTAATATATATATAATATAAATGTTTATATTACAAAATAAACATATTTAGTGAAGATTAACTATATATATATATATGTATGTATATCTACTATAATTTTCTATCTGTTCTTATATCTATATATGCATCGCGCAGTTTTCGTCATATTTTCATAATATTTATATACATAATATATGAGTATGCATTTATTATATAGTTTTCTTCATTATTTTTCTTATTATATGCTGCAATATAAAATTCCCCTCTACCACATATACAAAAACTAAGAAATTTTCTTTTTCCATATATATAGAACAATCCGATAATTTCTATTTGTTTGATTTGATTTTACTGTATTCATATGATGAGGATAAATAGTATATACTTATGTTAAGAAAAAAAAAAAAAATAAAATTATCAAAGATTAAATGTAATGTTTTGGAATAATTTTATTTGTTTCCATGTTTCAAATTTTTATATATTTGTTTATTTTGTATTTCTTCTTAAGTATAATAAAAACATCATATATATATACTTTGATATGGTTCACTCTCATCTGCCTATACAATAACTTTTACATTCATCATATATTGTATATATAGGTGTTTTGAAATCGTACATCTTTTTATATACTGATGAATACATAGTGAATATTTACTTCAATATCAAATATGTTTTATCATTATATGTAGATAGAAGAAATAATAAATATTTTTACTATTTAGAATTCGATTGATAGATTTATTTATTTTATTAACTAAATAGTTATGAGAATTGTTTTAATACATATATGAAATGTGTTTAATGCTTTATTGATATTGTATATATATTTATAATGAATAATTATATTTGCATAATATTTATGTAATTATAAAATAATAATCAAACAATGGGAAATGGTGATTATTATATTGTTATCATATGTGTAATCATATACAGAATCCATTACTAGTAAACATTACTATAACAAATTAAAATATCCCGGTAAATAATAAGAAAATGTTAACTATAATATAATTTGTATACACCTATTTTTTTTTATAACAATTTCATACATTATAGCTTCATATGTAGAAAAATTCTGTACCAGAATCCTGGATCAGACTATACTCCAGAATATACTTCTAAAAAATTGTAATGTTAGCGATAGAAAATAGAAACAATACAATTTGAATATATTATAATATATTCGGCATTATTATTGCTGTTTTCTGTTTGGTTATTATCTGGTCGCAACGTCAGCAAAAGCATCTGAAGTCTGGTTTAAATCTTAACAGACACTCCGTATACAAGAAAACAATCCCGTTGTACGTGTACTACAATCTATATATCATATAAACAGCAATATTATATGATAAATACATTAAAATTAAATTTAATAATTTATCAACGAAGCATATACATAATTATTTTAAATATATTATAGTTTAACATGTTTATAATGCAATTCTAATCTTTAATGTATATGTAAAACTTATATATATATATATCTCTATACACATAAATATTAAGCACATTTAAATTTGAACACACAAAACGACAAAACTATACTGCATATTACCATTATATAATGCATTATAATGCAGGTAAATATATAGTGAAGGATATTTGCCATGTATAGAAAGAAAATTTAATAGATTTTACGAATTATCATCTATATAATGTAATACACAATTTCGTATAACACCAATTGTAAACGTATTATTTTATATATAACAAACGATCCATGTCTTTGAGAGAAAAACAATTTTACAGTGGACATATATATTATAATTGTTGCAGTTGAGAAAGTGGGATTGCCAAATAAATTCTTGAATTATGAAAACTTTGACACTTCTTTATTGGTCTTTTCTAAAACTATATTGAGTATAATACTTAAATATGTGCTGCTGCTCCAATTACTTCATTACAGGATCTATAGTGACAGGATCTAAAAAGCATATGCATTTCGCTAATCTAACTGAATCTATATATATCAAATTCCATTGAATTATTTGATCATTAAACGATATAGATTCAATTCGTATTGTATATTTTATAAATTTTACCACCACACGAATGCTCCAATTAATTCCTATTAAATTCACGTACTGCACATTTATATTCTGTGTTTATTAACTTTTTTCTATTCTAACCAACAAATTTAGAAATGCTTTCTTTCCAAAATCACATCAAAATTACAAGGAACCGCCTCCCAGGAATATTATTTTTCATTCCACTTAAGACTATAATGATCAGATTTAAAATTAACGATTTCTTCCTATATCTAAAGAAGCAATTGAAGAAATTCCTATATCGAAAGAAGCAATTGAAGAAATTGAAAAAATTACTAAAAATTTATTTAATACATCTGTTCATCACCTAATTGGACGGTTTCGTTTTGCAGGATGACAAAGCAGTAGAATTTGCTGAGTTTTCCCTGCGATAATCGAATTCGGATGCAATAACGTCTAAAAACACTAATTACAAAAAATTATGATTAATTATATAACAGCTCGATTTGTACAACGATCAAGACTGGTTATTTATAGTTTTATGATTGAGTGTTCATTCTATGCGTTTATATGCGATCCCATATATTGAAATTTTCTGTATATTGTATATATACAAATTTCGAATATTGTATTAAAAACTATTTCCATTGATGTATGCTGTAAAACTTAAAGTTAAAATACGTCAATTGAACGCAAATAAAATTCATTTCCATTGATATTCACATATATGTATATATAATTGTATATAATATACAAATATGACCATATAACATATATATATATATATATATATAGAGATAATTATATCTATACGATACGTGATGGTGTATATATAATATGGTTATGTCATGACCCATATATATATAAACAACAAAATTCTTTATGTATATTTAGATAGAAAACTATATATTCTTATTATATATACTATCATTTTATTCTGCTGAAAAATTTTATTTTAAAGTTACGTAAGAATAAATTTAAGTATTTCCTTATTTTTCTTTATATATACATATATACCAACGATATAAGAATTTTTTTTATTTTTGTGATGTAAAGTAAAAAAATAATGCCGCTATATATTGAATATGAATGCAATAAGTTGCGAGAGATATGTATATATGGTAAATAAAAAATTGTATTTATATAAAATTTGTATTATATAATAAATAAATGAATTTATAGTGTAAAAGCCGGCAGATTTTTTTAATCGATCGCTTAAAAATATTTATACATATATATATTTACCATACATAAATATATTGAATTTATTATATATATTATTAATTCTCTTGATCAATTTTCAATTTTTATTACAATCTCTTATGTATTTTTTTTTTTTTGGTTTATTTATAACAATTTTTTTTTTACAGTCTATGCAGATATATTTGGATATAGATGGAAATGTATATTAAAACCAAACGCATGCATATATAATAAACATATGTATATATAGTTAGAGTATATATATATATATATAAATGATATAATTAATTTTTGTGGTTATTGATGTATACTTTTTTTATTAAACACAAAAATAAATCAATATTTAAATAATTTTTTTTTGTTTAAAATAACAATGCGAATTTACCATATACATACATATATAATAATAAACAAATATATATACTATACATAGTTGTGGATAATCAATAATTTATTGTATTAACATCCATTTTTATATAAATACAAATCCATATATTATATATAATATATATAGATATATATATATATATATATATAGGGATCAATTGAAGTTTCTGTTACTGAGGTATAAAATATATGTATTTTGGGTTTTTTTTTATATATATTGAATTTATATATACGCAGGGAATTTAAAATAGTTTTAATTTAATATAATATATAAACAAATTTAATACACAAACAATTTATATATATATATTTATTTTCATATATATATAGGCTCAAAAGCAATTATCTTAATACGGGTCATTTATAAATATATAAATCTCAATCCAATAATAATATATTTGTTGGTTTTTTTTTAAAATGATCGATTTTTTTTTAATATTTTGTATGATTCTATTATACGAACGTATATTTTCGAATATATACGCAATCCTTTGTATACGAAATAGTAAAATGTATTTAATAAATCATAACAAACCCTAAAAATGTGTATGGGATTTTAACAAAGTACCAATGAAAAGACTAATGTCATTGGTATTTAGCATGCGATAAAACTTCCCAGTTAAGCGCCTCTAACGTTTCCTGTATCGGTATTGCTTTGTGTGATGGTGCATTGTCATGAAGGAAAATTACCTTGTGTTTTCTCTTTTGATAATCTGATCGTTTTTGCAGCAAAGCACGGTTCAAATTGATCATTTGTTGTCGGTAGCGATCAGTATTAACAGTTTCACCTGGTTTTAGAAGCTCGTACACCACACCTTTCTGATCCCACCAAACACAAAGCATTCTCTTCTGCACCGAAGCGATTTGGCTTTTCAGTCGATGTTGATGGCTGGCGTGGTGAAACCCATGATTTTTTGCGTTTCGGATTCTCAAAATAAATCCACTTTTCATCACCAGTCACGATTCGATGCAAAAAAGACTTCCTTTTGTACCGTTGAAGGTGCATTTCATTGGTGGTTTTACGATTTTCTTGTTGCCTTTCAGTCAATTCCTGTGGCACCCACTTTCCTTCCTTTTGGATCTTTGCCATTGCTTTCAAGCGATCCGAAACGGTTTGTTGAGCAACTCCTACTTGTTCTGCAGGTTGTTGCATTTGCGTGTCGTCTTCATCCAATAGAGACTGCAATTCGTTGTCCTGCATGATCTTTCTGATAAACTGTTATCGCCATAAGCTTTTATAAGCATTCGATGTGTTTCTGCCACAGTTTTCTTCACACGAAAACAAAAAAGTGAGCGGTAAATAAAAAACCGGTATACCTGGTAACCGGTATACCGCATAAATTGCATGGATACGTTTTGGTGTAGCAATTACGACTCGCAAGTGTTTAGTTATAGAATCCAAAATCATGAATTTTCTCTGATTAGAAAGAAAATTCTATAAGTGAATTATTGATTCATATAGACAAGCTTTATTGTGCACATATTTGCACTCTGGGATGACGCCGATAACTGTATATAGGCACTCGAAACTCTTTATCGCTGCACCAATTTAAAACCGATGACGGAATAAATTAACAGCCCAAAAAAAACACTAAACTTGTGTTCGGTAATTTAACCGCGGATACTATAATCTATAAAAGCTGATTTATATAGGATGAAAATCGTGAAGGTGAATACTTGTATAGGCTGCGACATTGGGGGAAGAAAACTGCAGATCGCTTTCTATGTGTGAATGTAAAGATATAGCAGGTATAAAACTCTAACAAATTGACAAATTGTTTTTCTTAGTTCGAGGAAATTATATCCATACACATCATTCAATTGGCCAGGTTCCTGAGCAGGGCCAATGAATGTATGAATATTAAATAAATTCGGCACGATGACTTCGAGAGTTCAAGCTGTTTAAGTAGTACGCAACCCAACCGAAATAATTTTGAACATTTAATAATTATTATCACCACACGAATAATAATACGCAATTAATTCTTGAGTCTGTATTAACTTTTTTAATAATCATAGACATTTTCATACCGCACATTCATATTCTGTACCTTTCAATTTGTTTCAATTCAAACGAAAATTCATTAATAACATCAATGGATACGATATGGAACAGTCTTTCAAGAAAAATGTTCCTCCCTGTCCCTCTTATACAACTATCAGTAACATTTTGTCGTACCGCATTAGTTAAGAAGTGACCATATTGATTATTAACAAGAATTTTACTTTTGAATTTTCTTCAATTCAAATGTAAGTTATAAATTCAATATCTTAATACATTATATAACTTAATGTAAACCCGCTATTTTAGCTTATACATACGAATATACAAAATAGATGGTTTATACTTCAAAAACCAAAAAAAAAGAAGAAAGAGAATCAAACAAATACCAAGTACATTATAAATTGTAATTGATTATGAATTGCCCTAAAAATTAACTCAATTGTATATATTTTATAGTGTTAAAAAAATTATAAACACAATTTAAATATATAATTATCATATTAACATACCTGCGACACATTTAATATATACAATATATTTATTTATGTGACAATGAAACTATATATATGTATATTCTATTCGATATATATGGTGTCATTGTTCTATATATGACACTCTAACAGCAATATACAATATATTTTGAGAAATTTACATATTATTTTTTTTTGCTGTAAGTTTGGTGGTAATAGTAATTGTGCTATACACAACACATTATTTAAAGTTTAATATATTATGTTATATATTAAATATACCAACCAAGTATATATATAACTTTTATAGAATCCTGAGACAGTTATACCGCAAATACCATATATATTTATGTATAAAGGATTATCAAAACCGCACTATATATGTATTGTGTCGCGGGTTTTTATATATATATATATAGAGTCAACAAAACCAAAAATAGTATATGTATACAGAAATACCATAAATAGAACAGTAAAATATACTATATATGAATAATAATAATAATAATAGGGTCAATTCATTTAATTTGGTATTAACAAAATCTATACCCTATGCAGTCATATTTATATACTTATATATATATATATATATTTTTGGATATATTTAATAAGCTACATTTTGATGCAATAAACTATGTATAATGTATATATGTGTGTATTGTATATATATAAGTTACAATATACATTTTCATTTTGTGTGTTGTTTATATAAGATATACATTAGAGTATATATACATAGAGATATCCCAACTAACAAAATTGACAAATTCACCATTAATTTTACGTATGTAAATTTCTATATTCACTATTTCCCACCTTGTTAATTGACCTAAAATAAATAAATTAATTTTTCGCTATACAACCAACAATCTGGTTTTAGCGCCCAGCCTTCTGTTGTTAGTTTCTTAATTTTTGCCATTTACGGTGTCGCTAACGACCAACCGCAAGCGGAAAATACAACTCTGTGTTAAAATTCAGATTCGAAAAATAACCGAACACACAAAACATATTTTATGCATTCAGTAGGATTCGAACCCACGACCCACAAATTTCGTTACAATTTTTAGGTTGGCATTTTTAACATTTACACCACAGAGTTATATATGTTAATTGACCTGGAAGTTCTTAAATTGTTTAACATTTACATCTGTAATTATGTATAGTTACTTATCATACTTTAAACATATACCAAGCTTAAAATCTATCTAAACATTAAATTTGTGTTATTTTTTTTTTTTTTTGGTAAACATAACATACATTTAACTATATAATAATTCAATTTTAATACAAAATAAAATATACATGGAAATAGGGAAATATTTTTGAAAATCAATATAAGTAATATACGTAATATATTCGTTTAAAATTCACGCACCCAATAAATTATATTTAGGAAATCTTTATATAATATTTAAATTTCCTTTAAATAATATTAACATAATTTTATTTTATTTTGAAAATTATTTAACTAAATTTGACTATGATTGATAAAGTACCTATATATACGAAAGTGAAAGTTATGGAAATTATGGAAATTTTACATAAAAAAATATTGTTTTGCGTTATTTTGAATTTTGCTCAAATAAAAATGTATACTTTTATATATTAACATTATCAAAATAATAAATGTATGAATAACAGATGCACGCATGCATGCTAAAATGTCTTGACGGTAATGCAATTCAAACACATTCCAACGGTAATGAAATTGTCCGTATATTGTTGAGAAATTTCTATATTCACCGGTCACTTGGGATGCAATCTCATATATACATATATATAATAAACATATAACAATGTATATATTTCTTTCTATATATATAAGAAAAATATCAATTGATTGAGAAAATGAAGACGTTGAAATAGTTAATGATCCATATAAAAAATATATTATATGCAATAAAGAATTTGAATAAATGCTTATATGCACAGTTTTCGCTCACACAATAATGGTCCTTTTTGTATATCTATATCTGTCTATTCTATACCATATAATATATATATATGTACATATAAAAAAAAATTTATATTTACTTTGGGTTAGAAAAATAAAAATCAAGTGTTTATCCCATATATATGTTATTTATTCTATATCCTATATGTATATTATCCATCATCACAAAATATAAACTTTGTGTAGTGTCATTTCTATATATATATATATATATACATATACATTTACAAAACACTATATATTGTACATAATGCGGAATGTTTATTGAAAATTGGTTTTAAAAAAAAATATGTGTTAGATTAATCAAAAAATATATATTGTATATATAGATCAATATGTTTGTTATAAACGATTATGATTATACTGAAAAGTTTTTATATACTAGAGTGTATAGTTTTTAAAACGGCATTTAACAAGTAATGAAAATTTAATTCGTTATGTCATTGATAATGTTTAATAGAGAGTGATGATTTTATTGCTATCTTAAACACAGTATATTAATATTGATTTTCTTAAATAAGTTATCATTTCTTATACAAAATTTTGGGGTCGTAGAATTCTATACTGAAAACACGAAATCGTTTTTTTTTGTTTTTTCCGGTTATTTTCACACAAAGTTTCAAATTTTTTGCAATGTAATTGGATATAATTACAAAAAATACTCTGTTTTCGAACGCTAAATAACCAATCGTCGTTAGGTTAACCGCGAAAATTTATTATTAAATATGATAAACATCTAAAATGTTAGCTATAAATGGATGCAATCTCAAGCATTTTTAAAAACAAATACCGTATATACATAATTCATAGTCATTTTAAAAAGTTTTATTTTAATGATTATATTTAATAATTTAAGGATTTTAGTGAAAAAATATGTAAATATAAAGACGATTCCATTCTACATATAGAATGATGGGGAAATTATATAGAACATACAAATATTTATCTTCAGAATATGGTTTACTATATAGAGTTCAATACAAAGTATTTTGTTTATATATATCAAATACAGAGTGCATACTTTTGCAGGGCCGTCATCACATACAAGATATTGGTACAAACGAACCAGGCGACGTTGTATAGGGGCGCTGAAAATGATTAGATATTTTAAATAATATAAAATTTCCGCGTTCTAAAGAAAATTATTGAAATAAAAACCTATACTAACAGAGTATTTATAAAGATGAATATTATGAGAGATATTGATCAAAAAACAGCGAACTGATCAATTAAACACCATTTAGCCAAAAAAGACTTTGAACCCTTTCTATATATAATATATTTTAAATAATAAATTTTACAATAAGTCAGCTAATATGTTAAATATTTCATTCAAACGCATTCACAAATGGACTACCGACTATATTTTATTATTTGAGCCGGGACCATTAATGGGTTAAAACGGGCCTGTTTACTTTTGTACTTTAGTATTGGAAAATGCTGATTTTTAAATATTTATTTATTATATCTATACCATATGATGATACTTAAAAATTACATGCTAATAAACAGATAATTTTTAGTAAAATGTATATTACTGTATACTTATGTTTTATTTTACAAAAATAAACCTCTTGAAAAAAATGTATTATAAATATGTATCTGTGTATAATTGTTGAACAACACGTTGTTTTTTTGTTGCCAAAATGAATTAATTAATAATATATAATTCATATATATATTCACATTATCGTATAGTCGATATAAATTATTCTATGTATATGCATATGTATAAATTTTAAAACCAGAGATATGTAAAGACAATAAGTAGAGAAATATGTAGAGACAATAAGTAATAAATATATATTTATTTATATACTATATATATAATTAAACAGAAAAAAGAAATAAAAACAAACAGGAATTTAAATTAAAAAATAAAAGTAAAGTCCAGTATTTTTTTAGAATATTATATTTATAGAAATTAATTTGAAATTAAACATATATATAAGACTGGGGTGATAGTTTTAACTATAATTTGAGAAATTTATCTACGACCCCAAAATTTTTTTTGTTTGTTTTTAGCATTTTATCAACTATATAGTCATATATATATATATATATATATATATATATATAAATTCAGTATTTAGTATATGATCTAACCATATACAACAATACCAACTAGTTGCGGTCATTGCGTTTATATATATTCTATTACCGCAATATATATGATAATTTTCTCTAAAAATCATAACAAAATGTAAGCAAAATAAATCAAAAAAAAAAAAAGAAATCTTTTATATGAAGGATGCAAACATATACCAAATATTCATCTAATATCTAAATTGGTATATATAGTTTATATACTTGCATATTCACATTTTTATGTAAATATTATGTAAGTACATTCATTCATTCAAGATAAATCATTTCATATATATGATATTATATATAAATATAATAAAATACCCGCATTTGCCGTAACAAAATATAAATTGATATACGTTATGTGAATAAATAAACAAAGAATTTTTAGGCAAAAAAAAAAATGAAAAACGTTTACTTAATACAAAAATTTTTTGTTTTCTTTTCTTTTATTTTTTTTTCTGTTCAAATAACAAACGACTTTTCTGTTTAAATCGGTTGTATAATCATTATTATTGCTCTTATCACAATGCTTTACATTTATTATGTAACTTCACATCCCTGTATACGCGGCGGCTGGTTGCATATACACATCTTATATATATATATATATATATTGAATATTTCTATATATATATTATATTAAAAGGTAATGCTCTTTAAAAGCTTATAAATAAAATACGTAACACAAGTGCTAATAATGACAATATTTAGAAATATGATGAAACGATGAAATTATATATATGGTATATATGAAAAAAAAAACCTATATAATAACAATAATATTTATTTCAGATTATTCGGAAATTTGTTTTCGTCAAACAAAAAACTTCTTCATTTTCTTTTCTTATATTATATATCTATAGATACCATTCGTCTATATATATAATATATATATAGATTACATATATACAAATTTTTTCTTACATGTATATTTACAATATTACTTCTTATATTTATACAAATTTGTATATATGTATATAGATAAGTAAAAAAAAAAACCTCATAAAATAAATATTGAAAATTTTCGAGTTATTTTTTTTTTGTTGGTAGTTGGTACACATAACATCAGACAACAAAAATATAAAAAAAAAAAAATCATAGATAAATTACAGGAAAGTTTTTCCCCGTTTTATTTTTTATTATTATATAAATCCATAAAATTTTCAATAATATGATATGAAATGAAATAAATATAGATTTAATATTTCATATTTATCGAAATATATTCATTAAATTTTATATACAGGTGGTCGGATTCATCCTTGTCTATGGGGAAATTATTGTTGGTCTATCTAGGCAGACCGACACCTCTGATATGTGAATAGACTTAATATTCACACAGGGAGCGACTAAAAAGAAGGGATCTCAAAATTTGCAATATAAGAAATGGTAATTTCTTTTTTAGGCACGTAATGGGGATAGTAAAAACAATATAACTCTATGAGAATAACTTTTAGCGATTAATTTGATAGATAATTAAATTGCCATATACCGAGCCAAAAAGGTTGTTCTATAGGAAAAATCTAAAAATTCGAAAAATTTACAACTTACCTATACTTTTCGTATGGAAACCCCTAAATATTATTGGAAATTCGTAAAATTCTGCTAATTTTACTTGAGATGCATCCTTAAAATCGATACTATTTTATGGAAATTTCACCCTTAAAAATTTAAATGATAAGAGTTTGATTACATTTTAAAACATTTTTTTTATTATGTAATGGTTGCAGTAAAACTGCTATAACTTATTAACTGCCTGAGTTTGAATAACGTTCAGAGATTCGTTGTATAGATAATGATATTCTCTAAAAACTTTCTTTCCATTCCCTTTCCTTCCCTTCCCTTCCCTTCACTTACCGATGATGGATTTGAAGAACATATTCCATAAAAGGAAAATCTAAAAATGCGAATTTTAATGTCAATTTTGGATATGGAGCCCTTAATATTATTGTAAATTCGGAAAATTCACCTTATTTTACTTCAGATTCATCCATAAAATCAATACGATTATATGAAAATTTCACCCTTAAAAATTGAAATGATTCAATGTTGATTTTCATACTAATTACAGTTTAAAAACAATGGTTTTTAATATAATATAGAAAGGGACGATTTCTGAAAAGTCCATAATATGCTAGGAACAAATTAATTATTATTCTAAACAAATATTCTTTCGGACAAAATTTTCCGGAAAATCCACAGTTTTCCAAATTTTGATTTTTTTTTTTAATTGAATTACAGTTTTTCTTCATGCCATTTTCTTTGCATCATCATTTGAAAACTCAAGTAAATTTTGATTTTTTTTTTAGAAGGAAATTTATGCTTAATTGTTTCAATTTTCTTCAAATTACTTAAGATTTCACAGTCATTTTTTTGAAAATCTGCCAATATTTTTTAAGATAATAATTCCATTTTAAAATTGTCTTCTATATATGAAAAATTAAAAAAATTGATGCATTAATGCTTCAAAATTTGGAAAATTGAATTTTTGCGGAAAATTTTATCTGAACCAAAAGTTTTAATTTGTTTTTGACTTTTCAGAGTATTGATTATCGTTTTGGATGGTCAGAACAAATTTTCCACACTCCCAGCCACTGACTACTGAAATATATGTAATTATACTGATATTTTCCCATAAGGATTAAAAATTTTCATTTATATATTATAACTTTTTAACTTTTATAATATAAAATATCTGAATGAATATTATTTTAATAAATAAACAGTTTAAGTTACCTAAACTCCGTATAAAAAATCTTATTTGTATATATCAAAAAAAAAAACTATAAATTTAATCAATACACACAAATAATAGTTATAATAAATGGTGAATAATATGTCAAAGTGTAAATATTGCGAGTTTATACCAATAAGAAATCTATATACTATAATAATAATAATGTACAAACATTCATTATTAAAATATACACAAATGTTCATTTACACAATATTTATTATACAATTTTTTTTTTTTTTTTTTGATTCATAAAATAAATATTATAATAAAAACCATATATACTATATAGAAGCTAAAAGATTACTATATATAATATATATATATAAATATAAACATTTTCTTTTATCATTTTGTGTTATTTTGACCGAAGAATGTGAAAATTTTCCATATATAGGTTAACAAAAAAAAATTCTTAGGTCTGGAGATTGATTGATATTTTAATCAATTGAAAATATCTATTTTACTATACCATATATACGGAGCGCAATAATAAAGTGTTGTGTGTATATAAAAACTGAACGTAAATATATTTATACATACATCATTTATATATATACTCTGTGAATATCTACTATGTATATATTTTTAGGAGACATACCGATCATACGTTAAAAAATGTGCATTGCACAAATATATGGTATACAAAATATATCCATAATATATATATTTCAAAAATGAATAACGTTGGCATCACGTATATATATAGAAAGAAACATATAATATAAATATCGGTATATACATATGCAATCAGATCTAGGTCTCATTTTTGTTATTTTTTTTTTTTTTTTTTACTAAAGCCGATACGATATATGATGACACAACAATCATTAATTTGTTCAATTTTTGATGGATTCAATTCAATGGTGTGTATATGAAAAAGATAAAATTTGTTTAGAAAAAATCACAATTTTTGATTAAAAAAAATAAGAAAATATTCAAGAAATAATACAAAAATCCAAAAACTATTTTTAATTAATTTATGGTTTGGAAGCAATTAAAATAAAATTAAATAAATATTTAGTTATCATAAAATTGTACGAACATGTATAATAATATTTTTTTGTTTAATAAGAAGTTTTTATAAAACCACATTTCTTAATCGCTCTCGCGCGCAATACAACGATTTTATAAAAAAAAAATTTGGTTCATTTCATATACGAATTCATGTATTTTATTCAATAAAATGATATCTCAAAAAATTTGAATTACCCTGAATATGTATATAATGTCAAAAAACTAAAAAACTGTTTATAAACAGAAAATGTGGAACACTTTATCGTCGTATAGAGAAATGATGAAATAAAATCTATGCAATATATACATGTACTGTATATAGAGGGACGTATAAAAAAAAAAAAGTAAAATAAAAAATGTATAATACAAGATTTATTGTATGATATGTTGATATGAAGATATAAGAAGAAATTTTCTATTATACATATTATATGTTTTATACACATATGTATATATTGTTCGATCTTGCTTAGTATATATATATTATTATATAATACATAATAATAATAATAATACAGATATATATTTATTATGTTTTCAAATATATATATATGTGGATAAATGATATTTTATGTATGCATATAAACATTGTTGTGAAACTATACGGAAGGGTGGTTACTTTTTGATACACAAAACCTGACATGATGTTTTTTTTTTAGCCGATCCGTCGCTATACATATTTATATTATAACGCACATATATAGGATATAGCCTGAAACCGGAAAATTGAAAAAAAAAGATGTTTTATGGGTTTGTAATGAAAATATAAAAAAAAAACAGAAAAATGTGAAAAAATAATCATAAATAAAATCATATATTAATGCTTATAACAATATTTTTTTATTTTTTTTTTATTATTAAAACTCCACTATTTAAAAGGCCTATTTATCTCTATATATGTATGTATATGCGTGTACGGATGAACGGATGGACATTATTATATTGGATAGACTATAGAGTGTGAATGAAAAATTATTTAATATTTGTTTTTTTATCACAGGTTTAGATAATATATAGTATTTATATAGTACATAAACTATATTTTGTCTCAATAAAATAATATTAAAATCAAGTTTTATTAATTTCTGATTGGGAGTTTTGGGTCATATAGACCCAAATATATAAAAAAATACTCACCATAAACAAAAACACAGATCTTTAGTATATTGAAATTATTATAATAATCCATCGGTCCGTTCATTCAATTCATTATAATAAATCATTCGGTAAATTTTGAAACGTTAACATCATAATCTGAATAAGATTTTGATAATTTCCACCATCTTCATGTGTTAAGAATAGATTTAAGAACGTTTGAAAAATCACAAGTTTCAAACCAAATCAGTAGATTTGCTTCATTTTTTTTTAATTTAAAGAAAAAACTGTTCCTGTCATCATTTACTTGTGTATAGTACCTTATCTAACACAAATGTAATACAGAGAAAGCAATTTTAGCATTATGTGATACGATATAATGCTAATCAAAGGTCCTATATCGGCCCTATATTGGTATTTTTTCCATAAGAAGTGGACGGTCTATAGGGCTTAAAAAGGCTCTATATCAGAATTTCCATTATTATATAGGGCTTGTTTAGGTCATATATAAGAATATTTATTTAGTTATAGGGTGAAGAACCTATATCAGCATTATTAAGGTAGTTTACGTCGTGAGTCTTATTTTGGAAATAGTACTATATAAAAACTATAAAATACTTATATATTCTCATATAATGCTGATAAAACTTATATAAGTCTAGATAAGAAAAAGAAAACCACTATAAAGCTTAAGATTTTCCCAAGAATAATAAAAAAAACATTTTTTTTTATAACCAGATATTATTTTATTATGTTATCTTATTTTTTTGAATCCATTAATTAATTTATTTTATTACATTACAATTGCCTTATCAGTTAAATTTAATGTTAAAGTTTACCTACTTGACCGCGCACCGAGATATGAACCGTGAACCGCAACCTTGGAGTGTGTGATTGTTAACATTTACCTACGCGTGATATGTTTATATTGTTGTGTTTTACTGATATTATTATAAATCGATTTAGAGAGAATGCTTTATTTGCATTTTATTTATAATTCAATAATAAAAACATGTGTTATCTTTTATAATTGAAGATCATTTAATTATAATAATAGATATAATTATCTAAATATAATTATAGCCGTATAATAGCATTAAATAAATTCTATCATGTTTTAGCTGTATATTGGAATTCGTAAACTTTAATAAGTTTTAAAAGCTGTATATAACGATTTAAATAATAATATAGGGCTTATATTTAACATACCTTATATCGTATATAAATAATCTTATATAGGGCTGAATTAAGCCCTATATTTGAATAAAATAAGATATATAATGCTTTGGTAATATAAGTTTAATATCCGGCTAATATACGCCAAGTGTGTGTTGGTGTATTGTCGTATATTGGTCATAATAGGATATTATTGGTCTCAAGCCCTAATACAATCTATAAATTCCGATATAAGGCTCTTAAATATGTGTTAGAATATAAATGCCAAAATAGGGCCAATATAGGACGTACGCATTATATAAACCTAAGATTGCTGATATAGGGTATCAAATAGAATTAAAATGCTAATATAGGTTTGATATAAGGTTAAAGAATACAAATACCGATATAATGCTGATATACAGCCTTTATATAGGGCTTAATGTTACATGGGTAGTTTCAACAATATATAGAGGTAATATTAATGATATTGATGTGTTATTGAAAACAATAATCGTTGAGAATAACCCAAAAAAAGATGGAAGATGGATATTAGGATGGATTTGACGATGTATATTACGAAGTTTTTCTTTTCAACTCGTTTTTAACAGTACAGATAACAAATTATGAATTTCAAATGGGCATAAAAAGAAAATCTGATTGAAAGTCATTTTAACCATCGATTCGTGGCATTTGATTGCCTGGGAAGTTATGCCCACAACCGTTTTTATTCATCAGATAATGCTTCTTCCAACCACCATTTTATCTATCAATATGTTAGTTTATAATAACAATAATTCAGTATTTTTAAATCTAACCGATTTTTTATTATATCATTTCGCTTCATAACAATTTTATTCTGATATAAAAATTCAGTAAACGTTCAATTTTTTTTACGTTGAATATTTCAATTAAACGATTTTTTCAACAGATGCATTTACAGAATACATTTAAATAAATAATAATCGCATATATACATTTTACAAAAACAAATTATAATCTATTTATTAAATTATTTTATGTTTCTTTTTAATCACTCGATCATTTTCATTCATGGATTTTAAATTGACATTCATATGCGATTGAAAATTATTATTATATATACTAATGGTATATTCGCTATATCTTATATATTTCTGTTATGTTTCAAATAAATTTGAAACTTATAATTTTCATAACTTTCATATACAGTATGGTCTATATATAGTTTAAAAATAAAAAGAACGACTGCGTTTATTATGATATATTTACGAAATCAGATTACAAAATTTAAATTATTTCGGCTATTTATATATATATGTATATGTATAGTATAATTTTTTTAAAAAAGGTTTGGAAAATGAGAATGTAAATATCTAATAAATAAATATCATTTTGTACATTTTATACAGAATGTCTCAGCATAACATGCTACAAAAAGCCGAATACCACAGAATCCTGGGATTATTTCCTTCTGGAAGTCGGGGTGGTCTATTTACTAATAAATATAGAGTGTCTGGTTTATCTTGAATGGTTTGGAACATATAAGTTAATAATTTAACCCATTTTTTTCAATGAACACTATATTTTTTTGAATAGCCGGTTCCAGAGTTCCAAAACGATTGTTTGGTAGAAATACTCCCAGGATTACGTGGTATTCCGATTGTTAGGGTGTTTATGGGGACACATGGTATATGTAAAATTTTAAATATCTAAAATATTTAGTGTTTTTTACGAGTAGGACATTGTATTTAAATAGTTATAATATGCATAGATAATTATGCATATATAGAAATGTATAAAATAAATTGTGGAATGAATGTGATTGGAAAACCCCTATTTAGGATTACTTTAAATTAATTAAAAATAACCATATATACAATCTTTTATAAATATATAGATTCGTTTTTATTGTGTCACTATAAAAAAAATCACAAAATCTTTTCTATTATACATCAGTAAATGCATTTGTTATGGTTTTCAATTTTAATGCGTTTAGAAAAGAAACAATTTTTACCATTTTATTTCTTATCCATAAAGACGTAACACTTTTTATATACAATGTATATTTATAATATATTTAGATATATAGATAGATAGATAGATAGATATCTGTCTGTATCTCTTTATTTTAACTATCATTTATAAAAAATAAAATTTCAGTTAAAAAATAATCAAATTTCAGTATATATACAATATATTAACGATACAATCTCTATTGAACAGCTGTTTTATTAATTTCTATGAATTCGTATCCACATATTATATATATATGCCATTAAATTATTTTATTTATTTCTTTTGGTATTTCACGACACCAGAAATTAAAAATATATATAATCTTTTTTTTTTTGATAATTGTTTAGAGAGTTTATAATAAAAATATTTAAAAATAAGCAACGCGTCTTTAAATGAATTTCAAGTCATCGTTACGCGGGCAATATCACACACAGCAAGTTAAACGCAGATTCATATTAGAATAAAAAATATATATATATTAAATTTATTCAATGTTGTTTTTTATATTTTATTATTCCAAGATTTATCTTCAAATAATCGAGCATATATAAATGCACACAGGCATTAACGTAAGTAAATCTTGATTCAGATATATAGTACCTATATCTATGTATAAAGATCATAACTATAATATATTATTATTATTATAGATATTTATTCACATATGTCACCCATAAACTATATATATATATGTTGGAACCAAAAAAATAATTAACGTCTCATTTGGAATAGACAATAATCTCGTTTATGAAATAAATCACAACGAATTTGTCATATATACAACATAAGCGTTCATCATAATATACATATACTATATGCATTTTTAAAAATATCGTATAGGACATATGGACTCTGTATAATAAGAAAATTAATTTAACTTCGTGCAGTATAAGAAATATAATATGGATTATTTTTTGCTTCACGTATATAATTTTTCCATTCCCCTATTATCTGTATAAAATAATTTAATTAAAAAATATTGCTTATTTATATATTTGGTTAATCGGTTTTCTAATTTCGTTCGTTGTATATACGTGTGGGTATATAAAAATAATGTACATCATATGTATATTTATTATAATATATATTTTGAAACAAAAAAGAAAAAATAGTAAAATTTTCGACGATTTCCTTCTTTTTCATCATAATTTTTTATTTTTTTTTTATAGACTTCTTCAACGATATTCTATCAACATTTTTTTTTTGAAAACTCTGCATATATCAGTATATATATGTATATATAAAATCAACGCATAACATATATATATATATATATTTGAATATATTATATTGTATATTGTATATATATATAGATGATTTGTATATTGTTTGGTGAATCTCGACACAACATTGACCTACTCTAGCATCACCATATTTCCCACACTTTATAAGTGTATTTTTATAATATAAAATAAACATCATAATCGCATATAATTTTAGATAAAATTTTCATATATTATATATATATATTTTCTTGCTCATATTTTGTTAAACACGTGAAAATTTTCACAATATTTACGTTCGTTATATAGATAAGTGTATATCCATATGTATAAGTATATAGTGCGTAATAATGAATTTATATAGCGACAATATATGTGATTCCTCTTTATCCAATTTAACAATTCTCACACAGAACTAAAATTTGAATCACGCACATAATTTTTGAAAATGTGTGAAATTTACTATATTCTAATGTGAAGTGTTTGATTTATGCGTATTCACAATAAATGATCTATTATATAAAATAGTTAAATTTTTCGTACACCAAAGACCAAAGAAACAATATGATATGATGAAGAAACAATTCTATATGTAACATATAAGAATAAACGCAATGACGATTTTGAAAATTTTGTGTGAAAAAACGGTATACTGCTTTTAATATAGGAAAAAATGTCGCTATATTATTATAGTTTTTTTTTTGTTTTCGTTCTTTTTATAGATATATGTGTCATATATAATAACATTTGATTTTCGGGTTAGAAAAATTGATATAGTTTTATTTTTTTTTAGATAATTTGCATAAATATTTTTTTTTTTTTATATAAAACCAACTCATTTATATTTAGGCTTCAACAGTTTTATGCGAATATATTTTTTGAGAATATTTTCAAAACTATATAAACAATACATAAACTTAAATTTAATTTCGTTTCCCCCCATTTTTTAATATATATACATAATAATCGTTTTTCATCTCTCTATTATCATTTCAGATTCATCATCACACATTACATCGCATAATAATGCATCAAGAACGAACAACAAATGTTACAAATTATAAAGCACAATATTTCAAAAATAAATCGTTTTTATACAATGAAACAATCGGGAATACTAAACACAATGGCATTCAATATTCCGTGCAATAACCAAAAAAGAAAAAAAAAATCAATATGCGAATTAAACGAATTTAATTTCAATATATATCAATCGTAAAAAATTAAAACGAAAATTTTATATTCAACAATATGGTTTAATTAAAAAAAAAAAACATTAAACAAATCAAAAATAATATGATTATAATAATTTTATAATTTATTAATTTAAAATGATTAAAATATTAAGTGATTTAAAAAATATTACTTTTTGTACGAATTATTGTGAAAAATATCTGCTGTTAAATCATTTAACCATAATAACAAAAAAAAAAAAGAAAAATTTTGTATCAATATATTGAAAAATAATTTATGTGAATTATGATGTTTATATGCGGTAATAATAATAATAATAATGATTGTAATCGGGGCCAATGATGAAGCCGATAATAGCCGATATTTTTAAATATAATGAAAATTTATTTTTAAATAAAAAATTAAAAATTCATAAAACTAAACGGTTCATTTTTTCATCTGATTTATCTGATAATAATTGTAATATAATAATACAGGAAAATTTAAAAATGTATTCTTGTAATAATAATAATAGTAATAATAATAAAAAAAATAATTTTATAAAAAACAATATTAGAACATACGGTAATAAAACTAAAAATATCAATATTTATAAAAAATATACCATCCCGACGAATAATTGCAATAATAATAAAAATAATATAAATATGATATTGATTACTTAAAAATAAAAAAAAAACGCACACCCACAACCACGCAATAATAATAAAAGTATTTTATTTATATATATATATATATATATATTAAATAAACCACACAGTAAAATAAACTTTTAACGAATTATAAAAAATAAAAATAAAAGTGGCTTAAATGAGTAGAGATCACGTGCATCGCGCTAGTTTGACATCTTTAAGACGATCATCGTTGGTTAGTGCTGTACTAGAAAGTACATCGTCGAAAATTTTTCCATTGGATCCCGGTGCTGACATTAACATTGAAGCACGTCGTACACCAGATCGGTGTATTGGTAGTCCGGTGCAGGAGCCGCTAATGGGAAGAGTTGGAAAACCAAAAAATTTGGAATCGAAAACAACTCGGCTACACTCAAAGAGGTATATTTATATTTTCTTTATTTTAGATAAATAATGAAAGAAAATTATATTTGATCTTAAATGGTTATTTTAAATTTATCGATATATTTTACAATCGAATGCCCAGAACAAGATTTTATTTTCAATTCTATATAAATTAATTAATTTTAAAGCTGATAAAAAACAAAAAAAATTAATCGATAAATTTTAAAATAATCGTTTAACAAACTATTATCTATATTAATAAATGTTACAACATAATATAATTTATGAATATAATTAATAATATTTTAACTTTACGCGCTATTCTCACGCTATCAAAAACGGCCTATATATTAAACGATACGATTTTAACTATATATATATATATATATACTTATCATTGATATATTATATAATTTATATGAAACCGCATAAGTCACATAAAAACTTAACTAAAACCTAATCGGTATTATATATAGTTTGAATAAATATATCGTAAATCGTGTATAGGTCGTTTAACCAAAAAAGTACACCCAAATAATACACTTTAAAATATATTCACTCACTTACAATATATATATAATAATATTGCACATTAATAAACGGCATACCAATATCGCATGCATTAACATAAAATTGTAAAATTTTATAATCAAAATATAATTATTACTGTTCAATAACATTTTTATTTTTGCGTTCAATTGTTAAAATAAAAGGAAAAACTTGACGTCCATTAAAATTAAATTCTCTTCTTTCAAAACAATTTTCTATTTGGTGTTTGGCGTTTTATGTTATATCATTTTTTTAAATACTATTTAAAAATTTTTTTTTTAGTAAATTACACAAGTCTAAAATGAAAAGAAACGATATGGGGAGAATGATGGGGATAATGATCTATAGAAGAACAAGTATTTATGTAGTGACAACGAACTTAAAAGAGAATAAAATTTATCAGTAATTAATTTGGTAAAAATACCCTTAAAGGTATTTAAGTTAATTTTCAACATTCAACAGAAAAATTTGTTGGCATTTTACAATTTCCATATTCATGATTTCTAGTGGGTCGATTTAAATTAAAACGATAAGATTCTAATAATTCATTGGATTGTAGTGTGGAGAAGTCGATGCAAGCGGTAAGATGCAAATCTAATTTTCCACATTTAATATTCAACTGCTATAGATCGCTTGAAAGTTCTAGGAGATTACAATCAAACGAATAGTATGTCTTTCTCGCAACATAACCAAATCAGGAACGAAAAAAATTATCATTCCAGTCAAGTTACTTAGAAAGACCGAGATAGTTACCACGTGAATGAATTATTTGTGAAAATTGGGAAATATGTGGAAAAATCCCAAAACCAAAAAAAAAAAACATTTGTTTTCCGATAATCCCAAAAACGTAAACTATAAGTTCTTAAATTTATTACAATATATATATATATATACGAACATGAGTTTATTTAATATATATATCTTTTTCTCCTTAAACAGAAAATTTAATATATACACAAATAAAAAAAAATGAACCGAAAATTGTTATGTTTTATTATTTTATAGTTTTTCTTCAAATAGTAAAAATTATTGCTTCCGCACGCGTCATCATCACACGTTAAAAATATGTTTTCATAGTATAAACAAATATAAAAAAAAAAAAAACTAATATTCTTTTCCATATGAATTTTTCAATTTCTAAATATAAATTTTCTATGTCTTATTCTATTCGTATATTATTATTATTATTATTATAATTGATATAATTTACTTGTATCTATTTTGTATCCATCTTTATATATATATATATGAATTTAAATACGCAGCTATTTATAAACAAAGTTATTAAAATCATATGGTCTTCTATCTATATATTATATATATATATATATATATATATATAGAAGAATGGTAATAAATAAATACATTTAAATTAGTAATTTGGTTTTGCAGAAAAGAAACGATATAAGTATAAATATATACACATTTTTAATACAACTTGTAATGTATACCCATTCGAATTTCGAATATGTATGTAAAAAAGATTATTACGATTTTAAGGAAACAATTCATTTCATGTGGATTTAAATTCCATATATTAATAAACACAAATGTTAATGTACCATATATATCTGTGATGTGTGTATAGATTTTGTTTTTTTCATATTGGTTTCAAACAGCATGTAAACTTTTCATAAAAATAAATATTTAAATTTGAAATAAAAAAATTGGAGATGCTAGGCGATAATAGAAGGACAAGTACTTACACATTAGCGGGAAGAGGGCGAGAAATGTATCCCATACATCGTGAAAAATTTCACGATATTGTATAACGCACATGTCTAATAGGTAATTTATGAATTAAGCACTGGTTTTCTTCAATTTTGACTTTCCTCAAATAATTTCAAATACATTTCTGATATTTCATAGAAGAACATTTGAAAATCGCCCCCATGTTTATTCAAAAGATATAGTAGTATATTTTGCAAAAATTGTACTAAAAATTTGGTTCCATTTTTCATGTACTGCAAAAATAATAGGTAATTAAATTACAATAATAATACAGTTAGAAATTGAATTTTCATATATTCATATATAATGTTAAGAAAATGAAAATTGGATTCTTCCATCCGCATAGAATTTGTTTTTAGTATAACATTTTTGGAAATTTTTCGTCTAACCATTGATAGATAATGAAAATCTACAGAAAATCTATTTAAATTCAACAGGAATAAACACGTAACTTAACAAAAATCCTGTTATTGAATGGTATATAACCTTGGTTCTGGGATACCCTTTACTTTGCTCGTTAACATAAGTTTTATATATATGTATGATAACATCATTACACAGATTATATTAATAATATCAAAAATGTTTATTGCTTTTTTTTTCTCTATTATGTATACATACAATTCGACGAAATGAAAAATGTATGCAATAATTTATATTCGAATTAATTTGTTAAAAGGCGTTAAAATATGTCTCCCCTATTTTGTCAAATTTGTATTTATTTTTTTTTTTTTTTGGTTTGTAGATTAGATGTATAATATTAATATTCACAAAAATATACTGCACAAATTTATAAATACATAACCATATACATAACGATAACCCATATAACAACACGTAACATACATTAAAAGAAAATATTATAGCTAAATGAAAAAAAAAAAAAAAAAAGATATAAATATATCGTTTTATTATATATTGGAGGGTGTTGAAGCTTAAAATGTCATGTCATACTATAATTTCCTGTTTTATTGGCGTAAAATCACTGGTAATTGTTGCGAAAATGTCAACCTATCAATATAAAAATTATGATATTATATATAAATATTATACTATTATATTATTCGTATATAACAAATCAAATCAAAAATGAATGCATGCCGGTGATACAAATCTAAATATTGAACTCTTACAATGAAGTTTCACTACGAAATAAATATATATCTATTGCACAGAGTATAGATTAAACACATATCGCTTTTATTTTATAGAATAGCCAATATGCCAATATATAAAGGTACCTAATAATATAATGAAAATTTGTTTATATTTATATGTAATCTCGTATCAAAACAAATTTGTATATATACTTACAATATTTTAAAAATTAAAATATATTATCCCAGTTAATAAGTAATAAATCAAAAAATACGAGTTTATAATAAAAAAAAAATAGCAAATTTTAAAGCCAAAACATGTATACAAATATTAATAATAATATACCACTAATATATATATAAATTATATATATATGCAGCACTATCATGATATACCAGGTGTAGCGGTATGAATTGTGTTTTGTCTAATTTTAAATGTCAAAGTATAAAACATTCTATTCACAGTATTGGTCATTGCTTTCTAAACATTTTGACCACCTTTTGTGTAAATTTGTAGATACCACGACCAATAGAATTGTTCGTCTTTTCAAGCAAACCAATCAGACACAAAATTTTTGACTTCTCAGCCGACAGCGTGTCAGCCGGCATTGATGAAAACAAATGGTTGTCGGAAGGAACCAAGTCTGGTGAATACGAATGGTGCGGATGGCATAGCTCCCAGCAACGTACAAAGTTGATTGTATATCCTGAATAGATTTTGTTTTGTGTACAGATGCATTGTCATCGAACAAAATTACCTTGATGTGTTTTCTGGCCCATTCAAATTGGTTATTTTTATTGTCGGTAGCCATCGAGTATTAACTGGTTTCACCAGGCTTCTGGTGGTACACCACACCTTTCTGGGGTCCCATCAGACACACATCATTGTCTTTTCGCCGAAACGATCAGCCTTTGCAGTCGATGGTGATGATTTTCCTGGATTGACCCATGTTTTTTTCCATTTGCGATTCCTAAAAAGAATGATCCACTTTTCATCGTCAGTAAAAATTCGATGCAAAACAAATTTTTCGTTCGTGTCTTTGAATCAACTTTTTTACAAGTGTTTTTTTTTTTTGGTTCGGCCGTCAGTCTTTTGTTCAATTCACGTGGCACCCATTTTCCACACTTTTGGATCTTTCCCATATATAGCTTTTAAGCTGCGGTTAGAAATTGTTCGTTGTGCAACATTTAACATTTCTGCCATTTCTTTTTGATTCAATGCTTGTAATTCGGCGTCTTCAAACTTTAAGGTTCGTGTTCATAACAAATGTATCAAGACATTTGTATCATCACTTCATGTCGCTACACCTGATATATTCATCATGTATACAATAAATATAATTATGCATGCATATATATATTTAAAATAAATATATATAGGTATATACATTCCAAATACACAAAAAAAAAAAAAAATATAAGGAAAAGTTTTTATCATGTTTTGATATATGTTATATAAAAGAATTGATTTTCTATATATTTTCTTAATAAATATTTTTATTTTTTTTTATTAACATAATTTCACAATATATATAATATACTTTAAAATCAGCTGATATCAGCAACTTTATGCTTTTTTTAAATTAAACCATATCGCTTTTATTTCTGTGATTTTTTTATTTTTATATCTATATATAAAAAAAAATATATAAAGTATATATTAATTATACATATGTTTATAATAATAATAATATTTTCTTTACAAACAAAATGCGCCTCCTAATCAATTAATTTTTTAATATACATATATATAAAAAGATGAGATGAAAATACATGTCGTCATTAAGTGACGTAGCACAAAGGTAATTCAAGTACATATCTTTGAAACATTTTTTTTTTCAATTTTATTATTATTATATTTCATATATACGAGTATATAAACGAGTATATAAATATATTACATATATTAAATATTGATATACGTATATATAAACTATATATATAATATATTTTATATATGGTTTATATTTTTATTGAACTATATATAATACAAAAATATATTCATATAGAACAGATAACATATCATATATACATAACGTTATACAGGAAAAAAAATTGGTTTTCGATACGATTTTTATATCGATTTGTACGGGTGTCTTAAATGTACAAGAAATAAAAAACGATCATTTTATATTTATTCTCTATATATATACTATACATGTGTACATTGTACATGTTTATGGTATATGAATGCATCTGTTATATAGGATTTATTATAATAATGCATTGAGAAAAAAAAACTTTTTGTTATATAATTTTTAGCAAAAATTATACAATAATTCTGCATTGAAAATGTTATATATGGTATATATATATACAGATAATACGAGTCGCCATATTGCAGTAAGAATGACCTAGTGTGGAAACATGTTTATCATTTTTATACGAAAAGACATGTATTGTATATATAAATAAATATTTTAAGTTTAAGTTCTTGTTAAAATACAGGTTACCTGCGAACATTAAAAATAAAACAAATTTTTTTACGTAATTTGTTATATTTGCTCAATATATATATATTTTTATTAATTGGTTTAAAAAATTCTAATTATTTTTATTTCGTATTTTTTTTTCAATTATATATATATATAATTATATAGCTTTTAAAATATAAATTGTTTTAATTAATTTAATATTAAATATTTCAGTTTCTGGCATCATCTATATTTATATAGGGCAAAGCTAAAACATATGTGTATTTATTTTTTTTTTTTAAATATATATATATTTAATTTTATTTCAATGTTTATTTTCGTTAAAATACAATTTTATAATGTTGTAATGAAGTAAAAAATAAAAAAAATGATGTTTTTTCTCACATTTGCTTTTATTATAAACTTAGAGATAAAAAAAATAAATATGGCAATTATTAACAATCAATATATATAAAATACAAAATACATTATATCTCTATATATACCATTTTAATACGTTTTTATTTTTTTATTTTTTAAATGTATATACATTCAATGAAATTATTTATATTCTTAAAATTTCTAAACATTTATATAATTCATTATATTACAATTGTTATATACGTACATGTGTATGTAATATGTATATTTTTGAAACTAAAATAAAATTTTTTTTAACGTTTATTTTTATATATAAATTTGAATGTTAAATTTTTTATTATGAATTTCGAACACACACAAAACAGATTCATAAATATATTTATATCATAGAGATGATATATTCATTAGAATGTGTCGGTTTTTTTGGGTTTTTTTCGTTTCGTAATTTCAACTCATTATAATAGTTTTACCCTGACAAATTTTTAATAATCTCTGTATATGTTTTAGGTAAATCAAAATAAATGTTTTTGTTAAATAGTATTATTATGCTAATCATATATTTAAATCAGTGTTTGGCATCAATGTGTAAAGATATAGATTGGTTATAATTAAACGTAAACCCATGTTGTATATATGTAGACAATATGTAATCTTACGTAGACAATACTATAATAGAATTCTAAAACAATTTAAGTAACTGAAAATCTTGGTGCATCATCCATGGATACTTTAAAATCATGAGCTTTACCCCTAATAAAAATAGGTTTTTTGCATGAAAAAAAAAGAATCAAATGACATTTTTTTTATAAATGACAGTAAAATAGGAATTCATAAGCTTACCGTATTGCTAGCATTTTAAAATTTTATTATGTGATAGCTGCTGAAGGATATGTTCAACGTTTTGGAGATTTTTAGATTACTTTATTTATTTTTATAACCAATTTGGCCGCACCTTTAAAATAACTTTGTTCCAATTTTGGAAATTCCACCTCTTTCTTATTATTATTCTATTCTTATTCAAATAGATAATTGACCAGGACTAGTAACAATATCTGGCTAGTTTTTATTCCTTTCAAATTCCGTAGGTTTGGTGGATTATGTCCCTAAACGTTTTCAAAGATAAGTCATCCAGGAAGTTTTTCATAGATAAACACCTTAAAATATTGGTTTACAATTTCCACACTAAATGATAAATCGATTGATAATAAAATTGAACACCATTTTAAGTACCTGAACATCTTGGTGCATCGTCGGGATCCTTTCAAATCATGAGATTTATCTTTATAAAAAAAAACATAAAAATCGATTTTTTGCATGAAAAAAATAAATAAAATGGCAAATTTGATTGTAATCTTTATTCGATTTTTTTTGCGGTTTCGTTGCAAGAAAAGTGAAATTTTTAATTTTTTCTCAAAACTGAATGCAGTAAAATGGGATTTTTGAAACTTTCCATAATGCGATCACAACAAAATTTTATTTTTTAATATTGGAAGGATTACGAAACTAAGTAACATAAATTAAGAAACATATGGCTGTTGTTGAGCTCTAAAACCGATTGTTGGTTGTAATGCGATAATTTTTTATTTTTTTTTTTCGGTTGAAGGATAGGGGAAACGATTTGATAGGTGTAAAATTATTAGCTGATCCAGGAGCAATTTGGTAGAATCTTAAAAATCACCAATTTTTTCAATTTCGCTATAACTTTATTGTCCCAAAAGATAATTTAACCGGACATTACTGACCAGTTTGTAAATCTTTTAAGTTTCGCAGATATTGTAATTCTATCCATAAGCATTTTCAAGACATCGAAAAATGTGTGCTATTTTCTAAACCCATAAATATCTCATCCAGGGGGTTTTTCATAGATATCCATCTTAAAGCCATAGTTGACAATTTCCAAACTAAATGATAAATCGATTGATATAAAATGTACATTGGTTTAATTACGCGAACAACCTGTGTCATCGTCTGGATCCTTTGGAATCATTAGAATTAACTTAAAATGATTCAATAAAAAAGGAATTTTTGCCATTATTATTAACTTTTTGCATTTTATTTGTTATATGTTATATGTAATGAAATTTTAATTTTTTCCAAAACCCGAATGCAGGAAAATGAGATTTTTGAAATTTTCCGTAATGCAAAATAAGTTATTATATTATTGCTGAGGATAGGCTCAACGTTTTGGTAAGTTTTAGATTATTAGCTGACTCGGGTGCAATTTAATTGGTCCAACCTTGAAAATCACGTTTTTATAAAATTTGGAAATGTCATAATTTTCATATATACCAAAATATAATTTAACTGGATATCTTTCAAATCTTGTAAGTTTTGGTAATTCTATTCCTAACCCTTTTTCAAGTTATTCCCAAATAACCGATTGTCTTGCCTTATATACACCATTCAGGAGATTTTTCGTATATATAAGCACCTTAAATAATTAATTTAAAACTTACAATCAATTGATAATGAAATTGTACACTTAAAAAACTTATCATCTGAACTCTTTGGAGTCATAAAAATTACCCGAAAAATATAAAATAAATATTCTTATAAAAAAACTTATATTATCAAATATTGTACATAATTTTAACATACATTTAAACGATGAAAGCTGTCTATCAAGTTTATATTAATATGCACATATAAACTCAAACCTACTATTATAAACGTTTTATTACCAATCTTGTCCGTATATATATTGTATATAAAATATGTAAATTGAAATTCGGTATTCATTATTTTTTATATACATTATTATAATGTAAAATAAAAATGTTATCATTTATATATAAGAAAGGTATATATTCGTATGAAGAGTTTCCGCACTATAAGCGAAGACAAAAACGAATACAAGCCAACATACATACATTATAATATGTGTTAAGTTTTATGCATTTTATTTTTATTATATAATAACAAATAAACAGCAAAAACCAACTATATATATATATATATATGAAGAAGACAATAATTTCATAATATTTAATGAAATCACATCAAAAACCATTGAAGCGATAAAGTGATGTCGTTTATTGTCTTAAACATATATAATATTGATAAATACAAATGTACATACAAAAAAAAAAAAAGAAACACGTAAATGTGCTATATATATCCCTTATTGTTACGGCCTTATATTATATAAATATAGATATATAGACACACCGAATACACTTAATATAATTGAATTGAGTAAGGATCATGAGAAAAGGAAATCCAAAAAAAAAAATTGGATCGAAATATACAAATTGTCTCCGAACAACAAATATAAATATATATATATATATATATAGATATTTAATATGCATATATGTATATATATGGAACTAGTAATTTTATAAATAAATATAGAAATGGTGTCGCAAATATTTTGATACATCTCTTTATTTAAAATAGGAAGAAAAAAAACTATGTTATATATACATTGATACATATATAATCTAGATATACGATATATATACATATATGATATATTTTATTAGAAAACATAAAATCACAACCATTCACCAAAAATTCGCGTATTCAAATTTATTTACCCTTATATACAAAAAAAAATATATGCGAACTTTTCTGTCAACTGTCATAGACACATTTTTATTGGAATATTTAATATTTTTGTTGTTATATACATATGTATATGTTTTGTTGATGCTGAGCTGAGATGTTGATATCAAAACGTTATTGTGGTATTGTTCGGAGCAACACGACGTAACGACAACTCGAGTTATCGACAATTCTCATGAGAGAGAAAAGAAAATTAAAACATTTATTATAGTTTGGCACAATTTAAAAAAAACAATGGTTGATGAATTAGATAATTGCATTATTAAATTCACCAACCTGATTTACATATTGGTTTTGTTTTGTTTACGTTTTTTTTTAAATATTTTTTTTTATTACAATAATTTATTTTCTTCAATATTTTTTATCAATCGATCTGTTATCAGTTTTGATGGTAAATTATTGTTGTGATATTTTTCCATAGAAAAGTAGTTTTCAAGAGGAATTTTCTACAATGGTTTTTTATTATTTTATTTACTATAAGTTTAATAGTAAAACATCGTTTGGATTTTTTATCATAAAAAATGCCTATTTTATAGAAGAATTTTCTTATTATTTTATTTACTATAAAATAATAAGAAAATTATCTGAGATAACTTTTGTTTTTTGTGAATTTTATGAGGAAAAAGGAATTTTCCTTTTAAAAATTATTTCTAATCGAATGCTAAAACTAATAAATAATTAAATAAAATATATTTTTAAAAGGAAAATTTTTAAACAAAACAAAACAAAGTATTCACCAAATAAGGTTGGTGAATTTAATAATGCAAATTACCTTTGTTTTTTTTTTTATATTTTTAGAATCATTGTTAATTCTCTCAATTGGGTTTTTTCGTCAATTTTCCATATATTTTCCATACATTTTCTTTTTAATTTCGCTCTTCTCAATTGTCGACGACTCGAGCTTTCGACAACTCGCATCGCACTCGTATTGTTTTTTTTTTTTTTATTTATATAAAATATTTTTTATTTATTTTTTTTGTTTGCATTATAAGTCTTATGTAAAAATACAACATATTGTAAATTTGTCTCGAAGAAAATACATATTATTTTTTAATAGTCTATATATAGACAGAGTTCATTTCATATATACTGCTGCTATGATACTATCCACAAAAAAAAAACACAAATATATATATATATGTATCAATCCTACAATTATTGGTTTTGTTTACATTGTCCTGTATATATGCATTGTTATATATTGATATATATCATATATACGAGTAGTATATAGATTTATTTACATATTGGATTCGAAAAAAATTCCATATAGAATTGAATATTTTCTTTTCTTTTATATATATATATATATACGTATACGTATTATAACAATCAATATATATATATATTTATACAGAGTACAACAAGAAGCCAAATGATTTAATGGTATAATAAAATAAACCTCCATCTATATATATTGAGGATCTTATCCAAATATACAAGGAATATATATCTATATATATGTATTTGAATATATTATATCATTGTACTATATTATATTCAAAACATATATTGAGTTAAAATAACAATTTCCATTTTCCCAAAAATGATATTCTATTAAAATATTTTATATGTTTTTCACAAATGTGAATATAGACTTTAGCAACGTATATTATTTGTGTGTTGTCCGCATATTAAGTTAATCCGCGCACATTGATCAAATTTTTATTTCCAAAACAACAAAAATTGTTTAAGAGATTTGAAAGGAAACAATCAACTTAAAATTCTGACAAATGCTACTTCAGCCATGAATAATTCTGTCCTGTCCTAATCACTATTTGACTTTTGTACACATTATAAAATATTTTCCCATTGGTCATGCCCGACTAATTCCTGACACAATGAAAATTATGAAACAAACAAGACACAAGAACAATGAGGTCGGATGCTAAATTAAAATTTGCATTCTTTTTAGTTTTTTGATAAAAATCAATATCTCTATAGATTGATTACGGAACAACCGAATTTAACATATTTAATAGATTTTTTTTTTGATGGAATACACATTTTTCAATTAATCTATAATTCAATTGGCAATTGAATTACGGAACTCGGTAAAAATAATTATATATAAAATACATATATATATTCTCTTACACTTGAAAACAAATATATAAGTAAATAAATAATAAAAAAAAAAATTAAGAAGATATACAGATATGAATTATGAATGTAAAATTTTTTTTTTTATATAAAATATTCCTTTTTATAGGTCATCGAAAAATATTTATGTATTCTTTTATTTATATATAGAAATTGTATAATTCTATGATAGTTATATACGGCAAAAAAAAGGTATTTTTCAGAAAGGTAATTGATATTTGAAGAACTCTTCAAAAAAAAAATACAATATCGGATCAAATTCAAATTATATTAATAAACCAGCGATTTCAAATTGTTCTTATATATATATAATTTTGATTTATTAATGTTGATTGCAATTACGTTATCAAATACGTTATCAAATAACATATTGAATCAAGTTGGAAGTTTTTTTGATACTGCGATTTTATAAATATGGATTTGTGTTTAGTTAGTTTTTATCGAATCGAATAAACATTTGAAATACAAACGAAAATTTGTGAATACCAATATTTTGACTTTAGATTGTGAATGGTAACTAAAAGAAATATCAGAAAATTAGAATAAAAACTGATGAATTAATATATATAAATAATAACTTAAAAGAATATATAAAGAATTACTCAAACTATATTATAGTATATTATATTCAAAATATTATTATATATATACTATAAGGCAATGAATGATTTTTATATGCAAATGTTTCGTCTATATAGTTTTATATTCCATTCTAAAAAATATATCTGCTTTGTTGTATATACTATAGTTAAAAAAAAAGAAGAAAATTACATTTTTCCGTGGGCATCAAATGATGAAAAGATACGCATATAATCTAAATACAAAAGTTTTTGTTTTTTTTTCACATGAATCCAGTTTTCAGTATATACACAAATGTATATTTCACTATATGAGATATATCTTATATAGAAATGATTCATATTTATATTTTCATTCAATTTTTCACTAAAATATTATATTCCATATTCAAATATATACTCTATGGGCTTTAAAATTTAAATAAACGTAATGCATGTATTTATATAATGTACAAAAAAATAAAATGTATATTAGATATAAATTTTCAAACAAATAGAAGAGTTCATTTGTAAATTATTATGTTATAAAATGAAAAACGAAAAAAAAAATTTGAATTTTGTTGAGAATTGCTATATTTAAAAGATTTATTATGATGGTCTACCGCCAAAAGTAGAATATGGCATAAATTTTAGTTATTCTGTATATATGATAAATAACAATATACCATATATACAGTTTTTGAAGGAAGTGTTGGGGTGCCATCACACCATACCGTCCCCGCATACAAATAAAATATGTTCATAAAAAAACGGTGTGGTAAAAATTATATTAAAGTTTTATGATGAACTAAATATTTTTGATGATAACCGCACACACTGTATCTGTTTGGACTATCGCAAATCGTAGATTTATATATATATAATATGATCTAAAAATTATTCAAATATTTCATACGCTTAATTGTAACTTTAGAAACAAAAAAATTATGTAAAACATATAATAATATATTCCATAATAACACAAAGTAGATTCAGGAATTGTAATACATAATATGCCATATATACAAATTCAAATTCTGATGTATATTTACAATTTATAATACATTTAATCGTGTATATTGGCAATATATATAGTGTGGTGTTATATTTTGAAGAAATTATATACATCTTATAAGTATATTAATAATATGTAAATATTCTATATTCTAATATTCATCGCATCGTATATTAATTTTAATACATTTATTGTAAACAAAATTTATAAATAAAATATTGTATTATTTGCATATTTTCTAATCATCATATTTTCTTTCCTTCTTTCTTTTCATCTATTAACGTTAACGTATATCATAATAATTTATAAAAATTTTCGAGAATAAAATCTATGTCCTTTTTTTATATCCTTTTTGTGTACAAGGTGATTCTGTATTCAAGCCCGCAACAGCGATACGAACAGACTTAACATTCGCACAGGGCGATTAAGGGAAGGGGTGCCAATATTTGTAAAATAATCAGTAGAAGAAAGTTTAGAGCATTTTTTTTGTTATGTAAGGATTGTAGTAAAAACATCATAACTTGGTAACCCGTAGAATTAGAATAAAGTTCATGGATCTGAATTCGATAGATAATTAAATTCTCTAAAAACTTTATTTACCAATCAAATGAGGTTGTAGAACAAATTCTATAGCCAAATATAACAAATGTGAAACATTGTCAATTTACCATACTTTTTTTATGGTGACCCTTTAATATTATTATAAATTCGTAAAATTCAGTTTATTTTACTTAAGTTTGACCCTTAAAATCAATATCTTTTAATGGAAATTTCACCCTTAAAAGTTGTAATGATTTGAGGTTGATTTTTACTAATTACAGTTTAAAACAATTTTATTAATTATGTACGGGTTGCAGTAAATATATAATAACTTGGGAACCCGATTAGTTTAAATAACGTGCAGAGATTCATTGGATAAATAATTAAATTCTCTACAAACTTCCCTTATCCATCAAATGGGGTTGTAGAACAAATTCTATAGGAAAAATCCAAAAATATGTAAAATTTACAATTTATTCATACTTTTTTTTAATATTAATATTATTGTAAATTCGGCAAAATTTACCTTATTTTACTTAACCCTTAAAATTAATACCATTTTATGAAAATTTCACCCTTAAAAATTGAAATGATAAGAGGTTGATATTTACTAATTACAATTAAAAAAATTTTTTCTTATGTGATTAACTTAATATGAGATCGACAGACTAAGACTAAACGGAGTTTTTTGTTTGTTTATTTGTTTTAAACTAAAATTCGTAAAGGGGTGGTTGTTGTTTTTAACCTGGACAGGACGTAAAAATAATCAGTATCGGGTCTGTCAGTATTTTTAAAGAATTCAAATTTTCTTTTCAAAAACAAAAATACATTGTTTTAAAATATTTTGCTGTGTCCCCGTGTCCATGACTTAGAAATTTCTAAGAAAAACACACGTTGATATTTTCATTTTCCTAAACACAAATCCCACAAACAATAATTTTCCCTGAATTAATATAATAATGTTTTAGATTTAAAATTAGTTGAAAATAGAAAATGTATGTTAAATTAATTTCACATCAACAAAAAACAATTTTGAACAACAATTTACAAAAATTATTGTGCGTTGACGTTCGCGCAGTTATCCAATAACCATAACAAATTATATAGTTATACTGTTCAATAAAGAAATCATGTTTTGATTTAATGAATTTTTTTTTATGTATGACAATTGGAAAATTTTTTAATTTTTAAATTCGATATATTTTACGTATAGTTATATAAAATTTTAATTTTATTTTATTACATTCAATTAATAAATATTAATTTAACCAAAAAAAAACAATTTCTTTTAGACAACACTCACGTAAAATTAAGACTCATTTACCTGAAAATATTCCAGCCTATTATAAACGGGGGGGTTCAGGGGGCTTAAATCGAGCCCCCGTCAATCCACCGCCTAATATGGAGTTTTTACGTGGAATATATGCATTTATGCAAGTGAGTAGATCATCGGTGAGTGTATTTTGATTGTTTGTTATATATACTAATTATTTAAAATATAAATTATTACTTTTAAAAAGAATAGAATATACGCATATTTTGCTGTGGTTGATTTTTTTCATAATCATTGTTTGTGTACACTATCATACATATATGAATACCAAAACATATCATATGTATTAATAACAAAAAAAAACCAATAATTGGATAAACATTATATGAAAATATTTCCAAATTTATATTTACGCATATGATAAAAATTCAATTTGAATTTCATTTATTGTATATTGTAAAAAAGGAAAGATGATCCTATAATAATGTGTTTATTTAATTAATTTAAATGAATTTCAAAATAAAGATCATATAATAATAAATTGTACTTTTATATTCCATTAAAAACAATTAAAAACAAAAAAAAACCAAAAAAATAATTTAGGTAAATCATGTTAAAATTGATTCAGCTGTATTTCGTTTACATACAAATGCTACAGTTATATTACTAGTAACATTTTCTATTGCGGTAACAACAAGACAATATGTAGGAAATCCAATAGACTGTGTACATACGAGGTAAAATATCTGAAAGATTTCATTTTATATTTTACATTGATCCATATATACAATTTACTGATTTTATAATTTTTTCATATTTATATATAAAGGGATATACCAGAAGATGTTCTAAATACATATTGTTGGATTCATTCAACATATACGGTAGTGGATGCATTTATGAAAAAGCAGGGACATGAGGTACCTTTTCCCGGTGTGGATAATTCACAAGGACCTCGAGGACAATTAACGATAAAACACACAAAATACTATCAATGGGTAGCATTTACATTATTTTTTCAAGTAAGTATATATATATATTTTACATTATTTTATTTATATTTATTTATACCAAATACACATTTCAAAAAGGATATAACCGGCGTTCAAAATACCCATATAACAGCATATATATTTTATAAGTACATATATACATACACATTTCTTGTGATTTTGTTAAAAGTTATATATATATTTAGGTACATGGGGCACTTTTCATTGCATTTATATGTATATATAAACTCATGAAAAACTATTTTCATTTCCTATTTCAATTCTTATATCGTATATATGTAAAAAATAATACAAGAAAATTTGTATATATGAAATTTTCTTTAAATGTTCAATTTCCATGAAAACTGTTTCACAACGAACCGCACACACACATATATTTATTATATTTGTTATAAAAGCTTTTATACTAAACTTAAAGAAAATGTATATATATATGTATATCGATTTTCAAAACTAAAATGAAAAATCGAAATAAAAGAAAATTTCGAATATTTATTATTTATACTGCCATCTTATTGAAAATTGCCAGAGTATATTTTCAATAGTTAAATTTATTTATGATCATTGTAATAGAACGAAAAAAAAAATTAATTTAAATATCATATAAAAATAGAAGAATTTATTTCAACGGAAGTTTGAATATATACTCTAACGGGAATATCAATAATCGAATGAGGGAGTTTCATTAACAACAATATTGTTGTTATTCTATTGATTTTCACCCCGTTATGGATAGTACCCCAGATATCTGTATTACACAGTGGTGTAATATTATATGGTAATTTATATGGTAATTGTAAAGTGTCTCAATACTGCATGATTGTATGTTTGCTTTAAGTTAAAGCCCGAAGTGTATGGAATATACGAAGGAAAAACGGTGATAATGTGAAAAAAAACAATTAATATAATGAAATCCATGAATTCAAACGAATGTGTATTTTAAAAAGGTCTGAATTTGAATTATTTCACTGGTGGAGAAGCGAAAAAAATGAAGATCAAATACCTTAGTTTAAAACAAAACACATCATACATATCATAATATAAGTAGATTACCTAAAGTACTTGAACATTACTTTTGATCATTATTAGTGATCCGATGGTATTAGTTTGATATCTTTTAATGGTTGTTATAAAAAGAGCAGTCTTTGGGTTATAAATGTAGTGCATAAAAATTATCCCATTTACGAAAATTATCCGCATAAATTTGCTGCACAAAAATGATGTGAAATTCAAAATAGAATAAACTAAGGAAAGGAAATCTCTTTATATTTATATATAGATAAAATGGTTAAATAAATTATTAAGCAATTTACTCAATGGCAATATTTATATCACACGCATTATTTACCACCAAATTAACATAATATAATTAATTAAAATTTATAATATATGTATATGGATGGATGGATCATGGATATAATAAATACACACTTAAAACCATGGACATTTTATAATATGATTTAAATAATTTTACTATATATTTACACAATAATATGCAAATATATAAATTGTCAACATTGAATGCATATAATAATTTTTTGATTTATTTTGTTTATATATAAATATCAACAAGTGAATATATAATTTAATTTAATTGTATACATATATATAAATGTATGTGATTGTATATTAAAAATAATATCAACAACAAATTACGAACACGAATGATATGCTATTTAAATAGAAAACTGTAATTTTCTTGAGTTACCTTCAGAATATGGAAATGAAAAAAAATGTCTCATCATATATATTTTGACTGATATTACTTTCTTATTTGTAATTTGGAAACCAAAAATAAAAAAAACATTTTCATTATACTATCATATAAAGATTTAATAATTTTTATTATATACAATAAAGTCATGAAAATTATAATTTATATACATGTTTGGTAAAAATAAATGTACATGTATATGAATATATATAGATATAAACAATAAACATATTATTAACTGATTTTTAAACCATATTTAAACATTAAATTTAGTTCAATTTAGTAAAAAAATGTTTTTTTTTGTTGTATTAATAAATCGAAAGTACCAAAAGAATATATACACAAATATACATATGTAACAATTCACCAATAGTTACAGCATAGCATACAGTAAATGTTTATTTTATAAATAACTATAAATATGTAAGCACGCTGCTATACATATATATATATGAATATTTATATAGTTTCGTTTTATTACTATATGTACTATCTTCTTCTTCTTCTTCGTATATACAATGTATCGATATTGTAAATAAAAAAAAAAGAAAGAATTTTACAAATATAAGATACGTTTATTGCACATACTATATACCGTCGTATACATAATCATTTTAAATATTATAATCTGTTAATTACAACAAGAGTTGCATGAACTGATGAATAAATTCCATATATACTTTTAATGCATTTTTAAATTTTAATGAGTTCAAAAAAAAAAAAAAACCTCAACATTATTGAATAATTTATTGTTTAGATTTAGATGTATCGCATTAATTAACTACACCTAACTGCATATACATACATAGCTAAATTGTATATTTTGATATGGTATAACATGTTTTATGTATTGAAATATAAAATCTGTTTATTAAAATGAGATATTGCCCAGATTGACTCTATAAGAATACAATTAAAAACAAAATTTTAGTTTTATGCGATATATAATATGCCGATTGTTAATCGAATCTAAAACAATTTGCAAAGATATATATATATATATATATATATAGATAAAATTCTTATTGTATAATTAATGTAATATTACAACAATATAATCATTATATATTCATAGTTTAGTAATACCAAATTTATTAACATTGATCGAAACGAAAATCTATCGTGTAAACAATTAGAATTCATTTGAATTTATATACATAATAAGTCGTCGAGTATACGAAATCGGTCTAATTGATTTATAATATTTCGAAATGTATTTAATTTTAATGCTTTTTTCCAATTATAACAATCTAAAATCCATTTCAATTGCATATATATATATATATATGGAAATAGCTTCAAGTTATTGGCAAAAACAATCAACAATATAAAATATTGAGTAATACTTTAAAATCTTAATATAGTCAATTAAAATATTCATCATGCAATGGCCTTCCTCCCACCCAATACAGAATTGTTAAGCTATATGTTATATAAATCTACCACCCGAAGACGTACTTCGACGGATCAAACCCAAATTCTGGATAAAATTGCATCAGCCTTGCCCCCTATTTCAAAGATGACAAAATTGAAACTTTTAGATGGAATACATAAAAACAAAATTCAACACCATAATTGAAGAAATGTTACGACAGTGGAAAATATTACATTAACTCTGTATAAAAATAATTCAGTTTCGAAAATATCAGAAAGACCGAAAAAATGTGTAGAATGACCTCAAAATGTTATCAGCCCATAACACTTGGATATTTTATCAACACACATTGAGTACATTTTACATTCAATAATTCAACACAAAATCCCAGGGTTAATGTAACATAAATACGCACAACCGCGAAAGATGTACTTCGACATATCAAACCGAAATTCTGAATAAAATTGCATCAGCGCTGCCCTTTACTTCAAAGTCAAAATTGAAACTTAACTGGTATACACATAAATATAAAATTCCACAGCTTAATTGAAAAAATGTTACGACTGAGGAAAATATTATAGCCGTAAGCGACCAACCATCAGGATATAAAAATATAAAACTCTGTATAAGTAATGCAGTTTCAAAAATATCAGGATAACCCAAAAAAAATGAGTCATGAATTTAGTATTGTATTCGAAATCGCACGACTGCAAAATTTCGTCAGAACTTTAGAGTTGGATATTTTATCAATAAACAAAGTTCGTTTTATATGTAACTGTGCAACATCAAAATAAAAACCCCCTGTTATAAAGGTTTGACCCGCTCCGATCGGAGAACATCAAAACAAAGGGTGAGATATTAACGGTAAACTTCTTTCATTCATTGCTTAAACAATATATACAGCTAAGCAGGAAAACTCTTTTTAACAATATCTTACAACAACGAGATTTAAACGAAATTCTCAAATTATACCCACCCTCGAATTGATGGTGGAATTCGTTCCGAAATATTAGAAATAAAGTTATAAGGAAATATAACTTATATACTTTTCTATAACAATTACGAAACCTTTTGATACTTCGCAAGATATGCGCAATCCCCATAAACAATTGACCAAAAATTAGTAATAAACCGAAACCGAAATTCGGTATGGTGTCATATAGAATTAATTAATAAATAAATAACACAATCAAAGTAAAAATAATAATAATAATAATAACACAAAATAATAATAATAATAATACAAAATAATAAAATACAAAATAATAATAATAATAATTATTAAAAAAAATAAATATATTCACAAAAAAAATGCTAACGAGAATTTTCAATAATTTTCCAACTCAAAAAAACGAAGAAAAAAAATCAAAAAAAATACAAAATAAAATCATTTTCGATAGCCAGTAGTGTAGGTTTTGGCGTCGAGATGTTCACAACACGAACATCGCGATATATTCGTATATTCGTATACGACGTGTACTGTACATATACAATATATAAAAAAAAATATATAACGGAACGCATATAACCGACGATCGTTTTAATTTTTCATTTGGTTTTTCACATTTATCGCGTATAAAATACAAAATTTTCATTTATTTCTTTTTTCTAAACAATATTTCTGTTTTGTATTTATTTGTGTGCGATGCAGTGTGCACTGTGTGTGGCTATTATATAGCTGTGTCCACCAGAGTACCTTGTATTTTGTTTAGTTGTGTATTAGATATAAAATGAAAAATTTCAAATAATAATAATAATAATAAAATATTGTGATAACAGCCAAGTGTTGTGTTTGTATATATAGAAAAAGTATAAAAAGAAAAATCCCTATTGTAATTTGTATATGTTGGCAAACAAAAAAAAAATGTTGATTGAATATAAATTTCATTAAAAAAATTAAAACAATTTACCGGTTTTGTCTGTTAAGAATGATTTATATAAGGAAATAAAATCAAATCATATTTATAAATATGAATCAAAAGTTTTACTCAACCGAAAATATATAGGTAAAAAAGTTCAAAACAATCGTCAATCCTATAGATATCTGTTATATGTATAGATCTGTGTTTTCTTAAATTTTATAAGAATGCAGGGTATAACAACTACTATATATAACTTTAAAATAAATAATTATTGCTTAAATATAGTTATAAATCAGCATTATACAAACTATATATATATACAAAGAATTTGTTTAAGTGAATATATGAAAATACAATAGCAAACACATTGCGTATTTCCGCTTCAAAATGAAAAATTATTATTGTGCAATTCTTTTTTTTTTATAAATATAGTGTTTAATGTTCGAATTTCCATGTATACAATAATATATATTTCACTGTAGTGGAATAAAAAAAAAACATAAATGTATTTAGCATAAATTCACAAATGCCTTCAATATTTTTCTGGTGGACTATAAAGAAAAAATACTTACATATGTTATTTGTATATATATATATATATATATATATATATATATATATATATAGAATAGCCGATGCGCGTGTAAATTATACCAAATAGAAAAATTTATATAAAAATAGAAGAATTACTCTATATGTGTAATTTTATTTTAAGAAAAAATATAAAAAAAAGTCATTTTTTTAATTCGTTGTGATGTTTTTTTTTTTTTTGTGTTTTTTGTTTGATTTTTGGTTTTTTTTTTGTATTTATATAGCTTTCGAGATGATACCACGTGCGTGTTTAAATACCCTAATATATATATATAGATTCATTAATATTATATATAGTAATGTTAATAATCAATTTAAAGGAAAACAAAAATCAAGATCTCGAAATGAAATATAATTTAAATAACACAAACCAAAATTCTAACAAAATGTAATATAATGTAAACTTTAAAAAAAAATAAAAACTACGTGTATTACATATGTAATTATAAATGCATATATAGTGTCTATATAATCATTTAACAGATACAAAATAGTATTCAAAACAAATGTACATATGTAGTCTGTTGTAGTTTTTCGAATGTTTATAATAATAATAATAATAATAATAATACGCATATCATCATATATATGTTGTATAGTATAGCAACGACATCCTAACGCATATTTCTGTTTTTCTCCAAACGTACGTATATATAAAGTGTTTTTCTCTGACTGTGAATGTATATTTTCCCAGTTAGCCTAGAATACCGTCTAAAGACGTTCTGCATGCCTTCCCAGTAAAGTGACTTCCGGGAAGGTCTTCAGAAGTACTTATTGGACGTGTCCGCTTTCAGACCATATCTTCGGAATGCACACAATACAAAAATACAAAGTCAAATAGCTTTAGCTAAGACCTTCTTTATCATACATTACGAAGCGGTTCTTTTGAATGTATTCAGAAACGCACATTTCTTATTCTTTCGCAGAATTCGTTAACGCTTTCTATATAAGTACATTCAATATCATAAGTACTTTCATGGGTGTATACTTTTGCATGCATTCTGAAGGCATTTTTTTGGATTGTATAAAAAACGAAGTGAGCTCGTTTGGTTATTTCGTGAACAGCTTTTGTGAACAAATTTGTTTCCGAAGTACTTCTATTTTCACTGACTGGGTATATATAAAAAAAAACGAACGTTGCTGTATATACGATCGCAGTGTGTGCGTACAAAATATCATCGAGAAAATGTTACAATATAGAAAATTTATAAGTAAAATCATTATATTATTATTTCCATTTGTTTTTCTTTTTTAAATTTTTCAAAATCAATATAATTAAAATCTATTTTTATGCGGTTTAATCAATTTAAAAATAACTTAACATTTGTAAGTTTATAAGCACAATAGTTTTCTGAAAAATAAATTTGCTTATCAATTTTGATGAATAGATTTTGCAAAGCATTTAGAAAATTGTCTTGTATACAGATAATTTGGGTAATTTCAATACTGAAAAAAAAAAATCATTTTCGGTTTTTGCGTCCAACAACAGCCTTCTGTTGTTAGTTTCTTTATTTGTGGCTTTTAAGGTGTCCGTAATTAGTCGTACGCGACTAACCACATAATATGCAACTCGCTGTGTGAAAATTTAGATACGAAATAACGGAAAGCATATTTTACGTCTTCCGTAGGATTCGAATACCCATGACCGCAAAATTTTGTAAGAAGTTTAAATTGGTATTTAGTTATTTTATCAACTACACCACAGAGGCAGGCAGATTCAAGTTGTTTAATTTATAAAATTGAAAAAAATGAAAAAAGAATGTTATAATGAAAACGAATATAATAAAATAAAAAGGCTATTGAAATAATTTTACCTACATATTTTTATGAAATTAATGATGAATCTATATCCATACACAATGAACGTCTTTATTATGATGATGCTGCTCCGAAACAACAATAAAAAGAGTTCAATAATATTTCACAGGCCTTTAATTATTTAAATACCCGCATATATATATAAATAGATTTTTTAATATAAAATTATCATCATTTATATAAGAATATCTTAAGCAATTAACAAATTTGAATTTGAAATCGTTTTGTTTTATGATTTCAAATAATGTGAGTTAAAAAAATACAATCTGATAGTTTCAATCGTATACCGAACACACGAACTGAATTTGAATTTGAATCAAAATAAAAAAAAATGCATGTGGTGTTATATATATATTTTTTTTTAATAAAAAAAAAGACCTATTGAAATGTATTAACAATCAATTAGCCTAATGTGATATAAATTGGTTTATTTTTAGTAATGTTATCCATTATATAATTTCCGTATAGACAGTACATACAGTATATATATCTATATAGTATAGTAGCCGTATAGTATAGACACCAACAACACACATCATTCAACAGTTTAATATTAAATTTAAATATCTTTTTATATATTATAATATCTTATAATACATAAGTTATATATATATAGTTAGTTATTTAGTATAGCATATTGACGTGTGACATTGACATTTATTATTATTTTCTTTTCTTTTCTTTTCTTTAATACACTTATAGTTTTTCTATTTTCAGAGCTCGCTTAATTTTTGAACTTGAAATTCTTTCTATTTATCTATAATTACATAATTGTACATATTATTTTTTTGATATACACACACCAACAAAACAACCAACTATATTTGTATTATTAATATTTCATATATCTAGAAGATATAGTCATTTTTTTTTAATATTAAACAATAAATATGAAGACATATGATTGAAACTATATGCTTGAAATATTGCCCAAACAAAAATTTCTTATTAACTACTACATATATTTTTCATTAAATATATAGTATAAAAAATATTAATCAATTTATTAAAATTATCTCTTTTGCGTGCGTTCATTCATATTTAAATAAATGATAAATTTTAAGATTTTTTTTTAAAAAATAATACATTATAATATCCCAATTAAAATATGATTATTTTTTTTTTTTTTTTTGGTAATTACAATTAATTTTTCATTTATAAAAACAATAAATAAGTGCGTTATTTTTTATTAAAATTAATTATTTTAATATAAAAACATATATTATCTTTAAAAAAAAATGCGAATAAATTAAAAATTTATAACATTTTCATGGCACTACATTAATTCTATTCATACCATATTAAAAAAAAAAACACAAATATTTATAGTAATAAAATTATTGAAAGATTTGTTATGTGCGGCGGAGCCGCTGGCCAATAAAATATATATGAAAATATAAATGTGGAAAATTAATAATAATAATAATAATAATAGAAAAAAAAGTTAATTTAATTATATTATTTTTTTTTATTCCATATGCAATAAAATATATTTATTTATATATAATATAAATTATAATGAAAAGTGTTGAAAATAATTTAATTTAATTGTAATAAAAAATAAAAAATAATCGTTTTTTTTTATTGTAATCTGTGATCAATTTCAAATATATAATATATAGCAAGTAGTAAGAAAAGTTGAATAAATGTTAAAAATAATGTATTTGTGGGTACGTTTATTGAATATGAATTTTAAACAAATATTTAAATACAAGTGCATTAAAAACGATAATGAATCAACAACTGTATTGAAAATATATATAAAATGAATGAAGAAAAAAAAAACAAAAACGATTGGGCTAAATGACACATAGAAGTGAATTATAAAAAAAAATAGGATATTATAAAAACAAAATACGCGTATTTGAATGCATACACATACGAAATAAAAAAAAAGTCGTAGTGTCACTTATCCATCAACAACACAACGACAACAAGAAGAACGATCGACACACACCCATTTATTATATTTAAACATACATCAAACACAATTTTTTGTGCGCGTCATCAAACAATGTTAGATATTTTTCGAGGTTTAAAAAACCTTGTGAAGGTCAGTCATGTTAATATTGATTCACCTGTATTCCGTTTACATTATTCCATTACCGTTATGATGTTAATGGCATTTTCGTTAATTGTTACCACCCGACAATACGTTGGTAATCCAATTGATTGTGTCCATACAAAAGATATACCCGAAGATGTTTTAAATACATATTGTTGGATACATTCAACGTATGCCCTTAAAAGTTTATTTAAAAAACAAATTGGAAGTGATGTACCATATCCGGGTATTGGTAATTCAGAAGGGAAATATTTGGATAGAAAAGTATATAAATATTATCAATGGGTATGCTTCTGTTTATTTTTTCAGGTATGTCCATTGGTTTAAATTTTTTTTTTTTGATTTCTTAAAAATATATACTATTTATAAGCTATTTCAAAAACTTTTTTATGAATAATATAAAAATTCATTTTGAATCGAAAAGAAATGCTTTGAAAGAACGCTAAAAAATAAAAATTTAAATTACCAGATGTTATTTACAATTATATATACTTGCGGCGGTTTATATATATTTGCTCCTGTGTTAGTACGTCATAAACGAACAGATTAACGTCATATAAATCCATTATTATTAATGAATTTGTAATATATAATGATAAATATATAGTAAATAAAAATAAAATATATTGATTAATATTTAATTTTTTTCATTTGATCAACGTCGTGCAAATATTATAGTAAATTTTATCCATAAAGATCCATTTATAAAATTCTGATTGTGAAATAGTAACATAAAAACGATAAAATTTTAATTCCAAAATGTTATTTAAATTCATTTATATAATTAAAATTATGAATCAATACTCATACGCAGTACTTAAGTTGTTTAACAGTTTTTTTCATATTTCATCACCGTATTTAATTAAGGCAATGTTTAATCCAAAACAAACAAATTGTTAATTTTTTTTTTGTATAAAGCATCATAATATATTAGATGAACTTAAAGATCATTTAATGAATATATAAATTGAGTTCATTTCGATTACTAGGGGTAGATAAGACTAGAAAAGGGTTGAAAAGAGTAAATTTTTCTATGCTCCGATCTACGCCGTACTATAGCAACGGATATTTGAGTAGAAAAATCTAGTATTTCCTAATATTACCAACTGTTACCTACTCTTGGTAATCTAAAGGAACGCAACTATACGCAGCATATACATTTATTCCAATTTTTTAATACATATTAAGTTTAAGTTAACCATAAAGTATTTAATACAAAAAACTAATGAAATATAATGTACCTTTACAAAATGAACGTCGTTAGTTATATTCCTTTTATGATTAAATAAATTAAGATTACCATATAATTATGATATGGTTTCTTATATAGATTACATTATGTATCAAAAATAGATAATAATATTCGCATAATTGGACATCTGCCAACGTTATATACTTTATCGATAATCAAAATGAAATGTTTTATTGGTTTTATGTAGGTATATAAAAATATCAAAAAGTATATATTTATATAGAATCAGATGTAAATTTACGACAAGAAATCCCTTTAAAATTGTTCATGTTTTCAAATTTTTTTTTTATTTTTAATTTTTTTGTAGCTTCAAAATTAAATACTTGAAATCTATTGTTAAAATATCAAATTTGTGTACCAAACATTATTTCTCCGGACAATATCCTTTCCATCCTCTTCAATTGGCATTATAATAGAGATGTCATGTTTCAATATTTTTTAATATCACAATTGCCCACTATTGTCAATGAAAAAATAACCCCCAAGGAATTAACTGATGATATTCTATAGTAAAATTTTATGGATAGAAATTGATGATAAATTTAATCACCTTAATAACTTTACTATCACTGCATATAAATGCGCGTCCTTATCGATGACGTTGCACCTTATAGCAGCTAATTTATAATTTATATGAAAATTTTTATAATGTATGTATCTTGTCGTCTGGATATATGGCATATATACATAGTTATTTCAATTGTGATAATGTAAATATAATGCACATATATAATTATATATGAATTTATTATCCTAAAGTACACGCAATTAATATATATATATCCTTTGAGATTATTTGTCGCAGAAAATGTATCACCATAAAATAATAAATTTAAGTTGATGATTAATAAATGATAATATAGCGAGTGTAATATAAATATACACATATGTATAATTGTAAATATACTTATAATATTTGTTCATTCCATATAATTTATGATACCGATATATACAGAATAAATAAATATAAATTCTAATAGTAGTAGTATAGTAGTAGTACACGATAGATTGATCATATATGTGTATGCAATAAATAGATAGTCACCATTTCCGCTTATCTACACAAAATCCTTTTACACTTGAAAGGATATATAATAATCGAATGCATCCAAAGCATAGGACTTTGTTTATTATTATATCAAATACAACATATTGTATATAAAATTAACACATCTTTTGTTATATAGCTTTTATACATATATAATATTATATACATTTCAAAAGCATTAAATAATATACTCGTCTGATAATTTATGGTGAAATTGCAAGTGCATAAGAGTATATTAAAAAATTTCACATAAAATATCATTTAATTTTTTTTTGCAAATATGAAATGAAATGAAATCGTACATAACTTGGTTAAAACGATTCATTTGTCAATTTTATTTAAAAATTAATTTCACCCAATATATGAATGTAAAATAGTTGTCGTAAATAGTAGTTGTGGTGAAGTGCTATAAAAACGCGTATGACTGAAAGAATCTGACCCATTTCTGATGAGGTGTTGAGTTCGAATCCTACATTCATCCAATTTGATTCACAGAGAGAATACAAACTACAATGTTATAGCTGCCGAGGAAATACAAACAATTAAAACATTCCAAATAATTCGAGCTATAATTGACCATAATGTATTTAAAACCAAAATCTTAAAAATTAAATTTAATTTATATATTATAAAAATTTTATATTTTTTTTAATTCAATTTTATAATTATGAATGGAATTTTCAAAAATTCAAAGAATTCACATTTTTTAATTGAATATCATTTGAAGAATTCGCATTAAATTTCATGATTCATAACACGATGATTTCAATGATTGCGAAAAAAAGGTGACTATATTTTTTCTGTTGGTATTTTGCCAAATTTTTTCTTTTTTTTTTATTTAATATATGTTCGATGGAAAAAATATATTTTGCATCTTGCCTGTATTTTCATATTGGAAGGAAATGCAAGTTTCTATATTAAAAGTTTTTAATTCATTATATATTGAGTGGTATATAAAATTAAAATGCAATTGTGTTCGATTGGAAAATCCAACTGATGTTAAAATGGTAAATAAAATTAAAAAAATTCAAATAAACAATTTTTCTTTTAAACAAAGGAGTTTATTCACAATTGAAATCACCATCACAATATTATATTGTTTATTATTAACCCGCTCGAAAAGATTATTTAAACAAAATCCCCATTTTTCAAATGTCATTTGATAACAATATAACTAATGATTTTTTTATCATTTGAAATTTGAAATATATGGGAATCCATTTATCATATAGAGTAGATTACCTCTATGTCTATATTCATTCACTCTGGATATTAGCCAAAGTTTTCTTGTGAAATTAAATAAAAAAATTTCATCAAACTATTTAAAATAAAATAAACAATTTAGAGGTATAATAAATGATTGTCATTACTTATATTATTATTATTTTTATTTTTTTTAACTTATAATCACGTTAATTATATAAAACGTTTGTTTTTCGAATGGAAATACGATCGTTGAATATAATAATAATAATAATAAAATGTATCATTGTAATAACAAAATTTCCAATTTGTTGTTTATGTTTATTTAATACTATATACATATATACGAGTGAGATGAATATCATCCATACAGCAATAAGATTAATTTATATGTAAATAAAATAAAATGTATAAAATTAATTGTTTTATATAGTGTATATATGAATTCAAAATATATATAGATTATTTTAAATATTTATGTGTATATTTAAACTAACATTTTGAAGACTAATGATTAATATATATATATATATTTACTAATATACCTCAATCGTCGGCCAATTCAAATTATAACACAAACAAATAATTAATCAAATATATACTCATCTTTTTATATTAAGAAAAATTAGTCAACAACCAACAGTCTAAATTTGTTGAAATTCATATAAGTATTTGAATTGAATATATAACATATTAATCAGTTTAATATTTTACATATTTGAAAATTTGTTTTTTGGATTAGTCATTTGAATCTCACAGAATTTTTAAATATTTTTTTTTATTTATTTCTTTTTATCAATTTCGATTGTGTAATATATAAAATGTTTAACCTTCATCTGCTCCTCAAAAAATACTTACATTGCCTACCCTTTTGTGCGTATATTTCAACACACAAGTAAATTTGATCAATTTTCTATTAAAAAAAATGTTTGAATTCAAATTCTAATATGCTACTATTTCAACAAATACAGTGAATACAGATAATTTCAAACTAAATAATACATTTTACCTATACACATTACAATTATGTTGATTTTTACAAGCGGATTTTTTTATAAAAGCCAAAAAAAATTGACTCAAACACAATGTATATTCTATCAGATTCAAATATTACTATCAGATCAGATATTGCAATAGTTGTAAAGCTGCTGATAACAATTTTCTCGGTGAACCTGTTCTAGTTATCATGTTTTATTACGGAAAAGAAAGTTCAATTATAATTAATATCGGCTATATGGTTCATGATAATTTTTTTAAGTGGTTTTGTAATCAACTCTTACTATGATGCATATATGAGATATTATGAGTGTACCATTAATTAGCTAGCATAGATTCAAAGTTAATGTATCTCTCCACCCTATTAATTAAATGAATGATTGTCATGATTTTGAATTTAATTGGGAATTAATTGCAATTCAACAAATAAGAATTTAATAGTTGGTAGGTGGTGGGCTATCGAACCAAATACGTTTTGGATCATCATTAGTGGCCATATATACGTATTATTTCATATAATAACTATTTAAATATATACACAGTGCGACAATTAATATTCCGGACTGGTCCTAGGAAATACATTAAAAAGATGATTTTTGAAATTTTTATTCAAAATATTCTCCTCCTGATTCAATACAACTGTTACATCGTTTAATAATGGTTCAAATGCGTGTTCCCGCTCATTTTGTGGTATTGTCTCTAGTGCGCGTGTAGATGCTGTTTGAATGGATTCAATATCCTCAAAAAAACATCCTTTCAATTTCAATTTTAAGTTTTGGGAACAAGGAGAAGTCACATGGTGCTATATCAGGTGAATACGGTGGATGATTTAATACACAGACTTGATTTCGAGCCAAAAACTTACGAACTATAAGTGAAGTGTGACTTGGTGCATTATCGTGTAACAAACACCAACTATCTGATTCACGATATTCAGGTCTAATACCCATCAAACGCTTCAAAACTTCGATATAATATGAGTCACTGACTGTTTGACGATTTGGAACGAATTCTTTATGGATAATTCCATTGCTATCGAAAAATGTTACGAGCATTGTCTTGATTTTCGATGGAACTTTGGTTGTTTTTTTAGTCTGTGTTTTAGCCATCCACGAAATGTTTATACCATTCAAACACTTATGTTCCACCCATACAATTATCGCCATTAACTTGCTGCATGGATTTGAACGTTTCTGTTGCAGATTTACGTTGAAGCTTTGCGTTGAATTTAATGACTGCTCTTTGTTCCGGGTTAAAATTTCTACTTCAACTAAAATACTGTTTCACAAGAAATATCATAACTTTTTTATTTGTCAACCAAATGCAATGAAATTTTTACAGACGATAGAGAAACCACCAAGCTTCAAAACGCGTGTTCCCAAAAATCAAATAGATCGTCCCACTGGTTATTGAGATATTGTTTCAGTCCGGAAATTTATTAGAGGGCATTGTTATATTTTTAATTTGTTATTGCGTCGCATCCTTAGTAGACACCAACAAAACAACTACTACCGACGAGTGCTTCAGATTCAACATTTGAATTATTATCTTCCGAAAATAAATAATCATCATTATCACAATGATATGTGCAAACGGTATCAATCGATATTATTTATTCCATTCCTTCCACTGTAATGTATTTATTTTTTTCCGAATACGTTTTTTTTACTTTGTTACAAATGTTGTTTATGACAAAGTTTTAATATGTCACTCGTTTCAGACAAACCCTTTGATGTGATGTATTCAAGAACATGTATGTGTTGTTTTTTTTTTTGTTCGTTACTACGGCAGAATCGGTTTAGCACCCGCTACGGCAGAATCGGTTTAGCAAAACCTCGGAATTCTATTGCCGTGAGCTCGTAACAAAATCACTTAATCCGGTGATAAACCTCTATGATGATTTGAATACATTTAGGTGATTTTGGGCCGCCAAACTTTAATTATACATAAGTGGATTAATTTATGAAATTTTGAAAATAAAAGCAAACATATGAGAGAAAAACGCTTAAACTGAAAAGCAGTAAGAAAAAATAACTCATATGTTTTCAAACAATTGTTCAAGTTGCACTTTAGGTGGATGAGTCTTTAGGATGAAATGCTTAATTTAAATGATGGAAGTCATAGGAATGGGGTAATACTATTTATGGGAAACTGTTACATAATCTTGATGTTCTTGGAAAAATGAATTACTAATCTAATTGCTTGCTAATTGCTGCAAATCTGTTGGTTCGATAAAAGTTAATAGATACTGATACTGAGTTAGTAGATACTGTATGAATGTGCTGTTAGAGAATTTCTTGAAATATAAGCTAAGTTAACGGGCCCAGGAATTAATTTAAAAATTACATTAGAACATTCTTGGTGGTAACATTTTTAAAATGTGCATAATGAAGCTACTGAAGCTATGTTTCAATAATTCAATATGGAATTTGTTATAATTTCATTTCTGATCAGTGAGAATGCATTGATGTGTAGTTTTCTACACAAGGAGCAGATGAAGATTAATAATACTGTAATATGTAATTCATGCATGTAATATGTAATTCTAAACAATAAAAACTCATGTGTGTGCGAGTAACTTGTCGTGTACGTATATACCAAAGTCGGGTGTACAATTTTCCGATATATAGAAAAGATAATTTAAATAAGGATATACCAACACGAAAAGAATTATAAAATATACATTTTATGCATAATTTTTCTCAACATATAAGTTCAAAAGAAAATTGAAAAAAACATTTTTTTTTTGTGTTGTTTGTTTGACATCACAATTTATAATTTACAACACAAAAAAAAATTATTTTTTTATTACCCAACTTATCTCCCATTAAAATTGAAATAAATATTAAAATAATATTTAAAAACATCACACAAAAAAAAAAAAAAAAAAACAGAAAATAGTCATGAGATTTATCTGTTTTTTTTTTCATTTTTTTATTTTTTATATCCAGATGTAACTCTAATTCAAATTTAGATATCGTATATTAAATAAAATAATAAATCAAAATTTTGTAAATAAATTGTATGCATATGCATATATAAAATGTTTAAAAAAAATAAATTTTTTTATTATTAATTCGATTGTAATTTGTATAATTTTTATATACAATAAAATTGTTTAAAAATGAAATTCCCTCAATATACAAGATTTTTTATATATGAGCGTATTTTTGTAGGTTTATTCAGAAGATAAAAGCGGTTTTTTTATTATTATTATTATTAATATATTAAAATTATATTTATCGATTTCATCACCATGTCATGATGTCTGTCAATTTTTCTTTTATTCGGATTTTTTTATTTTAAATTTGTAGCAAAAAACAATTAATTTTTTTTTCCTATAAAAAATACTTTTTTTTCCTATAAAAAATACTTTTTTATATATTTGTATAAAATAAAAGATAATAATATTTATTATATGGTTTTTAAATACGAAAATATTAAATTATAAGAATGTTGTCACAATTTTATTGAAGAATTTTTCTTTAATAAATAAAAAAATAAACATTCTATAAATAGTAATAATAATAATAATAATAATTTATACTAAAAATATGTATAAATAATATATGTTTTACAATACAATAATTAGTGTAAATGTTTTACAGTTTAATAATCTTTTGATTATAAAAATGAAACAACATCAACCTTGATGTTTTACTTTTGTACATTTTGGCACCTCACCAGACACATATATTGTAATATATAATAATATAACACGCGCGTTTGTATTATAATTATGAACATTTCTTTTAACGATTCATCATTTATCTTAATTTTCATTCATAATTTATTGTTTAAGTCTTTTAATATAATAATTAGTATATTCCTAGAGCATCTATTATACGGAAAATCAAAATAAAAATTATGTGATTTTCACTGATTAAAAAATATATCTATCATTGCGCGGATAAAACTTGATTTGATTTTCACTATCAATATCATGTATACGTAATTCTCTTTTTCACAATCTGTGTGTAAAATAAATTATGAATGAAAAAATACAAAACAATCTCTTTAAAATATCAAAAATGTTTTTCACGCGATTGATTATATTTACACCTCTATATAATGTGATATCACAACGCACGTATATATATATATGTTCTATATGGAAAATACAAGTGCGAAAAATCAAGTGAAAATAAATATATATAGGTAACATTTCTATATACTTACATATATATAGTATATATATTTAACAGAGTAAACCTCGTGTGAAAATAAATATAAATGTTTGTGATAAATATAAATCACTCGCACGGAAATTAATATTTTTTATATCGTATCGTATATATATTTTTAAACTTCCTACAATTTCACAATTGTATATATATATATTATATTTTAGTTTATGAATGCAAAATGCACAATTTCGCATGTTTGCCAAAAAATTAAAAAAACTTATGTTATGTTTTATATAATAGATACACATAATTTGTCAAAAACTACTATATGTCATATATATATTTTTATATGATGTTAATCAAAATAATTTTAATGCAGTATGGTTTTTATTATTTTGAAAATTATGTTGAAAGAATTTATATACGTATACATAACATATATCATGATATATCTGAATGTCAAAGTCATATATATAGAAGTTGGATTTAATCATTTATTTAATTGTCTGTAAATAAATATATAGAAATTTCAGTATATGATAATAGAGAGTTTTATAAATCACATTTTTTTTATGACATTGAATTTCATGAATATCATCACCATTATATTTAATTTTATTTGTTTAACGTCTGGACGATATCACCGTACGATACCGAAAGATATTACCGTCTGGAACAGTTGCGGAGCTGGACATTTTTTTTGCCAAAAGGATATGAGTATATTTAAGGGAATTCGATTTTCTAAATTTTCAATTTTTCAAAATGTGTTCTCAAAATGTGTCCCTTTTTTGATATACTATTTAAAATGTTGTCTTTTACAGTATCCGCTATTTTCTTTGATTTTTCACGGAACTCGAATGGAAAATCGGCATTATCTGTTGAATCAACAGCAGGGAGATTTTCAAAATTTATTCTATGATTTAATTTTCTAATGAATTTTTAAATCATCCGAAGAAAAACGAAAATTTAAGAAAACTCCGGATTGTAACTAAATTTAATAGAAAATTTAGAAATGTGAATTTTCCTGAAAATTTGGTTTGGTGAAAGACAAAAATTTTTTTTTTAATCAACTAATTAGACATGCGTCGTTCAGAATACCCTCTTGGAAATATCAATTAACAATTTCCCATAACAATTTCGCCTTTATTCTGAACGATATTATGAATTTGCATTACTTTTGAAAGATTATTTCGACTTATAACTGCATTTTATATACATAATTTGTTTTTATATTAGTATAATTAAAAATTAAACTAATTTCCCATATGACATTAATCATCTTATATATAGAATAATAATGCAATAAAATATTTGCGTGTTCTTGAAAAAATATCATAACATTTTTTTTTCATATTTAACCGGTTAATATAATAAATAGATTTACAGATTATTTCCGGAAATTTTAAGTATATTATATTTACGAATGATAAAATAATATTATGTAAGGGAACATCGCATAAAGTGAGGAAATTGTTAAATAAAAGATAAATTACAATTCCGGGAAATAAACAACATATATATAATATATATATATATATATGTAAGAGAAGTGTGCTCAAACGAATAAATAATTTTGTAACTTTACGGTTTATAATAAATAATAAAATATATGTATACATAAAAAAATCAACACCTTTATTATAACGAAATATATTTTCATATATGTGTATATGTTTAGGATTTTTTTTTATTGTTAAGCATTCATCATTTAATTCATGTTTTTAATTATATTTTTTTTAATCATATTTTATATAGGCCATATTATTTTACACACCTCGTTGGTTGTGGAAATCATGGGAAGGGGGTAAAATTCATGCATTAATGATGGACCTTGATATTGGAATATGCCCACCGATAGAAAAGCGACAAAAGATTAAATTGTTATCCGATTATTTATGGGATAATTTAAGGTACGTGTAATTTTCAATTTTAAATTTTTTATAATGGACATGGATTTTTTTAAAATTCATTTATTTAAATTGTTTTCAGTGAAGTTCAAAAAAAAAAAAAAAACACCGAATCCCATCCTATCAAGTGGAATTTATTTTTCATATTATTTTCGATACTTGCAATTTTTCTATCTTATTTTTTTCTTTTGTTTTGTTTGAATATAAATAAGAAGAAAAATATGTGTAGTAAATTAAAAAATTAGCTTTAATTTTCTTCTTTTTCTTGTTTAAAAATAAAAAAAAAAAAAAGAGCAGACAAATAATGATGATTAAATATAAACATTATTATTATTTTCATTATATATTCAATATATATTATTATTTTCATTATATATTTTCATTATACATTCAAGAGATATTGTTATAATAAAAAAAACATTTTTTTTTTTAAATTTATTTTTAGATATCATAATTGGTGGGCATACAGATATTATGTATGCGAGTTTCTATCACTAATCAATGTTATTGGTGAGTTTACATTTGTTGTTTTATAAATATACACATATTTGTATAGTATTCAAAAAAAAAATGTATTTTCAATTTTCTATTTTTTTTTTTTCATTATTATTTATACCATTATAATAAAAACATTTGTGTATTAATATAATGTTACATAAAATAATAATTAAATATGTATTAAATCTTATATAGAAAATATTCTAATTTATTTTTATATATTTTAATATAACAACAAGATCAATATTTCAATTTACATTTTGAAGCAAAAATGAAAATTTCTTAAAATAAAACGTTCATATATTGAAATTAAAAAAAAAAAAAAATCAGTATACGTAAAATATATGTATAATTGTATATATTCATTGTATTTATAGGTTACAGCTGATATTGATATTATTATTATATACGTTTTTCATTTGCAATTGCCTTTTCATTTATATAATATTTATTTATAATATATAAAACAGAAAATATTCATTTATTAGTGTGTAGATAAAATTAAAAAAAAAGTTAAATATCGAAATTATTTTTTTTTTATTATTATTATTTTATATATACGCGCGTTTTAGGCCAGATGTTTTTAATGAATCGTTTTTTTGATGGTGAATTCATGACATTTGGTTTAGATGTTATTGCTCATATGGAAGCTGATCAAGAAGATCGTATGGATCCGATGATTTATATATTTCCACGAATGACAAAATGTACATTTTATAAATACGGTGTCAGTGGTGAGGTAAGATATTGTTATACTTCATCATTTATCTATATATTACATGTATATTTGTAATAATTTTTAATATAATTACGCACATATTTCTATATATAAAAAAAAAATATAGGTATTATAATATAAATTATATTGCTTTATTTAAAAACAACCAAAAAAAAAAAAGAAAAGTTAATTAAATATTTATTTTACATCTATTTTTAATTTCATATGTTTGTTTCTTCATTCAACGTGTGTTCAAAATCATAAATAAAGGTTGAACGACATGATGCAATATGTATACTACCATTAAATGTGGTCAACGAAAAAATTTATATTTTTCTCTGGTTTTGGTTTATATTATTATTCATACTAACAACATTAACCCTTATATACAGAGTAGTTATAATATTCTCACCACGAATGAGAGTTTATCTATTAAGATTAAGATTTAGGTATGTAAATTTTATATTTAAATTATTGTTTTAAGATCTATGATTTAATAATACTAAATGAGCCAACTATGATTTAATAATACTAAATGAGCCAATTACTAAATATATATATATATATTAGGTTGTCTAAAAAGTATTGATAATTTTTTTTTACAAAATTCAAACGATTTTTTTATATATTTCAAATGAACTTTATTAAACCAAATATGCCCCGTTTTGATCGATGACCCTTTGCCATTTTTCTGGTCAAGACATTATCCCATCACTGTAGAACTTCTGTGTTTTCTGGGCAAAAAACTGATCCAAGTGCATTTTGCAGTCCTCTGCGGAATTTAATTTTAAACCATTAAGGGAGATCTGCAGAGACCGGAACAAATGATAATCTGAAGGTGCAACTCTCACTCTCTCAGTTTCTGCCGAGTCATCAAAGATGTGTGTGGTCTGGCGTTGTCATGATGGAACACAACACCCTTTCGATTGATTAATTCTGGACGTTTTTTTTTTAATCTCGTGCTTCAATCTTGTTAATTGTTGACAATAGAGATCGGAATCAATGGTTTGACCGGGTGCCAGTAATTCATAATGAACGATTCCTTTCCAATCCCACCAAACAGACAGCATTACCTTTCTTGGTGTTAATCCAGGTTTTGCTACTGTTTTAGGAGCTTCACCCTTCTTGGACCACGATCTTTTTCGTACATTATTATCGTATGTGATCCATTTTTCATCACCTGTAATCATTCGCTTTAAAAATGACTCGATTTCGTTCCTTTTAAACAGCGTTTCGCAAATGGAAATTCGGTTCATTAAATTGTTTTGTGTTAATTCATGTGGTACCCAAACATAGAGCTTTTTCTTGTATCCAGCCTTTGTCAAATGGTTTAAAAGTGTTTGGTGATGGATGTTTAGTTCTTTAGCGATATCATGTCTGCTTACGTGTCGATTTTCTTCAATTTTTGATATGATTTCATCGACTTTTTCAGCGATTGGTCGACCAGAACGAGGTGCATCTTTGACGTCAAAATTACCGTAACAAAATCGAGCAAACCATCTATAGGCTGTTAATTTTGATAAAGTTCCTTCACCGTAAGCTCCACAAATTTGTTCATGTGCCTGCGTTGCATTTTCACCTTTTTCATAATAAAATTGTAAAATGTATCGAATTTTTTCACTAATTTCGCTCATCTGTAATGCACTACAACTTTTAAATGACTAAACAAATTTAATTTTTTTTTTTTTTTATCTACGAAATGTCATCTTTCGAACATATGTTAGTGTTACCTGATCAGATTAGTACTACTTGAAATATTCAATTATAATGACATCTATTTATTAAAATTATCAATACTTTTTCGACAACCTAATATATAAATGGTTATCTCTACTATGGTTATATCTACTATAGGTGTATAATTAAGTAATTATCAGTTTCTTCGTCAAAGAAAACACGTTATTTAAAATGTATATTTTAAAATCTTTTATTCAATGTATTATTTTTTTGATTCTATACACATCTTTCGGGCAATATATGAATACCATCCAAATAAAATTGTTCTGCCTTTGAGCGAAACCATTAAAACAGTCATTTTTGAACTTGTTCGAAATTAGTGAAGTGCTGCGCTGTAAGTGCGTGTCTCATTGATCTTAAAAGGTGATAGTTGAAGGGGGTAAGGTCCGGATAATACGGCTCGTGCGATAATGTGGCCCATTCAAGTGATTTTAATATGTCTTTGACCGGTTTTGATGTATGAGACGGCACCTTATCCTGATGTAAAATCACTATACTATGTATTCGGACCCATTGTTGTCGGTAGCGTTCACTATTAAATGCGTTTCACCAGGTTTTAACAGCTCGTGATAGACGACGCCAATCTGGTCCCGCCGAACATTGAGAGCATTGTCTTACGACCAAAGTATTTTGGTTTTTCGCTCGATGGGCCAGCTTCACCAGGTGATAACCAATGCATTTTTGCGTTTTGTATTTTCAAAATAAATCCACTTTTCATCTCCCGTTACAATTCGATAAAGAAATGACTTACTTTCGTGCCGTCGAAGCAGCATTTCACAGGTGAATTTTCGCTTTTCCATTTATCTTTCATTCAATTCATATGCAGTACCCATTTTCTCAGCTTCTGAATCTTTTCCATTACTTTTAAGCGAATGTTAATAAATTTTTGAGACATATTTAACACTTATGCCAATTTGTGTTGCGTTTGGGTTGGGTTTTCATCCAAAAACTCCTGCGGTCCCGGGTCTTTACATTTTTGTTTTGCCTACCAGAATGTCGTTTGTGTTTCGCAAATCGTAATTGGTATTTTGAAAATGTCGAAACCATATCGCATATGCCATATGGTTTAATTGATGGAACGTGTTCAGCATAAGTTTCTACCAACATACAATGCCTTTCACTATCTTTTTTTTCATTATAAATAAATAATTAAAATAAATCAATAAATAAATAAGTAAATAAATGAACAACAGCAAATCTTTTTTTTCCGGTACGTATTTTGACCTTTTTCAATGGGCTATAAAACTATGACACTATTAATTTCACGAAATTTAACTTATGGGGTTTTACTTATTATTAAATGTAGAAAAAATAAAAATGTATTTCTAAACATAAAAATGTTTATATTATTCGTTACCGAAGCCAACTACAAAACCGGCAATTACTTATTTATACACCTATTATATATTCACATCTGATGAATTTAATAATTAAAACCAACCGATGTGTTTGATCTGCTCATTAAATTTTTACTTTACCTTACATTTATAGAAACTTCAATTTACAATTTTGTTTTCAAATTTTTTAACAACAGGTTAGTACGACGAGATGTTATTGAAATAATAGTAAGACGATCAAAAATGGGTGATTGGTTCTTATTATATATGCTAGGTGAAAATATAGATACGGTAATATTTCGTGATATTATGCAAGATTTGGCCAAACGATTAGGTGATAATCAACATCATCATGTGCCGGGTATGAAAGGTGAAATACAGGAAGCATGATATTGGCGAGGGTGATTACTTGAAATAGTGCAATTTTATCAATTTAGGAAAAAATTAGTAAATTATTTATATAAATTATGGACAAAAGTTAGAAGAAGATTTTCCGTCCAGGAAAATGGTTAATTGTATAAATATGTTATACATTTATATATATATATATATATAATTAAAGTTTCTTATTTCTATATTAAAAAAAAATATATATATATAATTACAATTTAAAAACATTAAGCAATAATTAAATATACATTAAATATATATTAATTAATTTATTTGTGTTACAAATTTATTTTGGTCTATTAAAAATAATTTTTTTTTTGTTTCTTTTTTTTCGTATGTATTTAATATGTAGAAAATTATATACTTATTTATATATATACATAATAAGTTAATTTAAATTTTTAAATATTTAATTTCAATTATATTTTTTATTTAAACGATGGAGAAAACAAAAAAAAATAAATAAAATATAAACACACAAAAGGATAATGTTTAAAAAACATTCTTATTGAATTAAAAAAAAAATAATTAAAATATTTATATGTAAAATAATAATTAATATAATAACTGCCAAAAACTAATTAATAAAAAAATAAATAATATAAAAAAGAAATCTATTGTTGAGGCGATCTCATTATTTAAAGGAAAATTTAATTTTTTTTTTTATATTAAGTATTAATTTTTTTTTATATAGAATTTTAATAAATTAATTAAAAATGAAAACAAAAAAAAAAAAATAAAAAGATATTTGATAAATTTTCATCTCAAAAATAAAAAAAATAAAATGTTAAATCAGGGAAATGATAGAAACATTCTATATATTAAAAATAATATATATTATTTACGCAAAATACTCTCGTCACATAATTATTTTTATTTTTATCTCTTAATATACATATATAGATAATTTTCCTTAATATTAATTTGAATAATTAATATGCGGTATATAAATTATTTAGAGTGGGTGCGGTAAATTAGAGCATTTATATTATAATATTCCAATTAAATTATATTATTTTATACCATCCCCAACCCTCCGCGGGTCGCGCGCGAGTATTTCTTTATATTTATTCATATATTTATGTGATGCGATTTAACATTGAATTGAAATTATAATAATATATATGTATATTGTATATATACAATTTGTTGAGTTATATGCGGTATGAAGCAGCGTTTGCTTTTAAATAAGTATTTTTAATTTTCCGTTATTATCATTTGGGGATAATTTTTTTTAGTAAAATATTTTTTTTTGTTAATTAATCAAATGGTTTAAGGAATAAATATAAACAAAGAAAAAATCTTTAATATATATTGATCTCCGTGTTATATATATATACAGCAAATAGATAGTTTCAATTAAACTAAATAATACAATTCGAACAGTTATTTTTTTTTAAATCCATCAAAAAATGCATAAACTGTCAAAACTTCTATTATAAAATATAATTTAAATTAATATATTAAATAAATTACAAATTTATATAGATTTTTATTATTAAATTTTATTGTTTATTAAAATAAAAATAAAAATAAAAAAAAATTATTTTATTTTTTTACAAATAAAATTTTATATGGCAATTGTATACAATTAATTGTAAAAAATTAAAGAAGAAAATACAGCCGATAAACATTTAAAAAAAAAACTAGAAAGAATTCAAAATAATATATACGAAATGCTAAAATAACTGCCAATATAATAATATACATAGAATGAAAAAACAACAATATAGAAATATTTCATTTTTTAAATTATATACCTATATCTATATTAGTAATAATAAGCCTTTTTGTATTTTGTCGATTCTTCGATTATTGTCATACGAAAATATTTTATAAAAAAAAAATTTTCTGTTAAAAACACGTTTAATTTTTCGTATATTTTGGCGATATGTTTTTTGTTCAAACTCCCTATAATAAAGGGATGTTTTAAAATCCGGATGTTTGTAATAATTCAAATGAGTAAAAAATTATATGATGACCGCAAGAATCGAATAAGAAACTTATTTAATTTTCCAAATAATCATAATTGATTAATAATCATTCCAACGGAGGATCAATAAGAATTTAAATACATTTTCTTCGCCAATATTAATATATACCGTGACATTTTTGAAATACTACAAAATTTTATATACACTTAAAAAATAAATCTCATTGTACACAAAGCATTTTCGTAAAAGAACCGGCAGAATACAATAAGGTCCATTTCATTAAATACGCAATTAACAAGGACCACAAAAAATCAAAAAAAAAAATAAAATAAATCTTTATAATAAAATATCACCAATAATATTACATACATAATACATTTATATACATAACACATATATAATAAAAATATGCCAATATACAATAATTTTACAGCAATTACAAATAAAAAATTAATATATCTTATATAAGCAAAATCCTCATATATACTTAATTTTAAATTCAAAAATACATATTCAATGAAAAAAAAAATCAAATCAAATCAAATCAAATCAAATTCAATTAAAAGAGAAATGGTTCTTAAACTTAATAAGAAATATGATGACAAAAAAAAAACGAATATTTCATTTTTTTTTTTCGTTTTTCTTTTTTTTTTAAACACACGATAATAATTATTAATATATGGAACGTATATATATATATTTGAATGCATACCAATTTTGGGACCAACATTTTTAGTAAATAAAATATCAATATTATTACATATAAATATACACAAATACATCGTTAATTTATATTATGTTATATAATATATATAATTAAAATAAAAATAAATACAAAACCAAAAAAAAAAAAAAAATTAAAAATACTAAAGTAACTTATAGACATGATATTTGGATTGAACACATATATTTATAATAATTTATATAAAATAAAACAACAAACCGAAAACTTGGTAAAATCAAAATGCGCGCATTCAAGCTATATATAACAATTAGATATTTTTACTTTCTCAAAATCAGACATCAAAAAAAGAAAAATAATTATAAATTATTGTATATATACATCAAAATACATATATACAATTGTATAAACAATTCTCAATAAAAATTTTCTAATAACTTTTTTTTAAAGGTTTCAATTTTAATAAACGTATATATTTCCTTTCGTGAAAAAAATTACCATTTAAAATTACATCCATATATAAATATAAAACAAAAATATAAACATAAAAAACTAACAATAGCACATGCAAGAGGAATACAAAAAAAATACAATACTACATAAAACACACCCAAAATACGACATATGAATAAATTACATCAATTTTAAAATGAAATAATGAAACACAACTATAAAAATCAATAATTAAACAAAAAAAAAAAATTAAAAATTAAATACAGTTGCATATGAATATATATATAGAAAAGACGTGCTCTATACAACTAATCTAATTTATAAGATAAAAATCAATCTTAATATATTATTATTATTAATATTATTATTATTATGTATATATATTAAATAAATCAAAAACATATATAAACTAATAAAATAATATATAATAAAAAAAAAATATAAAAAATGTATAGCTTTAAAAGTTTACAACAAAAAAAAAACAAAAAAAAACAATAAAAAATTTTATTAATTAAGTCGAACGAACAATTAAAATCGGGAAATTATAAGTAATAATAATTCAAAAATCTTTAATAAACAATTTATTACAAACTATTTGAATATAAATATTTGTATATCTAATTAGTTATATATATATTTATATATTTTCTATATTTTATCATTAATCTTATTAGCAAAAAATATATATTGCCTTGTAAAATCTTATACAATAAAATAAAAGGAGACACTTCTAAATTTAACCCCTTATATATAGTTGCAATATGCACATGAGAAAGAAGTGATGGAATGGAAGGCAATATGGAAAACAGAAAACAATTCAACGATATTAAATTATGATTGAATTTTTAATCACATAACATTGCATTGCAGAAAATTTCTGATAAAAACATTTTGTAAGATACGAAAGAAACGTAAAACGGAGATATTTGAATTTTCATTGTAAGGGGGCGGAGGTAAAAGGTGCAGTAATAAAGGTGCAAATTTAATATTTAAACCGTAAAGATAAAATAAAAACAATTTATTTTTCATTAATAATGGCTAAATGTTGATTGCTCTTTACACTGATGAATCTATACTTAACCGATTTGATTTACATAAACTTAAGCTATATCGGTTTATGGAAAATGTTACGGTTTAGGGATATCATTATCTTGGGTAAGCCGACTATACCATATTTCAAAAAACGAGATACCATTACTGCTTTTTCATTCGGTTTATTCGGTGATCCACTTGAAAATGTGTATGTATATTGTGGAACTGGTCATAGCAAATTTTTATAACTTTTACGAACCAAAAAATTGCTCGGCAGGGCGTGAAAAAATTAGTCCTAACGACCTAATAACCTATATACTGTATTCTGAACGGTATATAATTAAAAATAAAGTAATTATACCACAACGTGGTATTGCATAAAAAACGTGTTTTTCGAACAAAAGTTTCCCGAAAATCCTTGATAGTCTGCAAATTTTGAATTTTTCGAATCATAGCCATAATGAGTTTTTCTTCAATGTTAATCATTTTCTTTGCATAATTTGAAAACGTAACCAATTTTTGATCTTTCGTTTAGAAGAAAATTTTGAAATGGTCAGATTGCAATTCCATTGCGGATATACAGTCGATTTTCCAAAAAATGTTTTTGAAATCTGTGTCCGATTTTTCATACATGCATAAATTATGTTTTGGTGTTTTCGATTATTTTTCGAATCTGAATTTTAACACAGAGTTATATTTTCCCCTTGCGGTTGGTCGTACGGCTAATTACCGACACCGTAAATGGCACAAATTAAGAAACTAACAACAGAAGGCTGTTGTTGGACGCTAAAACTAGATTGTTGGTTGTATAGCGAAAAATGTATATTATTTTTAACAACAGAAAGCTGTTGTTGGACGCTAAAACCAAATTGTTGGTTGTATAGCGAAAAATTTATTTATTTTATGATATGACAACCACATTTTTAGTTCAACTATATACACCGGTGTCCAGTTAAATAACACAGTGTATTATTACGAAAAATATTTTAGTTTTACAAGTACAAATTATGTATACAAAAACCAGTAAGTTACTGGAAAAATGTATTATGGACCGAATAATCAAAGTATAAACAATGTTGATCGGATGGAAAAGTGTATGTACGACATCTACGTAATCAAAGCATCAATCCATTATACACATTAAACACTGTAAAACATGTTGGCCGTAGTATCATGGTTTGGGGAGCGCTATGTTGGGATGGTATTGGTCCAATACACAGAATAGAAGGAAAAATGAATCAGTATATGTATAAAAACATACTTAAAAATGCAATGGAACCAAATGTTGATGATAATATGCCACTTAAGAAGAAATTTATTCACGATAACGATCCAAACTCACTGCGCGTTGCATAAAAGATGGTTGTTAGAACAACAAATTAGTGTATTGGATTGACCGGCACAAAGTCCGGGCTTGAACCCCATTGAGAATTTGTGGGGAGATGTCGAAAAAGGGATTAGTCTCAATCGACCAACAAATTTGGACAAATTGTTTGCAGTCGTGCAAGAGGCTTGGCCTGCAATCCCATCAAATCGATCCAAACGTTTGGTAGAAAGTATGCCTCGTCGATGTGCTGAAGTAATTAAAATGAAAGGTTTCCCAACAAAATATTAAACCAACTTTTACTCAATTTTTTATTAATTTTTTATTTTGTGATGCAATTAAAGCCAAAGTTCGTGGTCTGTGATATTTACATGACCACTTAACTTTAAAAATTTTTTACATTTTATGTTCAGATTTTTTTTGTTAAAGAAAATATAGATATGTATTTACATTAATTATGAAATTATTTATTACTGTTTCATTTCTATAAACTATCCCTTAGTCAGTTTAAAACTGCTTCCATTAGATATTTTTAAGAATTCAATCCAAGAAATGGGTGTGTTATTTAACTAAACACCGCTGTATGTATTTCATAGGCTAATTTAATGGGAAATTGTTAGCCATATTTCCAAGATGATGGGATATTCTGAATGGCACATGTCTAATTAATTGATTTATAAAAAAAACAAATTGACCGTGCATCGGACTAAATTTTCCGGAAAATTAATACTTTTGTTGAATTTTCTATTTCTATTTAATTACAACTTGGGATTTTTTTAAATTTGCGTTTTTCGTCGTATGATTTAAAAATTCATTAGATACTTAAATCATAGAAGAAACTTTGAAAATTTCGCTGCTGTTGATTCAAAAGATAATGCGGATTTTCCATTTGAGTTCAGTGAACAAGCTAAAAGAAAATAGCGTTACTACGTATAAAAGTGAACGATCAAAATTTAAAAAATATTTTAAACAGTTCACCAAGAGAAGGGGGCAAATTTTATGAACACTTATTTAGAAAATCGACTATATTTTTTGAACCACTAAGGCGATTTCCCAATTTTCTTCTATATGAACCATCAGAAATTTGAATTTTCAAATTATTCGAGTAAAATGAAAATTGGAAGCAAAATATAATTGTTATTCGAAAAATTCAAAACTTTGAAAATTCAATGTTCAATGAAAGCTTTATTTGAAAGAAGTTTTTTATTGCAGAATAGTTATTTCGATAGGCATTTTTGCCTTTCGAAATATAGCATATCCTTGTGGTAATGTGGCAAAAAAATGTCCAGCTCCGCCGTTGATATATTTTGGAAAAAATAAACCGATGATTTTCAAATTTTATTTTTTCAAATGAGTTTTCAAATGATGCACAGAAAATGGCAATAATTGAATAATTAATTGGTTTTTAAGCAAATATCTTTTAGAGTATCGCCGGTCGTTTGGGTCAACAGCAACACAACCAATTTTTTCACATTCCACCAGTATTTAAGACGGCTTTTCGAATTATTATCTATATATAGTTCCATTTTCAATTGCGCTGATATATACAATTCATTTTCAAATTGTAAAACATATTGTATAATTAATAAAAGTATATATTCATATATTTGTAATTTTTAATCTTTATAATCTACAAAAAAAAAAATTATTTTACGTTATCTTTCACATATAAATAAAAATTATTATCAATTTATCTATATACATACTTCTATTAAACAATCATTTATGGATGCATTTTATTATATTATATAGCAGTATATAGTGTTTTTGCATTTGCATTTCAATCATGTATTTACTTTTCAAACTATATAGATATGAACTATATATGCATATTTTATAATTGTCTCTTCAAACTAATGCAATTAAAAATGTATTTTTAAATCAATTGTTTGTACATTTTGTTATAAAAAAGTGTGATCAGGTTATTTTAAATATAGGTATATATAGAAAATTCTTACATTTATTTTCTTCTATATACCTGCTGTTCTTCAACATTTTCACCAAAAAAAAAAGTCATTTCTCCTCTTACATTTTCACCCTCATTCGGTATATATATATATATATATTTTCTAAAAGAAAATCACTTTTTATATGATAAGATGAAAAATTTATATATCGAATAAATAATAACACGCACCATAATACATATAATATCGCGGGGGAAAACATTTCCCCAACTATAATTTTTCCACCAAAATTTGTTTTTTTTTTTTGTTTTTTGGTACACAAATCTATAAAATGTATATATACTGATAAAAATGATATAAAAAGTATGTATACGCTTAAAGCATATTTGACTAAAATTTCAGTCGCTTACGGATATTTACCGCGTTTACTTTGAGACCATATCTGAAAGATTATATATATATATAGTGTAACATATCGCTTATTTTTATTTGAAATTTTACCAAATAAAGAATAAAAAAAAATAAATAAAAGCATTGAAGTGAATACAAAAAAAAAAAATAATTTGTTTTTTGTAGTATATATACTAAAAAAATATATGTGAATTGAATTATCGAAATGTGAATATTTTTCGTATAAATAAAAAATTTTAAGATTGTTATTGATTGTTTATTGATGACTATTTTTTTATTTTTTTTTGTTTATTTAATTTGAATATATTTCGGGTAAATTTTATTGAATGTGTAAATTGATTTGTGAAATAAAGATGTGAAATTATTTATATACTATAGATGTGAAATTATTTAAAGTATTTTATAAAAAAAAAGTTTCTATAATTTGAAAAAAATTATTTCAAATGTTTGAATATATTAACATTAATATTGAAATTAGTTTTTGGTTAATTGAATCTTAATAATGTTTAAAATAATTTATAAAGTTTAGTTAGTGTGCAGGTTTATGTAAATTTATAGTAAATAGTGATATGAAAAATAATTTCTGAAAAAGATATATTATTTTGTTCATTCAATTATAAATAAAACGAAAAAAAAAATTTTAAATGATTTGAATAAAATTTTAAATTCATTTTGTATTAGATGGTGACAATTAAAAAAAAATAAACTGGTGATAAATTTATTTTAATTATTACATTTAATTAACACATATATTAAATGTAAAATGTAACCGACGAAAACCCATCACATATATGTGAGGACTTAAGTAATCAACAACAAAATTCTTTGACTATTAATGTTTTTGTCTCTATGGGATAGCCAACACTTATATACAATTGGCAACACATTAAAATTTATCAATTATTTAAAATTTTGTGTGGAATACCCTAAAAGATTATTAATTTAATCTAAATGGAATCAGAAAAAATTATCAAATACCTTAATTAGTATTTGTTAACAAATTTGAAAGTTCCACATTATTCAAAATTTCAATCAAAATCAGTCGAATAATAGTTTGAAAAGTCAAGTTCCATGAGGAGCAAATTAGTTTTTAGATATAAAACGCCATGATAAAGATAATGGTAAAAAAAAATAATCGAAAAATTTTAAAACCAAACTTGTAAGTTACTTTTCACGTGTCTAACAAAACAATATATGCATATGCATACATACGATTTCATCTATATATAGTAGTATATATAAAATGATAAAATAGATAAATCATTTTTCATATTTAATTTACTGTTTTTTTTTTTTTTGTATAGTTAAAGTAAACAATATATAAACGTACGTACGTACGTAAATAATACACAAATATTAAGAATATAATCTCGGTACTTCATTTAATATCGGTTATAGGGATAAAAGCATACTTGAAGAGAACTTACGCAAGTAGTATTAAAATAATAGGTGGGATAGATGATGGTAAATGGTTTTATTAATTGAATATACAATAATTAATGTATATCTAACAAGCAAATGTGCATTAATATATTATATGTACAATGTACATATAGTATATATAGGGAACAAAGTAAACGATAAATTATTTTAGGTATATATACATATTATATAAACATATATCTCATCATATTGCCAAATTATATTTATTATCAGGAAAGATAATGGTAATTTTATCTATACATATATAGTGTATATGATGTATTACATTTTATACAAAAATATATATTGATGCGTATTATAATAATTAGTTTAATACATTTCTAATTGTTAAATGTTATTGAATTTTTTTTTTTTTTTGTAATGAATTTTTGAGATTGATTATAAATATAATAAAATGAATGTGTAATTGCGATTTAAGGCGATTAAATTATTAATGCGATTTTTATGTTGGTTTTATCATTTATTTTTTTATTGTGTATATATACGTAATTCGCCGCGTAACAAGTTCAACTCTTAAGGTAAGGGAAAAATATGTGAAATTCTAGAAAAAACACATATTAATATTTGTCATTGGTTTATCAAGTCCATATCTGCGGGAATCCGCGTTGTTTGAATTTACTAACTGATTGTTTATTTTGGTTTTGGTTGCAAACTATAATGAATTTCTTTAGAATATTATGTCGTACGCCTCCAACAAAGATTGTAGAAAGTCTGAGAAATTATATTCGAAATTATATAAGAAATTATCTAGCATATAAACGTATTAATCATAATATTGCGTTAAATTTTAAATAAGATTAATAATTAATATATTAAAATACTTAATCTGAAAAACTCCTTAAATATATGCGGTTCACTAAGCGTTATAAGAGTTTAAATATATATATAAAAAGAATAAATAAATTAGAAAAATAACATTGTCGATATCAATATACATATATATATATATATATATATATATATACATTATATTCACAAAAATAACATATGTATATAAATAATTACATTAAAATTATAAATATCTCATTTTATGTATAATGTAATTATTAACCCTGATATATTTTTCTTTTATACAGACACATAAAGAACAAAAAAAAAAAGTCTAAATAAATACAAATATTTCATTTTATTATATAGATGTATGTATATTGTTAGAATGTACATATGAATTTTTATGTATATCTACAATCATACAATGTAAATAAATATCATATATATACCATTTATACAAAAACCCATTATATTAATAATATAATAAAAATAAAACCTGTGCTTGATCAAAACTTCTATATATAGAGGTATAGGACAATTATTTATACGCACCGTGATATTGAATGAATTACCCAATTGAATTTATCACCAATTAAATTTTCATACCTACAATTTTACATTAAAAAATGATTTGTCACATTAATATATAAACTTTTATTTCCCAATAATCCCTTTGATATTTGTATATCCAGGGTCCGAATTGCAAGGGATGGAATCAGAATAAATGTCTGAGAATGTTATTTTTTGCAATTGGGGGTTTCCGAAATAAAAAATTTCAATTAAATATATTGAAAATTTTTTTGAGATATTTACAAGAAGCAAGAAAAATTGTAAACAAAGAAATATTTGTATAAAATGGAAACGAGATATATACTATCAAAATTTCTGCGTCAAATTGATCGGCCGTAAAAACTTATAAGTCACCTTATATAATGTGTTGTATATAGACCAAACACCAAACACCAACTTTAAGAAATCTTTCTGTACAGCATATATGTATATATAGTTAGTTAATATATGTATATATCAAATATATGTATATATAATATACAACAAAGTTTTTTTATATGCTATTTTTCCTTTAAAATTTTACGAAAAGGATATGTGTTTTTATTTTATATTTTTCTAAGAATATTTAAATTTACATAAGTTGAACACAAACACATTACATAAAGTAAATTATTGGTTTAATTTTATGTAATTCACTTGGCCTATACTCCTTAGGAATGTCAAAAAAATTCTTACATCTACTTTTCTCAACGTTTCCAAGCGTTCCCCGAGCACAAAAACGCGGGTTCAGCAGATCAGAACGATATCTGTGGAAAAAAACAAGCTGTCGAGCTCATTTCTTAATAAATTGTTACCGTAAAGGGAACGGTTCGTAAATGCGTCTCTACCGGTACCCGCCGTACAACAATCCTATTAAATTTAAGTTTTTCGTAGTTTAAGATGTTTTATAACATTTAGCAACATTATAACATTATAAAGTGGTTTCGTATGTTGAGAGAAGAAGAAAACGTCTATCCTGCCAACCTAGTTTTGAATTGTTTTTTTTTTTTGTTCAACACATTTCAGTTTCACAAATTTCGATATCCAAATCCCGGTATGGGTGATTGCGATAACTATACTATAGGTTAAATGTTGTTTCACATCAATTTAGACTATTTATTGTAAAATTTTATGCCGAGTTTACCGACCCTGGCCATACACCCGTCGTTTATACAAACTTTATGTTCTACGTATTGATCTAGCTAATTCTTATTTTTATTTTTATATACATATATATAAATAAAGTACCAAACATTTTTTAAATAACAACATTTTTTTTCCCTGCAGATCTTATATATGAATAAGGAAAAATTATATTCGTATATATTTATATAATATATAATATATATAGTACACAACAACATATTACATATATTTAAGAAATGTGTTATCAAGGACAAAAGTGTGTATTATTCGTCAATGCAAATATAAAAGAATTTTTTTTTATAAATATTTTATTCTTTGAAAAATTCTTTCTTTGTATAATTATCATACTTTGCAATTTGTATATATACAATATTCTATACATTGTATATACATTTTTATTGAACTTTTTATATATTTTACTTTTATTCGCATGTATCGCGAAATATATATGCGAGTTATACAATATATTATTCATATATTTTAATATACTGTTGAAATATAGTTACTATATAAGAAATTTACATAGGTAATTTTCGATTGCCCATTTCATCTGCGGAACGAAGGTACGAATTAAATCATGCACACCACTATATTGATTCTATATTAAATTTTAATGATAAATTGTATATAAATAACTACATGTTCATGAAGCTATATACGAAATAAATTTTTCCCGTAAAATTATATATTACAAGATTTTGGTTCCGCGCGACGCTTTAAAATATTTAAATATTGTCATTTAAATATCATAAAATAAAAAAAAATATATAATAATAAAATTCATTTGTGTATTGTATATACGGATATAATAAATGTAATAAATTTTATTTTACAATCCATTAATTTATATACTACCGCCATGCTCAAATTTGACGCAGAATATTACTTTACTATTGTTAAAAATGAACATTGTTCAAAATACCCTAAAACCGGTTCCTGGCTAATTTTACGCACTCTTCAATATATAAAAAGATCACCCCTTTCTATTAAACAAAAAATGTTTTCACCTTTAATTAGTAAAATCAACCTCTTATTATTTCAATTTTTAAGGTAAAATTTCCACCAAATGGTGTTGATTTTATTTTAGGTTGAATCTTAATAAAAAAAAATAAACTGAATTTTCTGAATTTACAATAATTATATTAATTAATATTATCCATACAAAAGGTATGGATAAATTGACAGTTTTTCACATTTTTGCGATTTTTGATATAACGAATTTGTTCTTTAACCCCATTTGTTCGGTAAGCCAAGTTTTTAGAGAATTTAAACTATATCGAATGAATTCTAAAACGTTATTCTTACTCAACGGCTTCCCAAATTAAGGTGTTTTTACTACAACCCTTACATAATAAAAAAAATTTTTTTAAAATTATAAAACGATTTGTAAAAACTGAGTGATTTAAAAATGTTGTCGCCTTTCCTATTAATTGCTCTGTGGGAATGTTGTTAAGTCTGTTCATTTAGCAGATCCGGTCCTGAGTATTCCCCAGCAACTGCGACACATACCTATGTCAACTTTTAACCCATAGCTGTCTGATTATATAATACATTTCTAATACTCACTTTTTGGTATAGCCTTTAAAGTTTGCAGCGATGTATATGTTATGACTTCATTGCGTCCCTACCATGGTTTTTTCACTTTATCAAGAATGGTTTTTGGTTTTTTGGAATGGTTTGGTTTTTTCTGGAATGGTTTTTTCACTTTATCAAACAGAAAAAAATTGTGTTGGGATAACGTTGTTTCGATGTGTTTCGCTAAAAGAATAATATGTGCGTTGTGCACAGTGTATTAATTTTTTTATTCGCTGGACGGTAAAATATTGACATAAACATTATACTATTAAAGGAGCAACCGAATCTAAAAATCGGTATCAATTAATGTTGACAAACATTATATCTTAAACGCACGCAATTGAGACATTCCAAATGAGAAATTCCGCTTCAAATTTGAACATGGTAGGATATTTAAATATTATAATTTTAAATGTGTTGCAACAATAATGATGATAAATGTTAAAAAAAAAATGTAAATAAAAATGCTAAATTTGACACATCATCGCGAAAATTCACTTTAAAAATTCCAATACATCTGTGAAAATTCACGCCAAAATTTTATTGGAAAATATAACATAAAATAGGCAAATAAATATATAATATAAAATTGAATGTTATAAAAAATTTATATGTATTTATATTTTTAGAATAAAAACTAAAAGTATATAATATATCAAAAAACTTATATGCGGTATTGCAATTTCTTATTTCTATATGCATGAATCTGTAACATGTGTATATTCTTTTGAATAACATAAGATGGTATTTATTTATAATATATATACAAATACATTTTTTGTTTGCTATTTACCAATTGTGATATTGCGAAATAGTTCATTACTTTAAAAAAAAAAAATAAAAATCCATATCATGTTGTATATAAAACGTATAATTTGATTTTTTTTTTTTTGTAATAATAAATGGGTGTTGTTGTGTTCTAAATATTTCATCTTAAACCAATATAACATCATTTATATATATATGTATATGTAATATACAGATAATAATCTATCATTATTCAGCATTTTATCTCACATCTTATCGCTATTTTTTTTTTTATATATATTTACATAAATGAAAAGATAAGAAGAGTATGTGCATATATAGATAAAAAATAACTGTATTTAAGGTATATATAATCTTATAAACATTCATTTAACATTATATATAAATATATTTACTATATTTATATAAGTGTATATATAACACGAAAGAAAATATATAAATTATATTTTTAATTATATATATATATAATTTTTCGCAGTTTATTGTTAACAATGTACGTCAATTTGTTTCATGACATGCGATTCTATATATATATATTATTATAATTATCAAACAAATATATATCAAGAAAATAAAGATGCAATAAAAGAAAAAAAGCTATATTTATTTTAACAATTTTGCTATTTGTTATATATATACCTTGATATAAATTCTTTAAATCGTTTTAAGATGATTTTTTATAGGTATATTATGATTAATGTAATGGAAATTTTTTGATTTATTCAACCATTGCAATAAAAAAATATTATTTATATAGAAATTATTGTACATTACGAATGTCACAAATATAGAATAAAACAAATTATTATAATTTATATTTTAAACAATAATAATTGACATTAAGTCTTATAATAACAAATAATAAAAATATTATATATAATATATAAAAGAATTATGATATATATTATAAATAAATCAATGTTATTATTATTATTATATACACGTGACAATCGAGAAAAAGTAAGATAATATTTATTGACTGCAATATTATATATTATATCAATGTATAAAATAAATTAAAATCATAAACTCAATATATATAAATAAACGGTATCATCGCACAAATAAGGGATGATGATATATACATTTTAAATTTGAAATAAAAACAATAAAATATATACATATATTAAGATATTATGGGATTTTACATTTAAGATTTTGATGGTGTCATTATTTAAAATCGATTTTGGTTGTATATTTAAATGATTGTATTTTCTTTTTCATTTTTTATTTCAAATACACTTTACGTGTGGTTTATTGTGATAAAAATGTTAATCTAAAATTCTTACAAAATCTTGGGTTCATGCGAAACCTTATATATACTGAAGACATAAAATATGTTATGCGTTTTATCGGTTATTTTTTGGAATTTGAATTTTTCACACATAGCAGAATATTTTACCAGTTGCAACAACTTATGAAACGCAAGGCTATTGCCGGTCGCTAAAACCAACCGTTTGTTTGTAATGCGAAAATTAGATATATTTAAAATACATCAATCGGGCCATATTCCATAAAATAAAATCATGTATAATGTTTATTAATCTTTCCATATGTGTTTTCATATTACTTCAAACTGTGTAACAACATTGCTCATTTAGTAAATGGTTTGCTAAACCATGACTGTGTTTCAAGTTCTTTTAAAAGACAATACTTTCAGTGGAATGTGTTTACATTTTTGGAGGATCCTCAAACGCGACATATTTCTCGAATAATAATGTTCTGTATATATCACGGTAACATTGACCATAAATCGAATAGATTTTAACAGTTTCTTTTGTATTAAAGCATTTCGTGCGATTGTTTAATTTTCCGTATGATGATTTGTTAAACTATAAGGGCAAATGTTAATGGGATATGTTGAATTAAATATAAATTTCAAACTCGTTTCGGTTTTGCCGTTATAGCCTGATAAATTGACAAAACAATTTTAATCAGGAAACAAAACAAAAATGGTATATTACCCATTCTAAGAATCCTATACTGTCCAAACCCAATCAATAACAAATGTTAATGTGTTTATATCGCATTCAGAAAAAGCTGTTTACTATATTACTATATACATAAAGGATGATTTTTTAAAAGCTATAGGAAAGATTTAAAAAAAAACACATAAAATTCAGAAAAATGCATGAAATCTTTATTTGAATCGATAGTACGGTCCATATAATTTAATGTTTGAAGATTATTTCATTCAAATGTTGACCTTGACTGCGCTTCAAATGGTCCATCCGCTTAGTCTAATTTTGGCATACTCTTTCCAACATTTCATTTCAATAAATGCTTCAATGTTGTCTTCCAATGCGTCAATTGAAGCGGGCTTGTCTTGATAGACATGAGCTTTAACATAGCCCACAAAAAATAGTCTAAAGGCGATAAATCGCACGATCTAGGCGGCCAATTGACCAGTCCCGAATGTGAAATAAAATGTTCACCGAACTCGCCTCTCAATAAGTCCATTGTTGTCATGCAAGTTTAGCTCTTGCATTTTGGGCAAAAAAAGTTGGATATCATCTCACGGTAGCGCTCACCGTTCACATTTACGTTACGATTCGCATCATCTTTGAAAAAGTATGGTCCAATGATGCCACCAGCCCATAAACCGCACCAAACTGTAACTTTTTCTGGATGCATTGGTAGCTGTTGCCATGATTCTGGCTGATATTCACTCCAAAATCGACAATTCTGCTTATTTACATACCCATTGAGCCAAAAATGAGCTTCGTATCTGAACACAATTTCGTCACGATGAACTTTCTTAACAGAGCACGCATTTTGATAATAAAATTCAATAATTTGTAAGCGTTGTTCGTTTGTAAGACGATTCATGGTTAAATTATAGACCAAACTGAAGATGTTTGACAGTGAAACAAAACACGAAATGTGCGTCAGCTGTTTAAACCAGGGGTGGCATTATGGGAGTCGATAACATCGTCTATCGCCTATAGTCTAAAATTACGATACTCAATTATTTTGATATTATGGTAGTCGATTTTGTGGGTATCGATATTATTTGTATATCTTCTGTGTGGATATTGTTGTGGCAAATGATTTTCATATAGAAAAACAAAAAGTTTATTATTATTTCTATGAGAATGAGATTGAAAGTATTATTTTTATGAGAATTGCTTTTGTACTTTTTATGAATATTAAAATTGAATAAATGAACAAAAACAAAAGAAAGCAAAACAAACGACAATCGTAACGATAGCTACTACCCTATAGTCAAAAATTATCGTCTTAAACCGACGATATCGTCTGCCATAATTGCAAAAATGAAAAAATCGTATGTTTGACGACAATCGTCTATCGTAATCGAATGCGATAATTCCACCTCAGTGTTGCCAAAAAGATAATAGCTAAAAAATCACCCTTTATATCAAACTCATTATTACAATATATCAAACGATTTTTTTAAATTTAATTTCCAACCAGAAAATTGGTCTACTTATATATTTCTAAAGACGAAAAACAGTTTAAATAAAATTAATTGCTATTTTTTTTTATTTCTTTTTTATCCGCACAATCAATAATATGATAAAAATGTACAATCAATTTGATAATTGAAAATATTTCAATTTTCACAATAAATAAAACCAAAAAAAAAAAAAACCACCACGAGAAAATATTAAAAAAAAAAGAAAATTCAATAAAATGAAATGAAATTCAAAGCAATTCAACGTTATGTGAACGTCGTCCAAATACATATACTTATATATACAAAAGAACATTTAACTATATTTACAAATAAAGAAATTATATACTATGTATGGTAGATAGTAGTTATAAGGAAATTTATTTATTTTTTTCCTTTTTCGAAATACTTTCTTTTTGTTATGTTGATCTCCTTTTTTTTTTCTTTTTTTTTTTTTTTTAATATATAGTATTGAAAGTGAAACGAAAAATTATAATAAAACTTTACGCAATGCTGTTATCTGTCTGTTCTGTATCTGTATCTATATAAGTAATATAAGTAGTATATAAGTAGTATATAAGTAATATAATAATATAAGTAGTATATAAGTAATAATATCATTATTTTATATAAAGGGTGATTTTTTAGCTATTATCTTTTTGGCAACACTGGTTTAAACAGCTGACGCACGTTTCGTGTTTTGTTTCACTGTCAAACATCTTCAGTTTGGTCTATAATTTAACCATGAATCGTCTTACAAACGAACAACACTTGCAAATTATTGTTATTATCAAAATGCGTGCTCTGTTAAGAAAGTTCGTAATGGGTACGTAAATAAGCAGAATTGTCGATTTTGGAGTGAATATCAGCCAGAATCATGGCAACAGCTACCAATGCATCCAGAAAAGATCACAGTTTGGTGCGGTTTATGGGCTGGTGGCATCATTGTACCGTACTTCTTCAAAGATGATGCGAATCGTAAAGTAACTGTGAATGGCGAGCGCTACCGTGAGATGATATCCAACTTTTTTTTGCCCAAAATGCAAGAGCTTGACTTGCATGACATGTGGTTTCAACAAGACGGTACCACATGCCACACAGCACGCGCAACAATGGACTTATTGATTGTCGAGTTCGGTGAACATTTTATTTCACGTTCGGGACCGGTCAATTGGCCGCCTAGATCGTGCGATTTATCGCCTTTAGACTATTTTTTGTGGGCTATGTTAAAGCTCATGTCTATCAAGACAATCCCGCTTCAATTGACGCATTGGAAGACAACATTGAAGCATTTATTCGTGAGATACCGGTCGAAATGTTGAAAAGAGTATGCCAAAATTGGACTAAGCGGATGGACCATTTGAGGCGCAGTCAAGGTCAACATTTAAATGAAATAATCATCAAACATTAAATTATATGGACCATACTATCGATTCAAATAAAGATTTCATGCATTTTTCTGAATTTTATGTGTTTTTATTGAAAAACTTTCCTATAGCTTTGAAAAAAATCACCCTTTATAATATATATTTATTGGACCAAATGGAAAATGTATATATAATACAGTGCCGGGTTGCACATTTTTGTGCCATATTACTAAAAGGGTATTGAATTTACATTTGCCTAGTAAATTAATTATTCTACAAAATATGATATGATTTTTCACTGAACACGAATGGAAAATCTACTATATCTTTTGAATCAATGGGACAATTTTCAAATTTTCTTCTATATAAAACATTAAGAATTTATTGAATTTTTAAAGTATGCGAAAAAAAACGAAAATTTTATAAATTCCTGGTTTGTAATGGTAGAAAACTATTAGAAAATTTATAAAAGTCGATTTCCCGGAAAATTTTGTTCGGTGCACGACCAAATTTTTTTTATCAATAAATTACAAATCAGCTTATGATTATACATGTGCTGTTCAGAATGTCCTAGCCTCTTGGAATATGGCTAAACAATTTCCCTTAACCGCATATGATATAATAATCTATATAATGAAAATATTATACACATTTTTTTTTGTCTCACGACAACTTCGTTTGTTTATATTTATTTTCTATATATTATAGATAAGAATTTTCTTTCAAATATCTATATGTAATCTTTCATTATTAAATTGTTTTCTATTTTCAAATAAACACAAAATTGAACAAACATTACATAAAAAGTTTAAACACTTTTCGGTTTGTTAAACGAACAGGTACAATTTTAAACGAAAAAAAATTCCAAATCGAATTGTATATATAAAATAAAAATTATTAATAATAAATTTAATCTAAAAATAATAAACAAATAATAATTAATTTATGTTTTTTGCATTCTTTCATAGAGCAAAAAGTCTTTTCATATGCGGCTATTTTGTTTTTTAGATTTTCCGATATATAAAACATTTCTAATTTTAATTATTTATAATTTTATAATATTGAATATTTCATGTATTAAGATTTTCAATATAATATTTAAACTTGATTTGTAAATATGAAATTATTTAATTTTTAAATATTTTATATTTTGGTTTGTTTATTTACATTGAGATAATTTTGAAGAAATGATTTAATAATTATTATTATTATTATTATATATTCCGTTCAAATATTGTTTTATTTATTATTATTATTATTAAGACTACTAACATGGTATATAAAATACGGATGCAGTATGTATATCAAGCACTGGCTACCAGGGCCTTCGGCTCGGTTTGTTAGATTGGGAAGTTGCTTAATGAGATGGAAAATGATAGAATTTACTTTTGTTAAGCAGGTACATTGGGTTGTTATAATTGTTTATGCAGTATGGTTTGTTTTAAGAAGTCTAGAATTAGTGTATGAGAGTTCATTATGGAGTCGTTGCTGAGTAGGGTTGTGATGCTACCAGTGGGTATGATGGTTTTGCGTAGATTGGCGTATAATGAGCATTCATCCAGAATATGTTTTACGGAGTTGCTGGTATTGCAAATATTACATATTGGCGGCTCCATATTGGTGTGCAGGAGATGGTGGTGGGTGAAATATGTATGCCCCAATCTCAAACGGGTGAGGGTCGTTGAGTCACGTCTTGTTAGGGTGGAAATATGCGGGGCGATTTTAGCGTGGCTGTTGATGATTCCGCTATATGGTTGAGGCCTAGTCCTCCATTTTGCAATAAATATCTCGTGTATATGATCCCGCATTAAGCGGTTTATATCACCAGGTGTGATTATTGGGTAGGTCGTTAATGGAGCGATGGTGGTGAATTTTGCCAATTCATCCGCCCGGTCATTTCCCCCTATACCCACGTGGCCAGGAAGCCAAAGGAGCCTAATTTTGTTTCGGCATGTGGTCAACGTATTACGGATTTTGTCGAACAAGTGGTCGGGTCTGTTGATGTTTGTAATTTTTTTAATGGCGGACAAACTATCCGAACAAATACAAAATTTTCCCCCGGTCCGATCTATATGTTCGATAGCCCAGATGATTGCCGCAACCTCGGCCGTTAGTGATGAAGCGCCAAATGGCAAATTTTGCGTCACCAACACTCGCCCCGTGAAATCGACCACCGAGAACCCGGTCACTTCATGTCTCCTTGATCCATCACAAAAGATAGGTTGAAAACCGTCCAACCGATGGAAAGAAATGGTGTTTGAGAATAGAGCCTGGTATTGCCGTGGGTTGGTATTTGCCCTGGTGTATTCAGACAATGAGAGGTCGATGTTGTGTATAGGAAGATTCCAAGGGGGATGTGATGGAAAGAAACGTTTTTGTATATTGGCGCTGATGTTCATGTCATTCAATATGCGTTGCGCGACCTCCAAGACTGATGGTGTACGAGCCACACGGCCTTTTCGACGAATCCATCGTAGATCGTTTTTGAGGGGGGTGATATTACCGTATGATATTCTAGTAATTGTTTTTGCTGTGGCGAATTTTATACGCTCGCCCAAAGGCGGAAATCCCGCCTCCACCAGGAGATGCATCGTTGGAGTTGTGCGGAAAGCACCGACGCATATACGGGCGGCAGCATGGTAAATTGGTGATAGGATGTTCAGGGTGGAATTAGCGCACCTGCCGTACAACGGCAGCCCGTAATCGATTTTTGCCAGTATTATAGCCCTCGATACCTGCAGTAGCGTTTTAGTATTGGAACCACTGTTGCGGGGTGTCAAGCATTTTAAGATATTTAACCTCTTAGAAAGTGAACGCCGTAATACTTCGATATGTAGATTCCAATAATATCTACTAGTTATTGTTATACCCAACAGGCTCAAATTGTCACATAGTAGAATTTGAGTGTTGTTAATGTTGATACTGTCCACAACACAATTTCTTTTACGGCAGATATGAAGATGTTTGCACTTTGGAAACGAAATCATGGCCCCAGACCTATTGGCCCATTGAGACACGTCCCGAAATAGGCCATCTATTTCGTTGCCTTGTGAAGTTTTATTGTGTTTGAATGTAATAATAAGATCATCCGCGTACAATACATGGTGAAATGTTTTATGACCCTCAAGAGTTCTACTCAGTCCATTAAAGGCAATGATAAATAGTATGACCGAAATTGGGGATCCCTGAGGTATACCATTATGCAATGGGCGAATTGTGGAGAGGTGATTATTTACTCGTACCCGGAAAAAGCGACCGGTTAGAAAACTGTTTATATACCGGAGTATGTTCGGGCCCACCTTCCATTTTTGTAATTCCCCGATGATAGAGTGGATGCCAATTCTGTCGAATGCCTTCTTGAAATCGATAGCCAATACGCTGGCATGGTTTCGATGGGAAATAAAGTTTGATATAAGGTAATCGAGATGGAGAAGTGCATCCTGTGTGCCCCGTCCTCTTCGAAAAGCGTATTGATGATCGGTGATAAGATGTTTATATTCACCCAACCATGACACGCGCCGGGCAATAATTTTTTCCAAGACCTTACCAACACAGGATAACAAGGATATAGGGCGGTAAGAGTTAATGGAGTCGGGAGAGGAGCCAGGTTTAAGGATTGGAATTATGATGGCCGTTTTCCAGGCCTGTGGTATGATGCCAGATGAAAAAATATTATTAAACAAATTGCACAACCTTATTTTAATACCACCCGATAGGTGTTTGATAAAGGCGTAGTTTATCCTGTCCATTCCAGGAGTATTTCCCGATAACGTTTGGAGTGCGGTATCGAATTCGAAGATACCCACGGGACCATCGATCTTCCCCGCATCACGAGATGGTACGATATTGGAATATTCGATAGTATTCACCGACGTTTTTGCATTGCGGAAGTCGTTTGAGAAGTTGCTATCGTCCGATTCGTCCCTCCAGAAATTACCAAAAGCCTCACCGATGTTTACAGGGTGCACCAATGATACGTCGGCCACCCTTATGTGACCTATATCTTGGGATGCTTTAGCACCCGAGAGGGCCCTGATATTTTTCCACATGGTTGTACAGGGAGTGTTTGTATTGATGGAGGAGGTGAATTTATGGAATGAAGCCCTTTTACTAGCGCGAACTTCCCTGCGAAAAATCGCGTTAGCCCTTTTGAATGCCATCATGTTCTGTACTGTGGGGTGCTTTTTAAATTCTTTCCAATTTTTCTTTTTTTCTTTTTTTTCTTTTTTTCGTTTGCTAGGAAGAAGGATTCCAGTGTAGAACCCCTGCGGTTTGTGCGCCGGGAACCCCAAATGGTATTCCAGGCGTTAAAATCACCCAAAAGTATTGTTCTTGAAGATAATGACGCATATAGATCCATAAGGGTGTCCAGATTGATCCTGTCGTCAGGGTGAATGTACGTGCAAATGATGTCAATCCTGGAAACGGCATTAATGGATATACCAAGACTTAGTGGGAAGGAATTTAGTTGTATAGAAGTGAAAGGAATGTTTTTCCGGATAAGGATGGCTATGCCACCCCTTGATGATGTATTTGAGGGTAGGTTTAGGAATACACCCGCATATTGCGAGGGCAGGTAGGGAGTGTCTCCATTTTTGCAATGGGTTTCCTGTAAAGCGATGACGTCAGGTTTAAATGTATTTATCAATATTCCCAGCTCCGGGTAGTTATTGCGGTAACCCTTGATGTTCCACTGCAGAATTTGTAGAGCCATTTGATATAGATAATTGTTAATATTAGGGGTTGCAAGCTTATATTGTAGGAGTGGGTTCAAATTGAAGCACAGTAGGACCCATTTTAGAAAATGGTCTCGAATCGTTGTTGGAGTTATTTATGTTTGAAGAGTGTTCGTGGTGTTGGTTTTTGGTTATTGTTTTTAAGTTACTAGTTTGAGTGTTTTCTTGTAGTAATTTTAGTGGTTTTGAAGTAGTATGTGAAGCTTGACCACTGGGGCCATCCATTTGCGTAATGGTTTGGTTGTTGTTTGCATTTAATATAGGTGCTGGCTTGTTAGGTATTTGTGTTTTATTACTGTTTTCGTTTGTTGAATTGTTAGTTGTTAATATTGTGTTGGGTTTTGGCCCTTTAATATTGTGTTTTTTGTTTTTGTTTTCGATGGCCTGATCTACCGTTTCAATTGGGCCTGTGATCATAGGGTTTTGGATCTGGTTGGCCTGTTCCGTTGCCGCCTTATAGCTAATTTTATTGATAGTGGTTAATTCAATTATATGCTTACGTTTTGCGTAGGCAGGGCAGCGTTTGTTTGTAGAAGTATGTTGCGACTTGCAATTAATGCAGCAGACCTTTTCGCATCTTGTATTCTCATGGGCAGCCGATGCACAAATTTCACACATTTGTGGAGATTTACAGAATTTTTGTGTATGGCCCAGTCTAAAACAGTTATTGCATTGCATTGGATTTGGAACGTATGGCCTAACCTCAGTATTGATGAAGCCTACCTTAATATTCGTTGGCAGGGAAAATGAGTTGAAAGTTAAGATGTGAAGACCCGTGTTAACACGCACACCATTTAATAATTTTGTAATCTTTCGACATTCTATAACGTTTTGGTCTGCCAAACCAGAAACTATCTCGTTTTCGTTGAGGTTCCTTAGTTCAGCCGAGTATACAACCCCCTTACAGTGGTTGAGAGTAGGGTGAAGGGAACATTGTATATCGCAGAGCGACGGAAGTTGTGTAGTCCTTAAGAACAGGGAAGCCTGATATTCGGATTTTGTAAGTATTAGAACGTTACCGTCCCTAGTGAAAGAAATATCCTGGACGCCTGAAGATATTGCGTCGATAGATTTAGTCAAAAGGAATATATTAAGCGACCTCAAGTTGGAGTCCGGGTTTTTGTGTTTTATGACAATGAATTTAGGTGAAAGGTTGGATCCCCGTTGGGTGTTGGTAGCTCTTTTATTTGGTGGGATTGGGAAGTCCCCCAGACTATTTAGGTGGAATGCAGTACCATTTTTATCTGTTTTTCGTTTGGTGGAAGATTTTATTGGGCGTTTATCGGTATCCAGAATGTCATAGTAATTATTTGTTATCATCCCATCCGAAGAACAAGCCATGTTTCTCCTCTAGGTCTTTTTCATGGGTTAATGAACTTTGGTTTGATGAACTTTTACTAAAACCCCCGTAAGATGGTACAGCTAGGCCAAGGAAACAGTTTCAGTTTTGTATAATTAATTTTATATTGTATATTGTATTTTAAATGATTGTATATTGTGTTGATAATATATATTGTATTTATATATATATTGTGTTTGATATAATAAATGGTAAATTGATTTGGTATTATGAGATTTGTATGGAAAAGACAATAGCAATAAACAATGGGTAACAGAGACTATTGTTGTTTGGAGTAGAAATAAAGGTAACAATAAGTGAAAAGGTAATAATAGAGAGTTAGATAAATGAAATTATGATGTATAGGATTAAATAAAATATGATATTTTTAGATGCGTCCGTTCACGATGAAAGTTGATAATGTTGTGAATATTGTTTTATAAAAATGTACGTCTATATAGGATTTAGCATATGCGGTCATTCATATATACAATCACAAATTACTTTTTTTTCTATAAATATAGATTAATCATGTTTGAAATTCCCCGCTTTTAGATTAAAATTATTAAAAAACTTTCTGCGAATCAGTCATATTCACTGATATTTATTAATATAATAATACCAAAAAACCCAAGAAGGTGCTAAGAAGTGGCGATAACAAACGGAAGTGGATCAAGTTAACAAACTAAACTTATTATATAGTGTGTTACGTTAAAAATTATACGATATTAAATTTGACTATATATATAAAATACAATAAACATAAAATATGTTGACTTTTATTCACCTGCCTTGAACAATACTCTTGTCTCGAACAAACGATTCGATCCAGAAAAAACACACCGACTATAGTTTGATGGTGTGAAGATATAAGCGACGAACCTTTTTTTTTTTGTTAAGGAAATTGTATATGGTATATGTTTTATAGACTCGCACATTAGTCTCGATTTCTCTTTGCATAGGATATATTTTTTCTTGTATATCGAATGAGAACTGCGTCTACTCGTTGCCAATGGAATGAAAGACACAATTAGTAATAATAATTAATTAATCAATTAAACCGGTAAATGTTTAAGAAAAAAGTGAAAACGGATGAAATCATAAAAAGTGTTCGAATGGAAACGAAAAACGAATTTAAGTATAAGGAATAGAAGGATATAGTTTCATAAAATCCATTTTTTTATTTACCATAACCGCAGTTCATAAGCAAATGCAAGGTTTTAATTTGAAATTTTTAACAACTATAGTTTCCGAGGAAAATCTTAAGTGCGTATAAAAAAAGTGAAAAATTCAAAGGACAAAATTCAAATAGAAACCGGAAAATTTTAAAAATCCCATAATTTTTCCAAGTGCTTAAAAAAACTTTTTATTATTATTGTTATGACATATATTATTTTACATACTATTCCAATCATAACAAATAATAATAATAATAATAATAATAAATATTATTTATACACAATTATTATTATAATAATAAATTAAAAAACAATTTTATCGAAAAATAAACATATTTACTTTAAGATATTACAATGATAATAATAATAATAATAATATATCAATATTTTATGAAATCGTTTTATTGATAGGTGTTGTATATAAAATACAATATACAATAATATATAAATATTTCCATATATATAAAAAAATTATCAATAATAAAGTAATAATAATAAAATGTACAATATAAATAATATTAACAGTGCAAAAATATAATATAATTTGTTTATGCGTCGATTTTTATTATTTATTTAACAAAAAAAAATCATTATAAAAAATTATTATGAAAATTACACCGAGGATATTCACCAACAAATAACATATACATTGAATATTATTATATAACAATGAATATTAGTGATTACAATAATAATGCAATTTATGGTGGTTCATTTGATGCATTTCTAAATAATAGTAAATCATCAATAACCGATCAATGGACGTCAACCATTAATGATACCAATACCAGCATTAGTAGTAATATTAATTACATTAGCAATTATGTTAATAATTCAATAAATAATACTACTATAGAATATGATAGATGTAATCCACGACAACCGAATTTATTCGAAAATTTTAATTGCACAAAAGAAGAATTTTTGATTTATAGTAGAGGTCATCAAACATTAGATTTACATATTGCATTACCGGTAAGTTCTATATAGTTTATTTGAATAATTTTTAAGAAAAAATAAAACAAATGATTAATTTCTCATTTTTAAGCGGATTTAAATAATAATTACATTATCGGTAATTTAATTTATTTATTGATTGTTAATTTTGTATTTATTTATTTTAATTATAGTTTACTATATTTTATGTGGGTACATTCATAGCTGGTATTTTAGGAAATGTTATTGTTTGTATTGTAATCATAAGACATTCTACAATGCATACAGCAACAAATTATTATCTATTTAGTTTAGCTGTTTCTGATCTCATCTATTTGATGTTGGGTGAGTATATCAAAAAAATAATAAAAAAAAATGTGTTTACTTCATAAGTGTTTTTTTCTGCTTCTACTCTAAAAGAGATTTGAATATACCGCAGTTAACTCTTTATTTCAAGGGATTGAAAAAACTGGATTAATGCAGAACACCGTTGAACAGCTAATAATATAGGTTTTTATATTGACTCTGTTACTCTGTGGTGTAAATGATAAAAATGCCAACCAAAATTTTGGGGTCGCAGGTTCGAATACTACTGAAGACATAAAATAGGAAGACATAAAATAGGTTATTTTTCGAATCTGAATTTTAACACAAAGTTGGATATTTTCCGTTGTGCTTGGTCGTACGGCTAATTCCCGACACCGTAAAAAACACAAATTAAGAAACTAACAACAGAAGGCTGTGTTGTTGTCGTTGGACGCTAAAACCGAATTGTTGAATTGAAATCGAATTTATTTATTTATTTATTTTAGGTTTTTATATTTGATTTTCATAGCTTATTTCTTATTCATAAAACCGCAAGTAGCCTCAAATAAAAGAAAACTCGTTTAATACAGGGGTCGAATTCACTCAGTCGATATCGAAATTTGCGATTTTTCCGATTATATGAGTCGACCAATCGAGTCGTGTTATGATAATTTCATTCGATATATATTGGGTTGTCTAAAAAGTATTGGTAATTTTTTTTACAAAATTCAAACGATTTTTTTATATATTTCAAATGAACTTTATTAAACCAAATATGCGCCGTTTTGATCGATGACCCTTTGCCATTTTTCTGGTAAAGACATTATCCAATCACTGTAGAACTTCTGTGTTTTCTGGGCAAAAAACTGATCCAATGCATTTTGCAATCCTCTGCGGAATTTAATTTTAAACCATTAAGGGAGTTCTGCAGAGACCGGAACAAATGATAATCTGAAGATGCAAGCTCCGGGCTATATGGTGGATGCATTAAAACTTCCCAGCCAAACTCTCTCAGTTTCTGCCGAGTCATCAAAGATGTGTGTGGTCTGGCGTTGTCATGATGGAACACAACACCCTTTCGATTGATTAATTCTGGACGTTTTTTTTTAATCTCGTGCTTCAATCTTGTTAATTGTTGACAATAGAGATCGGAATCAATGGTTTTGACCGGGTGCTAGTAATTCATAATGAACGATTCCTTTCCAATTCCACCAAACAGACAGCATTACCTTTCTTGGTGTTAATCCAGGTTTTGCTACTGTTTTAGGAGCTTCACCCTTCTTGGACCACGATCTTTTTCGTACATTATTATCGTATGTGATCCATTTTTCATCACCTGTAATCATTCGCTTTAAAAATGACTCGATTTCGTTCCTTTTAAACAGCGTTTCGCAAATGGAAATTCGGTTCATTAAATTGTTTTGTGTTAATTCATGTGGTACCCAAACATCGAGCTTTTTCTTGTATCCAGCCTTTGTCAAATGGTTTAAAACTGTTTGGTGATGGATGTTTAGTTCTTTAGCGATATCATGACTGCTTACGTGTCGATTTTCTTCAATTTTTGATATGATTTCATCGACTTTTTCAGTGATTGGTCGACCAGAACGAGGTGCATCTTTGACATCAAAATTACCGGAACGAAATCGAGCAAACCATCTATAGGCTGTTAATTTTGATAAAGTTCCTTCACCGTAAACTGCACAAATTTGTTCATGTGCCTGCGTTGCATTTTCACCTTTTTCATAATAAAATTGTAAAATGTATCGAATTTTTTCACTAATTTCGCTCATCTTTAATGTACTACAACTTTTAAATGACTAAACAAATTTAATTTTTTTTTTTTTTTATCTACGAAATGTCATCTTTCGAACATATGTTAGTGTTACCTGATCAGATTAGTACTACTTGAAATATTCAATTATAATGACATCTATTTATAAAAATTATCAATACTTTTTCGATAACCTAATATTTTCCTTTCGAATGGTGTTTGTTATACAGTTTGTTTTGTGATCTGCTTATATTTTATTATTTGCATATAATATATAAATTTAAAAACTATAATAATAAAAAATAAAATTTATTTTATTGAATTGAATAATAATAATGATAATATTAAAAAAAAAGAATTCCAACAATTTTAGTTGATTTAAATCGCATATATCCACTATTTTATATTGGTGGAAAATCCACTACGATTTAACAAAAATTTCGATTCGATTGCAATCGAATTCCATGATCCCATTTTTTTTTCTCGATAAATGTGATGGAAATAATTTTACCTATAATTTATGATTTGATATCGATTCATATAATTCGAGCCCAGAGCTCGTTCAATGAAGAGTTATCTGTGTATTTTTTAACAATATGACCAATCAAATGGAAAATATTTTTTCAATTTAATAAATTATGTATTATAATATATTAACATACGTGTACTATATGTAAATACCCGATTTCAATATTATTTTCCTTTTATATATCAAATACAGACAGGACCGGTCCTTTACTTTATTACGCAGTCTAAATATTTTCGACCAATATATCATATTTAGGAGGATAGCCATTTCCACATCACCCATAAGAGGAATATTCTCATAATGCACCATAAATCTATTCCAATGCTTTGAAACAAATTTTTGGAATAGGATAAATTACTCTAATGCATATACGCCCTCCTATATATAATAAAAGCGCCGTACTGAAAAACGGGCCCGCAAGTGCAACGTTTGCATGTCTAAAAGGACCAGCCCTGTATATAGATACGTTACATATTATTCAATATTGATGTACAACATAGTTTCTATGACCATCGATATATAATATTAAATCTATTCCAAAAATATATAAATATATTATTATTATATGTAAATACCACAATGATATACTGAATTTTAACATGCAAATAACTATAATATGTATTTATTCAACACATTCGTTATAGTTATATATCAAATTTTATATATAGTTAAAACTGCATTAAAAAGTTATTTCTTCACCATAATCCATTTTAATTAGCAGTTAAAATATATAGATATATTTATATATATATAAAACATTGCTAGTTTGATTCTATATATATGATATTTATATTTACGCGATGCTCATTATTATAATTACTTTAATTTTCATTTTATTTATATATCTTAAATTTACTTTTATATTTTAGTTGTACCTCTTTAATAAAATAATATACAAATTTATATTGTATAATTCGTCAGTCATTCCGTTTTTCCATTTCCAATATAATTTTAATAACAATTTGAAAATTGTACAATATCCCATCACCATCACCATCACCATATATATTTCTTCAAAAAATAATAAACAAATATATTATCAATACCATATATATTTATATCTATTTGAAAAGAACTTCATCAAAAGATTCAATTTACAATCTTTTTTTTTTTTTCTTAATATATATTCAAGACAAATATTGACATATTTTATATGTACATGTGGGTTAAAAGTTTTGTACATTTATATATAGATATAATAACAAATGTTAAGCTCAATGGTAAAAGGGAAATTATTCGAAGATTCCAATTACAATTTTTAGTATAGAAGTATAAATTTTTATTTTAAATTGGGAAAATTATAGTTAAAGGTTATCAAGAAATTATCTATATTTATATATGGTATATAACAAATCTTTAACAAAATCGTTTTATGGTTAATATTTGGTTATTTGGCCGATTACTATACAAAATCTTAAATTTCATTCCGAAATCTGTGTATAACCCTTCAGCGGCATTGTTGATTCCATTGTTATAAAATCATATTAAAATTTTGACAAAATAATAATCAAATATTACCGAAATATACTAGGGCAATCGCGAAAATATATGCTTCCTAAAAAAAAAAATAACACAGTCTCTTTCCAAATAGAAATACACATCATCAAACGACTTTTGAATTTTTTTCTTGACCTTTCCTTTGAATAGTTTCATCAACAAGTTCTTCCAATTTTCTTCCAAGTTGAAACTGCACGGGTGTGTGATAATCTTGTATATGGCAAATCCTATCACACAGTTGACAGCTTTTTCATGCGTGAACAGTTCATCATGTAAAATTTTTCAAACTTTTTTTACTTTTGAGACATTGATTTTAACAACATTAGCTCAATCTCACGATGCTTTATAGAACAATTTTTCATTTCTTTTATCAATCATTGTTTTTTAGGTGTTTTCTGTTAATTATGTTTATGATTGTCGTTTAATCTTTTTGATGAATTTTGGCATATAACCTTTCGGATTTTGATATCACTTCGCAAAGGAACTATTTTTCTTCCATTAAAAACAAAACCCACCCGAGGTTTGTTTATTTCAAATCATCTGTACCAAAGACAAACTACTATATATTGATTTATATAGTATTTTGTCTTTGGTTTATCAAAATTTTGACAGAAGTCAATGATGGTTCATTAAATATATATAGTGAACAAAAAGAATGCGTAAAAGGGAGCTTACTTTTGCAATTTCCATCGTAGTTAATTTTCATTTTACTCTATATATATTTATATTAGATTTATTTTTATATTTATTTGACAGAATGGTTTAGTCAAAAATAACTTTATTATATATTTATAAGAAAGGTATCGCACCAAATATATATGTATACATTTGTTTGCTGCAGGATGACACAATAAAATAAATTATTTTATACGTGTGTGTGTTTCAGTCAATGTTATATTTTGTCAATATTAATAAAAACTGAAATCTGACACAAATTTAAATATAAGATAAATAATCTAAATATATATATATATATAGCACTTGATATTCAATAAGAAATTTCTACCAAATTTACCGCATTTACAAAATATTCAATGTAATTTGATGAGCTATGGAATTACATATATATAAAAGACATTGTATTTTGTTTTCTTATATATTTGTATAGTATATATATAGATATATATGATGTTATTACTACGATATTACTTTCTATATATATATATTATATATATTTTACCTTTAAAATATTATATAAATTAATTTCACTTTACTTGATTTTCATTTTCCGCACATTGTTAATTTAGTTATATCCTTTAAGTATATATGTGCTGTGAATATTGTAATTATATATATACATTCGCTCATATGTTCTTCATCATATTATATGAAAATTAATTATAAATTAAATATATAATTTAATTTTTTGGAAAAAATACACTAAAAAATATGCATTATTTCTTGTATTTTCAGTATTCATATCACAATTAAATTGAATTCTAAAGATTTCTTTATATAATCAAATATTTTTGAATAACTTACATTAAATTTGGCATTCCGTATTCGTGTACTTAAACTTAATTAGTGTAAAATATAAAATTGTTTATTAAATGTTTAATAAATATAAAACGTATATATTTTTAATATTCTCTTTTAATTTTAGGACTACCATATGATTTAAGTTTATATTGGTATCAATATCCATATTTATTGGGTTCAACATTTTGTAAATTACGAGCTTTAGTATCAGAGGCGTAAGTATATATTGTATATATATTAAAAAATTATTCATTTTTATTTTTTAAATTATGTAATCATATCATTATTATTATCGCATTCTTATAGTTGTACATATGTTTCCGTATTAACAATCGTTGCATTTTCAATGGAAAGATTTCTAGCCATATGTCATCCATTACATTTGTATGCAATGAGCGGATTTAAACGTGCCGTTCGTATAATAGTAACATTATGGGTTATAAGTTTTTTAAGTGCTATACCATTTGGATTGTATAGTGAGGTACATTACTTAGATTATCCAAAAGGTAATTTTATAATTTTTCTTTGAAATCCAATTGTTGATAATAAAAATGTATATATAAATGCGTGCGGCGGTTATCTATATTTTTTTAACTGCGATAAAAACATAATAATAAAAACCCTTTTTTATGTTTAATGTTTTTTTCCTTCTTCAACACATATATTTTAAGCAATTGGGCTTTCTATTTCATATATATATCTATCTCTAAATATTTATATACATATACCAATTATAATTCACATCCCTTGTGCAAATATTTATACTTTTATTTTTTATATATACAATACGCAAACATTCAAACAATGTTAATTATACAAGTTTGTATTTACATATAGTATATATATACATATAAAATTATTATTCCAAAAATATATACAAAAAAAAAAAAAATGTAATTTAAATATTTGATAAAACCTATTCAAAAAAAAAAAATAAATAACTACAGATAACAAATTTAAAAGGAAATAAACATTTTTTTTTTATTTTTATTTTTATAAAATACATAATGCAGTAAATGAACATATTTATTTAATATCTTTAAGAAGAAGAAGAAGAAAAAAAAAATTAATCTTCATTATCTCGACATACTAATCATTTGATATAGTATATATA